>JAVLUX010000008.1:20650000-21400000 GCA_032164185.1 Moxostoma hubbsi | reverse complement strand
TCAATGACCCTAAGCACAAGGCCAAGTTGACCCTTCAGTAGATACAGCAGAAAAAAATGGAAGGTTCTGGAGAGGCCATCACAGTCTCCTGACCTTAATATCATCTAGCCAAACTTCTAAAAAGATCTCAAAAGTGCGGTTCATGCAAGACGACCAAAGACTTTGCATGACCTGGATGCATTTTGCCAAGACGAATGGGCAGCTATACAACCTGCAAGAATTTGGGGCCTCATAGACAACTATTACAAAAGACTGCATACTATCATTGATGCTAAAGGGGGCAATACACAATATTAAGAACTAAGGGTATGCAGACTTTTGAACAGGGGTCATTTAATTTTTTTCTTTGTTGCCATGATTTGTTTTATGATTATGCCATTCTGTTGTAACCTACAGTTGAATATGAATCCCATAAGAAATAAAAGAAATATGTTTTGCCTGCTCACTTATGTTTTCTTTCAAAATGGTACATATATTTCCGATTCTCCATGGGTATACATTTTAGCATAAATGTATGTTTAAAATTTGACACCCTGTTCAGTTCTTTATTTATTTTAAATGCATCAACATCTATGCCACTAAGGGGCCCATGCGAGTAAAAAATCAAGCTGATGAAAACACAGAGATGGTGCACAACAGTGAAATGCATCCATGTAGCGCATGGTCATAGGGTAATGTTCAGCTGATCCCCACGCCGCCCAAGACATGTGAATTTGTAAATGATGAAATAATTTACATTTTTAGTGCAGTGTCCCTTTAATAAGTCACAGCAGTAGGTCATGATTAACTACTAAAAGAAATGCATGACAATATAAACGTTCCTTTGTCTAAGTTAGTGTAACTTATTGGAAAAAGCCTAGGTTCAACTGTTACATTCTTCTGGATATTTTTCTCTCTTCGCATTTAGGTCAATAGACACTGTGGAGAATGCTTAGAAACAGCAGTAGCTTTAGAAAAAGATGTGGAAGATGGGCGGCTGGGTGAGACGGAATAGATGTGTCAAGATCTGCTGGCATGGACAACATGCATAACTAATGTTTTCTTGCGCCAAATACTTCCACAGCCACCTAATGGTATTTGTTCACTCTCCATGTAAAAATGTATAGCCTAATCACCACTGCTTAAACCCACATTATTGACGACTTCAAGGAAGAACTGCAGCCTCTTAATTTTTTTTTTTTAATTTTGACTTCACACTAGATCTGTTTATAAGGCTTATTGTGTGGAGCAAGCTCAGGAACTACAGGAAAAAATTAATGACTACCTACAGTTCTACTGCATATTATACACATGAATTTACATGGCTGGTAGAAGTACTTGCAGTTCTACATTCTAAAACTATTACTCTTATAGGGCAAAGAGAGTGAAAGAGAAATTGATCAGATTTTCCAATTGATCTCTCTTCCTTCCTTGAGTATTTTTTATACAGTTATATGCTACTAAAGAACTGATCCGTCCCTTTGACGAATAGCACTGTATTGCTGCAGTCTCTCTGAGCCTATTATAATCTGGAAAGTGTATGTAGATTCTTGGCAACTGACTCAGAGTGAAAACAAGACCACATTGTATATTCATGAGCAAACCCTGATCAAGGCTGATTTTGCTCTGAACCAAGGGCAGTAATGGAGGAGTGGGGCTGCTCTCTAAAACATGACTGTCTCTGGCCTATCTGCCAAGCTTATCCACCATTGACATTGGAGGCTTTCCCAAATAACCTCACCCTGGGATGCTTTTCCCAAAATGTCAAGCTGTGGAATGGGTCTGTTTCTGTGATGAACACTTGTTCTACAGGCAGTGAAAATATGGAAGAAATGACACATTAAACCTTTAGTAATGGGCTATTGTGATTAATTAGGGACCAAGCACTGAAAGTGCGCAGGCCCAAATGTTCTTTTAAGGATCATTAAGGCTCAAGCACTGAAAGTGTGGAGACCCTATTGTTCTTCTAAGGATTATTATTAGAGCCCAAGCACTTAAAGTGTGGAGACCCTATTGTTCATCTAAGGATTATTATTAGAACCCAAGCACTTAAAGTGTGGAGACCCTATTGTTCTTCTAAGGATTATTATTAGAACCCAAGCACTTAAAGTGTAAAGACCCTATTGTTCTTCAAAAGATTATTATTAGAACTCAAGCACTTAAAGTGTGGAGACCCTATTGTTCTTCAAAGGATTATTATTAGAGCCCAATCACTTAAAGTGTGGAGACCCTATTGTTCTTCTAAGGATTATTATTAGAACCCAAGCACTTAAAGTGTGAAGACCCTATTGTTCTTCTAAGGATTATTACGGCACAAGCACCCAGAGGTTTTTTCACAGTTATTATTAGGGCCCAAGAACAGAAATTGCAAAGGCCCTATTGTTCTTCAAAGGATTTTTTTTATTTATATTATCCTTATTTTATAGGTTTTCGGTAATTTTGGGTACATAACCTGTGTGAATACTCCTGAAAGTTTGCAAGAGTATTTACGCTGGTCATTAGGGCTTGGCAAATTTGTAGGGGGGGTCATGCTGGGGGGGTGTGCTTTGCAGCACCACCTAGAACATGGGCATGTTCGGGGAGCTCTGTAGCACACACCTTTTGAGCTACTTTCTACACATGTAGATCTCATCAAGCCAGGCAACTTTCGTGCTGACAGTCATAAGCTCTGCCCAAAATGAAGTTGGAATTTTGGATTGTTTGAAAAATGTATGCTCTGGAATTTGATATACTCCTCAGAGGGATTTCAAATTATAGGTACCAAATGTGGGCGACATCATGCCAAGACATGATGATGCTAAATTGCAAAAGGATTTTTGATATATCGATCAGTGTTGTCATAGCAACATGATAAAATAATGTAAAAAAAACTTTAAGAAGGAAATGCCTCATATCTTCTACATGCATGGTGAGAAAATTGAGCCAAATGTTTGTCCTTGAGGGCTGATCACATTGATGTAGCTGTTGTGGGCGGAAGGAAATGTGTCACTTTTAACCAACTTTGAAATATACCTATTATGTTAAACTGAATTGCTTAAAAAAATTTAGAATAATGGCAAGACAGTGCAGATATAAAATTCTGAAGGTATTCTTGATATCTTAAATACCATTGCCATGACAATGCATTAAATGTCATTACTCCTTTTTGTGCATATTCAAATGTTTTGATGTATTTGACATGCTTGGAAGTTTATTGTTAATAATTATATTTCTTAATTTTTATATAAATAAAATATAATAAAAATATAAACTGAAATGTAAAAAAATACTAGAAAACGAAAGTAATATTTCTAATTCACTGCTGAGTGGCAATTACAAGAAATGTCCAATAGAGGGAATCTAAGCTCCATTGTTGAATGATTCCCAACAGAAGACTTCTCAGTCCATGGGCGGGTACTGCACGTTGATGGGAGTTCTTTTCCAGTTGAATCCCATAGAAAAATGCAAACAAAAGTGTCCCCACACAATATATACATCCACTGAGGTGCAGATGCAATCTTTGTTAATTAAAACATATAGTTTTATATGGACGGATTAGAACCTTTAACATCTGAAGTAATGGGTGAATTAATTACCACTAGACCACTCAGTCAGACTCTTTTTACCAGTGCTGATTTATGCGCTTCTCCACTGACATACAATATCTCATGACCGACAGTAGCACACATAGAGATGAGTTATCAAATTTATTATGTTATTATGGGAATCCCATCCTTATCCTTTATGTTTGACTGCAGCAAAACAAATGCTTGAAAAGTCTGAAGCAGTCGCAACATTTTACATATTAACAGAGTATCCTTCTAAACATTCACAGCACTGCAGACAGCACACATACATCACAGCTCACATTTAATCTTAACCCTGCGTGCTGACAATGAGACACATAAACCTGCATTTATATAAAGAATCCCTAACATTCACTTAAAATCCCCATTAGTTGTGTAATAAAAGGTGATTCGAATTTGAAGTGTTATTAATACAGTAGGAGAGAGCAGGGCACAAACTAACACTTTTTGGTTTTCTTAAGTTTGTGTAAATGTACTTGGGGTTCGATGTATTTTTCTTTTTTCACATTAATTTCACATGTGTCTATTACACATATGTGGTCTTGTTTCATTGAGTGAAATAATGCATGGATTAATGACAAAAAACATACACATGTATTCAGAGGAATTATGTAAATTATATATTTGAATGCATGCAATTTCATATAGTTTTTCGGAATTGGGGAACATTGTAATGCAGTGTTACGATGTACCCTGTCGGCGCAACTGGGATTTAAACCTGGCTGCTCAATTCTGCTGGCTACCTGAGAATTTAAAGGCTATGGAAGATGCTAGCTAAAATATTTTTTAAAGGATTTGTTTAGGTTTTTTAAATTTATCCAAAAAAAATGTATCTACACAGTGTTGATATGTTAACAAGTAAACAAATGAAGTTTTGTTTCACCAGTGTGTGTGGAAACGTTAAACCACATGTGTGACAACTAACTCCACATTAGTTTGTGACCTGCACTCCCCTAGGCTACGAATCTGAAAATGTCAATATATGCTGAACATTTGTATGCTTAAATTAAGTGCTCATACATGAATTACTGATATAAAAAATGTAAATTATATACAGTAGATATATGCAATATACAGAATATGACAATATGACAAAAATGACCATTTTCATATAAGTATCATGTTTTTTAAACACTTGTGGAATTTAAATGTGTAAATAAATGTTCAAATATATGAACTCTAATTTAATTTGTTCATATATGGCCAGTGGCGATTTCTTAGGGCCAGCAAAGCCTTCTCTGCTGGCATAACATGCCTAAAAAATACATATTTTTTCATCCATTCATTTTCATTGACCATTTTGCCAATGTATTTTCAATCAATTTCAACTCATAATTCATCTAAAAACGAATGGCAAAAAAATTAAGAAAACTATTCAATCAGAATTTATTCCATGATACTTACAAGTAAATGTGACAACTGTTTCACAAATTGCATGCCCGAAGCCAAGCTCATTAGCAGAAGTAGCGTGTGAGATTGAACTCCACCTCCAGGCCTTCAGAATTCCACAGAATCCCTCAACAGTGCAAGTGAATGAGAAACTAATGTCAAATACTCAGATTCATCAGCCAATCAGATTTATTTATTTGTTCTTGTGGGTGTGTCAGTGGGTTGTGCGATGGGTGTTCGTGAGCTGTGCCATCTTGGCTGCCGTTTCTCTCACACAAATTCCTGCTGCTTTAGCGGAGAGTTTGTGTTCCTCGCTGTCTGATCTTCAGAGTTCGCTGGGGTTTTTTTTTCATCAAATATAGAACAGTCAATAAATGTCTGTGTTTCCGCTATACTTGTCTCCCCGCACCTTTTATTGCATTGTATTTTTAATGTGTAACACCCATCCACTGACATACAGTGGCAGATGTATTCCTTTATTTGTATTTAACAAGACAGCTTTTGGGAGCTATGGAATTATTCCAAGTTATTCCAATTTTTTTCGCAAGTGAACAGCCACAGACGGCTATTCAGATCTGAATACTTTTATTAGTTTTAATTCTGCTAGAAGCTGGTGCGACTTGTGTTGATGGTGTTTGTGTAATTGCATAGTCCTATATATTAGCTAATATTCAAAATTTTTCTTTGAAATTTCAGCGCAGTGTTTGAAATCACATGCTTGAATGCATTTGTTTTTGCACTAAAATTACACGCAGCGCTATAAAAGTGCAAAAAATATGTCTTGACTCGAGACATGTAACAGTTTGTTATTTTTAACTTGAAATGGTGTCTAAAAACATGAACAAGCCATCAAAGATGTCTGACTAGCACGTTTACGTTTAAATAATTTATAAAACAGCACAGATGGACACATACGTGTTCAATGTGAACGGCCCTTCAGTGTAAGACTAGAACTTAAGTCAAGTGAGCTTTATTTGCATTCCGCTATATGTAGAGACATACAAGGGAATGAAATGTCGTGCCTCACAGGACCACGGTGCTACATATAGAAACATATTACACATAGACATATCTAACTTATAAACTTTACATATACTTTACATTGCCTATACTTTATTATTTGTTACTGCACATCTTCACCCTATGTGCTTAGAATGAGACAAATTCCGCATTTATTCAAAGAATCTCTAACATTAATTTAAAATCCCCATTAGTTGTGTAATCAAATTTGATTCGAATTTGAAGTGCTATTAATACAGTAGGCTACGAATCTGAAAATGGCAATATATGCTGAACAAAATGACAATTATCATATAACATATTTTTTAAACACTTGTGGAATTTAAATGTGTACAAAAATACTCAAATATATGAACTCTAATTGTATTTGTTCAATTTCTCAGGGCCAGCAAAGCCTTCTCTGCTGGCCTAACATGCCTAATAAATATTTTTTCATCCATGACATGTATTATAATGGGCTTGATTGACAATTTTTACAGGTTTATTTAAATTCAGAGTTGTTAAAACATTGATCGTTAATAAATGATACCCTTATTAAAACTTGCCATTGCTTTACTGTAGTAATATTGTATTAGTAACCATGAATGTACTAACCATGCTTTTTTTTGTCAGTAACCATTGTTTTGATACAATAAACCATGGTTATACTACAGCATTGCTGTAGTATCCATATGGTAACTTGGTTTTAGTAATAGTAAACATATAATAATATCTATGGTTCATTTTGTGTTTTTATATGTGGTTTATATTAACAATTTTTTTTACGGGTAAACAAAGCAGCCTAATAATTTTCAGATTAGGCCCATAAATATATAAAAACATTGAAGTAATAATAAAGTTAATAATTTTATCCAAAGAATATGTAAATATTCTATTTAATAGAGGTATTGGTATTGGTATCGATATTGGCCTAAATGTACTTGGTATCGTATTGAAAAGTAAATAAGTGGTATCGTCCATCTCTACCCGTCATGCCTTAAGAATCCCTCAGCAGTGCAGGTGAATAGGCATATAAAGTCAGATTGTCAGATTCATCAGCCAATCAGATTGATTTATTTGTTCTTGTGGGTGTGGTCAGTGTGAACATGCAGTATTCTAAACTAATTTATGTCCTCATTTGCCCTACATTAATATAGAGGCTTTTTAAACAGTTGTGCATATGAATAACGAATGCAGACTCAAATTTAATGTACTTCACTTGTTTTGACAGTGCACAGAGAAAAAACAACAGAATTGCAATGATATTACAAGCCTAAATGACTTTTGTGCCCATATTAAAATCTACTTAATCTACCTTAAAACCCAATGCCATTAAATTTGTTTTTTTCCACAATAAAATGCACATTGAAATATGTTATTTTTGGGCAGCAAAATGTTTTGATTATAATTTAATTATAGATTGGGTTACCAGATGTCGCGGTCCTGGTTTTTGGTAGGGTCACTGATTTTTTTTCCCCTTAAATTTAATCTCCTTATTGTCTCTGGTATTGTTTGCAGAGAATAAAATTAATTTTGTTGCGTCGCACATTGATTTGACAATACATTCATTCCACGGCTCTTTGCTCCAAGCCTTCCACGGCTCTTTGCTCCAAGCTCTCCAGGACTCCTTGCTCCAAGCTCTCTAGGACTCCTTGCTCCAAGCCTTCCTCGGATCGTTGCTCCAAGTCTTCCACGGCTCCTTGCTACAAGCCTTCCAAGGCTCTTTGCTCCAAGCCTTCCACGGCTCCTTGCTCCAAGCCTTGCACGGCTCCTTGCTCCAAGTCTTCCACGGCCCTTTGCTCCATGCCTTCCACGGCCCTTTGCTCCAAGCCTTCCACGGCCCTTTGCTCCAAGCCTTCCAAAGCTCCTTGCTCCAAGCCTTCTATGGCATCTTTCTCAGAGCCAGTCTTCCACAGCTGTGCTCATTACCATCTGGAAGCAGAATAGAAGAACGGCTCCGATTCCCCAATCACTGCCTGTGTCCACGATCACACAGGATGTTCCCTCATCACTGCCAGTGCCCATTACCACGGAGGCCATTTCCAAGTCACTGTCAGCACTCCCGGCCATGGAGATGATTTTCCCTTTTTCTCAAGTGTTTTATTTTCATTATTATGTCTTCATCTGCTGAGTTACATTAATAAAAATAGTCTGCATTTGGATCCACACTTTCCCGCCTCTCCCATCAACATTACACTATGTTTGAGTGGAAGGAAAAAAGCAACAAATCATTTAAATATCAGCAGAACGCATTAAGAAGTGTGTTGAAGGATTGTTTTGTCTTCATTTACCTAAAGCATATGCTTTCATATGTTTTTGTTCAGCAGGAAACTAATCATAAAATATGTGTTTTTGTTACATTTATATTGACAATTGTGAAAGTTAAAATAAGCTTAAAATATTGATGTTCAATTTACAGTTACAATTTGAATTCAGAATCATAAACCATTTAATTCAGACTTGACTCGGACTCAGCCTGTTATGGACTCAGTCTTGAGTTCGACTCTGCCCTTTTTGGACTCTGACTCGACTCGGACTCGATTGCTTAAAGACTCGGATTTGACTAAGATGGATTCATACCTAACACTACTAATGCCAGAATCTTTATAAACAGGGATTTCTGACAGCTGGTTTGACTGTCTCTGATTCAATTTTGACTTGAGAACAGTTATTTCACATTTGAATAGATGCAAATCTACATGCCAAAGGACTTAGGTTACACTTAAGTAGCCACAGAGAAGTTAGACAATACCTATATCTCATGTAATATCTTAATGTAGTTTTATTATATAAAAATGCCCACCGCTATACATATGTGAGAAACAGGCTCCATCCACCAATTACAATTAACATAGCTCAAATTCCCTCGCTGGTCATGTTACGTGTGGCTAATAGACTGCTATAGAGTATTACTCTGTACACATATATTACTATTGATTCAAACAAACTCCAAATGCTCTGCTTCACTTAAGCCTCAGAGTCTTTGTTTTAATAGCTTTTATTGTGAGAGGATGCTGAAGGAGTGCTTGAGAAGATCCAGATGTTTTTCCCTCCCAAATCTCTCTCACACAGCTTTACAGGGTTTGGCATGCAGTGGATGGACATTAGAAGGGAAGGATGGAGAGAGAGAGAGAATGACTGATTTCAAATTAAACTGGATGTGGTGAAAGAGAACATAAAGAGAAAATAAAGCAAGACTAAGACACACATACATGCATACATACAATCTGGTGGATCTGAAGAAGCTTCTATGTAGCTTTAGGCTTTGAACAGGCATAAGGGTATGATCAGATGAGCATATTTGGGATTTGATGGAGACCATGTTGAACACTGAATCATCGCTTTGGGGAAAGGGAGTTATATTTCAACCGATTTTGCACAGATATCGCACCAACAAAGTGCACAATTAAGCTATATGAAGTTACAACATGAATATTGTGTGTTTAGTTGAATGTATGGTTACACTTAATTTCGATGGTCCCAAGTAGATATTTTACAGACTATAATTGATGTATCAACTGGCTTGCTATAGCTAGTATACAGTGTTTCAACAAACGTTCAGTAGACTATCAATAGCCAGTATAACAGCAGTAAAATAACATCTTATCGACTGAATTGCAATAGCTTGTAAACAGTGTTTCAACAAACATGCTGTAGACTTTCAGTAGCATGTATATAGATCTCTATTAATGACCTACTTACATTATTGTTGAGAACATCAGTTAATTAATAAAGATCTATATACAGGCTACTGAAAGTCAACTGAATGTTTGTTGAAACACTGTTTACTAGCTATATCAAGCCAGTATATAAGTCACTTGTAGTCAGATAAATAGTCACTTATAGTCAATTTAATATCTACTTGGGACCATCAAAATAAAATGTTACCGAATGTAAATTTACCTAGAAGTGTATGGGTGTGTGTGTGTGTAAGATCCATAACATGTCATTGTGCATTAGAATTGCAGGTGTACGCTAGGTAGTTTAGGGTCAAAGGTTGTGCATGTATGTGTTGTCGATCCCCTGTGGACTCTTCAAAGGCAAGTTGACAAGAGCAAAGTAAAAGCTCACCCCATGTGAAAGCCCCTCTCCCTTTGATGGTCTGCTCTTGCCCAGCCAAAGAACAATCTGGTAGTGATTAAGAAGATGACATCATCAGAAAGGTCAGAGTTGAAGTGGCAATGTGGCCCATGACTGCGTAAAAAAGAAAGCAAGATAATGAAAGAGAAAAGGAGTGGGAGTGTGCATATGAACATATGTTTGAGAATAAGGGAGTCAACAAGCTGCCTGAAGGTCACATGACATGAGGAAAAAGAAGGGATAAAAAGAACCAAATGTGCTTTCATGAAACACCATGTCCCTTTTGGAAGCTATTGTGGTCCTGTGTGCACCAGTGATGTGTGGGTTAGCTTAATGTGGGACACCCACCCACACCCATCACAAAGTTCGACTGCTGAAAGTACTAACCCTAGCATGATCCGATATATGTAACACTGAACTATATTACCACATTTATTTGCTTGTTACTCTTGATTGAATAAATAGCCAGGTGTGTCAATATTTGACCACAGTTTAAACAGCGAAAGTTGATAAATCCATCAACAATCATCAACCTGATGTTTTGGACTTGAGACAATCTTTGGACACAGACAATCCAGCACAATATTTCAGGTTCCTGTTTTATGACAATCATAAAATTGTATGTTTCTAACAATCCATGCAAGTGATGTAACTCTCTGTCTTCTGTGTGTTTTGATGTGTCGCAGTGAGACTTTTTTTTGCAATGTAATGTATTGTAGTTACACCATGTCCTTACCAGGTATGATGTGGCATGTTTCCATTTGTCTGTCCATTTTGGCAACAAAAATGCTACTTGACAAGGTACATCAACAGCAAATCTGAACAAATTTCATATTTAATAAGCTGTATGCAGAGCAGGGTTTGGATCAATTACATATCACGGTGGGTGAGGCTGGCATAATGCTACAGAAAGAGAAACAAAGGAAAAAATAATTGTCGCAGTCGTGGCTGGTGGTCAAAAAAGTCTAGTTTACTGTTGTAACCTCCATACCCTGATGGAGGGAACGAGACGTTGTGTCGAGTGAAGCGACACTAGGGGACTTTCTTGAAGGCCTTGGTTACCTCTGAACTTAAGAAAAGAATTTAGAAGATAGAATTTGCATGTCCCCCCCTGGACATATGGGTATAAAGGGAGGGAATCAAGCCTTTGCTCAATCAGATTTTGCACTGGGGACGTTCCCCGTCTGTCGCTCACTTTGACGTTGTGTCGACTGAAGTGACACTAGGGGTCCCTATTCAGTCACGCCATACTCTGAACCGTGTACGTGCGCTGCTGACACAGGTGCGGGCAAGCAGTTGCGTTCCAAAGCAACATGCTGCGTCAGACTGCACCTACCGTTCCCCAAAACCCCATAAAATCATCATAAACATTTTAGGTTCCCGGTATCCCGAAGGGGGGAACAAAGCGATGTGCCAAGCATAGGAGTAGGCCGTGCCAGCCGCACCTTTTCTCTCTCAGTTTCTCGCATAAAGTTAAAGCGGCTGGGGCCATCTTAACGCTATCACACGCATCGGGGTATGCGTTCTTTCCAACTCCTATTCTTTCAAGAGGAAAAGACCCCGCAGAGACCACTACCTGCCCAGGCTGGGGGGAGGTAAAGTGTGGCGAAATACGTCACATGGGTTTTCAGGCCACATGTGGAAATGGCGCGGTGGTAGATCCTACCTGCTGAGAGGGAGGATTTGCTACAAACACGGCAACCTAGGGGCAGTGGGGACTGCCCAAGGGAGACGTGGGTCTGCCCGTAGGGGGACCGTACCGTGGAAAATACACACAGGGAAATTAATCCACAAGGACCCATCCTGTGGAGCACCTATTTAAGTAAAGTGTAATTTTAGTACCCGCAGTGGATCTGGTTGGGGAATTCCTCCGCTGAATTCATGGACCAGAGGGCTAGGGAGGAAGAACATCCAGGGAGTGCGAATCTAGTGTATTCTCCTGGGGGAGCACACGTGATCACCACAGTGGAGGGGAAGGGCGCTACGTGCAAGCGGAACACTGGGTCAGACGTTCCGCATTCCCACGTTCTCTGACCTGAGAGAACATGGGACGAGATCGACTCAACCCTGAGATTGTAAATTCTCATAAAGGTTTTGGGTGTTGCCCAGCCCGCTGCTCTGCAGATGTCTGCTAGGGAGGTGCCGTTTGCCTGTGCCCACGAGGATGCCTCACTTCTCGTCGAGTGTGCTCGAACCCACAAGGGGGCAGGCACGACTTGGGTGTGATAGGCCAAATTGATGGCGTCAACAACCCTGTGAGAAAGTCTCTGTTTGGAGACAGCGTTCCCTTTCCACTGTCCACCAAAGCAGACAAAGAGCTGCTCAGAACATCTAAAGCTTTGTGTGCGGTTCACATCACGCAAAGCACGCACCAGACACAGCAACGAAGAGTCTGGGCATCCTCCCAGGGCAGCGCTTGCAGGTTCGCTACCTGGTCCCTGTAGAGGGTCATAGGAACCTTGGGCACATAGCCCGGTTGCAGTCTTAGGATGACATGGGTGTCTGCCGGACCAAACTCCAGGCAAGAGACTCTGAGAACGCTTGCAGGTCCCCTACCCACTTGATGGAAATGAGTACTAACAAGGAGAGGGCTTTGAGCTTGACTGATTTGAGCGGCTCGAAGGGGGGTCACTGAAGGCCTGAAAGGACCAAGGAGAGATCCCATGAGGAGAACAGGCATGGCCTGGGAGGGTTCAGCCTCAGGGCGCCTCTAAGGCACCTGATAATCAGATTGTGCTTCCCTAGGGACTTACCGTCCACTGCGTCGTGGGGAGCCAATATGGCGACTACATAAACCTTCAAGGTGGAGGGGGACAGCCTCCCCTCCAGCCTCTCTTGCAGACAGGAGAGTACTGACCATCTCTGCGGGTCTTCAGATTGGGAAGATCAACAATTTGCGACAAGTGCCACTTTAGGGCGTAATATTGCCTGGTAGAGGGAGCTCTGGCTCGGTTGATCATGTCTATGACAGCAGATGGTAGGCCACTTAGATCTTCTGCATCCTGTCCAGGGGCCAGACATGGAGGTTCCAGAGGTCTGATTGCGGATGCCAGAGGGTGCCCCATCTCTGAGAAAGAAGGTCCTTCCTCAGGGGAATTCGCCAGGGAGGGGATGTCGCGAGGTGCATAAGATCTGAGAACCAAGTCCGTGTGGGCCAGTAGGGGGCAACCAGAGTGACTCGTCCTCCTTGACCTTGCACAGCACCTCCGTTGAGCATACCTTATCGAGAAGGCTCATCCGCTGCCGTGTTGATGTTGCCCGGGATGTGAGTGGCATGCAACGACCTGAGTTGATGCTTGCTCCAAAGGAGGAGATGGTGGGCGAGTTGTGACATATAACGAGAGCACATGCTGCCTTGGTGATTTATGTACGCTATCGTAGCGGTGCTGTCTGAGTGAATCAAGATGTGCTTGCCCTGTATTAGCGGGAGAAACCTCCGCAGGGCAAGGATAACAGCCAGCAACTATAGGCAGTCGATGTGCCAACCCAGCCGGGGCCCCGTCCAGGAGCTGGCAGCTGCATGCCCATTGCACATGGTGCCCCAACCCTGTTAGGAGGTGTCTGTGGTAACCAGAAGGTGTCGGGACACCTGTATGCAGAAAACAAAGGTTTGTCCAAGGGTTGAAAGTCTGGCGGCAGTCGGATGTTATAAACACATGGTACGTGCCAAGGTGTGCCCATCTCAAGTCTGAAGCCAGTGTTGAAGCGGTCTCATATGCATCAACCCCAGTGGCGCGAGTGCCACAGAGGTTGCCAAATGCCCCAGGAGCTTCTGGAATTGTTTTAGAGGTACTGCTGTGCCTGGCTTGAATAAGGTGAGGCATTTTAGCACTGACTGTATGCACTCATTGGTGAAGCATGCTGTCATTGAGACTAAGTCTAACTCCATGCAGAGAAAAGAGATGCACTGAACCGGGGCGAGCTTGCTCTTTTCCCAGTTGACCTGAAGCCCTAGACGGCTGAGGTGCCTGAGCATCTGGTCCCTATTGGCGCACAGTGACTCTCGAGTGTGTGCTAAGATGAGCCAGTCGTCGAGGTAATTGAGTATGTGGATGCCCACTTCCCTTTGCGGGGCAAGGGCTGCCTCTGTGACCTCCGTGAAGATGCGAGGGGATAGGGACATGCTGAAGGGGAGGACCTTGTACTGATATGCCTGGCCTGACCATAGGAAGGGTTGGTGTCACGGCACGATAGAGACGTGGAAGTACGCGTACTTCAGGTCTACCGCTGCAAATCAATCTTGATGGCGGACGCAAGTAAGAATGTGTATTTGCGTGAGCATTTTGAACGGGAGTTTGTTCAAGGCCTGGAAGAAATCTTGCAAATCCAAGATCTGTTGTAAACCGCCACCTTTCTTGGGTACGATGAAGTAAGGGCTGTAAAAACCCTTCTTCATCTCGGCTGGAGGGACAGGCTTTATCGCGTCTTTGAGTAAGAGGGTCGCGATCTCCGCACGTAGGGTGTTGGCGCAAGTATGTTGGCCATCTTCGCGTTAGACTCTGACTCGGCGTGCCGACCCGAAGGCATCAGCTCAGTCGAGTCTTGGCGGAATGCTCTCCGATGCAGTGGCGAACTCATCACCCAGCTAGGGGGGCTCGAGGGTGTAAACAGTCTGGCTGTGAGGAGAGTAGCTCTCACCTTGAGCTTGGACGTAAGTCAACAAACGTGCCGGATGGCGGGTGGTTCGTGGGGATCTACCCGGCGAAACTGAGCCCTCTGTTATCCCCAAATCGCCACCATCTTCAGCTGGGTCGTCCTCAATACCTTGGGAAGAAGGAGTGATGCGGGGGGCTGCTAGAGTGGCTGGAGTGGCGTCCTGAAAAGGATGTTCAATGCCAGCTGTGTATTGCTCTTTTATAGAAAATAAACTCTTTTATAAAATACTCTCTTTTCGCAGCGCTGTCGAAGTGCCCAGAGGCAAAGCTGCTGAGAAGGAGAAAGCTGCTGATATGTGCCGTAGATCCAACCGCATAAGCTCTGCAGAGGTGAGTGGAACAGTAAGTAATCTCAGATTGCTGATCGCACAACCGCACGGCTCTGAAGAAGAAATCTGAATGAACAGGGGCATGATTCCCTCCCTTTATACCAGTATGTCCTGGGGAGGGACATGCAAATTCTGTATACCAAATTATCATTGGCCTTTTCTCACATTCAGAGGTAACCAAGGTCTTCAAGTATGTCCCCTAGTGTCGCTTCACTCGAAACAACGTTAAAGTGAGCGACAGATGGGGAACATGTATTACACAGAAGTGAGCTTAGAACATTAAATTATCTTTTTGGTGTTGTTGTTGTTATTTAATTTTTTTTGTTGAGAAACCTCAGATGTAAGCTTACCTGTGGTCTAACATCATTTTAAATAGGTTGTAATCATGTTTTTAATTATTTAGTTTACATTTAGTTCTCAGTGTTTTAGTTATCAAACCCGCCACTGCTTGACCTACTCTGTATTTGTTTTTCTCAGCTTAAGCCTGCTCTAGCTATGGGTAAACCTAATGTAAAGAAGGTACATGAATATTAAGTTGAGCTAAAGATGTGGGCTGACTTCAGATGAGGAAATCCTCATGGGACTTTTGCCCTGGCGCCTTTTGTGCTCAAGTCAAATTCTTAAGCAGTTCCTTGTGGTGTGGCACTTTGAAGAGGAACCCAGATTAATGCGTTGTGAGCTGGGCTGTGTTGAGCCTGCTGTTGCATCATTATTGCACCCTCCCTCTTTCCTTTGTGAATTCTCTGCAACACTTGATACCCTTCAAAGCACATGCTTTACCATGAAAGGTCAGACATGGACATGTAGTTAGTGTGTGTATACACATTGTGTGTTTGTCTTGGTGTCTTACATATCCATTACCAGCTGGTCAAACTTCATAACATGTCATTGTCCAGTCTTAACACAACACCACATTCTTGACTTTAACAGAGAAAACCATTAATAATAACATAATGGAGAGGAAAACTGACGTAATGAATGATTATATTTGGGAGAAGAATAGCAATTTTGGAGGGTTCTAGATTACTCACGTATATCCTAAGTTTTAAGATTACGCACATATATTTCTAAGTTTTTAGAAATATTCTAACTAGTTTATTTGCAAAAATTTCCCAATTTATAAATGTTACTATGGGCGGCACGGTGCTGCAGCTGTTAGCACTGTCGCCTCACAGCAAGAAGGTTGTGGTTTCAAACCCCGGTTGCCCTGGCCTTTCTGTGTGGAGTTTGCATGTTCTCCCCGTGTCTGCGTGGGTTCTCTCCGGGTGCTCCGGCTTCCTCCCACCATCCAAAGACATGCAGGCTAGGTTAACTGATGTCTCCAAAAATTGCCCTAGGTGTGGATGTGAGTGTGAGTGGTTGTCTGTATATGTGTGGCCCTGCGATGGACTGGCGACCTGTCCAGGGTATATCCTGCCTTTCGCCCAATGTTAGCTGGGATAGGCTCCAGCCCCCCGCGACCCTGTACAGGATAAGCGGTTGATGATGGATGGATGGATGGATGGATGGATAAATATTACTTATACCAAATCTTACATAAAGTTAATTTTATACATCCCAGTTAGCATAAGAGTATTGATATGCTAATGGGAAGGATGAGATAAGAGAGTGTGGATCCAAATGCAGAATTATTTATTATGCTACTCAGAAGATGAAGAAGAAATAATTATGAAAATAAACCACTTGAGATAAAGGGAAATCAAACAGCAGTTTGCTGGCTAAATATGTATGCAACATTCAAACATTAATATACTCACAAAAAAACAAACAAACAAGAACCAATGATGACTAAGGAAAACAAGAGGGCTATATAAACATATGGGTAATGACAAAACACAGAACACCTGGGAACAAAGTTGGGGAACAGATGAGTGTGATGAGGGCAGTGCAGCACCCGCTTATATAGGCCTAAAGGGGCGGGGCTCAAACACCATTGCCAATCAGAGGATCACTGTTACTGTACAAGGGTATCAACTAGGTCATTTTAGAAAGTATTTATCCATAGTGGTATCGCAATATCTCATTCACTTAATCTTAGGGAACCAAGGTTACATGTGTAACCGGAGACATTTTGTTGCCCCCTATTCAGTTCATTACGTGGTCACTGTAGTTGCCAAATCACACAAACTAGTACTACTGTGCCCACCCCAGGTTAGTAAACTTAAATCTAAATCTATGTAATCTTAAAAAACACTATGATTGTGAATTTTATCAATCAGAGAGCACAGTTTATATCTCTCAGCCCAATCTCTGAAGAGTTGTTCATCTTCATTGCTATCTGAAATGACACGTGGACATTTGACTTGGATCATGGAAGGTTTCAAATCCCATAACAGTGACACACTGTTCTCCTTAGGAAATACAAACCAATTTATTCTTGTTGAGTAGGTCTATTCTTTTTTTTTTTTTTTTGTCTGTATGTGGGTTTACTATCCTAGTTGATAAAATCCTTTCAAATAATGTTGTAATTATAAAGTTAAAGCAGATGTTTATACATTTCTTGATGTTGACAAGCACAAACATTCTGCTTGGTGAAGCTAATGGTACAGAACCCACAACTTTTAGTTTTTTTTTTTATTTGAGTTTCAGTCTACATTTTCACATAGGCCTACTGTCTCAGTGGTTGGACTATAAAAGGGTAATTGTATATGCTATAGATGCATATTCTGCAGCCTTTGAAATTCAATAATGGTTATAGAGACTATTTGTGAGAATATAGTACCGTATTATTATTATTATTTATAGTCGAAGGAGAAATTATCTTCATCACTGTTCTTTTAATCACACTCTTGTCCTCTTCTCGCAAATTAAATGAGAACACTATCCCAGCTCTTTCCTGCTCATTAGCCCACATTAGAGAAACTTAATTGGGAAACACAAGTGTTTTCTTTTGTTTGGAATGCATTCATACCTCATGGATATTGGGATTTTTGCATAATTATATGTCAAGAAATCTAGGATGACTAGATGACTATTGTGAGCTAAATATAGCTAATGACATTTTTGATGTCCTCCAGGGAGGTTCCAGGTCTCAAAAACCTGTCCAAAGAAACGCATATTGTAAGGTTTGCATATTAAAAAGATCAAACATCTCAGGATATAAACACTAATGGAACAATTATTAATTTGTCTTAATGATAAGATATTAGTCTGAATGATTGTTATGACTCCATCTTTTGCTTCGCAGCCTCTTATTTTGACAGTATCTAATATACAGGATGGATTGCTGTATCTCATTTTTCTAATTTTAGAGCTCCTATGGCCATAAGATTTATCAGTCCTGTAGCCATAACCAAACCCTGGCCAAGCCCCTGACAGAAGACAGTTGACTAGGCTTCATGCATTTAATCATGCCATTACAGTGACCAGCGCTGGCAGTCAATAAAGGACACTAATCACCAACAGACGGCACAGCTTTGTTGATATGTCACGTTCCTTGATTATGTGGGTTTTTTCAGGGACCTGTAGATATTAATAGTTGCTGCTGGGTCCTCTGGCTTTATTCGCAGAATAACAGGAAGTACATTTTGATCTTCTATTTTTTTTCTTTATAGCTAACTTTAAGGCTCAAGCCAAGAAAGAACCTCAAGCTAACATATTTGAAATGGCAGTTTCCCCCAACCAAAGTACAAAATAACATAGGAAGAAACTTTCTTACCATGGCCATTTTTTTAACATTATATCAAAATATCTATAATGATTATATTTTGTCAGATACATGAGGATGAAGGGTAATTTGGCCCATTTACAGGGATTAAGTGCAACTTTTCTCTGGCATGGTGAGCTTTAGCTAGTTGGAAAGGAGTTTGGTTTTACTGAGATAGTTCCAGCTGTTATGAAGAGGGCAGACGAGGGAGTAAGGATCCAAACGCAGCTTTATTGGAATTTTCAAAAGTAAAGGCAAAAAACAAAGGCAGGAACAAATAAAGCATCCACGAGGGGAAAATAAAGGAATGAATACAAGAAAATAACACGGGGGTCTTGCAAGGAAGGCGTAGGCAGGAACACAGGCCAAGGCAGGATTCGGGGACAGCATGAACAGAACAACTTCATCAAACGTTGAACATTAAACAACGACCGACAAAGGACAAGGTGAACATCAGGGCTAAAATACAAAACAAGGGAAAACATAAACCAATGGACAAACAGAACTCAAAACAAGATAACAAGGCACTTAACAGAAACCAATGACGAGGCTAGAACAGAGAGTAAAGTAATTAAACAATAAACCAATGAGGACCGGACACATGGACGAGGAGGGAAGACAGGACATGACAAAACTTCAAAATAAGAGTGCATAAAACAGAAAGCAATACGGAACATAAAAGGTGCCAAAACTCAAAGAGTGCATAAACAAAGAACAATGTGGAACATAAAGAGTGCCAAAAACTTAAATAAAAAGGTAAACAAAC
The DNA here is from genome assembly GCA_032164185.1 of Moxostoma hubbsi. NCBI lineage: Eukaryota > Metazoa > Chordata > Actinopteri > Cypriniformes > Catostomidae > Moxostoma > Moxostoma hubbsi. The sequence goes on along the minus strand of JAVLUX010000008.1, from coordinate 21,380,591 downwards.
CAAAGACGGTGTGGGTCGTTACAGAGCCCCCCCTTTAAGTAGCGGATCCCAGACGCTCCTAATCAAAGGAGGGGCAAAACGACAACGAAAAACGAGAACGAACAGGCAGATCTAGGGAACACGAGGGGCACAGAGGGACAAGACATGGACAGGAAGACAGAGACAGAACAGGTGGGTGGCCAGAAGACCAAGGAGGCCGGGTAGGTGCCCAGGGGACAACTTGAAGGAGGGGACCGGGTCGGGGGGCATCCATAGGGCAGGGACTGGGTCAGGAGGCCGGGGAGGTGGCCGTAGGGCAGGGATCGGGTCAGGTGGCCAGGGAGGCAGCCCCATGGCAGGGACTGGGTCTGGAGGCCGGGGAAGTGGCCATAGGGCAGGGATCGGGTCAGGTGGCCAGGGAGGCAGCCCCATGGCAGGGACTGGGTCTGGAGGCCGGGGAAGTGGCCGTAGGGCAGGGATCGGGTCAGGTGGCCAGGGAGGCAGCCCCATGGCAGGGACTGGGTCTGGAGGCCGGGGAAGTGGCCGTAGGGTAGGGATCGGGTCAGGGGGTCTGGGGGTCGGCCACAAGGCTAGGGCAGGGTCAGGAGGCTTTGGAGATGGCCACGGGATAGGGTCAGAAGGCCAGGGAGGAGGCCGCAAGACAGGGTCAGAAGGCCAGGGAGGAGGCCACACGACAGGGTCAGAAGGCCTGGGAGGAGGCCACACGACAGGGTCAGAAGGCCTGGGAGGAGGCCACACGACAGGGTCAGAAGGCCTGGGAGGAGGCCACACGACAGGGTCAGAAGGCCTGGGAGGAGTCGAGGAGGCCCCCAGAGACGGTGCCATGGTGGGCGGTGACCAAGGAGGCTTGGAAGGTCCTGGGGTTTTAGTAGGCGAAGGCAGAGCCGTGGGAGGTGGAGCAGACAGAGCCGTGGAAGGCGGAGCAGACAGAGCCGTGGAAGGCGGAGCAGCTGCAGGCAGAACCGAGGCAGTCCTCTGAGGCGGAGACCTGGGGGACTCTGGCAGCAGAGGCGCGGAGGGCTCGGGAGACAGGGGTGTGGAAGGCTCGGGTGGCTGAGGCGTGGGAGGCCTTGACCTTGGTCTCGAAGGCTCGAGAGGCAGTGCGCTGGGTGACTCGAGAGGCGGAGCGCTGGGAAGCTCTGGAGGTGGAGCTCTGGGAAGCTCGAGAGGCGGAGCGCTGGGTGGCTCGGGAGGCGGAGCGCTGGGTGGCTCGGGAGGCGGAGCGCTGGGTGGCTCGGGAGGCGGAGCGCTGGGAAGCTCGGGAGGCAGAGCTCTGGGAAGCTCGGGAGGCAGAGCTCTGTGAGGCGGAGCTCTGGGAAGCTCGGGAGGCGGAGCTCTGGGAAGCGGAGCTCTGGGAAGCTCGGGAGGCGGAGCTCTGGGAAGCTCGGGAGGCGGAGCTCTGGAAGGCTCAAGGAGGGCTGGTTCTTGGACAGTCGAGACTACAGGCGCCGGCTCTGGCACTTGGACGGTCGAGGCTACAGGCGCTGGCTCTGGCTCTTGGACGGTCGAGGCTACAGGCGCTGGCTCTGGCTCTTGGACGGTCGAGGCTACAGGCGCTGGCTCTGGCTCTTGGACGGTCGAGGCTACAGGCGCTGGCTCTGGCTCTTGGACGGTCGAGGCTACAGGCGCTGGCTCTGGCTCTTGGGACGGGGCCATGGAGGACGGAGACTGGTGAGCGGAAGCCCCTCCTCTTCTCCTCCTCTTCCTGGCAGAGGAGGCTGGCAACGCCGGCTCTGGGACGGACGAGGCTGGCAACGCCGGCTCTGGGACGGACGAGGCTGGCAACGCCGGCTCTAGGATGGACGAGGCTGGCAACGCCGGCTCTGGGACGGACGAGGCTGGCAACGCCGGCTCTGGGACGGACGAGACTTCCAGCTCGTTGGCCGTGGCAAGCGTGGGCGTTGGCTCGTTGGCCGTGGCAGGCGTGGGCGTTGGCTCATTGGCCGTGGCAGGCGTGGGCGTTGGCTCATTGGCCGTGGCAGGCGTGGGCGTTGGCTCATTGGCCGTGGCAGGCGGAGACCGGGAAGCAGAAGCCTTTCCTCTTCTCCTCCTTCTCCTGGCGGACGGGGTTGTCAACGCTGGCCCTGGGACAGACGAGACTGGGGGTGCGTAGGCCGTGGCAGGCGTGGGACACCCAGGGGACCTGCCCGGAATCGAGAGAGGCGGCTCCCCTGCAGCGTAAGTCTCCACAATAAAGTCCACATACTCCTGCCAGGTGCAATCCTCGATCTCCGGCAAGATCCTCCATGGGCGGACGGGTACATTGTATCGGTAGATGCTCTTTAGAGCCTGGTCGTCCCAACCGGAGCAGCTGGCCACGTTGGAGAAAAAAATAGGAGAACTCACGGATGGTCAGGTTTGCCCTAGCAAGCTCCACGAGAAAAGCTGCTGGATCCATTAATGGTCGGTCGTTCTGTTATGAAGAGGGCAGACGAGGGAGTAACGATCCAAACGCAGCTTTATTGGAATTTTCAAAAGTAAAGGCAAAAAACAAAGGCAGGAACAAATAAAGCATCCACGAGGGGAAAATAAAGGAATGAATACAAGAAAATAACACGGGGGTCTTGCAAGGAAGGCGTAGGCAGGAACACAGGCCAAGGCAGGATTCGGGGACAGCATGAACAGAACAACTTCATCAAACATTGAACATTAAACAACGACCGACAAAGGACAAGGTGAACATCAGGGCTAAAATACAAAACAAGGGAAAACATAAACCAATGGACAAACAGAACTCAAAACAAGATAACAAGGCACTTAACAGAAACCAATGACGAGGCTAGAACAGAGAGTAAAGTAATTAAACAATAAACCAATGAAGACCGGACACATGGACGAGGAGGGAAGACAGGACATGACAAAACTTCAAAATAAGAGTGCATAAAACAGAAAGCAATACGGAACATAAAAGGTGCCAAAACTCAAAGAGTGCATAAACAAAGAACAATGTGGAACATAAAGAGTGCCAAAAACTTAAATAAAAAGGTAAACAAACCAAAGACGGTGTGGGTCGTTACACCAGCCAAGAACGTTATTTCAGTAAAAGCCAGTTTGGCTCTATACAAAACATATCATGGGTGGAGTCATTTTTCTTACGTCAAAATAATGGAGAAACATTCCAAAACTTTCTCAACAACCTCTACACTGTTAAGGGCTCAAAATCTTAGTACTGTGCACAAAGTCACAGTTAGATCCAATATTAGGAAAAGGACCACTGTTTATTTTGAGATGTTGTCCCTTTCACTTGAGGATTCACTTTGTAATTATTTGTTTCCCAAAATAGCTTTCATTAAGCAAGGAGAAGGCTTCAGGGGCTGCATCTTCTAACTTTCTGGTTGCCAAAGAATTTGAAAGTTGAGTCTTATGTGCAAGAGAATCCAAGCCATGTTATGCTTTAATTGTTTATGCTGGTGTCTGGTGCCAGTGATGTTAACTAAGGACATCAGTGATGTTGTATTAATCTGGTCTGAAAAGACAAGTAAGAAAAACATCAAATGAGAATGTCCTGGTTACGTCCGAAACCTCCGTTCCCTGATGGAGGGAATGGGACGTTGTGTCAATGTAGTGACCAAATCAATTTCGAATTTCAGGATAAATAAAAATGACTGTGCTTTGGAAAATGGGTTCTACAATGTTTGAAGAGCTGAAAGGCGCAGAGGAACAGTTGTCCCTGATGATATTTGCTCTGCAGTGTTCTGGTTACTGTAACTGTCCTTGTGCATGGTACAACAATGCTGGGCAACAAGTCCATCTAAATAGAAGTCATTTTATTTATGTTTGTCATTTACATAATCTTCAGACAAGAAAATTGGTAGTAGCTATTGTAACTGCAGTAACTAAAACTTACTGTAGACAGGTAACCTACGGTGCTTCTATACTACATTACTGCCATTTAGATACCATATTCTCTACTGTGTTATGCATGTATTGTATAACATGTTCATTACACATGCTCTGATAATTTGTGAAAATGGATGTCTACTTCATCTAACTCAACAGTACTTGTTCTTCTGCAATGTACTGTATTTCTGCAGAACTGAAGAGCATCTTACAATGCAGTGTATGATTTTTTGTGGCAAGTCTTGCTTACAGTTTTGAAGTACATTTTATTGCTTAATTTATGCTAATTTCTCTGTGCTTTTTTCAGAAAGTGTACAGTAGTGTCACTGAATATTCTTTTTTTACAGTGATTTTCATCCAGAATCAATTTACGTTAAGGTAATTCCATGTTTTGTATAGAATTATGTGGTATAACCACAAACCATATAGAAATTGACATGCAAAATTCTCTCTGGTTGATAAAGGTTTTTGTAGCAGTGTTTTGATCTGTTCCCACTGATGTGTTGTGAGCAGTGCAATAGTTTGTGTGTTTGCTGGGTTTGTCTTTCATTTGAAGTCCATATTAATTTGACAGATGATATGCTTTTGAGTAAAATATATGATTTTGACATGGAAGTTTGTACAAACTGGTGTGTAGTTTTAAGGCTATATAGTTTCGAGAAAATGGTGAATTGTTTCATAAAATGTGTCTTAGTAATCAAGACAAACGGTAACTGAAATACATGTCAGTACGTGAGAGAACTCCATAAAAATCTTGTGTTTTTGTTTGTTCTGTATACTTTGACAAACTTGTGACCTTTTGAGCAAACAAAAAGTATAATTTTACAAGCGCTGTGCACACACATAAAAAATTTCAGGTGCATGCAGAGTCAACAACAGCTAACAGCAATATTGCAATGTCATAAAGAGGTATTTCTCAGAAAAGTATCTCAGTGGTACAGTGAAAGATGATTTAGCCTGTGAAAAATCTTTATCTTTGGATCAAGGCAAACTCTGCAATAGTGTTTTCTGCAATAGTGTTTTTCATAATGATTTGTGTGTGTGTGTGTGTGTGTGTGTGTGTGTGTGTGTGTGTGTTAGTGTGTACAGCCGTGGCCAAAAGTTCTGGTAGTGACATCAATTTTATGTTGTGCAAAGTTTGCTGCTTCAGTATTTGTAGATTATTTTTTCACATGTTTCTATGGTATACTGGAAAACAATGATAAGCCAATGTACTGGTGTCAACTACCCAGTGGGAAGGCCTCTGTTTGGAGACAGCGTTCCCTTTCCGCTGTCCACCAAGGCAGACAAAGATCTGCTCAGAACATCTAGAGATCTGCGTGCGGTCCAAGTAGGAAAACATGTACCAGGCACAGCAAAGAAAGGGCTGGGCCTGCCTCCTCACGGGGGACAACTTCGCTTGCAGGTTCACTACCTGTTCTCTAAAGGGCGTAGTAGGAACCTTGGGCATGTAGCCCAGTCGTGGTCTTAGGATCACATATGTGTCTGCCGGACTGAACTCCAGGTAAGTGTCGCTAACAGAGAACGCTTGCAGGTCCCCGACCCTCTTGATAGAGACGAGCGTGATCAGCAGGGTCATCTTTAAAGAGAGGGCCCTGAGTCCAACTGATTCTAGCAGCTTGAAGGGGGGTCTCTGGAGGCCTGTGAGGACCACTGAGAGATCCCAGGAGGGGAACAGGCTTGGCCGGGAGGGGTTCATCCTCCAGGCGCCTCTTAGGAACCTGATTATTAAGTCGTGCTTACCCAAAGACTTGCTGTCTACTGAGTCGTGGTGGGCAGTGATAGCGACAACATACACCTTTAGGGTCGAAGAGGACAGCCTCCCCTTCAGCCTGCGGAAATAAGAGCACTGACCTAACTGCACACCTCTGTGGGTCTTCAGCCCGGGAAGAACACCAATTTGTGAACAAGTGCCACTTCAGGGCGTAAAGTTGCCTGGTAGAGGGGGCTCTGGCTTGTTTGATCGTGTCTACGATGACAGGTGGTAGACCAGGAAGATCTTCCACGTCCCATCCAGGGGCCAGATGTGGAGGTTCCAGAGGTCTGGGTGCGGATGCCAGAGCGTGTCCCGTCCGAGAACCATGCCGATTTGGCCAGTAGGGAGCCACTAGGGTGACTTGATCCTCCTGTGTGACAGCACCTGTGCAAGAAGGCTCACTGGGGGGGGGTGGGGGGATACGTACTTGCGCAGCCCCGCAGGCCAGCTGTGTGCCAGTGCGTCTGCCCTGAGGGGAGCCTCTGTTCGGGCATACCAGAGCGGGCAGTGGGAGGTCTCTCGGGAGGTATCTGGGCCTTACCGAACCGTTTCCACATCAGCTGGATTGACTGGGGGTGAAGCCTCCACTCTCCACTGGGCAAGCATTGTCGTGACAACGTGTCCGCTACCACATTGAGGTTGCCGCGAAGGGGGGCGGGGGTCTGGCAAACTGAATTGCGTAACTGAGTCGGGTGGTCCGGGCCAGCCAGCGTGACGGGTTGGGAAGTGAAAGTCACGCATCCAAACTCTGTGCTAGGAGCACCAAGGGGACGGTTATTTTTGACATACCTGGTGGGGCGGAGCAGGTAGGCTTTAATGCTGAGAAAAGACTCGCAGCACTTACCTTGCTCCGCACACCCAGCAGGGGGCGGGTTAGTGACTGAGGAGGAGGTCCGATGTAGGTGTCCTCTAGACTCGTCAGGACCAGCCGGCCTGGGAACAATCGTGGGGCTGAAGGCGGGGGGTCCGCATCCAGCATGCCGGGACTGTAAAGATCTGGCGGCAGAGTGCCATGAGAACGGCATTTGCGGGCCAGGTGACCCAGAAACAAGGAAATAGCTATGTTATTGGGAATGTGGGTACCGCAGCCCCGTATAGGGGGGGTGGCAAATGAAATGGGGACGGAGTGGTCTGCTTACCAGCTCCAGAGCTAACGTCTTGGCCTCTGGGTCGAGCATCTCAGGAGCACCTGGTAGCCTTCCGGGTCATCAAGGGGGTCCATGAGACGTGGGGCGTCTGCTTCCTGGGGCGTACTCGACGCTGGGGCTGAGAGCTGGGCCCAGGTTGAAGCGGAGCAGGGTGTTTCTTAGCCGCAGGAGGATGCCCTCGGCGAGCAGACGGGGCATGGCACATGGCGGCAGGCTTGCAGCGGGGCAGGATGTGTGAAATGTCCTCCGTCTGCTTCTTCTTGCTGGGGGGCGGGTGGTCCGAGTGGGCATACCCGGCAGAGCTGCACCCGCTGCCATCCCCAGATCGCCTCCATCGCCAGCCGCATCGTCCTCAATCCTGTGGGAAGAAGGACCAATGCGGGGGGCGGCTGGAGTGGCGAGCTTTCTATTGAAAGCGAGCCGCGACCGCAACGTTGCCATGGTCATGCTCTCACAGTGAGAACATGAACCATCCACAAACGCTGCCTCAGCGTGATCGCTGCCCAGACACACGAGACAATGCCTGTGGCCGTCTGAAGCGGAGAGCATTCTACCGCATCCAGGAACTACACAGGGACGGACTGGCATCTTAAAATAAAGACGTGTCCTGAAAAGGACGTTCAACTCCGCTGTGTAAATGCTCTAAAAGAGGATAATACCCTTTTATAGAGAAAATCACTCTTTTAATAAACTTTTTTAGCTCTCTGCACTGTCGAAGCGCCCAGGGGCAAGCTGCACAAAGGCAGGAACAGGTGTGTGACTCGCAGCTGACTGAATACATGACCATCGACTCCGGAGAAAATTTCTGAATGAAACAGATGTATTTCCCCGCCTTTGTATCCATATGTCCGGGGGCGGGGTATAAAAATACTGTCTGCCAACTTCTTATTGGCCTTTTTTTTATAGATCAGAGGACTATTCGGCATATTCGGGGAACAGTGCAATAAAGGTTTTTGTGATAAAGTAATTTTTTGGCCAATGAAGCTTTTTGCAATTATTTAAAATGCATCTGATCAACACCACAACAAGTGAAGCAGAAAACTGCAGAAAATATATATTTTTGGCCACGGCTGTATTTATCACTTTGTGGGGACCAAATGTCCCCATTAGGATAGTAAAACCCAACATTTTTGACATTGTCGGGACAATTTGTCAGTTCCCATGAGGAAAACAGTTTATAAATAATACTAAATTATGTTTTTGAAAGTTTTAAAATGCAGAACGTTTTCTGTGAGGATAAGGTTTAGGGGTAGGGTTAGGGTTAGGAGATACACTATACAGTGTACAGTGTAAAAACCATTATGTCTATGGAAAGTCCACATAAAACATGGAAACCCAACGTGTGTGTGTGTGTGTGTGTGTGTGAGTGAGTGTGAGAGTGAAGTGGATCTAGGGTGTGCAAGGAAGCTTCAGGAGGGTGTAGTTTTAACCCCTAAACTCCACAATACATACCCACACAAAGAGGACATGACTCATCTTCCTGGAGCTGAGCCAGTGCAAGTGCATGCATGCATTCGTGTGTGTGTGTGTGAGTGTGTGTGTGTGTGTGTGTGTGTGTGTGTGTGTGTGTGTGTGTGTGTGTGTGTGTGTGTGAATGTGCGTGTGTGCACGTGTGCATGCATGTGTGCGTATAAAGTTGGAACCCAGATTCAACCATAAATTGGACCCCAAATTCAACCATGAATACCAAGATTCTAAGAGCTTTTTTCTAGGAGCTTCCATGCACCGTGTTGACACCACTGGTGTCATATCCCATATGGTCAATTTAGGATGTATTTCTTGACGGATCTACTCAGTTCCATGCACATAGGTAAAAACCATAAAGGAATCTGGTAACTTTTTTTTAGCCATCTTTTTGAGTGCAAATGAATTTAGTGTATGTTTGTGTGTATATACATGTATATATATATATATATATATATATATATATATATATATATATATATATATATAAACACATGTGAGTCAATGGGACAACCACTCTGGCACTCCATAACACGGAGCTTTGAAGATTATGCTGTGATTGAAAAGTATATTTGAAATTGTTGTAATATTAAATGACTGCTATGATACATACCAAGGTAGATTTAAGGTAAACAGTTCATGGCTTACATCAAAAGCTGACCATACTTTGCGACATGCCAATTTTTACTGCACTATAACCTTCCTTAACTTTCCTACTCCACTTCTACCCCTGAGCAGCACCTATCATCTGTAACTGTTACACAAGTTCCGGATGGTCCAGGCATTGCTGCTTGGACTTCTTCATTGACAGTACTTTCATGCGTCACCTCATTTCCTGCATCACCCACATACAATTTGTTTGTGTGTTACACTTGCACTGTGTGTGTAAAAACAATTGCTGATGAGAGAAAAAACATCAGCAATAAAAAGTAAATGGATACCTTGAAGAAGTGTGTACCTCAATGAAGCCAGTGGGTAACATTTCTGTGCAGACAGGACACTGCTGCATAGCTGCAGTTGACAAATTGAAGTTACAAGCAAGAACAACAGTGTTATTTTCAAACAAACTTTTTCTGAATTTTTTCTGGTGTTTAATACTATATTGTATGCTAACAAAAGCTTAAACGAAGAATTCTTACATTTTCTCTCTTCATGCTCACTGCTATCCAGGTTATCATCACTGACAACATCAATGACACCACAAGACTTGATGTGTATCATAAATAAATATAAAGTATGCGCTGCACCAGAGCGTTAGTGAATGGCGCTGCAGGGGAACTGCTACTCCACACTTCTGACATGTGGCTTTTGGCATGCTACTGAATGCTTCATCAGTTAATTGTAGGGGATTTGTGCTGAGTTCTTCTAGAATTGGGGCTATGAATATATTTTTACCCCGACGGCTTGCAGCCTTCAAGATCCTGCCTGTATAGCCAGTATCATCAGGAGCCACAAGAAAAAGTTTTCGGCTACCCCACCCCTGCCTGTTGAAAACATTGCAGAGGAAAATTAGATTGCAAATTTAACACTTTATAAGGTACACATTATTTCTAGTTAATCTAGTTAAGTCAAAGCAACTAGACTTTTTGTCTGACTACAGTTCAGACTAAAGAGGCCACCTAAATGAGTCTTGAAGTCAAATCAATAAGTCAAGTTTTTTTTAACCTGACTTTTACAAATACAACTATTTCAATTAAACAGTTAGTTTGCAGCTGCTGATTTGCAGTTAGACATGACCTAATGTTCACAAAAATGTGTTAAAGTCAACATAGATTGGCTTAATAATAAATGTACAGATATAATTTTGTTTTATTTTTGTTTAAGTTTTATTTGGGTACCATCTGTTGGAATAAAGTATCAGTGTGTGTTGCATGATGTGCAGTTATCTTTTTATGAATGAGCAACACTAACACACAAACATGTGTTGACCTACCTAAAGACCCACCAGTAACTGTCCCCAGTTTTGGAATTAACACTTTGAGGGCATCACATAATTGTAAGCAAAAAACTATATGCACAAATTATATGACAAACTATCAAGTTCTTGTGAAAAAAAATATATTATTTGGCATGCATTTATGATTATTACTTTGAAACAAGGTAGCTAGGTTAAACCAAATGTCAAAAAGAAAATCCATGCCAAAAAATAAATAAATACATTCTATGACTACAAATTGAGGTGCTGTGTTAGTAGAGCATGTTACCAGCACTTAAAAGAATAGAAGTTTGATTCACTCATTCCCCAATCTATGGACTTATGTTTCTGTGAGGTACTTTGGATATAAAGGTATCCTCAAAATGGCATTCATCCTAATTCATAATTAACCCTAACCATGAGTTTTGTCCATTTAACTTCACAAACATTAACAAACATGACTGTATATTTGGTTCTATAACAAATTAACTGGAGATGTGTGACCAAAATTAATTAGTGATTGTTTTTTATGAACTTCACAGCATATCAAAATACAATATATAGATTCTCGTTTTTTGTACAGCTATCCTAAATAACTAATTGCATGTTATTACCGCTTCATAAGTTGCGCTCTCATCTAGATAAGCAGTCCTATGGCCCAACCCTGCCTGCATATGGACTATTTGCTCCTGCTCATTTGGAGTTTTTTCACACTGCTTTTGCAACAAATAGAAAGCCACTTCAAGTAGTTTAAGTCTCTTGGCAGGAACAAGATTTGCTGCAGGAAAGTGCCTCTTTCCTCTGCCATTGTTTAAAATAACTGGAAAGGTCCTACAGAAAATAAGCTTGTTAAAACATGAACAACCACTACTATCCCATTATCTGTTTTTTTCTAATTACATAAAAAGACGACAATGTTACGACAGGCATATTTGAACACTGCCTTGCTATAGATGGAAATAGAAAAAGTAGCACATCAAAAGCCATTATTTATTTTTTCTTTTCATAAACAAATGTCACATTAGCCTAAATTTAAACAGGTCTTTATTTTATTGATGGTCACAAAACATCAAATGCTTTATTCCACAGCTCACCAACTTAGATTTTAATTGGTAGGAGTATAGCATGCAACACAACACTATGTGTATCATTACTTAATGTAAGTTAGAGGTGGAATTTTGCCTGTAAAAATCAACAGTATGCCAAAAATATGTATACATACGGCTTGCATTTAAAATAGCTAACTTGTACTTTAAGTCTTTACCTGGTAATTTCCATTTGCACAAATTATTCGCAGAACTCCTATAACTGAACACATTACTCCCATATTACAATACTTGCATTGGCACCCGTTTAAACATTGCATTGACTTTAAAATTCTTCTCCTTACTTATACGGCACTTAATAATCTTGCCTCTTCATACTTATTTGACCTTCTTCAAATCCACACTCTTCCTCGCACTTTAAGGTCTTCTTCTGCACTCACTCTTGTTCTCCCTCAAGTTCGCACAACATCTATGGGGTCTCAAGCCTTTAGACATGCAGCTCCTTATTTATGGAACTCATTGTCACAGGATGTGTGAAACAGTGAAAGTCTTCTGGTTTTTAAATCTCACCTTAAGACCCATCTTTTTAGGCAGGCTGTTATGTAATTGAGTTTGAGTTGTCTATTCAGGCTGAAATAATGATTAATTGTTGTTTAATGTTATTGTTTTGTTGTAAGGTGTCCTTCAGTGTCATGTAAGGCGCCTATAAATGAAATGTATAATAATAATAATAATTTGCTGTGACCTCCCTGCCTCTGTTCTCTGTGGAATTGTATCCAAGAATATTTAATCAACAAGTCTAGAATTGATAAGTAAAAATAAGCCATATATACATGAATTGAAGTTGGATATTTTACCCCATATCTTGATTTGAGACATCACCACTTGCATCACCCCGTTGTCTTTCAGACGATGTTAGTAAGTATAGTAAGCGCCTAACTGACTGTACAATATCAGTCTGACTAACCTGTCATCACAAGTACAGCACAGAAAAAAATAAGGATATTTTAAACCAGTAGCACAAAGATGTAGTTTTAAACGGCTACTCATTACTAAACTTTAATAAGCATAATACTAAGGGTTTGGTTACAGATCACATTATTGTCCGTCCCTGCACGTCTATGCTACCAAATTTTAACAAATGTCGCCTCATTAAAAGTTCAGCGTAGATATTGTCCAATAAATTCTGTTAATGTGCAACATGTCAGGTATTACCTGTTACTGAATCTTACAAAAGGCAAATAAAACAGTTAATACACTCACCGAAGCACCATCGTTTGGGTTTGTTGTAATAGCTGACGGCATTCCTGTAATTTCAAGCATCGGCATCCATCTGTCACATGGTTCGATTTCGTCCAGAATCGATTGCTAATCCTTGGTGTTCCGGATGTTTAATCTGAAAATTTTAACACCAAATTTTGGCATCTGAATTTGGCCTATGGAATTTAAGGAACTCGAATATAAATGATTTGAAAGTTAAATAAAAAGTGAAAAAGAGTTGAAGTGTTTACATTATTGAAATGTTGAAGCATTGAATTAAAAGGCAAAAATTCACATACATAGTTTCAATGCTGAAAAATTCAGTGCTAGAAATTCAATGGCTTTTTAATTTCAAAATCTGGTGAGACAGATTTGCTTCCATAGGTCCTAGCCCTTCTTTCTAATTTGTACTTGCTAATTTGTACTTGCTAATTTGTACTTGCTCTCTATAGTAATTTACCGTAGTGCTTGAATATTATCAATAGTTCATCTGTGATATTTGTAATAAGACCATGGGAAACACAGTTAAGACCGTGGGAAACAGTTAAGACCATGGGAAACACAGGCCAGTGCTGTATGTGTGTGCATGAAAGAGATCGCCACACATGCTCTGCCACTCTCGTCCAGAAACATCAATAATGTAAGTACACTTTAAAAAGTATGTTCCCCAATAGAGGTCGACTGATATAGGATTTTGCTGATAACCGATTAATTGGCCGTTATTTTTTAAAATTGATAAATTTAAAATTGTACTGTCCCGTACTTTTGCACACGTTTTTGCACGTGCACTTTATATAGGTATTATATGGGTATTTTATATACGTAGGTATTTTTATTTAGTCTGTGTAGTCTCATGTGGTTCTGTGTTTGTCCTATGTTGTTTTATGTAGCACCATGGTCCTGGAGGAACGTTGTCTCGTTTCACTGTGTACTGTACTAACTGTGTATGGTTAAAACAACAATAAAAACCACTTGACTTGACTTGACTTGAATGAAAAATCTACATTTAAATTAGGGATGTACCGATACCACTTTTTCTCTTCTGATTCTGATACCGGAAATCTCAGTATCTGCCAATACCGATCCCGATCCGATACCAGTGTTGTTTTTTGCATAATAATTTTAGAATATCTTTACATTGTTGTGTGAAACTAATAGGGAGTACTCTTCTATATGTAACAAAACACAAACCTCTAACTACACATTATTTCTATCTAAATGTATAGCTTATTAAGAAACACTTTATTATTAACTAGTATACTGGATAATGTAGCAGCAAAATTAAAAGTAATTCCAGTATGAGTCATCAGTTGAAAAGAAACCAGTGTTTTATTTTATTTTTTTTTATTTCTTTATTTTTTTTCCCCAAAAATGTTTCAACTTACATCTGGACTTTCATCAGATCTCTTTTTTTGTTACATTTATTTGCAAGACAGCAGTCCACTTTTCATTCACACAGTTATATTCTGGAACCCATTCAATTTAAATATTGTTATAAATTGTAAACAAATACTAATGATGACAATAATAATAATAATAAATTGTTATTAATAGTATTATTATTATTGACTTTTAATTTCAATTTTAAATACAACAGTAATATATTTAAGTCGTGCACTTTTTAAACCTTCACGCATTTGGAAGTCCTGTATGTGTCTGTTTGTAGGCAAGTTCACAGTAGTTTAATTCGCTTCTTATTCAAATTCTGGTCAAATGCACCTCCGGTGCAGTTTTAAATGCATATTATAAGTGACCTGAACTATTGAACTTCTACATCTGAGATGCTGTTCATGAGTAGCGCTCAAACATTGCACACCGCTGTGAAGGCTAAACATAGCTGCGGGTGTGTGTAAACAGTGCAGCGCATACTTTATTTTTATTTATGAAACACAGCCTTTTGTGATTCACAGAGCTATTGCACGTCTTCAAGTGGCTGATCAATACACTTCTGGTGAGGGTCTTTAATGTAAATCTAGGGCAAACTAGTGAATTGCAATGTCTCATGATTTTTTAATGCTTCTATAAGATTCAGTGATATTTTTGTTTGTATTTTGCGCTGTTACACTCGTTTAAATTATCCAAGAAACTCATCACACACACACACCAATCACATAATGATTATCTAATCAAAATGACAATAATATGTATTACTGTGAGGATAAAAAAAATATTACAATCAGATGCATTTCTGATTTGTTAATATGTTTCTCTTGACTGCATTAAGATATTTTTCTCAAATCTCTCACTACCTTTACATATAAAGAATTTTAGATACAACTAAATTAAATTGAATTGACAAATTGAAAATCAAGTAGAAATAAAAACTGAATAAAAAATTGAGAATAACAATAACTCTGGTTGGATTGACTAATGCAGCTTTCACTTTCATTAGTCTATGTTTGAGTGGAGGGGAAAAATCAACAAATGATTTAAAAAGTCAACAGAACACAATAAGAAGTGTGTTGAAGGACAGTTTTGTCTTCATACACCTAAAGCATATGCTTTCTTTCTGAAACCAATTTGAAGCAGGATACTAATCATAAAATGTGATTATGAAATGCAGGTGTTTTTGTTGCATTTATATTGACAAAGGATTTTTTTTTTAGTTGTGAAGGATAAAATAAGCTTAAAATATTGATTTTATTGAGTTTACGGTTAAAATTTTATTTGAGATTCATGAACAGATTCATTCGGACTCAACTCGGACTTGGCCTGTCATGGACTCGGAACCCAACACTAGTTCAAGTACACAAACCCGTGCTGTCCATTGAACAAATAATCCTGTGCTGCTTAGATGCGTAATGCCATTTCATTCCAATTTTGAAGTGTTTTTTTCCCCATACACGTCAGGAATGGCAATGTATAATCAAACCTCCAAATTTAGTGGCCAAGAAAAAGATTAGCAAAATGCTGGTCTGTGGAGATGACAACAATTCAGGGTCCAGCTATGAGTTGCTTTCCATAGTGCTTGTTTTCAAGGTTTTTGAAAATATGTCTTTGTGAGAAGGTCTTTTCAAACCAGAGGCCAAAATGCCTTAACACATAAAAGCAACTGTTTGATATTGGAAGTTTATATAGTAAACATGCACATAAACATACATGCATCCATTTTCAAAAAATTTCTTCTCATCTAATGTTTTATTTGTTAAAAATGGGTCATAACCTTCAGGCATTCAAATGCAATGTAACCCAAAGCCTTTAAATATTCCATCACTTTCTCACACGGTTTCTTGCCTAGCATTCTGCTTTTATGGGACCTGACATGCTGCACCAGAACATTTTTACATGTGGAACTAATCTGCAGGTCATTAATGACTTTAGCAGGTGAAGCAAGGCAGTTTATGCTCCAAAAAGTTAAAGAAGGAGAGAGATGAAGGTAGTGGATCTTTAGTAACTCTATTAAGCTTGCTTTGATTGGTGCAGAACTCTTTTTAAATGGAGTGATTTTCTTTCCAGACGACAAATTAAATGACTCCATCTGTGTGCCTTATACTAAATGCAAATAAATGTAATTTATCGTATTGTGGACCTAAATTATAAAGCTAAGAAATTATCAGTAAATTTATACTCCAGTGCTAATAGGTTTTATATAACAAACAGAGATTTTCACATTGAATAATTTTTTCTTTTCTTTAACACAAGTAGAAACATCTGTGGCAGCATTTGGGCTCTCAGCTGTGGTAAAGATTGTTCACTGTTGAAATGTAAGGAGGAATAGAATAGAATTCAAGGGAATTTTATTTATCTGTTAATACTGCACTGTTATCACAGACCCTGCTACTTTATTTCAAAATAAAGGGGTTTCAGTGTCACAGAATAGTTTGAAACCTGCAGGATACAAAGTATGCCATGAATGCATACAGTGATCTGGGGCTATACAGATGGCTTCCAATTCTGAATCCCTTTATTAATTCTGATTACTTAATGGTTTGATTAATAATTATTTATGTTGAGGAAGATGATTTGGAAATAAGAAATGCAATTTTTGAGTAGATATCAGAAAAAAATAATAATACAATATAAAATAATATTACAAAATGTGTGCCCGAACCTGAAAAGACCCAGAAATGTGCTATCCGGTACCGACCCAGTGCAGTCTAGCTTGATGGTAATAAATCCAGTCATAAACACTGCCCTGATTGAGAGTCTCAATTCTACCCAAGAGAAAGTCAACAGGCAATTGTGGATCTTGACCAAACATTAAGAAATACTGAGATTCGCCTGTGGACTGGTGAGAAGTAGTTTTTCTTCTTACAAGAAGGTAAAGCACGGAGTAGATTGTACAATGTGCGGTTAAACCGCTCGCATTGACAATTTCCAGTAGGATGGGCTGGAGTGGTCCGACTCCATTCAATGCCATACAACTCACACAATTGATGAATAAGAGTGCATTTGAAGTTCCTCCACTGGTCCGAGTGGATGCGAATGGGAACACCAATCTTGTAGAACCACTCATTGACCAACACCCTTGCCACCATAGATGCTCTCTGGTCACGGGTAGGCACAGTCTGGATGTATTTGGAAAAAACATCAGTCAGAACAAGAACATTCTCCATTCCATTCTGTGATGACTTAATCAAGGTAAAGTAGATGGCGAGGATTTGATTAGGCCTTGAAGCTAACAGATGGCACATATGTGACTGAACTCGAAGAAAGACATCCTTAGCAACGGTACAGCGTTCACATTGTTGGAACCAACGCTTCACATCCTCAGACATACCTTGCCAAAAACATCTTTGTCTAACCAGCTCTGTTGTACGTTCCACTCCTTGATGACCATGCTCGTCATGAAGCTGCTGCAACACCGGAGTCTTTAAAGATGTCGGGAGCAAAATCTGAAGAAATGCCTCACCACCCTGGGAATGGTGATAGATGCTTGTACACATTCACTCTGAGGTCTGGTGGAAGCAACTTGTTGGAGAGACTCAGGCAGAGAACTTCCTAGAATCATACCTTCCAGCACAGGTCCAGCAGGGTGTTGTCGTGAGAGTGGATCAGCATTCCGATTACTACATCCTGAACGATACTTGTTGCTGAAGTCAAAAGCGGCATGTTGAGTGGCCCACCTCTGTTTTAAAGCACCCAGTTTAGCGGTATTGAGGTCAGAGGATTATTATCAGTGTATACCTCTCACTTGTGTCCAAGTAAATACTCACTAAATTTCTCAGTCATTGCCCATTTAAGGGCCAGGAATTTGAGTTTTGTGGAATTATAATTGGACATGTTCCTCTCTGAAGGTCTCAAACCACTACTAGCATAGACTACTGGTCGAACTCTGCCCTCCTGTTCCTGTGACAGGAATGTTCCCAATCCACTATAACTTTCATCCACTTCTAAGATGAATGGCTGTGACAAGTCAGCATAAGCCAACAGGGGAGCACTCACCAACCGCTGCTTCAGGGTCTCAAAACTCTGCTGACACCCCTCTGTACAAGACTGCTTGCAAGACCGGGCTGTATTCCTCTTCGCCCTAGTCAGGTCAGCTACTGGGCGATGAAGTGTGGCAGCCAGCTTTGCAAAGTCCTCCACAAACCGCCTGTAATAACTTGCAAAGCCCAGAAATGACCGAAGTTCTGAGACCTGCAGTGGAGGCTGCCAATTAACAACTGCCTCAATTTTCTTAGGGTCAGTAGCCACCCCTGATCAGAAATCAAGTGCTACAAGTAGCTCACCTCAGGCTGGAAGAACTAACACTTTTCCAGTTTGGCCTTTAAGCCTTCCCGTTGTAGATGTTTCAGGACCGCCTCCAGTCATTGCAAGTGTTCAGACACGGTAGAAGAGAACACTATAACATCATCCAGATAAAGCAACAATGATTGAAAATGTTGTGAGCTAAACATGCCCTCCATCAATCTCTGAAATGTGCTAGGTACATTGCAAAGGCTGAAGGCCATCCTATTCCACTCATATAACCCAAATGGTGTGCAGAAGGCAGTCTTCATCCTGTCCTTCTCAGCCACTGGGTCCTGATTGTGATGGTGGCATAGTGGGCTAAAGCACTAAACTGTTAAGCAGAAGGTTGTCGGTTTGATCCCCATAGCCACCACCATTGTGTCCTTGAGTAAGGCACTTAACTCCAGGTTGCTCCGAGCGGATTTTCCCTGTAATAAGGGCTCTAAGCGTCTGCCAAATGCATAAATGTAAATGATTGTAGCCACTAGTAAGGTCCATTGTAGTGAACCATCTGGCACCTGAAAGTGAACCATCTGGCACATCCAAGGATTCCTCAATTCTTGGTAATGGGAATTCATCTTTTCTAGTCTTGCTGTTAAGTTGACGATAGTCAACACACATTCGCAGGCTACCATCCTTTTTCTTCACCAGGATAATGGGAGAAGCATAGGGGCTGCTACTTTCTCTAATAATTTGGGTTTCCAGCAACAGCACAGAAGAATACTGTATAGCTATATATAAATAGCAATGCCCTAACTTAACACTGTTCGTCAGAGGTCAGCGAGATAAATCAATAGAATTGTTCTGGCTCTGTATGGAACCTGTAACCATCTGAGAACAAACTGTGGCCTGCACACTCAATGAGACATCCTCAACACCTTGGGATAATCTCACCAAAGTTATTGTCAACTAATCCCACATTAATGACTGGAACATACACCTGTCCACATACTACCTTAACAACAGCAGGAGGAGCCAGAAGACCAGCTGCCAACCCACCACTAGAGGGCACAAACACTATGGTCAATCCAGTATGTTGCTGAGAACAAGTAGCAGGAATTAAACTTTATGGTGCCGCCTGGTAAACAAATACACCTACCTCCTCGAACCCGAACTCAGGTTGAAGAATCTATAGGGGCATATACTTGAAGTTGATGGAATTTATGTAGGGCTTGTTGCCAAGGATTAGGGGCATGCTGCACTAAAGCTGCTTCAGAAAGAGCCGGCCCATATTGTCCAAACAATTCACCGTAACATTCTCGAATTACATTCATGCCCAAAACACCGGAGACCTGAGTAGTGGAACCTGGGGGATCTTTAACTATGAGCAAGCCACATTTAGGAATCACTTTACCAAAAACTTCCACATCCAGCTCTAAATAGCCTATATATGGAATAACCAGGCCATTAGCAGCCTTAATCTGTAACCAGTGACAGGAGCTTTTCCAAAACCCCACAGCTCAAAGTTCTGCAAAAAAAAACTTTCAGTCACAGTTGACACCATTGAGCCAGTGTCTAACAAACAGGGAGCTAACAACGCTAACAGTCACATGGGGGCATGGAGATACTAAGGGGGGCCACGTTCTCTACATTGGGAAAAACAGCATCTAAGCCAAACACATACCCTTCTGAACTGTAGCTCCAGAGCAAAGAAGGTTCTAGTTTTCCTGAAAAGTAACAGCGGGCTGGGACCTTGGCACTACTGGCTGAGGGGGTTGTGAGGGAGATGGGTTAACCCTATATGACAAACTTTGAGAACTACATTCACAGACAAAATGACCAGACCTTCAATTCCTGAAGCATCTCCACCTCTAGTTGTCGTCGAGAAAAGAAATTCTCCTGCAAAACTATATATATATGTATCAGGGCAGTCATACAGCTCAGTAAGTATTTGAATAACTTTCTCGGGGTTCTCCCGATCTTCACTGGGCCTAAATATTATTTCCTCGCTAGCTTCCCCTTCTAAATGATCATACAGGAAGTGTGCTTTATCAGTAATGTGGTGAACACGCATACTGACTTTCACTTCCTCTAACCAATCAGCCAAAGGAATTCCAGTGCAGCCTCTAAAAACAGGACATTTCCTCTCCCTAGGTACATAAATTAACCTTTCCGTCACTACTGAATTACCATTGGAGGAAGACCTTGGGTCTATGTCTAACCCTGCCCCCTTATCATTAGACTCAGACGGCGCAACACTGGGACCTGCCTGAACCTCAGATCGTTCTTTATGCAGGCATTCATTATCAGCCTTAAGTTGGGCTACCAAGTCTTGCAATTGCTGCATCTCATCTGCCATAGTGATATCTAAATTAAACAACAAAAAAGAAAGTACAACAAAAGATACTCTAATGTGCTGGCTGCTGTTTCAAAATCAAACAAAGCACCTAAATAAATGGAGTCACATCTCTCCTTTACACACCAAATGTAATCCTGGCGACTGTGCCAAGATTGTAACCTTTGGCTAAAAAGGTATAAAGCCGACTACACCACGTAGGTTATTTTACCACTCAGGAAAATAAAGTGAATATACCCCCAAATGTTTTACACCAAATGCTGTTACAATAATATGAAGGACCCTGCTTGGATTAAAAGGCAGAGACATGACTTCCAAACAATACCAATTTATTTCACAAAGAAATGTATTCCACTAAAATCTTTCCAAAAATGTACCGTTTGACAGTTTACCAATTGAATACCCACAGTCAATAAGACACTATGATAAAGCAAGCATTAACAGAAAGGACTAATCACACATCAAATCAGTGCATAAACACTATTAAAGAAAATGAAAACCCAAAAAGAAAAATAATACCAAAAAACAAATAAACTCCCCTTTCTGTTACGCCTTAGCATCACAGCAGGTCAGATATTAACATGTAATATGACTGTGGATATACACCGGTAAAAAAAAAAAGACAAACAAGCAAGAAACCAAACAACAAAAGAAAAAGAAAAAACAAAACAAAACAAACTTCAGAGGAGGTTCAATCACAATTAATAATTAAAATATTTCAAACTGCTTCACCAAAGTCAATCAGAATACAGACCTACTGGTTTAATTTATAAACTCAATAGGGCGAAAATTTTAAACTTCTCACAGATATATCAAATGGATCCACGGAGCAGAATCATCCTAAAACACTTCGTAAATCAGTGGTTAAAGACAGCAGTGACCACAAAAGTCAGAGAAAGACAGCCATATGAGCAACATTGTAAATCAGCAGTATAAAACAGGCATAAAAAAATGGCAGCTAGCGCTCTCAGGCCGCACCTGAAATAAAGATGTGGTATGAACATAAAGTTCATAAATTCTGTCAAGATTACAAACGGAAAAATCCACGATACATTTCTTATCTCCTTGGTGAAATTCTTACTCTACAGAAGGCTCGTCACCTCACACACACACACATTCCTAATAGCATGTATATAATTAGAAAATGAATCGTATCTGTAAGAAAAAACAATAAATCAGGGGGCTCACCAGGGAAAAGCGAAAAGAAATAGAAGCTGATAGAGACTTACTGCCCACAAAACATGAACACATGCAGGAGAATCACAACACCCACACTTAGACAGGCTTTTTATAAAGCCACTACAACCTAATGCTCCTCAGTAATTGAGTCGCACAGGTGTGCTCATTGTAAAGATGCTGCTCAACACCAGTTGGCGTGTCTTCCCATTTGAGATGTGCACATCCATTAAGATAGCAAAACAAATTCTAAAGAAACAAGCACTAGGGAAAATACTAGAGACACCCAACTTTTCATATATACAAAATGTTTGTGTTAAGTGGCATTTTAGGTATTCAAGTTTCTACTCGGTCCACGTTTTCCCGGTGGAAAACTCTCCTTTGATTTTATCTTCAGAGCAAAATTTGCACTTGACCCCACTTGTTCCATAGCTAAATTTGTCAGACATTTTAACTGTCTTACCAGCACCATTATTTGTATAAATTTTAAATGTTTAATTTAGCCATTCTTGTTTGAAAGTCAAACTCACCTTTTTTAGAGGTAGAGGTAACGTTTCTTCTTTTCGTTTCGCCATTGTTGCTCACTGGATGCTCGCCTACTCGGTAGCTAGTAAGTTTTTGTTTGCAGCCTAAAATTGTGCTGCGCGGGACCTTCAATTAGTCTGCGCAGCTGTGCATGCTCGCAGCTTAGAGGGAACATTGTTCATATTCACATCTGACTCTTACATTTGATTCAAAGTATCTTGAAGACAAACGATTGCTTTGGGAATCACAAAAAGTTGTGTTTAATAGGTAAATATATAGTATGCATGTGCAGTGCATTTCAGTGAATACTGGCTGCTCTGTGGACTCACTCTGCTTTCAGCTCTCAGAGCGGCACGCAATATGTGAGCGCTACTCACAAACAGCATCTCAGATGTAGATGATCAGTGGTTTAGTTCACTTATAACATGCACTTAGAACAGCACCAGAGGAGTCTTTCAGATCAACAGAGTCAACAGATTTTAAAATAAGAATTGTATTAAACTACTCTGAACTAGGCTATACACACACACACACACACACACACACACACACACACACACTCAAATAACTTAAGGGTGCATTCAGTAGTTTGGAGCCAATATAAAAATATTGTTTAATAGTGTTTTTGTGAAGTTTGATCCAAATGGTGTACACTCACATGAGATTAAGACTGCACTTATAATAGTTTTCTATAAAAAGTGTTTTATTCTACGTGGTGCGGGTCACCTCCTTTAATGTGTTGAAATCACATGGCCAGTGGTGTTTCACTAAACGTTGAAGAAGAGAATCCGCTGCCTGTTTAGAGAGATACATTTGGCTATGCTTAGAACATTGTTGTTTGGTGATGCGAAGAGCAAAAAGAATCAGAATGAGGTTTATTGCCAAGTATGCTTACACACAGGGTCACCATCAGAATTTATGAACAGGGGGACAACATTTTCCATATTGTGAAACCTTGAAACAGTTACATCCCTACTGCCTACATGGCAGGAAAATTGCAATGTTTATTTTTTAATTAGGTAGATGGTGAAGCATGACTCTCTATTCAGTCCCCGCTTTACATTAGCTGCACAATGCACATTGTGTGTGTTCCGCACATCTGATAGGCCAGGTGTTTCGACCGCACCATTTACACAATAACAGCAGGGGGATGGGGATCAGAATCAGATGACAAACTGAAATGTGTTTTAATGATAACAGTTAATGTATTTATCATGTAAATACATATACAATCTATTTTCGTTGATATAAATCAGTAAATAAATTGTTGTAATTGATCCCATTAATGGTCAACCATTGACCTTTGCATGGGCCCCCCTGGGCCTTGGGCCCTGGGTCATCTGTACCCTTTGAACATTTTGTATCGCTAGATAATTGAGGTTTATTTTACACTAAGCAGTTCTCTAATAAAGGTAAAATCTGTCTTTAGAAATAATGTGAACTGTAGACAGTCACCAAAGATTATTGATATTAGGGACAATAATAATCTATCCTTAACAGAAGAAGCATGTTCATTGATTTCTGATGTTTGTTTTTAGGCAAAGCAATTATATTATAGGAGTAATAAATAACTTAAAAAATTCCCTCAAACTCTGAAATTTTCCAGATGCAAATGATATTCCAAAGATGACAGGGGCAGCAGAGACGTTCATGCTGATGCACGTCAAAAGATGGCAGTACAGTGTCTAACACCACTGTAACATCGGTACTTAAATTACACAAAGAAGAGCAATGCTAACGCTAGCTAGTGAACTACTAATGCCCCTTTAAAGTTAAGAAGGCATGACTGAATGTTACTATTGCATAATACAATTCTAAAAGTTAATTAAAAAATTTTTAACATCGAAATATCACTTTACCTGCTTCCTTTACATAATTTATAGTCATTGCTTAGTGTCCAAGGACTAACTGTTCAGAAATGCTTAATGTTAACAGTTAGTAAGTGGGGGCCTGGGTAGCTCAGTGGTAAAGATGCTGGAGTTAGCTAGATTGAATCCCAGGGTCTGCTGAGTGACTCCAGCCAGGTCTCCTAAGCAACCAAATTTACCCGGTTGCTAGGAAGGGAGTCACATGGGGTAACCTCTTCGTGATCGCTATAATGTGGTTAGCTCTCAGTGGGGCGTGTGGTGAGTTGTTTGTGGATGCCGCGGTGGATGGCGTGAAGCCTCCACATGCGTTACATCTCCGTGGAAACGCGCTCAACAAACCACATGATAAAATGCGTGGATTGACGGACAGACGCGGAGGCAGCTGAGATTCTTCCTCCACTACCCGTATTGAGTCAAGTCACTATGCCACCACGAGGTCTTAGAGCACATTGGGAATTGGGCACTCCAAATTGGGAGAAAAAAGGGGAGAACGTGTAAGTATGAGTTTAAATATGGGGCACTGCATTTTAAATAGTATGTGCCTCTAATGACTGCTTGACTGAACCAGAATACATTCCATTACCTTTTGTACCAAGAGATGGCCACAAACAATTCTGCTTATGTAATTAAACTGTGCTTGCTAGTGTTTCAAAAAACATAGTTTTGAAATACATACAGTATGTTTATGGTACCAGTGAGGCCCAGAGTGATAATGAATTAGCATATTAATTAAAGGGAATGTTCCCCCAAAAAATACCAATTCTGTAGTTTTTACTCATATTGTTTACTCATACTCATATTGGTTACTCATACATATTTACTCATATTGTTCTAAACCTGTATAACTTACCTTCTTTCATGCAATACATAATTAATGCTTAAAAAGTTAGTTATAAAG
The DNA here is from genome assembly GCA_032164185.1 of Moxostoma hubbsi. Classification (NCBI taxonomy): domain Eukaryota; kingdom Metazoa; phylum Chordata; class Actinopteri; order Cypriniformes; family Catostomidae; genus Moxostoma; species Moxostoma hubbsi. The sequence continues at coordinate 21,355,726 of JAVLUX010000008.1, read as the reverse complement.
CACTTAATAATGGCTAGCTAAGCATTTGCGTGACCTAATCTAAAGTGAGAACTATATATGCCTAAATAAACATTTATTAACGTGGTTCAACAGTAAGTTTGGCCAGCTGCCCTCTGCGGCCAGTGTGAGAGATTCACCCTTTCGGGCCAGTACTGCATTGTCACTAAATCTCCCATTGATCTTGTAAATGTGTTGAACAGTACATGCCTATTAGTCTGATTATTAAACCATAGCAGCATGCGATTTAATTTAAGAAATATCCAGTTGTCTTGTGTTGCAAGCTTCAAAATGATGCGTGAAGGCACTGACCTGCTAAAAACATCACATTATGACTTCTGTAATCTTAGTATTAGCTCAATTCATAACACAACGCAAGTACGTGCTGCATTCTCAGCGTTGCTGCAAGGGGTGCTTGAGCAGATTTTCTTCTTTCAATCAACAACTGTCTTGGCGGGCTTGAGCAGGAATTTGAAACTTTTGTCCCCAGTCCATTCAAACGTACTTATTTTTTCTCCGTGTCTCTCCCCACTTCACAATTATCGACTCATCTACTGCATCTGGGCTGCATCAAAAAATTTAGGCAGCTGACTTGCTGCCTAATCAGTTAATGACTTAACTGACAGCTGTTTTTAATAAATGGAACTCTTATGGAAAATGGTCTCCGAAAAGTTTGAAATGCACCTAATTTTCATCCTGCCACCATATACAGCCTCCAAAAAGCAACATTTTCCTGGTTTCGGATGAAGCACCGGTTTCGTTGTCATGCCTAAAAAATCTATTGTCCTCTATTGATCTTAGCCAGTTTGTAACCGCTAGAGCAATGCAAGAGCACAAATAATGTATGTACAATGGGACCACGTGTTGACCATGCATTGGCAAAGCACTCGTTTACTGCATTTGCGTACTTGCGTGAAGTATGTTTTGGCCTTTATTGTGTAACAATCAAACAACCACATAACAAATTGCTTATCCATAAGTGTGACACTTCCATCAAACAGACACAGAAACTAACACAGTGATCCATCAAAATAATAGTTTGGTTAAAATGGATGTGTGAAATTGAAGAAATTATGACAAAAATATATTTCTACTGCATAGTAAAAATGTAATAGTCATTTTCATAATAATAATAATAATAATAATTATTATTATTATTATTATTATTATTATAATTATTATTATTATATTACTATTATATCAGGAATAATTATATTTAAGCAAATTTCACAAGCAAGTGTGCTGTTGGACTGAATGTACTGTATGTTTTTAATTTATACAGTGATTCTCTGTTGTGCTCACTTTATTTTACAAAAATAACTTTAAATTCAGCAGTTTAAGATTAAGATTGTTATTGAAGAACTTTATTGTATAAAATAATTTAATTTGATGAACTCTTTATGAATTCATTTGATTAGACATATTTGTGATTAAAATTATTTTAAATATGGAATTGAGAAAAGAATAGAATGGAAAATTTAATTTGGGAAAACAAAGCAGAATTAAGAAAACAAATATTTAATCATGTCCTATTTTTATTCCTTGCAAACTTAAACATTTGTATTTTCTTTGAAGTACAAAAAGTTGCTGATGTATTGAAAATCTCGCTCATTGAAATGTGTCATCAAAGTGATGATTTGGCAAAAAAAAAAAATTATGAGAGACAAATGTGTCTTCCTGAAGAGGGCACCTCCCAGTCTGAATCCTGAAAGCTGAATTCTTCATTGATCTGCATTCAAATCTTAGAATGTTTTTGTCAATCTGCAGACATTTGTACATTAAATACTGTGCTTGTATCATTTTACTACAAGGATTGGTACATGAGATACAAATCCGCCCCTCTCTGAAAAATCTCTGGGAAATTATTACATAAAATGCCCTATTCAGTAACTATACACTACTGTAATTTTTCCATCGGGCCCAGCACTAAGAAAAGTAACATGTAAGGCATGACAACGTCATTTGTACACTTTAGCAGCATAGAAAGGAAATTTTCACTAATGAAGTGTAACAGGCACTGAATTGGAAAAATATATTTTAAAGTCAAAAATATAACTTTACATGCTCATTCCTATTTTTATTTGTAATTTTTTTCATCACTGTCATTTGACAGTGGTGACATGTTGGCTGTTTCCAGAGCATGCGCACAGAGACTGTAGCAGTATTTTGGGACTTTCCTTCTGGAATCTTTAAAGTAGGTCCACTGTTGAAATTGAATTAAACAGTAATTTTAATTGCCAATGTTGAGAACAATTCTGCTCATAATGCGTAATAGGATGGAACGTCCTAAAGTTGCATATGAGCATTTAGAGGATCTCTTTTAATAAACTTTGGATTTTCCTCTCTCACTATTATTCCTGAATTTTGTGTTGTCTGTGTCTGTTTTTTTGTTGTTGTTGTTGTTGTTGTTTTTTTAAGCTTCAGTGTTTGTTTTGAGCCTTTGGAATTGAGAAGCTGTGGAGATGGTTATTTCAGGGCTAACTTTTCTTTTTTTCTTTTTTTTTTTTTTTTTTTTGAGTAATTGATCATTAATAAATTTTAATTAGGCATATACAGTTCTCACTTTAGATTAGGTCACACAATATTGGCAGATGTGTTATTCCACACCACATGACCATTCCCACTCTTCTTATATATATATACTGTATATATATATATATATTTTTTTTTTTTTTTCGTTACATGGTCTTGGTTATGTTAAGACTATTGCATGACCTAGTAGCACAACTTCGTCAAGTCAAGTCTTGTCAATTTTATATATAGTGCTTTTCACTAAATATTGTTAGTTAATGGAGAAAAATGTCATTTGGTGAAACCAGGCTCAGCTGGGGGAGACAGTTCCCCTCTGGCTATATATGAATATAATGTCAATTTTAGTAATCAAGTCTTATTTTATGTAAGTAAACTGAGTAGATTTTGGTGGGCAGTATTTCAAACTAAAGGTTTATGTATGACTGTAAGATTAATGATTAAGTGTCTTTGAAGTCCATCCCAATTTGACATCAGAGCCTTGAACTTGATACGTGCAGGAACTGGCAGCCAGTGAAGAGAGACAAGGGGTGATGTAACATGCACTCTCTGGGGTCCGTTGAAGACCAGCCATGCTGCTGCATTCTGGATCCTTTTACAAACTGTTCCTTAACAGTTTGTAAAAGATCTTTAAAAGTGCTCAAAGGGGGAAGTATATTTAATTTGCTCACATTTTGCAATTCATTCCATGCCCAGGGAGAATAAAATGAAAAAGCTTTTTTACCAAATTCAGAATGTACCCGTGGGACTGTCAGCTTAATCTGAGTTGAAGATCTTGTGCAGTAGCTATTTGTACAATAGGTTAAAAGATTAGAAACATAAGGGGGTAATTTACCTAAAAGTGCCTTGGCAATAAATACAAACATATGCAATTTTCTCCTGTGATATAAGGATGACCAAGCTAACGATTCATACAAAATACAATGATGAAATGTGACTCTGCACCACAAACAAAGTGTAGTGCAGCGTGATAAACAGAGTTCAGTTTCTTAAGTAAGGATGCAGCTGAATGCATGTATAATAAATCACCATAGTCCATTACAGATAGAAAAGTACTCTACTATTTTCTTTCTAGCCCCATAAGTGAAGCATTTTTTTAATCAATAAAATAATCCCAATTTTGGCCATAGCTTTTTCAACAAGTTATCAATATGTACATCAAAAGGGAATCTTTCGTCAAGCCATATACCTAAATATTTATAAGAACTAACTCTTTCTATGGATGTACCTTCTAAAGTCGATATCGGCAGATCCGCTATTTTAGAGTGAACACGACTAAAAATCATATAGTTTGTCTTTTTTGTATTTAAAACCAGTTTCAAATGTAATAATGAATGCAGCATTATTTGAAACACACTCTGCAATCGCTGCAAGGCTTGATTTAAGGAGGGAGCCACTGTATAGATACTGTAATTGTATCATCAGCATACTAATGAGTTTTAGCTAGATTTATTCCAAGACCTAGATCATTAATAGAAACGGAGAATAAAAGGGGAGCTAAAACAGGTCCTTGTGGAACACCATTGTTAACTATAAGAATAGATGAGCTATAATTTTCAAATGAGACACATTGGGTTCGTTCAGAAAGGTCGTTTTCAAACCATTTTAGAGCGACTTCACTAAGACCTATATGCCGGAGTCTCTGTAATAATAAATTATGATCTACAGAATCAAATGCTTTTGAAAGGTTAATAAATAATGCTGCACAAGACTGTTTACAATCTAAGGAATTAATAATATAATTTGTGACTAACAAAGCTGCTGTAATAGTACTATGATCTAAAGCCTGACATACATGATAGTCATTAAGTATATCATTATAAGATAAGAATTGTTTTAAATGATCATTTACCAAAGATTCAAATACTTTAGCTAAGATGGGCAGTTTGGAGATAGGATGATAATTATTTGGATCAGAAGGATCTCCACACTTTAATAAAGGCACAACCATTGCCGATTTCCACATTCTAGGTAAAACGTTAGAATAAATATAGAGGCAATAGGCTCTGCCATGATATTTGCTGCAATTCTTAAAAATAAGGATCAATCTTATCAATTACAGCTGATTTTTTACTGTCTAATTTCGTTAAAATTTCACAAACTTGTGTGGTAGTAATAGGAGAAAAAGTGAACAACCGCAAAGAAAAATGTTGGATCGGCTCAGGGGTTCCAGTGGGAGCATGAGCATCTAAAATGCTAGAATCAAAAATTGAACCAGCAGAAACAAAATAATTATTAAAAGTATCTGCAATATTTGCTCTGCCTTTAATTGCATTTTGATTAACATTTAGAAAATCAGGAAAGCTAGTAGAAGTACATTTAACCTTCCAAAACTTTGTGGGATAATTTAGATTTTCATTTACCATTGAAAGATAATAATCACATTTTGCACTTTTTATAAATTTTGTACATGTATTGCGTAATGCTCTATAAGAGATCCAATCTAATAATGTGAATAATATTGTATAATAATATAACGTGAAAATGCATATCCAAATTGTGGCTAGAAGAGTCTTAACTGCGAACAACACTTATTTTATTTAATTCCCATTAAGTTTTAAACATTTCCTGTCCATAAGTAATATTTTATTGCATAATGGTTGAACGTATATAGTTAAGGTAACATTTTGTCTGTATGCAGATCATAGTCCATATTTTAAAGAGACACAACTGCATAATAGATAAGGGAGTCATTTTATTCAATCAGTTCATGGTTAGTTGTTGTTTGTAAGGTTAATTCTGTTCTGTTTAACACATAAACTATTGTATGGACACAAATTTACACCTCCGCCGATAGACATGTTGGGCTAAATAAAGCCCTTTCTGACACCTGAAACTGCAAAGCGAACAACGGATTGATTATATTTAAAAAAAAGCTGTCCTCAATGTAGGCTAAGCGATAAATTTGCGGTGATTTAGTGTTTGCCATGTCCCGTGTGAAAATGCTTTTATTCTGAAGTAAAGGAATGAGGGAGGACAGATGACATTGCTGGTTAAACCATTCAGTAGAAATAGGCGTGTCACGTCCATCCACTTATAATAATATTGTACACTTATTTTAAGTGCTTGAATGAAAAATTGAGAAATCAAGCTGAATTCCGTTTTTTTCTATTTCTTAAATGAAACAAAACAAAAAATAAAGTCAATTTTGCTATTTTCTTTCTTGATGAAAAACGAGAAAAAAAAAACAATAAATAATATTTATCTGAAGGTATGTGAACCGTGTAGCATGTTCAGAGAGGAAGGGTCTTATCTTCCTAATTTTGAAGAGTGTAGGGCTGCAACTAATGACTGTTTTGATAATCAATTAATCTTTGATTATTTCTTCAATTAATTGGATAAATAGTGACATTTTATTTCCTGTATTTTATTTTTTATTTTTTTTAAATTTAAAAACAGAAATTTGGTAAAAGGATTTGGTAGGATTTACTGTATGGAATTCATGATTCTATTAGTTTCAGGACATAAGCAAAATAGTTAATTTCCTTTTACTTGTAAAACTAAAATATATCATTAAAGAGTAAAATTATTTATCATGGATGGAGTGGGACAAAAAAATCAGCCCAGCAGAAGGAAATGGTGATACCAGAATAGAAATATTAATAAATCTGCCCAGCTGAAAAATACATATTTATTTTAGAAACATACACTCAGTGATCACTTTATTAGGAACACCTGTACACCTACTTATGCTATTATCTAATCAGCCAATCGTGTGGCAGCAGTGCAATGCATAAAATAAGTCAGATATGGGTCAGGAGTTTCAGTAAATGTTCACAAAAGCTATCAGAATGGGGAGAAACTGATCTTAGTTATTTTGACCGTGGCATGATTTTTGGTGCCAGACAGGCTGGTTTGATTATTTCTGTAACTGCTGATCTCATGGGATTTTTACTCACAACAGTCTCTAGAGTTTTCTCAGAATGTTGCCAAAAACAAATAAAAAAAAACCTCTAGTGAACGGCAGTCCTGCAGACAGAAATGCCACATCAGGTTCCACTTCTTTCAGCCAAAAACAGAAAGCTGAGGCTTTATATTCTTCCAAAATCTTAATTTGTATTCTGCTGAAGAAAGACTGAGGGTGAGTTAATGATGAGAGAATTTTCATTTTTGGGAGAACTATTCCTTTAATCTGAGGCATGGTAATTATAACATAATTAACATATATTGTTAACACGTGGTGAATTATGGCATTAAGGTCAATAATTGAGATGGAGCATTAGTGGAGTGCTCTTGGGGTGAGAGAAAACTATGACGCTCCTCACTCCAGGCAAAATCATGCCACTCCACTCCTTGCTCCCCTCCCACTCCGCTCTGCTCACATACTCTGATTGCCACCCATTCACTTGCATTGTATGGACCTACAGAGCTGAGAAATTCTTCTAAAAATCTTCATTTAATTTCAGCAGAAGAAAGAAAGTCACACACATCTGGGGTTGCATGAGGGTGAGTAAATAATGAGAATTTAAATGTTTGGGTGAACTATCCCTTTAAGGGCTCTTGTCAGATCTGGATGGATTTGTCAATAAGAAGAGAGATTTGGAAACATTCCTAGTAATTATTACAGTGAAAACCAGAAAATGTCCCACAAGGACATTATATATAATGCTGAAATATAATGCCTTCGTTTGCTATTTCATAGCTTTTGAAGTCCTGTGTGGATTATTATTTCACAGTAGTTACAGTTTTCATTGTCGTAAGTACTTAAATTGTTAGTTCTGTACAGGAGTACCCCCGCTCTAAATGCAGAGAATGCAGTTTACGTAGGGCACCAACCCTGATCGTGGAACACACGCTGTGTTTGAAACCACCCCCTATCCACTATATAGTGCACTATTTCAATTTTTCGCATTTTCAAGGAGTGTCTGAATTCTGAGTGAGCCACTCGTTCCCTCCTTTTTTTCACTCATTCTTACCCACAATGCACTCTAATTTCAAGTGTACATTTCAAGTACACTCGATGATGGTTAATTTTGCACAATCCACCACGGGGAAGACGTACGAGCTAGGAGTTTACTGATTCCTTCACTCCTGCAATGTTTTATTTCATGCTGAATGTATTAAATTACTTTTTGACAAATCAATACTGGATCAAAATAACATAATAAAATATAGAGAGACAAAACATACAGATACATTTTAAAATGTACTCTTTATTTGATCAAATGTGTTTACTATTTATATTAACACACAGTATATATAAAAAATTACAAACAGAATGAAGATTTATTGTATTAATATATTATTTAATAAGAATAACAAATAAGGCCCAATTTTTTTTTATTTCATATGTGATGTCTCTGCACCAGCCCCAGAGCTCCGACACTCTTGTCTGAATTCACTCATTTCGTTTACTTACTGCTGAGATATAGTGTACTAACTGCCATTCACTATATAGGAAATAGCGAATGAGTGAACGATTGTGGACACAGCGACTCTCGTCGCGCCGATTGCCTTCTGCACATCACACGCTATAATGGGCAACATAGCTCCTATGATGAGAAGAAGAAGGTATGCTTGTGGTCAGTATTAGACAAATTACTTCCTGTTTTGGTCCATTTAGACGTCTTTTGTGCATAGACCTAATATTGTAGTAGTATGGTTCACTCTCATTCTCCACTGAGGCTGAAGTGTCTTCAAGTCAATTTTTATTTGTATAGCACCTTTCACAACACACATCGTTTCAAAGCAGCTTTACAGAAGATCAGGCATTAACAAAAATAAAACTGTAAAATCTATAATGTCTATGATTAATCATTGTGTAATTAGATAAAATACGATTGTGATTTGTGTTTAAAAATAAGTAATTAAATAATAATTGTATTCATAACCCCAGTGATCCAACTGTGAACTGATCCAAGATGGCGGCGCGGTAGCACGCAGCGGCCACTCCGGATCCAAAATGGTGCTATTTTTGTTTAATAAGCCCGACTTTTGCGGCACATGGGCATCGGAGCATCCGGTGTTCGTGTCTACCATCGCCAAACACTACTAAGTTATAAGACTCATGCAAAAACCAAGCTGCATGATGAACTGCGGGAGGCGCTGCGCGTACTCGGCTTGCTACGGAGACCAGGCCTCGAGGCCTCGGCGTCGCCTGATGCCGGTGGCCGGGGGAGAGGACGTCCTAAGCGGTGTGCGAGGAAGCGGAAGCGCGGAAAGAGGGCGGGGGTCCATGCTAGGCTAAAAACAAACCCTAGCCGGCTCTCCCGTCTATCCTGCTCTCAAATGTTTGCTCCCTAGACAATAAACTGGACTATATCCGACTCCAGCAGGCTACGCAGCGTGAGTTTAGAGACTGCTGCATCTTTGTTTTCATGGAGACGTGGCTCAGCGACAGAGTTCCGGACGCCGCCATTCAGCTAGACGGGCTCGCCGCGTTTCGTGCCGACAGAAATTCAGCTCTCTGCGGTAAGACTCGCGGTGGTGGCTTGTGTGTTTACATCAACACGGAATAGTGCAAGAACTCTGTGCTAGTCTCTAGCTACTGTTCATCGCTGTTGGAGCTTGTGACTGTTAGATGCAGACCTTTTTATTTACCACGGGAATTCACCACTGTTTGCATAACCGGAGTTTACATTCCCCCCAGCGCTAACGTTAAGGAAGCGCTCTTTGAACTGTATGGGGCTATGAGCGAACTGCAGAACGCTCACCCCGACGGACTGTTTATTGTCGCCGGAGATTTCAACCATGCGAATCTCAAGACAGTGCTCCCTAAGTTCCATCAATATGTGGACTTTGCAACGAGAGGGGCGAACGCGCTTGATCTTGTTTACACGAACATCCAGGCGCGTACCGGGCGGAGCCCCGCCCCCACCTCGGCTACTCAGACCACATCTCTGTTATGCTAATTCCAGCATACAGACCGCTCGTCAGACGCACAAAACCGCTTCAGAAACAGGTTAAAACCTGGCCAGCAGGAGCCATCTCTGCTCTTCAGGACTGTTTTGAGTGTACTGACTGACACATATTTAGGGAGGCTGCAACATATGGCGACTCTACCAACTTGGAGGAATACACAACATCAGTGACCAGCTACATCAGCAAGTGCATTGATGATGTCACTTTCTCCAAGACCATCACAACACGCTCCAACCAGAAGCCGTGGATGACTGCGGAGGTGCGCACGCTGCTGAAGACCCGAGACTCCGACTTCAGAGCAGGCGATAAGGCAGCCCTAAGAACAGCTAGGGCCAAACTGTCCTGGGCCATCAGAGAGGCAAAGCGCGTACACGCCCAGAGAATCCACAGTCACTTTGAGGACAGCGGTGACACGCGGCGCATGTGGCAGGGCATCCAGGCCATCACCAACTACAGGACAACATCCGTTGCCTGTGACAAAGATGCCTCCCTTCCAGATGCACTGAATGACTTCTACGCTCGGTTTGAAGTGCAGAACGACGTGGTGGCGAGGAAGACCACCCCTCCTCCCAACGACCAGGTGCTCTGTCTCACCATGGCGGATGTGAGGAAAACTCTACGTAGAGTCAACCCACAGAAGGCCGCTGGACCAGACAACATTCCTGGCAGAGTGCTCAGAGGATGTGCAGACCAGCTGACAGATGTTCTTACCGACATCTTCAACATCTCTCTAAGCAGCGCCGTCGTTCCAACGTGCTTCAAGGCCACCACCATCATTCCCATGCCAAAGAAGTCTTCAGTGTCCTGCCTCAATGACTACCATCCCGTTGCACTCAAACCAATCATCATGAAGTGCTTCGAGAGGCTCGTCATGAGGCACATTAAGACCCAGCTGCCCCCCTCACTGGACCCACTGCAGTTTGCGTATCGTCCAAACCGTTCAACGGACGACGCCATCGCCACAACCCTCCATCTGACCCTCACCCACCTAGACAAAAAGGATAATTCCTCAGCAACTGATTGGAAAGCTGAACCTGCTGGGCCTGGACACCTCCCTCTGCAACTGGATCCTGGACTTCCTGACTGGGAGACCTCAGTCAGTCCGGATCGGGAACAGCATCTCCACCACCACCACACTGAGCACTGGGGCCCCCCAGGGCTGTGTGCTCAGTCCACTGCTGTTCACTCTGCTGACTCACGACTGTGCAGCAATGCACAGCTCAAATCACATCATCAAGTTCGCCGATGACATGACCGTGGTGGGTCTCATCAGCAAGAACGACGAGTCAGCATACAGAGAGGAGGTACAGTGGCTAACGGACTGGTGTAGAGTCAACAACCTGTCCCTGAATGTCGACAAAACAAAAGAGATGGTTGTTGACTTTAGGAGAGCACAAAGTGAATGCTCTCTGCTGTACATTGACGGCTCTTCTGTGGAGATCGTCAAGAGCACCAAATTCCTTGGTGTTCACCTGGCAGAGAACCTCACCTGGTCCCTCAACACCAGCTCTATTAACAAGAAAGCCCAGCAGTGTTTCTACTTTCTTCGAAGGCTGAGGAAAGCACATCTCCCACCCACCATTCTCACAACATTCTATAGAGGGACTATTGAGAGCATCCTGAGCAGCTGCATCACTGCCTGGTTTGGGACTTGCACCGGTTCGGACCGCAAAGCCCTGCAGAGGATAGTGAGAACAGCTGAGAAGGTCATTGGGGTCTCTCTTCCCTCCATCAAATACATTTACATAAAACACTGTATCCACAAAGCAACCAGCATTGTGGAGGACCCCGCACACCCCTCACACAAACTCTTTACCCTCTTGCCATCTGGCAAGAGGTACCGAAGCATTCAGGCCCTCACGACCAGACTGTGTAACAGCTTCTTCGCACAAGCCATCAGACTCTTCAATACTCAGAGACTGGTTTGACACACACACACACACATGTCTGGAGTTGCACTTTAATAACTGCCACTTTATAACTGTCTGCTACCTCAATAACTGCTATGTGCATAGAACACTATCTCATAGTATGTTATGTTTACATTTGGCATTTAGTAACTGTCATCTTTTTTTTGCACTACTGTACTGGTCGGTGCTGCACTGTCTATCACTGTGCCTATTGTCCTGTTCATTGTTAGAAATGTATTGTACTGTCCCGTACTTTTGCACACGTTTTTGCATGTGCACTTTATATAGGTATTTTATATAGGTATTTTATTTAGTCTGTGTAGTCTCATGTGGTTCTGTGTTTGTCCTATGTTATTTTATGTAGCACCGTGGTCCTGGAGGAACGTTGTCTCTTTTCACTGTGTACTGTACTAACTGTGTATGGTTGAAACGACAATAAAAACCACTTGACTTGACTTGAGTGAGCAAGCTGAAGGCGACTGTGGCAAGGAACACAAAACTCTTTAAGATGTTGGTTAATGGGAGAAAAATAACCTTGGGAGAAACCAGACTCATTGTGGGGGCCTGATCCCCTCTGGCTAACACCAAGAATATAATACCAATATTACTTGTGTATAGTGGAAGTCAAGGTTTAAAATTATTACACTAAGTAAGTATTAAGGGACAGTTTAACATAGATTTTGTATAAACTGTAAGATTAATGACTAATTTCTTTGAAGTCCATCCTGTATTAACTGCAGAAGTTCACATAGATGCAATTGTCCTTGTTAATTGTCTGATGGAGGCTTTTGTTGGCAATTGATAGTCTATGTATTCCATTTCAAGAGTGTAGTCAATCAATAGACAGAGGTGATCCAGGCAGAGCTCACTGAGGTGCATTGCAGTTCAACCTGGCCGGTAATTTCGGTGAGGTTCGTGTGGTCCATCATAAATCCAAGGTTCAGACAATGGCATATGAAATATCCCATGTCTTATGGTTGGAGTTGGCATCAGTTCATCCTCTGAAGTCCATCATAATAGACTGAAGTGATGTTCACAGCGACAAGTAGCAGTGGAGTCCAACATGAAGCAGGAATGGAGCTGGATCCAGCCGGTTCTGGTGACCTCAGGATAGGAGTCCAGAGGTTGAGACAGGGAAAATAATTAAATAATATTATCATAGATGCCATTCAATTTATTGCAGAGTAATAGATCATGATCAATGTTTCTGGTTCCTGCAGACCTAACTAAACCAGCCTAAATGTGGGTTGAAGGATAAATTAGGTGTATGCCTGGCTAAATAGATGAGTCTTAATCTGAGTGAGTGTGTCTGCATCTCGAACAGTGTTAGGGAGACTATTCCATAGTTTCGGAGCCAAATACGAAAAGGATCTACCTCCTTTTGTGGATTTTTATATTAATAGACTATTGACTATTAATAGGCCTGAATTTTGCGATCGTAATGAACGTGATAGAATATAGTATAATACTTTTTTCTAGTATTTTCAACATAAACGAGAGATTTGAAATCAGTCTATAATTAGCCAGTTCTCCAGGAAAAAGTTGTGGCTTCTTAATATGCGGTTTGATAACTGCCATTTTAAAGTTTCTTGGGACATGTCCTAAGGATAGCGAAGAGTTAATAAATTGAGTTGCTATGACAGATGATTACATAATTTCAATTTTATTTCTGATTATTTCAATTTTATCCGTAAAGAAATTCATGAAGACATTACTCTTGTGCTGCGACGTAACAACTGGTTCAGTTGAGGCTTTATTCCTAACCAATTTAGACAGTACTGAATAAACACCTAGGATTGTTGTGTTTATTTTCTATGAGTTTACAAAAAATATGCTGACCTGGTAGCTTTTAGTGCCTGTCTATAGCTACAGACACTATCCTTCCATGCACCACGATTTACTTCTAATTTTGTATTCTTCCACATACACTCCATCTTCCGAGCTTCTCTCTTGAGAGCATGAATGTGCAGGGCTTATTTCTTTAATTTTCTTTAATCGAAGGGGAGCAACACTTTCAAGAGTGCTATTTCATCAAGTTCTTCTGGGATTTGGGGTTTACTGAGTGTATGAGATAGATCTTGAGGATTATTAGTGAAGCTATCTTTAGTGGTTTTCTATTTGAATATATTGTAAAAATGCCATTAGTGATCAAAGCTGAATTTTCAGCATCATTACTGCAGTCTTCAGTATCACATGGTACTTCAGAAATCATTATAATATGCTGATTTTCTAATATGGGCATATTTACATCACATTTGACACATTTACACCCAAACACATATTTGCAAGCACAAGCTTTGTTGATGATAATGAGGCAGCATAAACACAAGTTAAAATATAAACATTCATATTATTTTTATATCATATTACATATCATATTTATCATACAGCATACAATTTAAATACCTGCTTTAGCTGAAACAGCATTTAAATGTAACTAAAACTTGCTTATTAGGACATATTTCAAATTTCAATACTCTGAATCCTGGCTGGCAAGTCTGGAAACAGTCCCACTAGTAAAATATGTACATGTTTATATAAAATAGCATCAACTAATTAACACTAAATGACTTACTCATCCGAAATTGTATCCTCAGCTGGATCAAGTCTCTCTTCAAAATACAAACGTTCATCGGAGTCCCGCTCTTCTTCTGTGGAAAATTGTAACTCTTCGTCACTATCCAGGTTTTCTCACTTGTGTATCGTGCTGTCTTTCAAATGCAAAGAAAATTAAATGAACTTTGTTTTTATGGCACAGTCTGTGGCATTTACCATTTGCTTTGATTGCCTCAGCACATTACCTTATGAATAGCTCCCTTTGCCCGTGGATGTGATCACATTAGGGATAATTTGCTGAGCCAGGATAAATTGTACATCACTTTGTTTCATACAAATTACATTGCAGGAGAATATTTGTTTTAAATTTGAATTGTTTTATTTAAAAGTAGACATTTTAAGCTTTCTTTAGACATATGTTTCATATTTGTGTGACAAGTATTCGGGGAGTTTCAGTTCATTCACATGTTTCAGAAGGTTTTGTTGTTATTATGAGTTCACACAAATAAAAGTAGACCCTTTATAGTCTCTAATGATGTCTTATCTGTATGCCCCACAATGACGGAGAATTTTATGTTGAATCCAGCAGGACGCCCCGTTGCCGTTGACCCCAGAGGGTTAATACAAATGTTTCTAAATTATTTAGTGAGGGTTTTGTTGTTGGTTGTTCAGGTATCTCTATGAGATATCTAGGTGATATTGTCTCTATGTTTTGTTGTTTATGTGACCTGTGTGGCATCTCAAGGCAGCTAGCAGATGTTCGGATTAACCAGTTTGTCTGCTTCCTGACCTGGGCCCCAGTTACTCAAATAAAATCATTATTAATAATATGAGCCAAATTACTAGAGAGGAGCGTGGCACCTTCCCTTGAGTGTTGGAGTCCATCTCTCTTTAGCTGGTCAGGTCTACCCCAAAAACTCTTCCAATTGTCTATAAATCCTAGTCTATTCTCCAGACACCACTCAGATATCCAGTTGTTCAGTGACACTAATCTGCTATAAACCTCATTACCATGATGAGCAGGGAGGGGACCAGAGCATATTACAGTGTCTTACATTGTTTTTGCAAATTCACTTTAACATTATCTTTAGTGATCTTTGACTGGCAAAGCCAGACATCGTTAGTGCCGACATCAATAACAATTTTAGAAAATCTACATTTAGCATTAGCCAGCACTTGTAAATTTGATTTGATGTCAGATGCTCTGGCACCTGAAATGCAAATAACAATAGTGGTTGAGTCTCTATTTACAGCCGGAACCAAAGTGTGTTTGTTGCTCTCTATACTACTCGCATCTGAAACAGTATCTACCGGCTTCTCTTTCTCACTGACCTCCACTTGCGTTCAGATGCATGTCTCTAACTCATTAACCTTCTCCGTCAGCCTGACTAATTCCTTACATTTATCACATGTGAATCCCTTACTGCTGACGGAAGAGGCTATTGTAAACATGTGACATGCAATGCAGGAAGAAATAACATGAGTGGATGCCCTGACTTACCGCAGTTGTTTGTTGTTGTTGGTTGTTCCTGAGTGGTGAGGGTATGAGATTGATGTGAATCCCTCACGCAATTGTATGTTGTTGTAGGTTATTCTTGATAAGTGGTGTTTTGAGATCGATGCAATAATCTGTGTAACACAGAGGAGAAAAACAGGTGTGTGCTGATAAATGCACACAGTTTAATCACGATAAAAATATAGAAGCGGATGCACGTGGAAAATGCATGAGTTGAATCGCGATAAGAGAATAATGCGGGGGGAAAACCCGATGCGTGCTGAAAAAATGACAGATGTTAAGGATTAAAGTCTGAAAACAGATATAGGCAAAGTTAAAAAAAATAGCAGGCTACAAACACAGACTCGAGCTAGGTGCCAGCAGCAACAGGTAAAATACACGCAGATGAATCAGTAGAAAAGCAGAAAAACCTGAAACACGCAGTAAATTGACAAAGGATAAAACGATGAATGTATGAGAATAAGAATAAGCAATACTAAGCAGCCTAAGCAGGCTACAAACACTCATGCAGTGTGCTGTCAGCAACAGTGTTACAGGGTGGAGGGCGAGGCCGGGTGGTGATTCTACACACCCGGCCCCGCCCACCGCCCAGTCACAAAAAGGAAGTCCAGTGACGTCAAATCACCACCAGGAGGTGCCTTATACCAATGTGAATATAGCTCATCATATCGCCGCTCTGCAAGTAATCTCTGAGTCCTTGCTCAAACCATGAGATATATCTGCCACAAAAGCAGTGCCGAATCACAACTGATGCAAAATGTTCCTCCACAAGTAACTTGTAGCAGATTTATTCATCAACTGATAGAGGGCCAAAAGTTACATAGTGTAGTTTTAATACCAGGTGTAAAGAGGGTTGAATAGACATGCAGCTGCTGTCAGATGATAAGAGCAAGTAGTTTGTCACTCTGATAAATCCAGTCTCTGTTTTATGATGGTGCCTAAATATAGTTAGGCTAAATTAGTTTACATGACAAGTATTTGAGGATTCTTCTTTTTTTTTATTAGATTAAACTTTTTTGTCATTGTGCACAGCACAGGTACAGAGCCAATGAAACACAGTTAGCATCTAACCAGAAGTGCAAATAGCAATATGTTTATACAGTATAGACACCCAGGAACTTGAAGCTAGTCACATACTTCTCTTCGTTCCCATCAATGTAGATGGGAGTATATGTGTGGCCCTTCCTATTCTGCTGGTAGTCCACAATCAGCCCCTTGGTCTTCTGGGTGAGTGTGAGATTGTTGTTGGCACACAACACTGCCAGGTGATGTACCTCTTCCCTGTAGGCCGTCGCATCGTCGCTGCTGATCAGGCCTACTGT
This sequence comes from Moxostoma hubbsi, assembly GCA_032164185.1. Lineage (NCBI taxonomy): Eukaryota > Metazoa > Chordata > Actinopteri > Cypriniformes > Catostomidae > Moxostoma > Moxostoma hubbsi. The sequence goes on along the minus strand of JAVLUX010000008.1, from coordinate 21,339,035 downwards.
GGAAACTTAATTATGGAGTTGGAGCAATGCTCAGGTATGCAGTCATGGGTGAAGAGGGAGTAGAGGATTGGACTCAGTAAATGGTCTGCACTTATATAGCACCTTTTTAACCTTAGCAGTATTCAAAACATTTTACACTGCGTCTCATTCACCCATTCACACACACATTCACAGCAGAGCTGCTATGCAAGGCGCTAGCCTGCCATTGGGTGCAACTTGGAGTTCAGTGTCTTGCCCAAGGACACTTCGGCATGTGGAGTCATGTGGGCTGGGAATCGAACCACCAACCCTGTGATTAGAGGCCAACATGCTCTACCACCTGAGCCACAGCTACCCACATCAGTACACAGCCCTGTGGTGCACCAGTGTTCAAAGTGAGGGTGGAGGAGTTGTGGTTGATGATCCTTACAGACTGCGGTCTGTTAGTGAGACAGTCCAAGGTCCAGCTGCAGAGGGAGGGGCTGGTGAGCTTGGATCAGTGAGCTTGGAGATCAGCTTGGATAGGACCACAGTACTGAAGCCAGAAATAAAATCAATAGTATCCTGACATATGTGTTGTTTTTGTCCAAGTGAGTCAGGTCGGAGTGAAGAGCTGCGTCCTCAGTTGACCTGTTGGATTTTTAGCCAAACTAATATGAGTCCAGCGTTGGGGGCAGGCATGTTTTCAGGTGGGAGAAGACCAGCCTCTCAAAACACTTAGCGATGATGGGAGTAAGAGTAATGGAGCAGAAGTCGTTGAGGGCCACTTCAGCAGTATGTATTGGTACTGGTACAATAGTGACTGTTTTGAAGCAGGTGGGGACAATGGCCTGGGCCAAGAAGAGGTTGAGAATGTTGATGAATACATCAGCCAGCTGTTCTGCTCTGTCCCTGAGCACTTGGCCATGGAGACCATCAGGGCCAGCAGTTTTATGTGCATTCACTCTGCTCAGGGAGGAGCACATGATACTGGTGGAAAATGTGAGCGGCAGATCATCAGCTGGGTGCTCAGCTTTTATGGGAGGTTCTGTGTTTCCACAATTAAAGCAAGCATAAAAGGTGTTCAGTTTGTCTGGGAGGGTGGCATTACTGGTTTGTAATCTGTGAAGGCATGGGTGCCTGTCCACATAAAAAATTTGGGGAGTGCTGTCCTCAAATTTGCATGATTGAAATCCCGAGCAATGATAAATGCTCTGTCCGGATGCGTTGTTTGCAGTTTACTAACAACAGAAGAGAGTTCCTCCATGCTAGCTTAGCATCAGCATCCAGAGGTACATATACTGCAATGATTATGGTAGATGTAAATTCACAGGGCAGGTATATGGGTCTGCACTTGATAAAGAGGTACTCAATATCAACAGAACAGTGGGATTTGGTAATAAAAGCATCGGTGCACCAAGTTCTGTTTACATAAATGCAAACACACTTTGCTTTAAACTGGAGACCACAGCCATTCCATCAGCTCTATAGATATTGTGCCCCTCTAGCTCAATCAAGCTGATTGGAATGGTGCTATTGAGCCAAGTTCCCTATCTGTCACTCACTCAACATTGTGTCGATGTAGTGACACTAGGGGTCACTCTTGAAAGCCCGGAAACACCTCTGATCTTTGATTAAAGGCCAGAGGAATTGGAGAGTGTTATTTGCATGCCCTTCCCCCAGACATACGGGTATAAAAGAAGGGGACGTGCATACCGCACATTAGATTTTCTCTTCAGAGCCGAATGTTTGATTGTTCAAGCTGTGCAAGCAATTCAAATCCCTCACCTCTGCATTACAGCGGCTTTCTCCCCTCTCTGCACTGGTCCACTGCAGAGATCGCCCCAGGGCGCTTCAGCAGATCTAAAATAGAATATATTCCTAAAAGAGCGGCACACATCAGATCGTGTTTTTCAAGATACGTCTTTTTAACTACTAGAATGGCAATAACGGTCATTCTGACCTTTCATACTAGACTGTACCAAATGTCATTTTTTTCCTGTCATATTTACATTCAAAACTTCTATTGAGGTTTTAGTATGAAGCTTCTAATGTCTGTCATAATATTTTATGATGTCATCACCCTAAAAAAATGTAAAAATCCTCAATTTGAATAAAATAGAATAATATGGATTAAATGGAGCACGGAGCTCCAAGCGAACGCAGATAGGCCTACATAATATGATCTTTTTTGTAATATATAATAGTGCTAGACTATACTACATATATGTATATATTAGCTGCTAGACTGCCCCGGAAGGTGCGTGCCTCGCCATGTGTCCAGCAAGTTTTTTTCAACACAGTGAAAATGTTTTTGAAGGTCTAAACGCCAACAAACATGGATTGAGGCAGAATATTTTGTTAGACAAAAACATGTTGTGAATTTTGGAAATTATTACATCTATCTTTTTTTCAAAACATGTTGACTTTTGGACATTACAATGCTCTGGAGTTATTGGAAATGTTTGAACACGAATCGAAAACAATCCTATGCAGCCACCACTGGAATAAAAATCCATGAATAAATGAATCTGTTATATTAATAATAAACACCAGGATATGAAATTTAAATTCTAATGAATGTGAAAATGTATTAGTTCGACAACCACAGAACCTGCTATTGTAGCTAATTACAGATACAAATTTGATTGTTTATATTCTATTATTTTCTTTGTAAAATAAAAACAAATCAATACAATAGCTTATAAAAACATCACCAATGTGTATTTCAAGGCATAGTAAAAACCTTAGACATGTATGAAACACATAGGCTATAGGCCTAACCCAAAATGGCCAAAACGGTTAATAAAGAATATGAACATTCGCTAAACTGTGGGAAAACAAACTGATTTAGAAAGCATATTTGTTTTACAGTGAGCACAAATATCATGCTGTAAAACTATAATGAAAATATTATGATGTAAAATCATTATGAACAAATTTTTGGTTGATTGGGGGGAAACACCGCACATCATTCACTGACGCTTGTGGATCGATTACTCACAGTCAACACAGGTACTCTCTACCTTACATGTGCAGCTCCCACACACAACCTTTTGACATTTGTCACAAGTGTCCTTAGTTTTGTTTTTCTTGCAGTTTCTCCACACTTGGCACTGCCTTCCCCTCTCCATCTGAAGCTGCTCCTGCCCGGGTCCTTGCACCATCAACTGTGTGGCCTTTGCTCTCATATGGCCGTATCGAAGTTCATTTGCCAGTCGCATTATGAAGTTCCTCCGTGACATTCTCTCATTTGTGCATTTCTTGAACATGATGGAAGCATTTATCGCAGCCAGGTCAAGGATATTATAAAACACAGCCACTGGCCATCTACGTGTGGGTGCTTTCACATAGTATTTCCGGCCATTTGATCTAGCACATCTGCTCCGAACTTCTTTCTGTTGTAGTGTCTGGTTTAGCCTTTTGATGGCAACAGCTGTGTGGACAGTGCTTTCCTTCTTTTGCACTGATAGACTGTGAGCGTTGCATTGTCACTTCTCAGCACCTCCGTGAAGAACAGCGCCCTTTGTTCCTTTACGTAGCAAACGCTGAAATGCGTGCGGTCAAAATGACCGTTATGGCAATTCAAGGTAGAAATTCTCAGAACTCTTTTTTGTATTGACATTATAAAAAATAACAATGTTAGAATAAATATACACACATTTAAGATAAGTCATGGTCCTATGGTTATATGGGTTTTATTTCAACAAAGTTATTACATTGCAAAATTTAAAAACGGTCAAAATGACCGCCGTGGTAGTTCTAGTGTTAAAGATGCCCTTCCAGTTGTGTGTTATTCCTGGTTGCAGTCGATATGTCTCCCCTTCTGATGGCCACGATCGCTGTCTTTCATGCCTGGGCGCTGCCCACATGAGACATCTTTCGTGGATGTGTATTGTCCTCATTGCGAGGAAATAACCATGGCAATGTTCGTAAGAAAGTAAGCCACCCCGGCGGCTCCCTCCCTTGGTTCTCCTACCTACGGGTATGATGCCAGTGCAGTGAGCACTTGGGGTGATTCGGGAACCTCCGTGGGACCACCTCCACCGGTTAAATCCCTGCGGACCTCCCATTCCCTGGTACGCTCATTTGCCCCGGCTAGGCATTCGGATGAGTGTGCCGGCTCATCCCAGAGAGAGTTCAACCTCTTATAGGTGATGAGCACAGCATTGGAGAGCGGGACTGTCCTGTCAGTAGCGGAAACCTCCGCTGGGCTTCCCCCCTTGGGTGTGGTCGCCCAGTATCAGGCAGATGACGGAAATGATTTCCCGGGCCGCCGCAAACATCAGGCTAGAACCCGCTGCTCTCCCCTGAACCCTCATGGCTGGATGATTGGTATCTGGGCATGTGGTGCCGTTCACAGCCGCACCCCACCCCAGTAACCTTCTTCCTAGAAGTGCACGAGGAGCTGACGAGTTCGTTGGAGGCACCTTTCTCTGCCTGGTCCAGATCTCTGGGCTCCCACGCTCTCCCTACCCTCGATGGTGGGGTGGCCAGGGTCTACACAGCGATGCCCCCAGTGGAAAAGGCGTTTGCAGTGCACCTGTGCCCGCATAGTGCCGCCACCTGGCATGGGCATCCGAAGCTCCCATCCAAGGCCTGTAGGCTCACGTCTTCCCTGATGGCTAGAGCCTATGGTGCCGCCGGACATGCCGCTCCGCCCTGCATGCCACGACTCTCCTGCAGGTCCACCAAGCCAGGGCACTGAAAGAACTGCACGAGGGTAGTTCCACTCCGGGATTGATGCAGCAACTGCGCTTGCTGATCGACCTTGCACTCTGGGCAACGAAGAATACGGTGCGGTCTCTCGGGTGTTCGATGTCCACGCTGTTGGTCCAGGAGTGCCACCTGTGTCTGAACATGGTCGAGATGTACGAGGCCGACAAGACACGGGTCCTGAATGCACCCATCTCCCAAGCCAGCCTATTCTGTAACACCGTCGAGGACTTCGCCCAGCAGTTCTCGGTAGTGAAGCAGCAGACTGAGTCCATACAACATATCCTGCCCCAGAGCGGCACAAGATCCCACACCCCATCTGCTCATGGCCAAGGGCGTCCCCCTGGGAGCTGAATCTTTTGTTCCCTTTTCCTTTTATTTTACAGCACACTCCAGTAGTTGCGGTACCCACATTTTCAACAAAAGAGCAGTTTCCTCAGTCCCTGGGTCACATCACCCCAACCACCGGCCTTCCTCCCTTTCTGGTAGGTTCAGCACCCGAGGGCAGCTCCGCTGCCCCGGCTCGTCAAGTTGTGGCACAGTACACAAACCCGGAAGGCTTCGATGGACTACAGGGACGAAGCACCCCCCCTCGACTGATCCATCGGTGAGCATCCAGACTAAATAATTCCACTGGTCCCCTTTGCCCGGAGTCTGGATGCGTGGCTCACGCTTTCCAACCCGTCGTGATGGATGACCGTCCAACTCAATTCATCAATTCACTCAATTCGCTAGGTGCCCGCCCAGGTTTGCCGGCATCCACTTCACCACGGTGAAAGCCGAGAATGCTGCCACCATGCGCACCGAAATAACCACACTTCGACAGAAGCACGCTATAAAGCCTGTCCATCCAGTCGAAATGAAGAAGGGGTTCTACAGACCCTACTTCATTGTACCAAAAAAAGGTGGTGGGTTGCGGACAATCTTAGACCTGAGAGTTCTGAACAAGTCCTTACACAGACTACCGTTCAAGATGCTGATGTTAAGACGCATTCTAACGAGCGTCCGGCATCAAGATTGTTTCACGGCGGTAGACCTGAAGGATGCATACTTCCTCGAACAGACCCTTCCTGTGGTTTTTATTCGAGGGTTAGGCATACTAGTACAAAGTCCTCCCTTTTGGCCAGTCCTTGTCCCTTCGTGTCTTCACAAAGATCGCAGAGGCTGCCCTTACCCTGTTAAGGGAAGTGGGCATCCGTATTCTCAACTACCTCGATGACTGGCTAATCCTAGCTCACTCTCAGGATGTGTTGTGTGCACACAGGGACCTGGTGCACCTCAGCCGGCTAGGGCTTCAGGTCAGCTGGGAAAAGAGCAAGCTCCTCCCAGTTCAGAGCATCTCTTTTCTCGTTTTGGAGTTGGACTCAGTCTCGATAATGGCTCACCTCATGAAGGAGCATACCCAGTCAGTGCTGGCCTGTCTGAAGATGTTCAGACAGAGGACTGTGGTTCCACGGAAACTATTTGAGAGTCTCCTGGGGCATGGGCATCCTCGGCGGTGGCCACACCGCTTGGGTTGATGCATATGAGACCGCTTCAGCACTGGCTCAGGACTCAAGTCCCGAGATGGGCATGTCCACGCTGTTGGTCCATGGCACACTGTTGGTCCATGGCACACATCGCGATCAGATCACTCCAATCTGTCACTGTGTCTTCAGTCCTTTTAACAACCTCAAATTTCTATGGGCAGGGCTTCCCCTAGAGCAGGTCTCCAGGCATGTCGAGGTTACAACTGATGCCTCCAAGACAGGCTGGGGTGCCACATGCAATGGGCATGCGGCTGCCGGCCCCTGGACTGGCCCGCAGCTACGTTGGCACAACAACTGCCTCGAGTTACTGGCAATACTGCTCACCCTTGAGAGGTTTCAGCCATTGATCCAGGGCAAGCACATGTTGGTTCAAACAGACAACATGGCGACGGTTGCTTACATCAACCGCCGAGGTGGGTTACGCTCCCCTCGCATGTCACAACTCGCCCACCGTCTTCTTCACTGGAGTCAGCAGCACCTCAAATTTCTGCGAGCCACCCACATCCCGGGTGACCTCAACACCACGGCGGACACACTGTCACGTCCGGTCACCCGCAAGGGAGAGTGGAGACTCCAACCTCAGGTGGTCCAGCTACTTTGGAGTCAATACGGGGAGGCACGGGTAGACCTGTTCACCTCTCTAGAATCCTCCCATTGCCCGTACTGGTACGCCCTGACCGAGGCCCCCCTCGGAATAGACGTTTTGGCACACAGCTGGCCACTTGGACTATGCAAGTATGCATTCCCCCCAGTAAGCCTACTTTCACAGACCCTGTGCAAGGTTAGGGAGGACGAGGACCTGGTCACCCTAGTGGCTCCCCTACTGGCCCACACAGACTTGGTTCTTGGAACTCATGCTCCTCACATCAGCCCCTCCCTGGCGAATTCCCCTGAGGAAGGACCTTGCAAATACCACTCACCAATTCCCATTGGCCTTTTATCAAAAGAGTGACCGCTAGTGTCACTACATCAACACAATGTCTCATTCTCTCCATCGGGGAATGGAGGTTACGAAAGTAACCAAGACGTTTCTGTGAAAACCATAACGTTGCAGTCCAAAAACATTTGCTGAGTAATTCAGAGCCGTAGTTTCTCCATCTTATTTGCCAGAGGTACATTAGCGAGGAAGATGCTTGGTAGTGCTGAGCGATGTGGGCTGAGCTTTGACGTAGCCCATAGGCCACCCCGCTTACCCTGTCTTTGTTTAGCGACAGGCACCTCCTGTCGGACTGGCTGACTCACTCGAGTTTGAAATTAATAGAAATAAAAGTGCAAGGTTAACATAGAGCATGATGCTAGTTTATGTGGGATATTTTTCAAAACAGCACTGTGTTATGGGGGTTAGGGCTTCTAAGGAGCTGTAAAACTCAAAGCAAGGAAAATTCTGTAAGACAGAAAAAAGTTTCAGCATCATAACCACTTAATTACAATAATATACACCGATCAGCCACAACATTAAAACCACCTGCCTAATATTGTGTTGGTCCCACTTGTGATGCCAAAATAGCACCAACCTACATATCAGAATAGCATTCTGAGATGATATTCTTCTCACCACAATTGTACAGAGCAGTACAGAGCATAGACTTTATGAGTTTGAACCAGTCTGGCCATTTTCTGTTGACCTCTCTCATCAACAAGTCATTTCTATCCACAGAACTGCCACTCAATGGATGTTTTTTGTTTTTGGCACCATTCTGAGTAAAAACCTAGAGACTGTTGAGTGTGAAAATCCCAGGAGATCAGCAGTTGCAGAAATACTCAAACCAGCCCATCTGGCACCAATAAAAAAGTATACTTCTGCATAATCTCTGAGAAACGGGTTTCAGAGTTAGGTAAAAACTGCCGCACAGTTGTAAATAAAAAAAAAATCACTTGCAAACCACACCCATGATTAGTTCTAACCAATCATCATCGCACTTTGACCAGCTAAGTTTTCAAACAAGAATTTCAGAGATGTAAGTGAACAGAAGAAATATAAACAAATTAACACTTTGGCAGAAAAAGAAGCCTGTTTTCCCAGTAAGTATAAATTAGCTTTTAAGCTCAACCACTGTGGATCGGCACGAAAAGGATCGTGGGATTTCATAGGCTGCAAAGAATACATTGAGAACCCTTCTAATAGGGTGAGCCTACAAGCTTAGCATAAAATAGCATAACAAGAGGAGACCAGAGGCCATTTCTTTAAATGTGTTTCTACAGAGGAGATGCTTTAGTGTACTGAATAAACTGCTTTTGTGAGGAAACAGTTAATCACTTAATGAGCTGACCACCTGTCTGCTAATCTTCAACATGTTTTACACTAAACAATCCTTTTGGAATTAACTATGTATGGAGTTTACCACGATAAAATTGTTGTTTTATAAGCAAAGGCACAGATTATTTTACTACAGATAGGTGTCAGTTTACGGCTATCCCCATTCAATTGAATGGTATCAACAAATGGTGACTAACTGTCATAACATGTAAGTTTACCGATACACTCTCTCCAATGATAGAACCACAGATGTTGTTATCTCAGTAATTAAAAGAATCTCTGATACATCTATGCTGCCTTCAAAGATTGATCAGATGAAGGTATCTCAGGAGACAGGATGTGACATTGGATTCAGACGTTCCTTCATACCTTTCTGCTTCCTGAAGCAGCATTACCAAATTGCAAAACTTGGTTATTTATATGCTTATAAATCATTCCCTCCCATTGACTATCCTCCCTCATTAATCAAGAAATGTTTAAGGTAATATTCACCCTGACACATTTCTCATCTGAGAGAGAAAATTGAGCTGAGCATGCTCAATAATTTGTTTATTAAACAGGATTCTGCTGTCATACACAGCAGCTATTAATTCTCAGAGTTCTTGAGGGTTTGTATTGTTTTAAGTATATAGTGTGTAACTTATAAGAAGCAATCAGTCAAATAACAAAGTGTGCATGGCTATTAAGATATCTGAACCTAATGTAACCAACAGGGCACTCTAGTTCACAAGACAATAATTTACTAATGGCAGACAGTAATCAGAATTTACAATCAGGGAGATGAGGATTTTATGAGCACTTTGTTTGGGGTCAGATGTTTCTAATAAAACTAAATCATTTTGGACCATTTATAATTTCTCCAAGCCTCTAATCCCCAAGGGACCTCCAAGATGTTCCACATTTTAAAGTGTTAATTAAAGTTTGAAAAATGTATTTATTTTGTGAATTTATTCTGACAGATTTCTCTAGGACTTTGTTCCCTTCACAACTGGGAAAGAGTTGGGAATTCAGCAGTACATTCTCCATTTAGGTGCCATTGAATTCTTATATTTTCCTATCAATTGTTTTCTTACCTGTCTTACAAATGTTGTCAGATGTTAAAAGGGAAAGGCCTGTTATTATTTGGGATAAGCTTTGCTTAGAGTGAAGGCTATAAAATTGAAAGCTCTTAATGGTTACAGTGAAGGGTGGGACTGCCTGACAGAGGTCAATTGGGTTTAAATCTGTTTTGCTGTAGATGCTGAGATAGAATGATTATTTAAGGTTAAACACAATGGGGTGGAGTATTTTTCTCAATTTGATTTGTTCTCTTTCCGCATTTGTATGGTTTCATTTATTTAAGCTAAATTACAGCATTTAGTTGTTAATGTCAAAAACTAAATCTGTCTGGATAGCTTATTTAAAACCATATTTCCCATCCAAAATGGGACCATTCACAGTCTCATGAAGTGAGTTTCACGTCTTAGTTTAAACCGCATAAATGTAGTGTTTACATTCACTTTATAACTCAAAATCAAAAAACAAATAATGTTAATAATTGAGCTTCATGCACATAGCAGTATGCCTGGATTTTGTGGAAAACAACATGAAACTAAAAAAATCTAGAAATTCCTTACTTTCTTAGTCTCCAGACCACATCAAGACAGACCTGCCAAGGTCTTGTCAGTTGTGCGAAATGTGGTGAGATCAAAATTTTCAATTGGCTAAAGCAGGACAGCAGGTGCAGTGGTTTTGCAAGGGGTGATCTCAATTTTTTCATAAAAAAAAGTTAACAGAAACAGGAGCCCAATTCAGTTTTGAAACAAGCTTTCTTTGGTTTTTTATTTAAGCTACAATTTTATTCTGTCACCTGCATGGACATAACATGCATGTGTAAAAGAAGCTGTCATAATTACCACTGATCCTGTATATATATATATATATATATATATATATATATATATATATATATATATATATATATATATATATATATATATATATATTTTTTTTTTTTTTTTTTTTTTTTTTTTTACAATTTACAAATAAGACATCAACTTCCTTATGTTGACTTAGGACATGAACAAACATATTCTACTGAAGATAGTAACCCTATTTTTTACCAGCATGAATATAAAAGGACAATTAATGGGATTGACATTGATTTCTAGAGCATGGTCTCATGAACATTAGGTGGCTGTGGCAGCATTTTTGCAAAAACAAAATGGCATGCTTCATTACATGTTTGGCTGCAGTTTCCCAGTGGAATGTCCAGTGGGAGGCGCCAAAAGTGCCAACGTTCAAATCACATTTTTTTATATAGAACATTTCAAAACAACCATGGTTGCTGTATATTGGTATCACAGGGAAGACAGTATAACAGAAATTTCACAGCTTAACCATGATTTTAAGGTAAATTAAAAGCTAACGAAAATAAGAAAGTTTTAAGCAATGATTTAAAAACAGATAGAGAGGAGGTGGTCCTGAGGTAATCCGGTAAGCTGTTCCACAGTTTAGGGCCAGTGATACAAAAAGCACGATCACCTCTATGCTTCATCTTGGATCTAGGAACAGACAGAAGTCAGAGTTATCTTGTTGGGTTATGAACCAAATCACAGAGATAATTGGGTGCCAGATTATGTTCGAATACCGACACAATGCTCAAGGCGTGAAAAAAGAATATTGTGGTCAAACAGGTCAAATGCTGAGCTAAGATCTAAGACAACCAGGGCCATGACATTCCCAAAATCTGTAGTCATTAGGATGTCATTGAGTACTTTTAGTAGAGCAGATTCTGTAGTATGCAAAGCCTTTAAACCTGACTGGAGAGTTTCAAGGATAGAGTTCATATTTAAAAAATATTGCAACTGGGTTAAAACTGCCTTCTCCATAATAAAAGGCAAGTTAGAGATAGGTAAGTCGGAACAGTTCCAGTGCAGAGACAGTTAAAAATAATAGACAGTAAATCTGGATCACTATTGTCAAATATTTGTTTGAAAAAGTGTAGTGGTACAACATCATTTGGAGATAACGTAGGCTTTAGATATTCAGTGATTTCTCTGCATAATTGGAGAGCAACAGGCTCAAATTCACTTCAAACAGCTGGAAAAGATGGAGTCTCAACCAGGTCATGAACATCTGGCGACAGCTGTGATCGAATACTGGTAACCTTTTTAAGACATTTTTCACAGAGATCCACTGATGTCTCAGGAAAAATTGTTGTGTTACGATTTAAAACTGTGTCGATGGTGGAGAAAAGAGTTCTGGGTCTATGGGAGTTTTTAGTTATAATCTATAAAAGCAGATTTTACATCTTTTTGGAAGGTGGACAGTGCATTCTTCATTATTTCGTAAGACACTTGTAGATGGTTCTTTTTCCATTTCCATTCCGCCTGCCCCATTATATGCATTTAAGAAATCTGTAGAGGAGCGTGGAGAAAATAAACGTGACAAGCGTACCTGAGATGGGACTTTTACCACTGAGTCAGAGAGAGAGGTTGAAAATAAAAAAAAAAAGTGTTGTCACAGATTTCAATGCTGTCAACAGGTATTCCATGCGTTAATACCAAGTCAAGGCTATGACCATGTGAATGAGTGGGGCCATTTACCCACTGAACAAAATCCAAGGTGTCAATAGGGGTTGAAAACTCCTTAGATAGTGGATTAGAAGCATAGCATAAGTGAACATTAAAATCACCCAAAATTATAATGCTATCAAAGATTGTCAGAAAATCAGCAAATTCATTGATAAAATCCTTATTTGGTTATGGAGATCGGAGATCAAAATGAAGAACACAGGATTACCAAGTTTCATATTGAGCAACAAAACCTCAAAGCAATGATATATGGCTGTAGGTATGGAGTAGCAGTGAAGTGTGTTTTTTATAACAGAAGCCAGGCCTCCACTGCAACCAGTGGTCTAAGATCCAAGATTTGTGAATTAAAAACGTCATGTCATATAACATTTTGTTTACCAAAGTCTGTGCGTTGGTAAGTGCAATCCTGATTGGTAATGGTTTACTAGCAGTAACTGTTACACAGCTGATGGTGTAGAGATTAAGGTGGTTCACTCCTCCTTGACCTGTCATGGGTGAAATGCACTGTGGGGTCCCAGCAGGCGAGTCAGGGGAAAGTGAGTGAATCCACCAATGCGGTATCTCCAGTGAATGCCACACAATGCACCGTAAGAAATAGAGATCTGGTGTTGGAAGGGCCGAGCCGGACTGCGAGCAAGATCCGAAGTGACACATCCTCGCTTGCCACGTCTCCTGTGGCGCTTCTTCCTCGGAAGATCAAAAGCCCTGCAGTGCAGGTTTGGGGAGGGGAAGGCCAGCAGAAGCGAGGTCCACTCAGATTAAGCATGGAAATCTTAGCAACTGAGTTGCTTATATCAAGCAGAGTTTGGCAATCATAAACCAGCAAAGAATAACTAGACATAAATAAAAGAAATGAAGACAGAGAGGGGAGCAGACGGCAAGCCACACACACTGGCGCCATCTTAACCTCATTGGTTTTGCTATCATTTGAACATGCCAATGCTCTTATTTCAATCAAGAGGCAACCTGAACTGGGTCCACTCATCAAAGCTCATTGGAGAGCAACCGAAAGTAAACAAATATAGTGAAAAGTATTTGAATGTTGATCTGTTTCTCACTCAAAACTACTGGATCACTTTAGAAGACATTCATTTAACCACTGGAGTCATATGGATTACTTTTACTTTGAATATATGTGTTTTTTGGAGCTTTAAATTGCTGATCACCATCCATTTTCATGGTATGGACCTACAAAGGACCTACAATGGACCTTTAGAGATATTCTTCTAAAAAACTTACTTTATGTTCTTCTGAAGAATGAAAGTAATACACATGGGATGGCATGAGGGTGAGTAAATGATGAGAGAATTTTCATTTTTGGGTGAACTTTTCTTTTAGTGTGAATATTAGGTGGAGGTTTTAATGAGTAAAACGTACTTCCCTAAACTAAATCTTTAACCTGAACTTGACCAATAATGATCTAAAATCAAATGAAAGTTACCAAAACAGACATACTTACTCCTTATCCAACGCTTGAACCTAACCAATAGTGTCCAAAATCAAAATGAGAAATTAAAAGCACTTTTTCTTGAGCAAATTCATTTTATGTCACTTCTATGACACTCTTGTCTCTCCTTTCAGCTTGTGTGTTTAACTGGTTGTGAACCACAGTCTTCTGAGATCAAAGTTCAACCCTCTATGAGGTGAGGTACTGCAGATTCGAATCACTTAGAAATGAGTGTCTAAATGTGAGTCCATAATACCGTTCCCTCTCTGCCACCATCCACAGCCACGGAGGCTGTTATCCTGCCGCTGCCAGCGTCCTTGGCCACAAAGGCCTCTCCCTGCTGCTGCCAGTGCTCCCCACCATGGAGGCCATTCCCCAGATGCTGCCAGCATCCTTGGCCACAAAGGCCGCTCCCCTGCTGTTGCCAACACTCCCAGCCATGGAGACCATTCCCCAGATGCTGCCTGTGCTCCCGACCATGGCGGTCACCACACAGCCTTTCCTTTTCCCTGTGGCCATTCCCCAGTCATTCCCAGCATCCAAGGCCATGGAGGACATTCCCCTGCTGTTGGTAGCTTCCACAGCCACAGAGGCAGTTCCCATGCCGCTGCCAGCGTCCTTGGCCATAAAGGCCACAACCCTGCTGCTGCCAGCGGTCCCAGCCATGGAGGCCATTCCCCAGATGCTACTATTGCTCCCGGCTATAGAGGCCATTCCCCAGTCACTGCCAGCACTTCCGGCCACGGCAGTCACCACACAGCCTATCCTGTTTCTAGTCCCTTGAGGCTGTTGACAAGCCTGTCCTGTTCTCTGTGACCATCAACATCCTATCCAGTCCCTAGTGGCCGTTGACCAGCCCTTTGATCAGCCCAGTAACCAAGCTCCCATCAGACATCAGTCACCAGTCTGTTGCTCAGCCCATTAACCAGAACCCATCAGACACAAGTCACCAGTCTGTTGCTCACACCCATGTCTATCCTGCCACTGCTTGGGCTGTCCTTTCCTCAGCCACTTTACACACCTTCCTCTTCAAGACTGATACTTTCCTACCCTTATCCTAGTCCAGACTGTACCTCCCTTGACTATCTGTTTGTCTCATCTGAATGTTTTTCCTGTGTTTGCCTTGCCTCTCATGCCCTCCTGCTCTCCCAGTTACTTCTCCCTATATCAGCTCCCTTTGTCTCTAGTCCTGTGCTGAATTGTTTTGTGTGTTTGTTAGTTTGTCGGCCTGTGAGTCACAGTTAGCTTTTGAAGGTTCGGTCAGTTCTATTATTTAGCTAGTTCTGTTTTCAGTTTACCTTTTCTTCATTGTGAGAGTTTTGTTTGTATTTTGACTTTTTGCTTAATAAAGATCATTTTGGCCTCATCTTTGCAACTGGGTCCTTCTTTCCTGAGACAATCGTGACATAGGCACTGTCTAAATCCTGGATTAGAACATATTTAAGACTCAGCTGGGTTCTTTTTAACCATCTTATTATGATGGTCTGGTCCTTCACTGTTTGGTCTGAATTTCATTCTGGCTGACTTACCATATACCTTTTAAGACTTTGATATGTCAGTGTTATTATTCAACAAGTAATTTATCATTACATTGGCTCAAACTTTTGAGACAAAGCTGACTCATGTGGATCTGTTTATTACTTGTTTATTTGATTCTGCTCAAGAGTGTACCTCACCATGAAAGCTGACGTGAGAATGCAATTCGACCCGAGAGGAATGATCTATATTCCCTCATACCACAGGCTCAGTCTCTCATGTGATGACGGGTGAGTTAAATGTTGTTGTTAGCATTTGCATTTTGGGTGATATTGCAAAAGCCACAACATCTTTTAAAGAACTCTCCCAGAGAAGTGGCTTATTTGCATTACAATGTCTGGAACAAATAAACTACTGAGCCAAGAAACTCTGTGTAAATACTGATGAGGCTCAGTGAGTTCACTGACTGAGACCTCCATGATCATCTGTGTCAGCATCACTTTAGTTAATTAATGTCTGAACATCCTGCTCTTCTGTTTGATATTTCAGATAACAACTCAAAATGGGTGATTTTTGGATGGTTTATAACTTTTAGCTTTCACACAAAAACCCAAAATTAAATATTATGTCAATTCTTTTTATTTCCAAACAAGACTAGTCAAAATAAGACTTTCACATATTTACCTCAATTTATTTAACCAGAAGTGCTAGGTCACTCGTTTAGTCAAACTGGAGATATATGGAGGTATAATATAGATAGAATTTGTAGATGGGCTTTTTTCCCTACATTTGTTTTACCCTGGACTTGATTAAAACTTGTTAAGTAGAAATACTATGCAATGTACACAAATGCTGTGTATACATTGGCACACATGCCACATATCTTTTTAAAGCTAAGATTCTTGTGATTCTATTGATGCAAACCATTTTAAGACACAATCACAACAGCAGGTACAATCAACATCTTTGTCAGACCACCAACATCTAAACAAGCAATAACAAAATTGAGGCAACTCACCTATGAAGCCTCATATTAGTCCACTGACCATAAAATCCCAACAAAGACACTCTTGTTACATTGGCAAAGGTCCAAATGATCCAATCAAGTAAAATATTTAGTCCAAAACTCATTATTACAATAAATTTCCACAGACTCTTGTTGCATCATTTCAAAGTAGCCGGCAGCTGTGCCTAATCTTTCACATATTCTCAGTCATAACTTCAGTTCAGATGTAAACATTTCCTATATCCGGTATCCAAATTGATGCTGCACTCTAACCTTTTGATTGACACCACATTTGACCCAATAGAAGCTTCCATGTCCTGTTAATAGCCTTCAATAGCCAAGAGTCAGTTTCGAATGGAAGTGCCTCCCCCCATTCCTTTGTGTAAAGATCGAGCCAATTGCAGCTGAATGTGTGGATGACTGGCGCATAGTATAGCCATTGGAATTCTGTAAATTATGATATGCGGCTTTAGTGGGAAGTTTTAAAGATGCATCTTAGAAGTCCGTGCATAAAGCTGGCTTGCCATTACCAAGTGTTTTGTGCATCTGTGCGTAAAAGGTGAAGAGTATAGTTTTGGAACTGTTGACACTTTTGGAGCTTGAATTATTGTGAAACGGACAATGAAAACAAGATATTCGCATACTGTATTTAAAGTAAATATACATACATGAATACATATTTACACACACGAAAAGTGTTTGTGTGTGTGTGTTTGTGTCTTGAGGTGTTACTGCTGACTGTTGGGGGAGGTGTGTGTGTCTCTATGTTTCATTGTGTGAAATGCTGAGATGTGAGGCAGCAAGCTGTAAAAAGTTAGAATACAGAAAAGATTGAAAAGTTTTATCTAGCTTTGTAAATTACTGTTTTTTTTATTTTCACTATAGGCGATCATCTGATGTAGAATCAGATAGCGATTGGGAGCCGGATACTTATCCCCTACTCAGCAAGTGGACATTGTAATTGTGAACGCCTTCCTTCTCCACAAAGACATCACAAAAGGTAAAGGAGAGGTCCCTATGAACAAGAATGCATTCAGAGAGACCCTTGCTGAGGACCTGGCAGAGTTGGGGTCTCACTCCACAGCCAGACCCGCATCTCCTGCTTTATGCAGAGCACATCACAGCCCAGTGCATGTCACTGAATCTAGCACCAGTGGTCATCTGAAGTGCAGGCAGTGTCACAAGTTAAGTGCTCCTCATGTGATTTGCCTTTGTGCTTTGTCCCCAAACATGACTGCTACAATGACTGGCATGTTGCTAGTACAAGTTCAAATTGTTTTGTAACGTATCATCAAGGGAAAGGAGGAGGCGAGAACCGGCTGGACTATATAAATAATATTTTAATGATAAACTTAAGACACAAACACACATATGATGGACATGTCCGTAAATGGTCTCTCTCTCGTCGCACCACCGTCTGCCATTGGCCTTTATCCCTCTCAGAGGCTTGATTAGCCTGATACGGGACCGGGTGTGTATCATCATGACCCGGCCCCGCCCTCCGCCCTGCCACATGTTTATATAAATATTTAGTGTAAAAATGTATGTAAATAGTTTGTTGTGTATTTTTTAATATAAACAAATTTTCCTCCATAGCACTTGTTTTGACTCTTTTATATGCACAAAGTTTAGTTTCAAGAAGGGAAAAAGAACTCTAATGTGTTTATGCATCAGTTACTCAGCAATACTAATAGTGGATATAAGATATTATAGCTCTATGTGTCACTCTATTAGAGCCCAAAATTATGACTGTACGTTGTAGTACAAAAGTAGTAGCCTTTTTATCCTAGGTATGTGGCCATGTTTACAAAGGGTCTTTTGGAGTATCCAAAAGGCACTTTTATAAAAAGCCTGAAAAACATGTGTAAAATCTAAATTTTTTGTGGTATTGTTATAACATTTGGACTAGGTAAGGCTTCATGCTGTGGTCCCATTGTGTTTTCCAGCTAATAGCTACTAGTTATAGTCATCTGCAGGCATCTGTATGCAAAAAAAAAATAAAAATCAGGCGGAATAAAAACCTTCTATTTCATTGTGTTCAATCTTCTTTTACTCAAAATCAGTGGCGCTAACAGTGATTCTGACTGCTGGGGAAAAACTTCAGAGTGTTACCTTTCAAAATGTTCAAGAACAGCTTAAAATGTTCTTTGGGTATGCCCTGATGAGGTGTTTTAGGCTAATTTTACAGTATTGGGAAGAGGTCTTGTTACAGGAAATTTGGTTTTTGTAACCCCCTTCTGGCAAAGAACTGTAGATAGCAAGAGGAAATTAGAGATTTTCATGAGGTCCCAACTGCAAAAGAAGATAAGATGTGTTGTCTTTGTAACACATTCTGTGAACTCAGGACTGCCGCTCCAAATGTACATATTACACAGTCTGCAGAGGGCACCAACCTAGGGGGACACCATCTTAACCTTGAGGGGTACAAGAAACTACACTGGCTGCCCTTCCACTCATGTTATACCTTATTCCACTGGCTGCCCTTCCTCTCATGTTATACCTTATTCAAGGACTTGACAAACACAGATGATCACCTCACAGCTCGCATCACATCAGATTATGGCCTTGCATACCCTGCTTCATTGTCGATGATAACAGAACTTTGTGTAGAGCATCAATTTGGCCAGCGATGGCCCTGTGTGCACTGTCACTTTCTCCAGAGCCATGTAAGTCTCTTGACATGTTTTTACATCCACCATTTTACTCATCCCCCATTTATTCACCCTCACATTGACAAAATCACAGAGGGTTGGCAGGACTCTGTAATTTTTGGTGAGTGTCATGCAATTCTCCATGGCGATCCATGCACAACTTACCACGTGCCCCATTGAAAGCGAGAACCACTAATCGTGACCACGAGGAGGTTACCCCATGTGACTCTACCCTCCCTACCAACCGGGCCAATTTTATTACTTAGGAGACCTGGCTGGAGTCACTCAGCACACCCTGGATTCAAACTTGTGACGTCAGAGGTGGTAGTCAGCATCAATTCTCTCTGAGCTACCTTGATAAATATTTTGGAGGAATAATTTTGTTATTTTTTAAAGGTATTAATGCCCAGGAGCATTGAATCTCAAACCAAACCTGGTAGTATTTGACAGTAACAAAGTATTTTTACTTTGTTACTGTACTTAAGTACAATTTTCAGGTATTTGTACTTTGTCAGAGCATTTTTATTTTAGGAAACATTTACTTTTACTTCACTACATTCAAAAGTATAATATTTGACTTTTGACTCTTTACTCTGACTAAATTTACCATTCCTTGCTACTTCAAAATTAATAAATTAATAAATATTGTTAAATTAAAATAGACTAGTAGGTCTTGTTCTCACGAGACTATAACTGTAACCCAGCAACAAATGCGGAATCCCGAGAGTTTCTGCAGAACGAGGGTTACTGTTCAGATATAGCGTTGCTCAATGCATTTGAGTGCCAAAAGCAATTTTTAAAGGTACACTAAGTATTTATTTCCACATTAAAAAAGCTGTACATATTTTTTTAGGAAATGTAGGAAAACATGACCACTCACATTAAAATAAAGACTCCAGTCATATCTGTTACCTTATAAAAGTTGTTTTATTCTACATGGAGAGGGTCCGCACACGGGGGCTGCCATGTTAGATTCACAGGACAAGCCAACTACTACTCGCTTCAAGAGCCCATCAGCGGCATCTTGGCGGTGCTGGAGCTTGAACCCCCAATCTTCTGGTCAGTAACTCAAAGCCTCAACTGCTGAGCCGAGCTGAGAACAGATTATTATGAAATCATAAAATGAATAGCAAGGCTAAAGCATGAAACCAGATTTGTCTATCTTTATTGCAATCTACAATCTCATCTGTTTAGCATCTTCGGTCATTGCATTGATTAAAATTATTAAACACATGTTGACCTAGTGGGTATGTTGTCCTAAAATTATTTAAACAGTAAAACAATTAGGAAGCACAAAAAAATTACTAATTGGCACTTTACGAATATATAAAAGCACTGTTTGGCCAACAGATATTGTAATAAATAAATCGTAAACAGTTTAAAACACACAATCTGCATTGGCCTGACATTTATGGTTAATGTCTTCATTATTGGTGAACCTTACTTTAATGTATGGTAGTATGGTTTTATATTATTAATAACCATATAACTCGAATAGCCATACTGTACCATTGCATTCATAAAGTTGCATTAGTAGTTCAACCATACTTAACCATACTACTGTTGTATTGTTTAGTACGATGCTGTCATTTTACAATTTAAATGTGGAAAATGCATTGTATGTTTGCAAAACATTTTGTTGCAATTAAAGATCATTCCATTTCAGGTCAGGACTACTTCAGAGACCATCTGTGAGTAGAGATCACTTCCCAGTCACCAGATAATACTTCCAACACTTCTAATAAAAAGGACTTCTTTTCAAGTATGAAACATGCATACTGTCAGGAAAGTTACACACACACACACACACACGAGAGAATTGAGGGGCAGAGCTGATGGGGCTGAGGACCAAGGTGGTGTTGAAGGGATGAAGTTCACCTGTGGAGCCTGGACCGTGGAGCGGAGGTGGGCCTGGACCGTGGAGCAGAGGTGGGCCTGGACCGTGGAGCAGAGACTGGCCTGGATCGTGGAGCAGAGGCGGGCCTGGACCATGCAGCAGAGACTTGCTTATGACATGGCATCAAGCAGTCTGGGGCTTGGCTGTGACATAGCATGGAACAGACTGAGGTTCATCAGTGACATGGCATGGAGCAGACTGAGGTTCGGCTGATGTTCGGCATTTGATCAAGGAGGAGCCGGGGGGGGGGGGGAGTACATGAGAGGCTCGAGGGGTGGAGCTGATGGTGCTGAGGACCAAGGTTGAGTTGTGGAGCGGCAGCGGACCTGGACCGCGAAGCAGAGGCGGGCCTGGACTATGGAGCACAGGCATGGACCGTGGAGCAGAGGCGGGCCTGGACTGTGGAGAAGAGGCTTGCTTATGACATGGCATCAAGCAGTCTGGGGCTTGGTTGTGACATGGCATGGAGTAGTCTGGGGCTTGGCTGTGACATGGCATGGAGCAGACAGATGTTCATCTGTGAGATGGCATGGAGCAGTCTGAGGTTCGTCTGTGACATGGCATGGAGCAGACTGAGGTTTGTCTGTGACATGGCATGGAGCAGATTGAGTTTCGGCTGTAACATGGCATGGAGAAGTCTGGGGCTTGGCTATGACATGGCATGGAGCAGTCTGGGGCTTGGCTGTGACATGGCATGGAGAAGTCTGGGGCTTGGCTGTGACATGGCATGGAGCAGTCTGGGGCTTGGCTGTAACATGGCATGGGGCAGACTGTGTCGTGGCCGTGACATGGCATGGAGCAGGCTGAGGCGTGGCCGTGACATGGCATGGAGCAGGCTGAGGCATGGCCGTGACATGGCATGGAGCAGGCTGAGGCATGGCTGTGACATGGAAATGACCAGGTCAGTTAATATGTATGGCCATTTTTTCTCAATAAAAAGCTCTAAACAATCTGTGTGCATGTGACTTCACATTTTTTGTGACATGGCAAAAAATATTAAACAAAAGCCTCAAAGGGATAGATCACCCAAAAATGAGAATTATCTCTTCATTTACTCACTCTCATGCCATCCTAGATGTGTATAACTTTATTTCTTCTGCAAAACACAAACAAAGACAAAACACAAACAAAGACTTGCATTGTATGGGCTCTGTAAGACCATACAATGCAAGTAAATGGTGGCTAGAACTTTGAGGCTCAAAAAACCACTTAACCATTTCGCACGTACGATCAAACCAGTGTGATTACACTAGGCTGGGCTCAGACATGTACTATCAAACCGGTGTGATCTGCATTCATACTGCTGTTATCTAGCAAAATCGTTTGTCATAATGACTGAAGCGGTTGTCATAATGAACCCTCTGCTCAAATAGTCTTTTCAACAAAACAATATCTTAATTTTTGTATGTTACAAACTTAAAACAATCACTAAATAAAAGTAGAAAGCTGTTACCATCGGAGCGCACTGTTTAGAAGAGGCGCTGTAGCCATTTTTTCTGATGTCAAAGAACATACAAACTAGTCAGTCCCCTCGAGCCTTCTCCCATTCCTTCCATCACAACCACTTCCAGGATTGGGAGAGTGGAAGGGCTAGAATTTAAGAACCTCCTATGCTTCTTGTGTATGCTTCTATGACGATACAAACTCAGAATCCCATCTTGCATTGCAACGAAAATATGGCGGCATGCATAGCTGGCAAGTGCATTCACAATCGTATCTTATCTATCATAATCAGTCATTATAAACAACTAAAAACCACATTATATGTTTGATTATTTATAATCTGATTTTCAGTGCACCCACTGTGATATAATCTGTCCTCCAGTGCATCTGCTGTGAAGGGGAAGGTAAGATGATTTATTTTAATTACAGTGCAAATTATTGAACTCACGCTGGGAGATTCGTCAGTACAGGAGAAACTCACATGCAAAAAGGATAAAGGCTGCATAAATGTAATTCATGCAACTCCAGTGGTTTAATCCATGTCTTTGGAAGTGATATGATAGGTATGGGTAAGAAACAGATCAATGTTAAATTCCTTTTTTACTATTAATTCTTCTCTGCCCAGAAGGTGGCGATATACACAAAGAATGTGAATCACCAAAATCAAAAGATAGTGGAGATTTATAGTAAAAATTGACTTAAATATTTATATGTTTCTCACTTACACATCATATCTAGTCTGAAGAAATGGATGTATATATATATATGTATGTATTACTTTTATGCTGCCTTAATGTGCTCTTCGAACCTCAATATTCTGTTCACCATTCACTTGCATTGTATGGACCTACAGATTTAATATATACTTCTAAAACATTTTGTTTGTGTTCTGCAGAAGAAAGTAAGTCATACACTTCTGGGATGGCATGAGGATGAGTGAATGATGAGAGAATTTTCATTTTTGGGTTAACTATCCCTTTGATAGACCAGTACTTTTTTACTTTTGATACTTAAGTACATTTGACAGAGGTTGGTAGTAATGTGCTACATTTACTTGTGTAACTTTTTAGAAAAGAATGTGCTTTTAGAGTTGGTTTAAAAGTGGGTACTATTTAATCTCACTCAAGTATATTTCTAATGATTTTTTTGTACTTCTTTACAGGGTTTAATTTTAGTTCATGTGTAATTTATTGAGAGATTATTGAATGGGACTTAAACGAGATCGGAAGTTCACACAGCTGCACGTGCTGTCACTAACTGTCACTCAAGTCATCAGTGCTGTAGCATCAAACACTTCAAAGTGAAACACTTTCTTCGCTCTGCACACTGAAAAAAAATAGTGATTCGTCATGCAGTGCCTTCATTTAACACCAAGACAAGCTCATATTTCAATATTAAAATCTCAGCTCCAACTTAAGGCAGCACGCTGAGGTACGTTTTGTCTCTAATGCTAATATGGGCTTTTCTGTGTAACGTGATGGTCATTTTCAGGGTGATTCTGTAACTGGGCCCTTGTGACATCACTTTTTAAGTCCCGCATGTCATGAGCAGTATTTACACATTTACTGGAAACTATTGCAGCTATATCGGACAGATAAACTGTATAAATCCATGTAAACATCCAAGTTAAGTTTAAATGCCTTTTGCTCTGCCATTTGCGTGATTGACAACTGGAGCACGAACAGACAGCGTTTGTGCACGTGCGTGAGAGATGTGCGGGCGTGAGGCAATTATATGCCGAAGGGAGTGGCTGTGTCCAAAATAGTTCACTCATTCACTATTTCCTATGTAGTGAATGGCAGTTAGTACACTATATCTCAGCAGTGAGTGAACGAAATGAGTGAGTGAATTCGCCGAGTGTCGAAGCTCTGGAGCTGTCACAGAAACAATGTCACATATGAACTTTTAAAATACTTGGGCCTTACTTGTTATTCTCATTAAATAATATATTAATACAAGAAATTGTCATTCTGTTTGTCATTTTTAATATATACTATATGTTAATATAATAACTAAACACATTTTCTAAAATAAAGAGTACATTTTAAATTGTATCTGTCACATTCCCTGTTGTCTTTTGTTTGTGTACTTTTATGTTGAAATTCTTGTTATGTTCCTGTTTCCTAGTCATGTGATGTCCTGTTTTCCCTCCATGTTCAAGTGTCTTGTTTTCATTGGTTCATTGTTTAATTACTTTGTTATCAGTTCTAGTTTGTCATTGGTTTTAGTTCATTGCCTTGTTATCTTGTTTAGAGTTCTGTTTGTTCATTGGCTTATGTTTCCCCATGTCCATGTATTTAAGCTCTCATGTTTGCCATTGTCTCTTGTCTGGTATTGTTGTTAGTTTGTGTAACAGAGTCCTAGTCATGTCCTAGTCATGTCCTAGTCATGTCCTAGTCATAGTCATTTCCTAGTCATAGTCTAGTTTCAAGTTCCTGTTTCAAGTTTATGTCTAGTTTAGTCCACGTGTCTAGTTCATGTTCACGGGTATAGATAGGGTTTCTTGTATTATCATCGTTTTGGCAAAAAAATCTGCACTTGGGTCCTACACTTCATCTTCATCATTGCCATTGTCAGCTACACATCGTTAGAGTATCTGTCTCGCTCACATTTCACATTTGGCCTCTGATCAAAAGCTAGACACAGAATTACAGTATAAGATGAATAGTATTTGTACAAGTTTTTATACAATAATGTGCAAAAGGAATCATGTTCAAATGTATGGGTTTGTAGAGACAATAGTATAAATATGACAAAGTAAAAAATTAAAATAGTGATCTTTCATTTTGACCACATGGGTTTTTACATTCACATACATTTCATATTGCAACATACTGTATTGCATTATACTGTACCATGGCTTAGATAAACATCATGTTATTAGTATTTTAGATGATGTGTCTATGATTGTATGCTCTTGTGTATCTGGTTGGAAAAAAAAGAAATGGCTTAAATGTAGCAAGCTTTTGACATGTAGCTTGTAGTTTAACTTGCTACTTTCTCTGAGGTGTAGCTTTTAGATTAGCTTAACTAATGTTTTGTTGAGTAGTCGCTTCTGAAGATACTGATTTAACAACTGGAGTCTTATGGACAACATTTATGCTGACTTATGTGATTTTGTTTAGCTTTAAAATGTTGCAACATATTCACTTACATTGTATGGACCTACAGAGCCAAGAAAAATCTTCATTTGAGTTCATTAGATGAAAGAAAGTCATACACATCTGTGGTGGCATGAGGGTGAGTAAATAATGTGAATTAAATTTTTTGGGTGAACTATCCCTTTATGGGCTCTTGTCAGATCTGGATGAATTTTTCAATAAGAAGAGATGTTTGGAAACAATTCTAGTAATTTTTACGGTGACGACGTGAAAATGTCACACAAGGACATTATATATAATGCTGAAATATAAACCAAAGCAAGATCATGCGATACATATTTGATGTACACTCGACTACAGTTAATTGCCCACAATCTACCACGGGGAAGACGTATGAGCTGGGAGTTTGTTTTCTTACACGCTAAATTTATTAAGTTACTTTTTGATAAATCATTACTTGATTAAAATAACAATAACAAATAGCGAGACTCCTCTTTAGTTCACCCCACAGGTTTTCTATGTGGTTCAGATCAGGGAACTGGGATGGCCATGGCATAACCTTGATTTTATGGTCAGTGAACCATTTTTGTGTTGATTTTTATGTTTGTTTTGGATCATTGTCCTGCTGGAAGATCCAACCACAGCCCATTGTAAGCTTTCTGGCAGAGGCAGCCAGGTTTAGATTTTCTATCTGTTGGTATTTGATAGAGTCTGTGATGCCATGTATCCAAACAAGATGCCCAGGACCTCTGGCAGAAAAACCGCCCCACAACATTAAAGATCCAGCACCACATTTAACCTTGGGCATTAGGTACTTCATCATCTCTGTGTGCGCCAAACCCATCTCTGGTGTTTGCTGCCAAAAAGCTTCTTTTTTTTTCATCTGACCATAGAACCCAGTCGCATTTGTTCCAGTAGTGTCTGGCAAACTGAAGATGCTTGAGTTTGTTGTTGGATGAGAGCAGAAGCTTTTTTTCTTGAAACCCTCCCTTACAACTTGAGGTGATGTAGGTGATGTCTGATATTTTTTATAAGAATTTCTGACCCCAAAACCCAACAAATTTCTGCAATTCTCCAGCTGTGATTCTTGGAGATTCTTTGGCCACTTGAACCATTCTCCTCACTGTGCATG
Organism: Moxostoma hubbsi; assembly: GCA_032164185.1. Lineage (NCBI taxonomy): Eukaryota > Metazoa > Chordata > Actinopteri > Cypriniformes > Catostomidae > Moxostoma > Moxostoma hubbsi. Next base: position 21,312,847 of record JAVLUX010000008.1, on the reverse strand, counting down.
GAGACAATATAGACACACGTTCTTTTCCAGGCCAATTCTTAACATCTCCAGTTGTTTGGGACATGTTAATTATTGCCCTGATTGTGGAAATGGGTATTTTCATGTTTTAGCTGAACTAAAAAATGTCAAATATGAATGGGAATATACTTAAGATATATTTTACTCATAATAATTTCTAGGGGTGCCAGTAATTGTGGCCAATGTGTTTTGGAGAAAAATATTTATTTAATAATAAGATATTTCCCCTCTTTCAATAGTTTTTATTCAATTAAAGGTTACATTTTTGTGATTTTTTTGAATGAAAGATCAAAAGGATAAACGATGCAGATTTTCTTCACAGCCTTCTTTGCTCATATTTTCCAAGGGTGCCAATATTTTTTGCCACAACTGTATATACTATTTCTCTGTAGAAATGAACATAGTTGGGAGGACACTACCTTTTCTATTTATTTATTTTTTTCAACTTAAATGAGAGATTTGAAATCGGTCTATAATAAGCCAATTCTCCAGGATCAAGCTGTGGCTTCTTAATAAGCGGTTTGATAACTGCCATAAAGTTTCTTGGGACATGTCCTAAGATGTGTGAAGAGTTAATAATATTAAGAATAGGTTCTGAGATTACAGGTAATGTCTCTTTTAAGAGCTTAGTACAAGGACAAGAATGACTTGTGTGTTAAGTAGCCAACAGTTCATGACTATATGGATCATATTGTGTATATGCTATTATGGCATACAATGACGTGTTTTGGTATAGAAGGACTTGTGTGTTTAGTACCATAGTCAGGAGTTCATGACTATATTGATCATATTTGTGTATATGCTATAATGGTATACAATGATGTGATTTGGTATAGAAGGACTTGTGTATTGAGTCCCATTGCAAACAATTCATGACTATATTGATCATATTTATGTATATGTTAATATGGTATACAAGGATGCAATTTGGTATAGAAGGACTTGTGTATTGAGTCCTATAGCCAGCAGTTCATGACTACATTGATCATATTTGTGTATATGTTATTATAGAGTACAAGGATGTGATTTGGTATAGAAGGACTTGTGTATTGAGTCCCATAGCCAACAGTTCATGACTATATGAATTATATTTGTGTATAGGGATGCACCGATACCACCTTTTCCCTTCTGATTCCGATATCGAAATCTCAGTATCGGCCGATACTGATATCGATCCCGATCCAATACCAGTGTTGTTGTTCCATCCATCCATCCATCCATCCATCTTCAACCGCTTATCCAAAGTCAGGTCGCGGGGGCAGCAGCTCCAGCAGGGGGCCCCAAACTTCCCTATCCCGAGTCACATTAACCAGCTCTGACTGGGCGACCCCGAGGCGTTCCCAGGCCAGTGTAGAGATGTAATCTCTCCACCTAGTCCTGGGTCTTCCCCGAGGCCTCCTCCCAGCTGGAGGTGCCTGAAACACACCCCTAGGGAGGTTGCCCAGGGGGCATCCTTACCAGATGCCCAAACCACCCAAAGGAGCAGCGGCTCTACTCCGAGCTCCTCATGGATGACTGAGCTCCACACCCTATCTCTAAGGGAGAAGCCCGCCACCCTTCTGAGGAAGCCCATTTTGGCCGCTTGTACTTGCAACCTTGTTCTCTCGGTCATGACCCAGCCTTCATGACCATAGGAGAGGGTATGAACAAAAATTGACCGGTAGATCGAGAGCTTTGCCTTCTGGCTCAACTCTCTTTTCGTGACAACGGTGCAATAGAGCAAGTGCAATACCGCCCCCGCTGCCCCGATTCTCCGGCCAGCCTCCCGCTCCATTGTCCCCTCACTCGTGAACAAGACCCCGAGGTACTTGAACACCTTCAATTGGGTTAATACCTCCTTCCCTACCCAGAGTACGCACTCCATCGATTTCCTGCTGAGAACCAAGGCCTCAGATTTAGAGGTGCTAATCCTCATCCCAGCCACTTCACACTCGACTGCCAAGCGATCCAGTGAGAGGTCACGGACCGATGATTACATGAAGACTACATCATCTGCAAAAAGCAGCGATGAGTTCTCCATCACACCGAACCACACACATTCCCCACCCCGACTACGCCTCGATATCAGTGGTGGCTGGTGATAAATATTTTGGGTGGGGCGCTATTTTTGTGGGAGAAAATAAATACAAAGCAGTACCAAAAAGCATGTTTATTACTTGAACATAAATTTTGCTCTCCTTTCTTTCTGGACAGAAAATTTCTCAATGACTCTCTGATTAAAGTCAGTCATCTCAGTTACAAGTCTCTTTTTCATGGAGAGCAATGCCAGTGCATTCAGCCTCTCCTGGGTCATGGTGTTTCTGAGAAAAGTTTTTATTCTTTTCAAGGTTGAGAAGCACCTCTCAGCTTCAGCCGTGGTCATGGGTGTGGTAATGAGAACTTTTAAGAGAGTCACAGTTTCGGAAAAGACCTCTTCGAGATTATTCTCCATAAACAGCTGGAATAGGTCCACAGCACCACGGCAGGCTTTGAATTCTTCCTTGCTGTAGATGAGACTGAGCTCTGTCTTCAGCTTGCTTCCACTGAGCATCGGGTACGCTTCCATGGTGCTGCTCAGTGCATCTTCAGGAAAGGTATCATTGTCCCCCTGCAACAAGGTGGCACAGACAAGGTGGTCTGTGAAGGAGAAACGCTCCCTAGTGTGTCTCAGGATGGTGTCACAGACCTATAGAGATAATTAAATATAAATATGTAAATGTTAGGTAGTAACCTGGGGTAGTTGTCACAGTTGCAATGACTTTCAAAATAAAAAATAGAGCCATTTGAGTTTTTGTCCCATACAAGACAGTAGTTTTTGGTGGCTTCATATTTCAGTTGATCATTTATTTTTATGTTGTCAATTTATTATTTTTGGGATGCTGTTTTATAATATTAAAATTATGATTTTTGTAAGGATTTATACCAAATGAAAAAATGTTTTCTTGAGTCTGTAGAATATGATATGTGGGCACTTCAGGACATCTCTGCAGCACAACAATAATGCAAAATGGTATTTTGACTAACTTCTATAACAAACTCACCTCTGCTGCAATCCCTTCACGCTCTTATGGACTGAGCACCCGGCGCCTCTTTGTTGGCAGAGAACCACTGCTTTCATCACCAATGGAATGGAGAGAGTTTCTGCAAAGGACAAAGATAATTTATTATAATATTGGCAAAAGAGAAAGAGAGTTAATAATGATAGAGCAAGCAAATAATGATCATATTACAGGAATACAGTTACCTGATCTTTTGTATTTCCTGTTGGAACTGTTGGATGCTCACTTTGATATGGACCGAATCAATGTTGTTCTTCTGGAGCTTGGCATAGAGGAAGTCTACATGTGGCATGATGTGGTGATAGAGCTCCAGAAAGAACTTAAAATCCTGATCCTCTCAGAGGGCTCATGCTTCTCTGACAGTATTGGGGTCAAAGTCACCTGAGTCTTGTATGCTCTCAAAACAGTGAATGAGATCCTCTCTGTGCTCAAAAACAGTATTGATGGCACGGCTATGAAAGTTCCATCTGACGATGCTGGATCTTGGCAGTCTATGGGCAACCACTTTATTTAGATAACATGTCCGCTTGGGTGACTTGGAAAAAAAGCTGGTAATTCCACCATTGTTAGAAAACAAAATTCTCGGCTTGGATATGTGAGAGGTGGCCTGTTGCATTATCAGGTTGAGCTGATGTGCGTAGCAGTGGATGTAGTGGGCATTTGGGTACACATCTTGTATTTTCCTTTGAACACCTGCAGTGGCACCCCTCATCACGCTGGCCCCATCATATGCCTGGCAGATGAGCTTACTTTTCTGATCCTCAGGAAGGATAAATGCAAGACGCTCTTTTAGTGCAGTAGCAATGGACTCAGCTGTAGCTGACTGCAGAGGGATGAACTCAAAAAAATCTTTCCTGCACGTTATTTTTGTCGTCGATGTAGCGCAGCACAAGCACAAGTTGGGACTGTGTGGCAATATCTGTCGTTTCATCTGCCTGGATTGATAAAAAATCACTTGTCTGGACTTCTTTGATAATTTTTTCTCTTGTAACAGACAACATACAATCCAGTAGCTCGTTCTGTATTGTTTTTGACGTTCCCTTAAAAACAGTAGCATTGTCGAGGTGCTCTTTCAATGCTCTATCAAGCGAGGCAACAAAATCCACTAACCAGCGAAATATACCGGGGTTATCGGAGCTCTCACTCTCATCATGGCCACGTAAAGCCAACTCAAAGGCTCCACAAAATTTCACACAGTCTATTATCCTGGACAGTATGTGTCGATTTTTTGTCACCTCTTCGTTGTGCCTTCTAATGCCAATCCTGTAGCCTTCATCTAGTTGTTCAGCAATGCTAACTCTGCCCAAAAACGTTAGTTTCATGCTATTATCAAGATGGCTGCGACTACTGTCATGACGTTTGCATTTTTCTGCTAAATGTTTGAGGTCTCTTACCCCCGTTGTTGTCCACAAAACTTCAGTGCTGACACTTTGAAATAAAAGACAGGGAAAGCAAAAAAAGTCATTGCTAACATCACATCCAGCCAGCCACCTCCGTTTCTCATAAAAAGCGCGAGTGAAGCACTGGGTGTAGCTTCGTCCTCTGTCACTGGCCTGCTGCTGGATTTGTAAGTCAGTTTGGTCCGGTCCGAGATCCTTTATCCTCATTTTTTCTTCCAGTGAACGCCTTGTGAAAGGGTTTTTTTGTAAATGAATAACAGAGTTTGGTTTAACTGCTGCCATTATCTCTGTGAAAGTGATCAGCCTAGCAAGGTTTTGGCGGAGTCGTCTGCACACTCGCAGTAGTGGCTAAGAGCGTAAAGTTGAATGACAGGTGACGAGAACCAAACAGATTGGATAAAATAACATGTATCAATTCTGATTCGCCAGGGACGCAGCGACCTGCGCCCGGAGGAGAATCTTTAAGAAACCAATTAGAGACCAGCTTCAGGTCACATGCTGGTGTAACAACGCGGAGGCTGAGGCTGAATCCATTTGCAGATGTTTATTAAAATCCACAGTAAACAGGTTAAAGTCGGCAGGCAGGTATCAATAACTTTAGGCAGGCAGAGTTCAAACACAAATAGGCAGTCCAATCCAAAGTGACAAAGTAAAGGGATAATCCAAGAGGCAGTAACAAGGTAAAGCAGGCAATGGTCATTCACAAAGCAGGCAAGACTATGACAATGATAAACGCTCGGTAAGGCAGGTGAAACTGGCAATACTTTGCACTGGCCTGATGAACAGGCCATGCTTAAATAACAGACAAACAGGAAATGAACAGAGAAGCAGAGGGAGCGGTACACAGTCAAAACTCGGAAGAGGGCTCCCTCTGCTGGCGTGACGTTACAGAATCCCCCCCCCCCTAGGAGCGACTCCTGGCGCTCGACGAGGACGTCCCCGTGGTCGTGGTGCTGGACGGTCGGGTCTGGCTCGATGGAAGTCCCTGATCAGAGATGGATCCAAGATGTCATGGGCGGCTACCCAAGATCTCTCCTCAGGGCCGTACACCTCCCAGTCCACCAGATATTGGAGCTGACCCCTTCTCCTTCTTGAGTCCAATAACTCCCTTACCGCGTAAGCTGGGGACCCGTCAATGTCCAGCAGTGGAGGTGGCTCTTGAGTCTCAACGTTGGGGTCAGCACCCGGGTGGACCGGTTTGAGGAGGGAGACATGGAAAGAGGGAGAGACACGATAATTAACAGGAAGCTCAAGCTGATAGGTAACTTCATTGATCTGTCTGAGAATTTTGAAAGGACCTACGTACCTAGGGCTTAGCTTCTTGCTTGGCAGCCGCAACTTAAGATCTCGTGAGGAGAGCAAGACCCTTTGTCCAACTTGGTAGGGAGGGTGTGGACGACGGTGTCTATTGGCTTGGATTTCCTGGTTCCTGACAGTTCTTTGTAGGTGAACATGAGCGGAGTTCCACACCCTCTCACTACGTCGTATCCAGTCATCAATCGCAGGTACCGTAGAAGGTTCACCAGACCACGGGAACATAGGAGGTTGATACCCTAGAACACATTGAAATGGGGTGATACCCGTAGAAGAATGTCTCAAAGAATTTTGGGCATATTCAGCCCAGGGCAGGAATTCTGCCCAGCGATGTTGTTCTCGACCACAATAAGACCGTAGATATCTTCCAATTTCTTGGTTCAGCCTCTCCACTTGTCCGTTGGATTGCGGGTGATATCCAGAAGTCAGACTGACATTAATGTCAAGTTGTCTGCAGAAGGCTTTCCAGACTTGAGAGGTGAATTGGGTTCCTCTATCCGAGACAATGTCCTCTGGGATACCGAAGACTCTGAAGACGTGTTGGAACAGAGCTTGAGCCGTTTCCATGGCAGTGGGAAGGCCCTTCATAGGAACCAGACGGCAGGATTTGGAAAAGCGGTCAATGATTACTAGAATTGTTGTAAATTCAGTTGAAGGGGGTAGATCTGTGACAAAGTCTATGGAGAGGTGTGACCAGGGTTGTTGGGGAATGGGCAAAGGTTTTAACAGACCAGAAGGTAAATGTTTGGGAGTCTTGGACTGGGCACAGATCGAACAGGACTTGACTATGTCGGCCACATCTTTTGCCATCGAAGGCCACCAGAAAGAATTTTGAGTTAGGTTGAGGGTACGCGTGATACCTGGATGTCCTGAGCTGAGTGATGTATGGACCCAATGGATGACTCTAGCACGAAGGTTTCTAGGAACATAATGCTTGTTGGGTGGACAACTGGGTGGTGTTGGTTCTTCTTGTTGTCCCCTTTGGATTTCTTCCATCAAATCCCATGTGATAGGTGCAATGATTATAGAAGGTGGTAGAATGGGTTCAGGTTTGTATTCGGTTTGGGGATGGCTATGGAGTCTGGATAGGGCGTCTGCCTTACTGTTTTTGCTTCCCGGTCTGTATGTTACGGTGAATTGAAACCTAGTAAAGAATAATGACCAACGTGCTTGACGAGAATTGAGTCTCTTGGTGCTCCTGACATATTCAAGGTTCTTGTGGTCGGTTATGATTTGGAAGGGGTGAGTGGAACCCTCCAGCCAGTGCCTCCATTCCTCCATTGCAGCTTTCATGGAGAGAAGTTCCTTGTTGCCAACGTCATAGTTACGTTCGGCATCAGTGAGTTTCCTAGAAAAATATGCACATGGGTAGAGCTTGCCTGGTTGACCGTGACGCTGTGAGAGTACTGCCCCAATTCCATTATCTGAAGCATCAACCTCAACTACAAATGGTAGATTTGGATCCGGATGTTTTAGGATGGGTGCTGACGTGAAGCTGTTCTTGAGTTTAGAAAAAGCTTTAGTGGCATCTTCTGTCCATTTTAATTTTGAAGGCTTGCCTTTCAGCAGGGATGTTAGAGGGGCTGCTATGGTGCTGTAATTGCGAATGAAGCGCCGATAAAAGTTGGCAAATCCTAAGAAGCGCTGTAGTTCTTTGACTGTAGTTGGTTGAGGCCATTCAGTGACTGCTGTAACTTTTGAGTTGTCCATTTCAACACCCTGGTGACTGATGTTATACCCCAGAAACGAAGTTTGCCTAACATGGAACTCACACTTTTCAGTCTTAACGTAGAGCTGGTTCTCAAGCAGTCTGGATAGCACAATTTTAACATGTTCATGATGTTCTTCTTCAGATTTTGAATAAATGAGGATGTCATCAATGTAGGCAATAACGTACTTGTTGAGGATGTCCTTGAAGATCTCATTAATAAATGACTGGAAGACTGCTGGTGCATTGGCTAATCCGTATGGCATGACCTGATATTCGTAGTGCCCCCTAGAGGTCAAAAAGGCTGTTTTCCATTCATCCCCTTCTCGGATTCTAATGAGGTTGTAAGCGCTCCTGATGTCCAGTTTGGTGTAGATGGTGGCTTCACGGAGTAGTTCGAGAGCTGAAGGTACTAACGGTAGAGGGTAGCTGAACTTAACTGTGACATTGTTCAAACCTCGATAGTCTATACAAGGCCGTAATCCTCCATCCTTCTTTTCTACGAAAAAGAAGCCTGCGGCCGCTGGTGAAGTGGATGGACGAATAAAACCAGAACTGAGCGCTTCTTCAATATATTCTTCCATAGCTAGAGCTTTGGGATGCGATAACGGATAGATCTTACTCTTGGGGGGCATTGCATTGGGCAAGAGGTCAATGGCGCAATCCCAGGGACGATGAGGTGGAAGAAGGGTTGCCTTGGTCTTGCTAAAGACATCTTGGTATTCTTGGTAGCAAGATGGGTAAGACACAGGTTTTGAATCGGGACTTTCAATGCTTGTGGTCAAACATGGCTTGATATCTGTGGCGTTTAGACAGTGTGTTTTGCAAAACGGTGACCATTGCTTGATTTGGCCTTGCTGCCAAGAGATGACTGGGTCGTGGACTGCTAGCCAGGGATATCCCAGGATGACTTCATGGCGTGGGGAATCAATCGCATAAAATGAAATGATTTCTGAATGAAAAGGTCCTACTTGGAGTTGTATTGGCAGGGTTTGTAAGTTGATGCCCTCTCCGATGGGTTTGTTGTTAATAGCATTAATTTTCAGAGGGGGGTTACAGGGTTGTGTAGGGATGTTAAATTTCTTAACAATGTCTTGATGGATTAGATTTAAAGCGGAACCGGAATCGATCAATGCTGCGAAATCAACAGGGTTCGTCTTAAAAGTAATCTTGACACTGATTGTGAAGAACTTGGTGATGAGAGGAGGGATGTTGTTAACACTCACCTGGCTAGTAGTTTTGACAGATTTTCGGGCTTTGAGAGGACACACAGCGTTGACGTGGCCTGCATTCCCACAGTAGAAACATAAATTGTGATTCAAACGTCGGGATTTTTCTTCAACAGAGAGTTTGGTAGTTCCTAGCTGCATGGGTTCCTGACTGGATTGAGCAATGGTTGAAGGAGAATTGGATACGTGGGAAGCTAAATTAGGTACAGCGATTCTTTGTGGGAGTGTCCTGGATTTAGCGGGGCTGTTGCGCATGAGGTTATCGATTTTGATAGCGAGCGTCACAAATTCGGAAAATGAACAGTTTTCTCCTCTGCAGGTGAGTTCTGTTTGTAGTTCAATATTCAAACTCTGTTGGAACATGGCCTTGAGCGCAACATCATTCCATCCACTCTGAGCAGCGATCGTTCTAAACTCAATTGCGTAATCAGCCGCCGAACGTCGGCCTTGTTTGAGTTGTAATAGCTGAGTTGAAATATCCATACCCCCTGCTGGATATTCAAACACTTCTTTAATCTGTTGAACGAAGTAAACAGATGAGGATTTAATCAAGGGATCTGTTTCCCAAACAGCTGCGGCCCAGTCAATAGCTTTGCCAGATAATAGAGACATTAGAAAAGCGCATTTTTTCTCTTCAGATTCAAATTCTTCACTCTGGTGTTTGAAAAAGAGCTCAACTTGACGTAAAAATCCCTTACATCGGTCTGCAGAGCCGTCAAATTTATCTGGAAAGGCAAAGCTTACCTTCTTGGGTGTTGGTGGTGGTAACGAATGGAGATATTGAGTAAGATATTTGTTAGTAGCTTGTAGTCTACTCAGTTGTTCTTGATATTTCCTGAGGACGTCACTTTGATAAGCAAATGTTTGCTGTAGATCAGAAACTTCTGCTGGAGTCATCGTTGGCAAAGTATTCTGTAACAACGCGGAGGCTGAGGCTGAATCCATTGCAGATGTTTATTAAAATCCACAGTAAACAGGTTAAAGTCGGCAGGCAGGTATCAATAACTTTAGGCAGGCAGAGTTCAAACACAAATAGGCAGTCCAATCCAAAGTGACAAAGTAAAGGGGTAATCCAAGAGGCAGTAACAAGGTAAAGCAGGCAATGGTCATTCACAAAGCAGGCAAGACTATGACAATGATAAACGCTCGGTAAGGCAGGTGAAACTGGCAATACTTCGCACTGGCCTGATGAACAGGCCATGCTTAAATAACAGACAAACAGGAAATGAACAGAGAAGCAGAGGGAGCGGTACACAGTCAAAACTCGGGAGAGGGCTCCCTCTGCTGGCGTGACGTTACAGCTGGCTGAAAATTTAACTCAGATAGACATCCATTTGTCCGGCGTCCCTCGCCCATGAAACCGCATGAAACATATTGAAAAACATTGAAAATAGTTAACCAATTAAAGCCCGATTTATTAAATGCTGAGGCTCTTACTACCAGCCTGCACATCGTATGAGTAAACTATTTTTTTTAATTTTTTTTAATTTCATTTTTAGATCATTTTTGTATTAATGTATATTTCTGGAACTTTGATGGGGGCAAGCCGCCACTGCTCGATATCCTGTCCATGAATATCACAAACAGACTGTTGTCCGTGCATATGCACTGAACAGCAGTTCAGAGTATTCTGCCTTCTTGGAGACCCTGAATGGAGTCCTGAATAGGGCCCCAGTAGGGGACTCCATAGTGATGCTGGGTGACTTCAACGCGCACGTGGGAAATGACAGGGACACCTGGAAAGGCGTGATTGGGAGGAGCTTTGTCACCAATCCTGTTTGTAAGTGTTGTTGTTTTTTATGCATTATCAACTTAGAATATCTTAATATTATTATGTGGAATTAATTGGGTGTACTCTTTTATATGTAAAGAAACACAAACCTCTAACTACACATTTCAATATAAATGTATAGCTTATTAAAAAAAACTTTAATGTTAACTAGTAGTGTTGTCACGGTACCAAAATTTCAGTAGTCGGTACCAATACCAGTGAAATTTCACGGTACTCAATACCATTTTCGGTACCAAAGCAAAACACAAAAACAGGTTACTGAACAACACTCTTTTATTAACAAAGTTAACAAAATATTAGCAGCAGAACTAAGAACAAAAATATACCATTGAGCAACACTAAGTTAAATATATTATTTTTTGAATAATAACAAAACTGTAAAATGTATGAATAAAGTATTTTTGAATACTTATATAAGATTTGCTTCAACTTTTGCAACTTTTAATTTAAGTTTTTACCAAGTACTAAAAAAAACAACAAAATAAACAAGCATACAATAGAATGAATAAAAACAATTTCCAAACTAATGTGAAAAGTGCTCTCATATTAATAAAGCTGCATATTGCCAATTTTCTTCACGATAAGAAATGCACAGTGACATATATAATGATTAAATAAGTCGCGAGCAACCGCGTTCTAATCTAGCTTCATTAAGCATCCGCGCTCGAGGGATGAGCATCCACGAGGCAGAGTCTCTCTCAGCTGGGTACAGTTTCAATCTCTCCACCTTAGATCGGGACATCTCTGGTGCTTCATCATTACAGTTTAATGTGATTTCATGTCAAGTTAAATGAGATCAAACGACTATTCGACAACAAAAAATTTTTCTCAACAATTTTTTTATTTTCGACGTTGTCGATAATGTTGACTAAATTTTTCAGCCCTAATACAAATGATAATATGCTTTTAAACTCACCTGCTTTAGTTGCTTGTATAAATCTGTGTGTCTGTATTTCAGGTGCTTTATTAAACGGTTACTTCAGAGTTTAGCATTAACCCCCCCCCCCACTGAAGATAGTGTCAGCCATCTTTCTGTAGAAGCTAAGCTAACAGGCTCTTGCTCTGTGTAGAAAGTTTGTATACAAGTAGGCTAATCACGATGGCGGAAGGTAGTTTTGAAGTTGAAATGGCAGAAGGGGATTTCGAAGATCTGTTGCGAGAATCTGATGCTCGCGGCTACCCGTACGAGCCGCAATACAGCGATAAACAGAGGCGGCCGGAGCAGCTGCTGTAGCAGGGGAGCAAGACCTGCTTGGCGGTCAGGAGGAAGAGCCCGGCCAGACTCGAGTTGGGGCGGACTGGTGGTGTCAGTGCTCTCGCTGTGCGCCTATGGAAACAGATAGAGAGTCCTATTGCTGTTGCGAATTTCAGCGATGCCATTTTCTTCTGGACGAGATCGCTGAATCCGCAACTGCACCGCTAACTTTAGCATGTATAACTGAGCACCCAAGTTTTGTACCACACATGGACAGGGGAGTCCTGGAAACTTATTTTAGGATCCCGAAGATAAATTGGAAATGCTAGCCAAAGCCCGCAGGGACAAACGGACGGCTTAGTGTAAAGTGAGTATTTTGTTTGTTTTTCTTTTTGTTACTAAGACGTCATGTACAGAGTTTGGACACCCGGAATTATCATAATGTTCTTCCCGCGTAGTCAGTCAATTTATCAACTAACTCACGATTTATAGAGTCACGATGTATCAAAGCAAGCCTAGTTGTATCAAATTTTCACATACTGCCACCTGTAACCGGTAGGCGTGGTTTGGGATTGGCCTCGTAAGGGCAGCAAAGCAAGTGCATTCTGGGAGTTGTTGTCTTTCAGCCACATGAGTAAAAAATACATTTTCTGCCTTTTCTCAGTCTAGAATGCTTCAAATTAAAAAATAATTTCACATTTATACTATATAAATGACCAATTTTAAATACACATTCATCTTCCCAGAGGTGAAGTATCCCTTTAAGTTTGATGTGTTTCCTCCTTTCGTCAGTAAATTGCGAAAGCAGAGTTTACAAATAGGTTTTTGCTGATCTATGATGTTTCCCTTTTCATCAGCCTCAAATCCAAAGAATTTCCAAACCTGACTTTTTCCACTTTTCTTTTCAACAAGATTCAGTTGAGGCTCCACAGCAGCTTTGCATGTCGCAATCTTTTGCTCGTTGTGAGCGTTCGAAAGTGCCCGACTCTGCATGGGAACCGGGTAGACCCATTACTCGGTACTCTGGTACCTTCAGAAATTCTGGTATCATAAACATTTTTTTGTTTGAGTACTGACTTGGATTTTTGACAACATTATTAACTAGTATACTGGATAATGTAGCAACAAAATAACAGTAATTCCAGTATAAGTCATCAGTAGAAAAGAAGCCGTTTTTTGATATTTTTTGCAAAAAAAAAAATTAACATGTATCTGGAATTTAAAGGATTCAGATCTCTTTTTTGTTCAATTTAGTTCTAAGATATCAGTCCACTTTTCATTCACAGTTATTTTTTGGAACCCATTCAACTTAAATTTGTAAACAAATTATAATAATAATAATATATTATAATAGAAATATATAGTAATATATCTAATTCGTGCACCTTTTGTCACGGATCCACCGGTCTCTCTCTCTCTTTCTTCCTCACTGCCATCAGCGCTCACTCTCCCCTGAGTTATGATTGCACGCACCTGCATATCATTAGTGACTATATATATATACCCCGCTTTCACACACACACTTTGTCTGTTCTCATCAATAGTATCTCTGAGACTCCACACCTTTCTACTACAGTATATGCTATTATGGTGTACAAAGGCATGATTTGGTATTGAAGGACTTGTGTGTTTAGTCCTATAGCCTACAGTTCATGACTATATGGATCATATTTATGTATATGCTATTATGGTATACAAGGACGTGATTTGGCATAGAAGGACTTGTTTACTGATTCCCATAGCCAACAGTTCAATACTATATGGATCATATTTGTGTATATGTTATTATGGTATACAAGAATGTGATTTGGTATAGAAGGACTTGTGTGTTTAGTCCCATAGGCAACAGTTCATTACTTTATGGTTCATATTTGTGTATATGCTATTATGCTATGCAAGGACTTGATTTGGTATAGAAGGAATTGTATAATGAGTCCCATAGCCAAAAGATTTATTTCTATATTGATAACATTTGTGTACCCACACAAACAGCTTCCCGCATCTCTCTCCCATCTGCCACTGTCTCTTCTCCTTAAGTACTAACACTACCCCTCAATGGAACGCAAGACTGGTGTGGCACCGGACGATGGCACTGGACACCTCAGCTGTTCCTTTCGGTTGCCAGTTGACACGGTGCTCCAGCGCCACCAGATCGAACACTCCCTTTGCGTCACGATCCTCAGTCAGCGGCGAGGACTCCTTGGACAGCACATCTTTCCTCCTCCCCTGGTTTTGGCACTAGTGTAACAATTACAAGGTAAGGAGGAAGCTGGGACCAGGTTGACAAGCACATAAGCATTTATTGTCAAAGACTTTTCAGCTTTCAACAATTCAACTTTTTAGCCATACATTCAACATATGCTCTGCTTTTCAGCACCCACACTTCTGACACGCAGACCCACACAAACACCTTTCTGCATCTCTCTCCTATCTGCCACTGTCTCTTCTCCTTAAGTACTCCCACCACCCCTCACTGGAATGCGAGACCAGTGTGGCACGCAGGTGGAAGTCATTCACAACTTATCTTCCCGGCCTCGCTCTGCCCAGATGCCACTCAGCTCCGCCCTATAATTAGAAAAATGCTAAATAGAAAGATTTTCACAAGTGGACACATACTCATGTCAGCACAGCCATTAGCCAGGAAAATAAAAAAATGGCACTTCATGTCAAAAAGGTTGCCGACCCCTGATCTACATCATTAATATAATTTTTGAAATCCCATTAAAGCTTCTGACCAATTCTTGTGCATTCGATTTTTTTACAACAGTTCGGTGAGGGCCTTTTTCTGTTCCAGTTTAAAAAAGCAATATTTTATTTCCTGTTATTTTATTAAATATATTTATATATAAAAAGGGTGTAACAATTTGGTCATGATACTGAATTTATTATTTGATACTCTCACGATACTTAAAAAAAAAAAGCCTGAATCAAGAAAAGTTATATTTGAATGCTTGTTTTAAATTTATTTTATATACAAAACAGTTTAATTACTCGTAAAACTTAACAAAAAGTGCTGTTCAATAAAGTGCAAAATGATCCATCAGAGATGTATTGGGACTAAAAATCAGCACAGCACAGCACAGGGCAATATGACACCAGAATAGAAAAACTCTGAATTCTGCTCATTTGAAAATACAGTTGCACAATTCACAAATACACAAATTATTCAACCCCCCTGACCAGCAATACGTTCTGATGTGAATTAAAACCCATCAATTAAAACTTCAGTCAAAGTATGTTGAATACTGTATGCCATGAAATTAGAAAATAATTAAACAATTGTTTTACACACTTTGTAGGTAAAAGTCAAAGTTTTTAATACATATTTGAGTGACTTTGAGAACAAAGAGTTCAGTTAACCCAAATTTTAAAATAAACAATATCTAATTCTCTCCACAAATGTCATGTCAAAAATATTCAACCCCCAAAATCAGTCATATGTGGAGCATCCTTAACCCTTAATAATGTAAAATAATTGTTTCGGGTAAGTGTTCTCAGGCATCGGACACCTCTCTATTGGAATCTTTACACATTTTTCATGAGAAAAAGCTTCCAGCTCATTGCAATTTTTTGGTTTCTGTGCTGCCACTGATTCCTTGAAATCCCAACAAAGATTTTCAATGGGATTTTAATGATGGACTGAAAGGGCCATTCAAGGACATTCCAAGACCTATCCCTGAACCAGTTTTTGTCAAATTGGATGTATCCTTGGTTTACAGGTCATCAGTCACAAAGTCAGGATAGCCATTTCCTGCAGCCACAAAACACCAACATACATGACTGACCGTGGGGATGATGTCATTCTTGTCATCACTTTTAATTTCTTCCACACCCAAGAAGGTTGCTGTTTTAAAAATGTACGAATGATGCTGCAAATTTTGTCTATTGGAAATTGAAGTGCCTTGGAAATGTACTTATAGCCATGGCCTTTCTTGTGTATTGAAATAATCTCCTCTATTAACTTTTGTAACAGCTTATTTTTAATTGCATTTATTGCCTAGATTTACATTTTTGGTTATGACACTAAACTTAACTTGTAAAACTTATTTAAGTGCCATTGTAGAGTGATGTCTTGATTTTGTTTTAAAACAATTGCTTGTGTAGCCTTACATATTTAACAAACAGCTACATGCAATAGGGGTTGAATAATTATGACGTGGCTATATTTTTTAAAAATCATGCTATTTAGAAATATTATGTTATATATTCACACTATGACTTTGAATATGTCACTCAACTGATATAGATGTAATGTTTAATAAAACAGTTAAATAATGTTTGCTATACTATACTGGTAAATCAGACATTAGTCTGTCCCTCCAACTGAGATGGAGAAGGGTTTCTACAGCCCTTACTTCATTTTACCCAAAGAAAAAAAGAAGTGTGGGGCTTTGCACACACTCCCGTTCAAGATGCTCACACAAAAACACATTCTAACATGCATCCGGCATCAAGATTGGTTCACAGTGGTAGACCTGGAGGACGCGTACATTCACGTCTCAATTTTGCCCCGACACCGACCCTTTCTATGGTTCGCGTTCAAGGGTCGGGCGTAGCAGTACAAGGTCCTCGCCTTCGCCTGTCCCTGTCCCCTCGTGTCTTCATGAAGGTCACAGAGGCCGCTCTTGCCCCTCTAAGGGAAGTGGCTGTCCCTTAGCGGGGCAAGGGCGGCCTCTGTGACCGTCTTAAAGACTGGCTGATCCTAGCTCACTCTCGAGAGGCACTATGCGCTCACAGGGACCAGGTGATCAGGCACCTCAGCCGTCTAGGGCTTCAGGTCAACTGGGAAAAGAGCAAGCTCTTCCCGGTTCAGTGCATCTTTTTTCTCGGCGTTTTGGAGTATTTCTTGCCCTGCGGAGGTTTCTCCCGCTGGTCCAAGGCAAGCACGTCTTGATCCGTTCAGACTGCACCACGACTGTAGCGTAAATAAATCGCCATGGTGGCGTTTGCTCTTGTCACATGTCACAACTCACCTGCCATCTCCTACTTTGGAGTCAGCACCGACTGAGGTTGCTGCATGCCACTCATATCCCGGCCAGCTTCAACACGACAGCGGACGCGCTGTCAGGACAGGCTCCGCTCAATGGGAAGTGGAGGCTCCACCCCCAGGTGGTTCAGCTGATCTGGGACCATTATTGCAAAGCACAGGTAGACCTGTTCGCTTCCCAAGAGAACTCCCATTGCCTGCTCTGGTACTCCCTCAGGTCGGAGGCAAGTCCCCTCGGGACAGATGCGCTGGCACACAGCTGGCCCTGGGGGCTGCGCAAGTACGCATTTCCCCCAGTGAGCCTACTTGCTGTGTGCCAGTACATCTGTCCCGAGGGGACTTGCCTCCGACCTGAGGGAGTACCAGAGGCAATGGGAGTTCAAGTCACTCTACCTTGATGGTATATGTAGCCGCTATAGCAGCCCACCACAATGCAGTGGATCGTAAGTCCCTAGGGAAGCACAACGTGATCATCAGGTTTCTAAGAGGCACTTGGAGGTTGAATCCTCCCAGGCAATGCCTGTTCCCCTCATGGGATGTCACCATGGTCCTTACGGGCCTTCAGAGAACCCCCTTTGAGTCACTAGAGTCAGTTGAGCTAAGTGCCCTCTCCCAGAAGACAGCCCTCCTGATTGCGCTCATTTCCATCAAGAGGGTTGGAGATCTGCAAGCGTTCTCTGTCAGCGGCACTTGCCTAGAGTCCGGTCCGGCAGATGCTCATGTCTTCCTAAGACAGGACTATGTGCCCAAGGTTCCTATGACCCTTTTAGGGACCAGGTAGTGAATCTGCAAGTACTGCCCCGGGAGGAGGCAGACCCATCCATATCGTTGCTGTGACTGGTACATGCTTTGCGTACCTATTTGGACTGCACACAGAGCTTTAGACTCTCTGAGCAGCTCTTTGCTTGTTTTGGCGGACAGCGGAAAGGGAACACTGTCTCCAAACAGAGGCTCACCCACTGGGTAGTCGACGCCATAGCTTTGGCCTATCGAACTCAGGCCGTGCCTGCCCCCTTGTGTGTTCGAGCACACTCTACAAGTAGTGTGGCATCCTCATGGGCACTGGTCAACGGCACCTCTCTAGCAGACATCTTTAGAGCAGCGGTCTGGGCAACACCCAATACCTTTGCGAGATTCTACATTCTCCGGGTTGAGTCAGTTTTGTACCATGTTTTGTCACGTCCGAGCATGTAGAACTCGGTAACATGGGACACTGACCGGGTATACCTCTTCTGCTAGCGCCTTTCCCCTCCACTGAGGTGAACACATGCACTTTTTACTCTCAGGTGAGTCCTCAAACTTGCGCTCCCTGGATGATTTTCCTCCCCAGCCCTCTGGCTCGTGAATTCAGCAGAGGAATTCCCAACCAGACCTACTATGGGTACTAACTACTCTGTACTGGAATAGGTGCTCCATAGGTGATGGTTATCACGGTAACCACCTGTCATGTATTTTCCGTGGTATGGTCCACCCCCCCCTTGGGCAGTCCCCACTGCCCCAGTCGCCTTGTTTGTAGAGCTCCTCCCTCATTAGGCAGGACCTACCACCGCGCCATTACCATGTGGCGCATAACGGACCCATGTGACGTATTTGCCACATATTCACCTCCCCAGCCTGGGCAGGATGTGGTCTATGTGGGGTCTTTTCCCCCTGAAAGATTAGGACTGGAAAAGAATGCCTTCCCCGATGCGTTTTATAGCTAGATGGCCCCAGCCGCATCTAACACTCTATGAGGAGAAACATAGAGAAATTAAAGGGCCACGGCTGGTGCGGCCTGCTTTCATGCTTGTCACGTCATTGTTCCCACCCCTCAAGGGAAATCCTTGATTGGATTCCGGGAACCTAATAAAAACAACATGACGTCTTAGTGCGGCATTGGGGAAGGTTATGTGCAGTCTCATGACAATACTCCTTTGGCACATTACAGCTTGCTGCACCAGCATCAGCAGATCACGTAATGCGGTCCAGTGTTCAGTGTCTACTGAATAGGGACCCCTTGTGTCACTACAATCGACACAACGTGACAAAAGGGGAATGTCTGATGGAGGGAACGAGATGTTGTGTCCCCCTTGTCACAACACTGCACTAAGTAGCTGTAATGGCCAAACCTTATTCTCGGCTCCTCAGTTCAGAACCTGACTTAACAGATGCATGATCCCCGCCTTTTATACCCGTATGTCCAAGGGCGGGACATGCAAATTCTGTTCGCCAGTTTGGCCTTACTCATATTCAGAGGTATCCAAGGTTGCCGAAAGAAGCCCCTGTGTCGATTGTAGTGACAAAAATGTCTCATTCCCTCCATCAGGGAACGGGGTTATACTAGTAACCTAAACGATTCTACTCAAAATTATATCACACCACTGAGCGCCACACACTTATTTTTCCTTAAAATTTCACCCAAATCGTTATCTATAGACATAGATTATTGACTCTAGCTATGACAAAAAGATGCATTGTGAATGTATCTTTCATATAGCCTATGCAATGTATTTTTAGTAATTTACAAAAAAGTATTGTCTTTTTGTGGTTTGACAGCTTAAGAAAGCCTAGATTGAGAAATTGCAAAATAAATGTTATCCTCTCTAATCTTTGTGCCTTTTTTTATCCACCAATCTGCAGACCCATCAATGTCATTGCTTAAAAAGTGCAAAAACTTCAGTATGTAACTTTTGTCTGTATTGTGATCAGATGCACTGTTTTGCACTGCCTAAATAATGTTGAATATTGGATGCCATGAAATTAGAAAATAATTAAACAATTGTTTTACACACTATGTAGATAAAAATGCGAAAAATACTGCAGAGAAGTTATCTCATCCACTAAAGTTAACGGTATGACTAGTGTTTTGTTCAAACAACTTTATATTTGCACAATTTAAATTACATTTTTCCTTGTCCTTTAACTATACTGAACATTTACACTCACCTAAAGGATTATTAGGAACACCATACTAATACTGTGTTTGACCCCCTTTCACCTTCAGAACTGCCTTAATTCTACGTGGCATTGATTCAACAAGGTGCTGAAAGCATTCTTTAGAAATGTTGGCCCATATTGATAGGATAGCATCTTGCAGTTGATTGAGATTTGTGGGATGCACATCCAGGGCACGAAGCTCCCGTTCCACCACATCCCAAAGATGCTCTATTGGGTTGAGATCTGGTGACTGTGGGGGCCATTTTAGTACAGTAAACTCATTGTCATGTTCAAGAAACCAATTTGAAATGATTCGAGCTTTGTGACATGGTGCATTATCCTGCTGGAAGTAGCCATCAGAGGATGGGTACATGGTGGCCATAAAGGGATGGACATGGTCAGAAACAATGCTCAGGTAGGCCGTGGCATTTAAACGATGCTCAATTGGCACTAAGGGGCCAAAAGTGTGCAAGGAAACATCCCCCACACCATTACACCACCACCACCAGCCTGCACAGTGGTAACAAGGCATGATGGATCCATGTTCTCATTCTGTTTACGCCAAATTCTGACTCTACCATCTGAATGTCTCAACAGAAATCGAGACTCATCAGACCAGGCAACATTTTTCCAGTCTTCAACTGTCCAATTTTGGTGAGCTCTTGCAAATTGTAGCCTCTTTTTCCTATTTGTAGTGGAGATGAGTGGTACCCGGTGGGGTCTTCTGCTGTTGTAGCCCATCCGCCTCAAGGTTGTGTGTGTTGTGGCTTCACAAATGCTTTGCTGCATACCTCGGTTGTAACGAGTGGTTATTTCAGTCAAAGTTGCTCTTCTATCAGCTTGAATCAGTCGGCCCATTCTCCTCTGACCTCTAGCATCAACAAGGCATTTTCGCCCACAGGACTGCCGCATACTGGATGTTTTTCTCTTTTCACACCATTCTTTTTAAACCCTAGAAATGGTTGTGCGTGAAAATCCCAGTAACTGAGCAGATTGTGAAATACTCAGACCGGCACGTCTGGCACCAACAACCATGCCACGCTCAAAATTGCTTAAATCACCTTTCTTTCCCATTCTGACATTCAGTTTGGAGTTCAGGAGATTGTCTTGACCAGGACCACACCCCTAAATGCATTGAAGCAACTGCCATGTGATTGGTTGATTAGATAATTGCATTAATGAGAAATTGAACAGGTGTTCCTAATAATCCTTTAGGTGAGTGTATATTAACACATTGTCTTTATTTCTAATAGAGCTTGACAGAATAAATAAAAAGACTGTGGGCCACTTTAGAGGTCAAATCAGTAATGAAGCACTTTGAGCAACACATCACAAAGGAGAAGACTTTACCTAAATGTGAGGCTTGCAAGAAGTATCTTGAGTCTATGTATATATATGACTGTATATATATTATGTATAAGTTTTTGGTTTCATTCTAGGGTTTTCATTATTAACTGTGTTTTCAAGCACAAAGTCTTTGTTTTAAAGCTGACAGTACTTTAAAATGACACGTTGTAGTCATAGGCTCTGTTTTGAATGTCTCATTTCACTCAATATTTTTGTCAGGGTTTTTGTATTCTAAAGCAGCTTTCCAATTTTGTACACCTTTTAACCTAGGTTGCATCTACTTCCTGGTATGTTTTGCAACAATTCTGTGTAATAAAACTGTATGTGCATTCTTCAGTTGATTTTCGTGCTTCATAACTTTCTGTAATATAACTTCATCCTTGAAATGAATTATGCTATAAATGTTGTTTATATGGACAACCCTAGTGTCCTTGCAATTCAAACTGCTTAAAAAAACATATTAAACAATTTTTTTTTAAATGTAAAAATGCAAAATGGTGTCTATGAGTTTTAGGGGTAGGTGTAGGGTTAGGGGATAGAATATAGTTTGTACAGTATAAAAATAATTATGTCTGTGAAGAGTATTCGTAATGATAGGAGTACCAACATGATGATTGATTCACCAAATGATTCAGCAGCGTGTGTGTGAGCTTTCTAAGTCATTCTGATTGAATCGTGAACCGATTCAGACCTCTTTGCTATCACGTGTGACCAATTCATTGTACAGAACGTCTCGGTTACGTATGTAACCTCCGTTCCCTGATGGAGGGAACAAGACGTCGTGTCGAAGAAGCGACACTAGGGGTCTCTCTTGAGCGCCGAAAGATGCCTCTGATCTATGAAAAAAGGCCAATGAGAGTTGGCGAACAGTATTTGCATACCCCGCCTCCGGATACGGATATAAAGGCGAGGGAAATACGCTCGTTCATTCAGGATTTTTCTGAGGAGCCGGGAGTGTTCCGGGCACCTCAGCGGCTCAGCTCAGCGACGTGGCCGGGAAGACACGACGTCTCGTTCCCTCCATCAGGGAACGGAGGTTACATACGTAACCGAGACGTTCCCCGTCTGTCGCTCACTTCGACGTCGTGTCGAAGAAGCGACACTAGAGATCCACTTCAAAACTCGCCATGCGCTGAGCCGTGTACGTGTACTGCTGACACAGAAGCGGGCAGGTATTTCTAGGTGCACAAGTGACCAACTGTGTTCAGGCTGCATGTACTCTTCCCCAATGCCCCGAAAAAGCGTCAGAATCCTTTTGGTTACCCTAGGGGGGAACAAGGTGACGTTCCCAACTAGGGAACGGGCCAAGCCTGGCTGGGCCTCTTTTCTCTCTATGTTTTCTCGGCATAGAGCAAGAGCAGCCGGGGCCCTTACCGCATCGAGGGAAGGGGGTCTTATCCCGAATTCCTATTCTTTCAGGGGGAAAAGACCCTGCGGAGGCCACACCCACCCGAAAGGGGAGGTAGAGGTGGCAAAATACATCACATGGCCTCTTGGGTCACATGTGGGAAGAATGCCGCGGTGGTAGATCCAACCTCGAGGAGGGGGGAGTTGCTACAACACGGCGACCGGAGGGCAGCAAAGGACTGCCTAAGGGAGACGCGGGTCAGCTCGTAAGGTGACCGTACCGCAGAAGTACACACAGGAGGAGTCCCGTAGGAGGCCTGATCTGTGGAGCACCTATTCCAGTAGGGGTAGCCTGGGGTACCCGTAGTGGACTGGGCCAGCAAGACCTAGGTCCTCTGGGAAGGAAGCGCACTGTTTTGCCTTGGCAGAGGGAAACGGCGCTGGAACAAGCGATTCACCCGGTCAGATCGTCGGTGTGTACCGAGTTCTACGGGCTCGGACCTGAGAAAACACGGGGCGAGACTGACTCAACCCTGAGATTGTAAAATCTCGTAAAGGTGTTAGGTGCTGCCCAGCCCGCAGCTCTGCAAATGTCTGCTAGGGAGGTGCCCCTCGCCAGTGCCCATGAGGATGCCACGCTCCTAGTAGAGTGGGCTCGAAACCGTAAGGGGGGGGGCATGGCCTGGGTGTGGTAGGCCAAGTGAATGGCATCCACCACCCAGTGAGACAACCTCTGTTTGGAGACAGCGTTCCCTTTCTGCTGTCCTCCAAAGCAGACAAAGAGCTGCTCAGAGCGCCTGAAGCTCTGGGTGCGTTCCAGGTAGGCACGCAAGGCACGAACCGGACACAATAGTGAGAGGGCTGGGTCTGCCTCCTCCCGGGGCAGCGCTTGTAGGTTCACTACCTGATCTCTGAAGAGCGTGGTAGGAACCTTGGGCACATAGCCCGGTCGAGGTCTTAGGATCACATGAGTGTCTGCCAGACCGAACTCCAGGCAAGTGTCGTTAATAGAGAACGCTTGCAGGTCCCCGACCCTCTTGATGGAGGCGAGCGCAATCAGCTGGGCCGTTTTTAGAGAGATTGCCCTGAGTCCAGCTGATTCTAGTGGCTCGAAAGGGGATCTCTGAAGACCGGCGAGGACCACCGAGAGATCCCAGGAGGGGAACAGGTTTGGCCGGGAGGG
The DNA here is from genome assembly GCA_032164185.1 of Moxostoma hubbsi. NCBI lineage: Eukaryota > Metazoa > Chordata > Actinopteri > Cypriniformes > Catostomidae > Moxostoma > Moxostoma hubbsi. The sequence goes on along the minus strand of JAVLUX010000008.1, from coordinate 21,289,373 downwards.
GTTTAACCTCCGGGCGCCTCTTAGGAACCTGACGATTAAGTCGTGCTTACCCAGAGACTTGCCGTTTACTGGATCGTGGTGAGCTGCGATAGCGGCAACATACACCTTCAAGGTGGATGGGGACAGCCTCCCCTCTAACCTCTCCTGTAGGAACAGGAGCACCGACCTAACTGCACACCTCTGTGGGTCTTCTGCCCGGGAAGAACACCAATTGACGAACAGACGCCACTTCAGGGCGTAGAGTTGCCTGGTAGAAGGGGCTCTGGCCTGGTTGATCGTGGATACGACAGTGGGTGGTAGACCAGCTAGATCTTCCGCGTCCCGTCCAGGGGCCAGACGTGGAGGCTCCAGAGGTCTGGGTGCCAGCTGTGTGCCAGTGCATCTGCCCCGAGGGGAGCCTCTGAACGAGCGTACCAGAGCGGGCAGTGGGAGGACTCTCGGGAGGCAAACAGGTCTACCTGGGCCTTGCCGAACCGTTCCCAAATCAGCTGAACCGAGTGGGGGTGAAGCCTCCACTCTCCGCCAGGCAAGCGTTGTCGTGACAGCGTGTCCGCTATCACATTGAGGTTGCCGGGGATGTGAGTGGCACGCAGCGACTTGAGTCGGTGCTGGCTCCAAAGGAGGAGACGACGGGCGAGTTGTGACATGTGGCGGGAGCGTACGCCGCCTTGGCGATTTATGTACGCAACCGCAGTGGTGCTGTCCGACCTGACTAGGATATGTCCGTCCCGAATTAATGGGAGAAACTTCCGCAGGGCCAAAAGGACGGTCAACAACTCGAGGCAGTTGATGTGCCAACGCAGCTGGGCCCCTTTCCAACGGCCTGAAGCTGCGTGCCCGTTGCAAACGGCGCCCCAACCCAATCTGGAGGCGTCGGTCGTGACCAGGACGCGTCTGGACACCTGTTGTAGGGGCACTCCAGCCCGTAAGAAACAGAGGTCTGTCCAGGGGTTGAATGTTCGATGGCAGGCGGGGGTGATTGTTACCCGGTGCGTGCCGTGGCGCCATGCTCGTCTCGGGACTCGGGTCTGGAGCCAGTGTTGGAGCGGTCTCATATGCATCAACCCCAGCGGCGCGACCGCCGCGGAGGACGCCATATGCCCCAGGAGCCTCTGGAAAAGTTTTAAGGGGACCGCTGTGCCTGGCCTGAAGGCGGCGAGGCAGTTCAACACTGACTGGGCACGCTCGTTGGTGAGACGTGCCGACATTGAGACCGAGTCTAACTCCATCCCGAGAAAAGAGATGCTCTGAACTGGAGTGAGCTTGCTCTTTTCCCAGTTGACCTGAAGCCCCAGACGGCTGAGGTGCCTGAGCACCTGGTCTCTGTGGGTGCATAGTAACTCTCGCGAGTGGGCCAGAATGAGCCAGTTGTCGAGGTAGTTGAGTATGCGGATGCCGGCTTCTCGGAGCGGGGCAAGAGCTGCCTCTGTGACTTTCGTGACGATGCGAGGGGACAGAGACAGGCCGAAGGGGAGGACTTTGTACTGATACGCCTGGCCCTCGAACGCAAACCGCAGGTAGAGGTGGTGTCGGGGCAGGATGGAGACGTGGAAGTACGCATCCTTCAGGTCTATCGCTGCGAACCAATCTAGATGCCGGACGCAGGTCAAGATGTGCTTCTGCGTGAGCATTTTGAACGGGAGTTTGTGCAACGCTCGGTTGAGAACTCGCAGGTCCAAGATTGGTCGTAAGCCGCCGCTTTTCTTGGGTACGATGAAGTAAGGGCTGTAGAAACCCTTCTTCATCTCGGTTGGAGGGACAGGCTCTATCACGTCTTTGGCCAGAAGAGTCGCGATTTCCGCGCGCAGGGACTGGGCGTGTTCGCCGTGTACTGCGGAAAAGCGGACGCCCATGAAGGGGGGCGGAGGCCTGGCAAACTGAATTGTGTAACCGAGTCGGATGGTCCGGGCCAGCCAGCGAGACGGGTTGGGAAGTGAAAGCCACATACCCGGCGGGGCTTCGCAGCGGGGCGGAGCAGGTAGGGCAGCGTTGGGCGGCGACGGGCGACCCGCGGCTGAGGTGCTGAGAAAAGACTCAAAGCACTTACCTTGCTCCGCACACCCAGCAGGGGGCGGGTTGGCGACTGAGGAGGAGGTCCTGGGTAGGCGTCCTCTAGACTCGTCGGAACCGGCAGGCCGGGGGACAGTCGTGGGGCTGAAGATGGGTGGTCTGTGTCCAGGCAGCCAGGACTGTTGAGATCTGAGGGCAAAGTGCCGTGAGAACGGCATTTGTGGGCCAGGTGACCCAGAGACATAGGAAATAGCTCTTTTATTGAGAATGTGGGTACCGCAACCCCATCTAAGGGGGAGCGGCAAATGAAATTGTTTAGAAACAAAAGATTCTCCTCCCGGCCCTCCACCGGGGGACGGAGCGGTCTTACCACCTCCGGAGCTAACGTCTGTGTCGCTGGGTCGTCCGTCTCAGGACCGTCTGGGAGCCTTCCGGGTCCTGGAGGGAGTCCGGGAGACGGGGGGCGTCTGCTTCCTGCGGTGTGCTCGACGCAGGGGCTGAGAGCTGGGCCCAGGTTGAGGCGGAGCAGGTTTCTTAGCCGCAAGGGGACGCCCTCGGCGAGCAGACGGGGCAGTTTCCTTGGCGGCAGGTTTGCAGTGAGGTAGGATGTGAGATATAGCCTCCGTCTGTTTTCTCACCACGGAGAACTGCTGGGCGAAGTCCTCGACAGTGTCGTCAAAGAGGCCAAGCTGGGAGACAGGGGCGTCGAGGAAGCGAACTTTGTCGGCCTCACGCATCTTGACCAGGTTGAGCCAAAGATGACATTCCTGGACCAAAAGGGTGGCCATCGCCTGCCCGAGTGCCTGCGCGGTGACCTTCGTGGCTCTGAGGGCGAGGTCGGTCGCTGAGCGCAGTTCCTGCAGCACATCGGGGTCAGGGCTACCCTCGTGCAGATCTCTAAGCGCCTTGGCCTGGTGGACTTGCAGGATGGCCATGGCATGCAGGGCGGAGGCGGCCTGTCCCGCGGCGCTGTAGGCTTTGTGGTTCAAGGAGGATGAAGTCCTACAGGCCTTGGAAGGGGGTACAGGGCGTCCGCGCCAGGTGGTAGGGTCACCGGGACAAAGATGGAGCGCAACTGCTCTATCCACCTGGGGAATCGCCGTGTAACCGTGGGCCTCTCTGCCTTCGAGGGTAGCGAGAGCGGACGAGCGGGGCTTTTGACGAACGGAGAGCAGCGCTCTCCATGAAGACGTCAGCTCGTCATCCACCTCCGGGAAAAACGGGACCGGGGGGGCGTGGCTGTGAGCGGCACTCAGACCCCAGGAACTAGTCATCCAACTGTGACGGGTGTGGGGAGGGTGGAGGTTTCCAGTCCAACCCCACCCCGACGGCGGCCCGGGCAAGCATATCGGACATCTGCGCATCCGCCTCAGCCTGGGCATGCTGGCCCGAAGGCGGCAGCCCAGGGGAGGAGTCAGCGTCAGATTCCGCGCTCTCCGATGGAGCGGCGAGCTCATCGGCTTCAAGCTCCAGAGGATAGGCAGACCGGCCCGGAGGCGAGTCGCCATTACCTCGAGGCTGGATGGAGGTTAACGAGCGTGTCGGGGGGCGGGTGGTCCGAGGGGAAGTGCCCGGCGGAACCGCACCCGCAGCCCTCCCCAAATCGCCTCCATCGCCAGCCGCATCGTCCTCAATCCCGTGGGAAGAAGGAGCGATATGGGGGTGGCTGGAGTGGCGTGCTTTCTATTGAAAGCAAGCCGCGACCGCAACATTACCATGGTCATGTTCTCGCAGTGAGAACATGAACCATCCACGAACGCTGCCTCGGTGTGATCGGTGCCCAGACACACGAGACAGCGCCTGTGGCCGTCAGAAGTGGAGAGCACTCTACCGCATCCAGGAACTACACAGGGGTTGAATGGCATCTTTATAAAGACGCGCCCTGAAAAGGGCGTTCAACACCACTGTGTATTGCTCTTTCAGAGAAATAAACTCTTTATGGAGAAATATTACTCTTTTAAATTGGAACTCTTTTAACTCTGCGCTGTCGAAGCGCCCAGGGGCAAACTGCACGCCGGCAGAGAAGAGAAAAAGCCACTGAAGTGCGCCGTAAATCCAACAGCAGCAGAGCGTCAGAGGATCAGAAGCAGGATCAGTTGTGTTACACGCAGCTGACAGCATACACACGACCATCGGCTCCGAAGAAAATTACTGAATGAACGAGCGTATTTCCCTCGCCTTTATATCCGTATCCGGAGGCGGGGTATGCAAATACTGTTCGCCAACTCTCATTGGCCTTTTTTCATAGATCAGAGGCATCTTTCGGCGCTCAAGAGAGACCCCTAGTGTCGCTTCTTCGACACGACGTCGAAGTGAGCGACAGACGGGGAACCAGCTACACCGCTACCTAATCAAAAATACTGCTTCACTACTGAAAAGCTACTTGATTTAAAAACTAGTGAAGCTGCCACCTCACTTCTTAGAAATGTAGTTAAGCTAATAGCTTTGATATTTGTAGCGAGATGTATATGAGTTGATCTGTTTATGATTAAACTGTTTATGATCTTACTCCAATAAAAAAGGGAAAAAAGGATTTACATGGCTTTTAAATTGTCACTTATTAAGCATACTCTGTGTAAGATCGATCATGTTAACACCCTCACTGTCTTCACTCACATTGATAGTTGCCGCATCGTGTCACTGCACATTTGCCTCATTTACCAACTGTAACATTGCCAACGGTCGCTCATGTCACCAGAAATCTCATGTTGCCCTTTGCTTTCCAGTCTTTTGCAGCTGAATGTCTCTCACTCCTTTATTATCTTGAAGTTTTAGAGCTTTGGGACCTTTTCCAGTCAACATTAAATCAGTGTAAAAAAATCTTTACCTTTTGTTAGAACAGCCCCAGGTTCAGGTATATTAAGTCTAGCTGCTTGTTGCTTGCCATAAAACTGCTTGAATTCAGAATTAAAACTGCATGTTTGTGTTTGGAGTCTAGTTTTCCATCTGAGAGAAATTTAAAAAGCAAGAATTCCCCCTTACTGTGGTGGGTTGTAATGAACATCACTCCTGCAGAGCTCTACTTATAGGGATTTATAGCACAGAGGTATGACTTCATCTCTTTATTTCACTGTTCACTTCACTTAAGATGTCCTGCATGGTGATCAATGAAGCCAGTCTCCAAGGTCTGGCAGGCTGACTGACATGGCCCAATTGCTCTCAAACCGCAAGCTAAAGAAAGCCAAGTTATGAGGCAAAACACAGAGCACAAATTAACATTTAGATGTTGGTACAGTATCAGCTCACATTTCTTTCAGAGAGTCAGTAAACTGAAAAGTAAACAAACACAAGTACTTCAAGAAACAGTGGGCAAATGGACAGATGTTATGGATATGTTTAGATGACTTCAGCATAGTTCTGTTCTGATCTGAAGTCAGCTCTCTAGCGAGGTGGCCTGAATATGAATGTTTTGGTCGAGTTCCCAGAGTTCTGAGAAATGTTGTCATTGACTGGCTCCTCGTACTCAAGTAGCAGGTGAGGGCCAACTGGAATCACACCTCATTGCTCTGACTCATCTTAACCTCAGCAGATCCCTCTGAGCCTTCCATGTCCCTCTGCTTCTCTGATTCTTCATATCATTCCTTCTATTTGTTGTATCACCTTGATTTTTTTCCTATATTACACACTCTCTTTTTTTGTTGTTAAAATTTTAATTTGGAAAGACTCAAAAATTTAGATAGAGATGTAGAGATATTTAACTTACCTCAACCAGTGGCATGGCCAAGGGTTGGCCTTGGCCCATCCAAATTAGACCCAGTCCCACCCAGAATATTAGAGATTATTCTTTGACTTCAAATAAAATGCAAACATTCAGATTTCTGAAAGTGTGATAGTACTGATTGAATATGTCGGTTCTCTGTTGTTAAGGAAATGTATGTAAAAAAAATAAATAAAAAAAATAACTTGGCCCATTCATTTTTATTGGGGCCCACCCAAAAGTAATTTCCTGGCTATGCCCTTGATCTCAACTTTTGACCAAAGTTCTAGTGTTTATTAGTGGTGAGTGCTTAATTAAACATGACTAGTAAAAAGAAAAGTTTATTGTCATCTCTCTCCTTTAGGGGCCATGGTGCAAAACATCTAACGACTCAGTTTTAGTTTGCTAGTGAAGACCTGCATACACAATGGTATGCAATCCATTTTCATTGCTTAATTTGAAGAAGGCAATAATAATCCATTAACAGTTCGGATCAGGGTTTAATTCAGTCGATTTTTTTCAACATAATGGAAAGAACTAATACACTCTTTTTGGTGGATAGTTCTATTTAAAAGCAAATTGAAGTAGGGAGCCATTTTGGAGGTGCAGCGGACCATTTGATCAGACATAATAGAGAGAGAACCTATACAAATAATGTGAATTTTGCTGCTGTCTATTACGTAGTTAACAATAATCAAGCAACAATGAGAAAGCCACTCAGTGCTTTGGCAGGATAACTTTAGTAGCTTTAAAAAGTATGAATGTCTATTTAATGCGTTAATTCAGTGCTATTATCAGCTGCAATTCCCAGACTGTAAAAGGAATATAATCAGAGCAAGTCAGGTTTGAAGTACCACCTGTTTTCAGCAGGGGGCAGTAAGAAAAACTGCAGATGTACAACAAACCACATTCAAACTTGCTTGACACCAGTGACAACACAATATAAGGGCATGTTCTAGCATTTAAACCGATGGATGGTTCGCCACTCTGAATGCAGGGATCTCGAAACATGTTTTTCTAAGTCTCAATCTGAGCTATTTATGACACGGTTCAAATAAAGTGAGACAAGAGCATCGTTCTGACGCGAGTGTATATAAGAGTCCTTAGAAAAGCCCTTATAATAAATCTATTTCAGACAGATTGACAAATTCAATTGCAAAATGAATTGCTATGATAGGCCAATGTTCAATATTTAGGATATAAACAATACAGTAAATTGCCTCCTAAAACGTTTTGCAATGTCTTATCAGTGCTTTACTCATCTGCCACAATCTGAGTGATTAATTTTATAACTTATATTATATTTATAATAATTTATTCATTATATATTGAATTATTGTTATTTGAGGGTCTTCTCAGCAAATATTTATATGTAATTGATGTTTTAATTCCATTAATTAATCAAAATTTCATTTAATTAATTTGATCTAAATTATAATCAATTGAATTTTTTTTATAATTATACAGTGAAGACCCTATTTTAAGTAACACTTCAATACTGTTTAAAATTTCTGATTGCTCACTTGAATACTTGATACTGTTAAAAAAATTAAAACACTTTTTTTTTTTTTTTACTTTTTTCTATTGCTTGTGATATATTTATGTGTTCTTACTTTAGTACTGACTGTTTAATTGTTTGAATAATTACTTGATAAATTGAAACAAAAGCGAATTTTCAACCATCTGGCTGAATGTTTCTGAGCACAGTACGGAATGGTTACAGTAACATTTCCACTTGAGCACGGTTCGCCATGGCACAATTACAAACCCAGAATTTCGTCCCAGAATTCTTGGCACAGTTAGCTAACTGTACTTAACTGTGCTTGGTGAATGACTTTAGTGGCAACTCACGATTGTCAATGTGCCAACACCAAGGTAACTTCTGCTACTTGTTTCTAGCTTGCCAACTTCACTAATATTAGGGTGAAGTTAATAAATGTTAATAAATAATAGTGTATGTTTAGTGGATCTTATAGGTTTAATGGATGTTATGATGATAGTTTAACTAGTTTTTAATTTTTACTAGTTCATTAAAACTCTATGTATCAATAAATTATCATAAACTATTTACATATAATACTTTTATAATAATTTTTCTAATATATATATTTTTTAGCTTGTTTGGGAACTTTTACTTTAGTGTGTTTGTGTCCGTGGCATACACAAGCCCTCAGCAAATAAACCTCTCGCCTTTTTCTCTTTGCTTTCATTTTACAACATGAGTTGTGTCTTTCCTGTGTATTAGCAGAGTAAAACCAGGTAAATTGCAGTCCTCAAAACTGGAGCAAGTGATCATCCTATATATCGCACTGGCTCCAGCGTTTACTTCTCACGCCGTCACCAAAAGATGGATCTGATGTACATTTTCCTGATTTCACTGCACCACAGTGGGAAAATAAACTGTAACTGTGATGTGAACTGTATGTAAAGATGATAGAACATTTCAATAAATTACAGACAAATGGTGTTCCAGCACATACAGAGATGGTAGTTGCAGTTTCACACAGGTGGTCTCTATTTAATGCGTTTGATATTTTGGTGCCAGGTTAAGAAGACTTGGATACTGGCAAATGAATAGCACTGCTGTTGTTATACCAGGAAAAATATTCTTCACTGTAAACATAGATTTGCTTTACAATTTGAGAAAGTGTGTTGTGTGTTAAGTTTGGGTATACTGAGTTTCCTTCATGTTTTAAGCAGCACTCATTCAAATGAGTCATAGGCCACAGGGTGAATGCTTAAGCAGAACAGCCAAGAAAGAGGGACAGCCAGAGAGAGGGAGTATAGGCAAACTTGCAGACCAAGAAGGCAGTTATTATACAATTCTGTTTGGGAGAAATGGTCATGCGATCACTAGCAGTCTTGCAGTTGAGAGATTGCAGAAGAATTATAATCATCTGCGAGCCTGCTAACATGGCACTATCGAAAGCTGCTGCAGAACTCTGTGGTAATATAGCATTAGAGGGAGATAAGGTTGTTCCCCGTCTTTCTCTCACTCGACGCCGATTGTAGTGACACAAGGGGCTTCTTTCGAGAGCCTCAGTTATATGAGAAAAGGCCAATGAAAAATTAGCGAACAGAATTTGCATGTTCCGCCCCCGGACTTATGGGTATAAAAGCGGGGATCGTGCATCTGTTCATTCAGATTCATTCTTCGGAGTCGAGTGGTTGTGTGATCAGCAAGCTGAGAAATTCTCTACCTACAACAGCATTGCTGTTGGATTCTACAGCACATTACCAGCGGCTTTCTCCCTTCTCTGCACACCAGTGCAATCCACGCCCCTGGGTGCTTCGACAGCGTTCCTAAAAGAGTACTGTTTTCTCTAAAAGAGTAAACACATTGACGTTGAACGTCCTTTTAAAGACGCGTCCTTTTCGAAATGCCTTTCCGCATTTGTGTTGTTCCTGGATGCAGCAGATATCTCTTCTGACGGCCATAGGCATTGCCTCGTGTGTCTGGGTCGCGATTACACCGAGGCAGCGTTTGTCAATGGTTCATATACTCATTGCGAGAACTTGACCATGGCATCATTGCGGTCACGTCTTCCTTAAAGGGAATGCCACTCCAGCCACCGCCCACGTTGCACTTCCCACAGGATGGAGGACGAACCGGCTGGCGATGGAGGCAATTTGGGGAGTTCAGCGGGCGTGGTTTCACTGAGTAAATCCCAACGAACCACCCCACCCCCCCATTACACTCAATTGCTTCCGTTCAGGCTTGACGTTAGACCGGCTCCTTCCCCCTGTGGAGGGCTGGGAGGAAAATCCTTGTTTTCCTTATTTTCATTTGCCACACCTCCTTCGAGCTGCGGTACCCACATTGTCAATAAGAGAGCGATTTCCTCATTCCTTGGATCACCTAGCTGGTGCTCACAAACGCCATTCTCATGGCGCACCGGCATCAAACTCTTACAGTCAAAGTGGCATTATGGACATAGAAACTTCCACACCCACAACTGTACAACATAAACAACCCAAGCCGGCTGGTTCTGATGAGTCCAGAGGACGCCTCACTAGGACCTCCTGCTCAGTCACTAACCCGCCCCCTGCCAGGTATGCAGAGCAAGGTAAGTGCTTTGAGTTTTTCTCAGTAACTTTGCCTCCCTACGCAATCCCCACCGCTGTGAAGCCCCAGCAGGTACGTCAAAACTGATCTTCGCCTTAGTGCCCCTCATGCAGATCTTGAACGCATGGCATACGCTTTCCAACCCATCGCGCTGGGTGGCCAGGACAATCCAACTTGCCTCGATTCAGTTCGCCGGGCGCCTGCCCCATTTCAGCAGCATCCTCCCCACTTCAGTGCATGGCAAAAATGCCAGTACCCTGCATGTGGAAATCGCTACCCTTTTTCAAAAGGATGCGATAGAGCCTGTCCCTCCAGCCAAGATGGAGAAGGGTTTCTACAGCCCTTACTTCATCGTCTCAAACGGGCTTTGCACAAACTCTCGTTCAAGTTGCTCACTCAAAAACATATTCTAACATGTGTTCAGCATCAAGATTGGTTCGCAGTGGTAGACCTGAAGCCCGCATACTTCCACGTCTCGATTTTGCCGGGCCGGGTGTACCAGTACAAGGTCCTCCCCTTCAGAATGTCCATGTCCCCTGGCATCTTCACGAAGGTCGCAGAGGATGCCTTGGGAAGTGGGCATCAGCATACTCAACTACCTCGATGACTGGCTGATCTTAGCTCACTCTTGAGAGGCACTATTTGCTCACAGGGACCAGGTGCTCAGGCACCTCAGCCATTTAGGGCTTCAGGTCAACTGGAAAAAGAGCAAGCCCTCCCCTGTTCAGAGCATCTCTTTTCTCGGCATGGAGTTAGACTCATTCTCAATGATAGCATGCCTCGCTAACATGTGTGCAGTCAGTGCTGAATTGCCTTTCATCATTCAAAATAGGCACTGCGGTCACTCTAAAACAGTTTCAGAGGCTCTTGGGGCATATAGCATCCTCAGCTGCAGTCGCACCCCTAGGGTTGATGCATACGAGTCCGCTTCAGCACTGGCTTCAGACTCGAGTCGCGAGATGGGCATGGCACCACTGCACATAACTTGTGATCTTCACCCCCCTCTGCCGTCACTTATTCAAACCTTAGACAGACCTCTGTTTTATGCAGACAGGAGTCCCCCTACAGCAGGTATCCAGATGCATTGTGGTCACCACAGATGCCTCCAAACAGGGTTGGGGTGCCGTGTGCAAATGGCACGCAGCCACCGGTTCCTGGACAGGCCCGTGGTTACGCTGGCACATCAACTGCCTAGAGCTGCTGGATGTATTTCTTGCCCTGCGGAGGTTTCTCCTGCTGATCCGATGCAATCACCTCTTGATCCGTTCAGACACCTCCACGACGGTAGCGTACATAAATCACCAAGGTGCCGTGTGCTCTCATTACATGTCACAACTCGCCCTCCATCTCCTCCTTTGGAGTCAGCACTAACTGAGGTCGCTGCATGGCACTCATATCCCAGACAGCCTCAACACGGCAGTGGACGTACTGTCGCAACAGGCTCCGCTCAGCGGAGAGTGGAGGCTCCACCCCCAGGTGGTTCAGCTGATTTGGGACCGAGAGGTAGACCTGTTCGCTTCCCAAGAGAACTCACATTGTCCACTCTAATAATCTCTAAAGTTGGAGGCTCCTTTCAGGACAGATGCACTGGCACACAGATGGCACCAGGGGCTGTGCAAGTACACATTTCCCCCAGTGAGCCTACTTTCTCAGGACGGGGCACCCTCTGGCATCCGTGCCCAGACTTCTGGAACCTCCACATCTGAAGGTGTATGTAGCCGCTATAGCGGCCCACCACGACAAAGTGGACGGTAAGTCCCTATGGAAGTACGACTTGATTATCAGGTTTCTAAGAGGCACCCAGAAGTTGAATCCCCCAGGTCATGCCTGTTCCCCTCATGGGATCTCTCTGTGGTCCTCACGGGCCTTCAGAGAGCCCCCTTTGAGTCACTAGAGTCAGTCAAGCTAAGTGCCCTCACCCAGATGGCCCTCCTGATTGCACTCACTTCCATCAAGAGGGTTGGAGACCTGCAAGCGTTCTCTGTCCGCGACACTTGCCTGGAGTTCGGTCCGGCGGATCCTCATGTCATCCTAAGACCTTGACCGGGCTATGTGCCCAAGGTTCATACGACCCCTTTCAGGGATGAGGTAGTGAACCTACAAGCGCTGCCCCGGGAGAAGGCAGACCCAGTCTTATTGTCGATGTGTCCAATAAGTGCTTTGCGTACCTATTTGGACCGCACACAGAGCTCTCTTAGACTCTCTGAGTCTGCTTGTTTGCTTTGGCGGACAGCGGAAAGGGAACGCTGTCTCCAAACAGAGGCTTGCCCACTGGGTTGTCGACGCCATCGCATTGGCCTATTGGACCCAGGCCATGCCCACCCCGTTGCGGGTTCGAGCACACTCTACAACGAGTGTGGCATCCTCATGGGCACTGGCCAACGGCACCTTCCTAGCAGACATCTATATAGCAGCGGGCTTGGCAACACCATTACCTTTGCGAGATTCTACAATATCCGAGTTGAGTCGGTTTCGTCCTATGTTTTTTCAGGGCCTAGCATGTAGAACTTGGTAACACGGAACAGCTGACCAGGTGTACCACTTGCGCATAGCACCTTTCCCCTCCACTGAGGCGAACAAGTGCGCTTTTACTCCCAGGAAGCCCTCAAACTCGCACTGTTCTTCCTCCCCAGCCCTCTGGCTTGCGAATTCAACTGAGAAATTCCCGACCAGACCCACTACGGTTACTAATTACTCTGTACTGGAAAAGCTGCTCCATAGGTGCTGGTTATCACGGTAACCCTCTGAGATGTATTTCCGCTATATGGTCCCACTGTCAGGTGGACCCGCACTTGTTCCCAACCCTCCAGGAAAAACCTTAGTCGGATTCCGGGAACCTAATGAAAACAATATGACGTCTTAGTGGGCCGTTGGGGAAGGTTAAGTGCAGCCTGATGCTCCTGGTACGCAACAGCTTGCTTGCACCGGCATCAGCAGATGACGTAACATGGTTCAGTGTAAGTGGGTTTATTTAAAGGGACCCCTAGTGTCACTACAATCGACACAACGTCGAGTGAGTGAAAGATGGGGAATGTCTAGGTTACTAATGTAATCCCCGTTCCCTGATGGAGGGAACGATATGTTGTGTCTCCCTTGCCACAATACTGTACCAAGCCACTGTAATGGCCAAACCTTATTCTCAGTTCCTCAGTGCAGAATCTGACTGAACAGATGCATGATCCCCGCCTTTACACCCGTATGTCCGAGGGTGGGACATGCAAATTCTGTTCGTCAATTTTTCATTGGCCTTTTTCAGAGGTAACCGAGGCTCTCGAAAGAAGCCCCTAGTGTCTCTAAAATTGACACAACATCTCATTCCCTCCATCAGAGAATGGTTACAATAGTATCCTAGATGTTAGAACTCGTGGAATTCATGAAAACTTCACAAACATATGGCCACGCAATGTTATACAGAAATTGATCAGGGAAGCTCTCTTTTGATCTTTCCTGCCCAAACTAGTTGACAAAGTTGCAAGAAAGCTTGAACCACACAGCTAGAAAAAAATTATATATATATATAATAATAATAATCATATTAATATATTATAATAGATAAATAAGAATAACTGCTCATCAGTGCAGAAATGTTGCAAATCTGTACAAAAATCTGTCATCTCTTGTGTATTAATTGTATCAAATTGTATCTTTCCCACGGAGTGAGAGAAGGAATGAAATATAGTTTGCAAGGCTTAAGAATGGCCCAGAGTCAGTATGAGAGAGTTTCGGGAGAGTTGACAGAACTTCCATTTGCCAAATAACTCCAGTGCTGCATTGTTGTTTAAGGTTTCATTTGTTGATCTTGTAAATGTATTTGTATGTCTCACAAACTTAAACATTTGGATTTCTGTGATGTATTATTGTTGTTGTTGTAAATTCTACTAATCTGAACATATCATCAAGGTAACATTATCTAGCTGACTGACATAGATACGATTTTGTCAAAATTGTATGAAGTGATACTGTAGTCTTTAGATACTGTAGAGTTGAAAAATCATTGTAAATCATAATTTTCCAGCAAATCTAGTTTATTTAAAAAAAAATACAAAATGTGACATGCGATGAAAAAGTAAATATAAAATATACCTGGCTTACATATTCAAAAATACATTACTAGAAATAAAATGCATCTTTTTTTTCTACTGGTCCAACCAGAAAAAAAGCCCCTTACTGTTGAGCCCTGGTTTATATAGTGAGTTTGGTGTAAACGTTAGTGCCTCTATATTAAAGTGAAATAAGGCCCTACACTTCGGAACTCTCGGGTCGAATAGCAGTATGACTCGATTTGGCATTTGGCCTCAAATCATGTTGCAAATATGATTTCAGATCTTCAAAATGTATTGGGACAAAACAAACTAAAGTAACAAAGGAGTATCTCTGTATAAAGCACAAAACTATGTATTAATATACTCAAGTGTCTTATCAAATAATGATAAATGCTTTTGCTTTTGCTAATTTCTTGCATTTCCAAATAATTCACTATGGATTTAAAAAAAAAGAAAAAGAAAAAAAGAAGGCTGCTAAAAGTAAGTCTAATCAGGCAGTGTTGAACAACCAGATTATTTGGGGCTAGAAGGTGTTGTATCTGGTTTCTCAAGTGCAGAAATTCCTAAATAGTATGTTCTGGCTTTTATCATGGAAATTATTAGGAAAAAATAATCAGGTCTTCCAATAAAAAAATAAATAAATAGCTATCTACTATAGGTTGCACACAGAGATTTGCCCAACTGTTTCTCCATTCACTTCTCCATCCCATGTGTGGGTGAAAATGCTGCAGAACTATTGCAGTGGCAATATAGCTTCAGAGGAAGATGCAGTAACGTTGTTAGAATTTGTGGAATTCATGAAAATGTCAAACATTTGGCCACCTAATATTCTAAAGAAATTGATCAATTGAAATTGACTTTTAGGGAAGCTCCCATTTGATCTTTCCTTCCCAAACTAGTAGACAAAGTTGCAAGAAAGCTTGAAACACGCAGCTGAAAAAAAGAAGAACTGCTCATTAGTGCAGACATGTTGCAAAGCTTTACAAAAATCTGTCCATCTCTTGTGTATTAACCCTTGTGCGTCAATTAAAAAAAGTTACACATAGGTTCAGAAAGGACAAAAATGTCCATGTCAAAAAAGTGTCATAAAAATATTATAGATTAATATTTTTTTCCACTTTCACTGACTTAGATTTTTTTACTAGCATCAGTTCAAATCATAATTACCAAAAAGTCATTTATTTTCAAGAATTTTAACCCTTTAAATGCCAGTTTCTTTACATAATGCCACTGTTGATATTTATAAAAATTATAATAATATTAATAATTTTCTATATACTAAATTCTAAGCAGAATTTTTTTTCTTTAAATATTACAGCCTTGGATATGTCAATGATTAACAACAATATTAATTTTGATGCAATCATATTTTTTTATGCAGTATCAGATAAAAAAAAAAATACCACTCAGGTCCTTAAAGGACAAAAATGTCCTTGTCAAAAAAGCATTATAGATTAATATTTTTTTCCACTTTCACTGACTTAGATTTTTTTACTAGCATCAGTTCTAATCATAATTACCAAACAGTCATTTATTTTCAAGAATTTTAACCCTTTAAATGCCAGTTTCTTTACATAATGCCACTGTTGATGTTATACAAGTTATAATAATAATAATAATTTTATATATACTAAATTCTAAGCAGAATTTTTTTTCTTTAAATATTACAGCCTTGGATATGTCAATGATTAACAACAATATTAATTTTGAATCAATCATATTTTTTTATGCAGTATCAGATTAAAAAAATAACTACCACTCAGGTCCTTAAAGGACAAAAATGTCCATGTCAAAAAAGTGTCATAAAAATATTATAGATTAATATTTTTTTCCACTTTCACTGACTTAGATTTTTTTACTAGCATCAGTTCAAATCATAATTACCAAAAAGTCATTTATTTTCAAGAATTTTAACCCTTTAAATGCCAGTTTCTTTACATAATGCCACTGTTGATATTTATAAAAATTATAATAATAATAATAATTTTCTATATACTAAATTCTAAGCAGAATTTTTTTTCTTTAAATATTACAGCCTTGGATATGTCAATGATTAACAACAATATTAATTTTGATGCAATCATATTTTTTTATGCAGTATCAGATAAAAAAAACAAAAATACCACTCAGGCCCATAAAGGACAAAAATGTCCATGTCAAAAAAGTGTCATAAAAATATTATAGATTAATATTTTTTCCACTTTCACTGACTTAGATTTTTTACTAGCATCAGTTCTAATAATAATTACCAAACATTCATTTATTTTCAGAATTTTAACCCTTTAAATGCTGTGACTCTGCCAAGGGTATCTCATTTACATGTACAGTATAATACATGATTACAGTACAGTATAATTTCTTTCTTTCACTGTTCACACACACACACACCTAAAATTTTCAGTACACACATACTAACCACACTCTGACATCCATACCAACACACCCACACAATTATTTATCTAATTGGCTCTATAATATGCATAAGCCGAAAACAGAAGTAAACAACAATAAAGTGATAATTTGCTTTATATGCCAAACCTGAAAAAATGGCACCATCTGATAAAAAATAGTAAAAATGTAAATTTTGAAGCCTTGCCAACATAATGAAAGCCTGTTAAGAAAGATTGCATCATTTTATAGTTGAATGGCACTGGGATTAAAAATCGCAGTTTTAATGGGTTTCAATGGGGACATTTTTGTCCAAAAGACCCTAAGTGGGAGTATTTTTTGTACCTAGTGCAAAATAAAATTTTTAAAGTAAATGAAGGTGAAATATTAAATTTCCAATAAAAATGCACACCTGTGGAAAATTTTATGCAGTTAGCATTAACACAGGCAAAGTTATCAAAAATACAAAACTGAAAAGGACAAAAATGTCCGTAACGTTGTTAGAATTTGTGGAATTCATGAAAATGTCAAACATTTGGCCACCTAATATTCTAAAGAAATTGATCAATTGAAATTGACTTTTAGGGAAGCTCCCATTTGATCTTTCCTTCCCAAACTAGTAGACAAAGTTGCAAGAAAGCTTGAAACACGCAGCTGAAAAAAAGAAGAACTGCTCATTAGTGCAGACATGTTGCAAAGCTTTACAAAAATCTGTCCATCTCTTGTGTATTAAGTAAAATTGTTTTATTCCTACAGAGTAGGAAAGAATGGATACAAAGTGCCATGGGGTAGTGGTTTCAGACAGGTTATTAAGCATAGTATTGTCAAGGTCATATTTCCATTTCTTGTCAATATGTAAGGTCAGAGAGCAAAAGGTGGTGGTTATGAGAGGCTATAGAAAAATGGTAACAAATAGTGAGAGAATAGCTCATCTTATCATCCAGCCTTCCCAAAATGTTGTAGAACAAGGTGCCAATTCAGCTCCATAATGTACTGTTGTGTAAAAAGAGGAGTGAAGAATTCAAAGAGCATTTGATAACTGCAACCTTTAAGAGAGGACTTCATACAGTATGTCATATCAGGATTGTTAGTGGCAGTAAGAAAAATTAGAAGGAGAAGCAGAAAAATTTGGAGCATGGAAGATGCAAGTAAAGCATATTTCATTGTTAATCAGTCTTATTTTATATTCCATGCAGGTCTTATGTAGGTCAGTTGAAATCAGGCTGTTTTGGCCACTGACATAACAATGCTTTATGCTTGATGTAATGGACCTAGTCTGCCTTATTTCCCACAATGGACAGCCCTAACACTGATCTCCAAGTTATATACTCCTTACTGATTGAGGTCAAACTGCCTTAAAAGGCTTAAGATGAGAAGCATGTCGCTATTGCATTCATCTTCAAATACAATCTCTTTTCCATCTTTCTCTCTCTCGGTCTCATGAGTTACAAAAAAGAAAAATAATTAATATATATATATATATGAAAAAGGATACAAACTGTACAACAAAATATTTCTATATGTTTTATTTTGAATAAATACCTTGAAGCATTGATGAGGGGGGAAAATAGTTATTTATGTATAACAAGACATAATATGTATTTACATGACTTGTTTGTGCACAGCCAGATGGATGTATACATGGTATACAAGCCCATGAAGGACATTAAAATCTTTTGCTGTACAAAAGTGCTAAAGAAAAAAATAGTAATAAAAAAACCATCTTTTAGATGGACGATATGGTCACTCTGAAGAACCTTGATCACAAATGTTTAGTGTACAGGGATTTTCACATACTGTATACAACGAATGACTTGCCACTGAAGCACAGGTCACAACACAAACTTGTGCCACCAGCGTTCAAAATTCATTTTAATAGTCATAATAACTTAGTTATAATGGCAACTGTACCAGACAGGGCATGATTATAGCAGCTGCACCTCTGACTCTGTGATAGGTAGAGGGGAGGAGAGGAGGACATGTTCGCTAAACAGCATTACAACAAATAAAAAAGATCTCTGGCTGAAAACAGGATGGGGAGTGAATGTGTTTGGCAGTACAGAACATGGTTGACAGCCAGAAATATGCTGGCCAGAAAAACTAGGTTTGTTGAGATAAATAAAAGTGAGGGCCTGAAGGAGGTGAAAGGACATGCAAAAATGTCTAAAGTACAGAAGGCAAACATGCTAAAACATGCTTAATGATAAAACACAGGCCTTGTATATGTAAGGCTTTCTCCTGGCTGTTTTATTTTAAGGGGCTATTACATCTTTTACATTTGAAATCTTTCCATGATCTGCACTTTGTCAAAATGACCCATCTTGAGTTACTGTGTAAAAGTGTGTGTAAAAGTTGACTCTTGGATTGCATGAAAGGGCTTGGTGGAGTTTATTTGTGCTTGTAAAAGTGGACTTCTAGTGACATTACCAAAATAGTGACTTAATTTATCTACATGATGTAAAGAATAGGGATAACCTGCTTCCTTGCTCTACTGTTGTGAGCTGCAAAAAAATGCCAATATTAGTATTATGATACACAAATCATTTAAATTCCTCAAGCAAAAAGAGGAGAGAGCTGCTAGGAATGTTGTTGGTTTTGTAGTAGAGCAAGATTCTAAAAAATGTGAAAAACAAATAAACCAGTAAACCATTTTTTGGACATATTAACATCCTATTCAAATACTCCGATCTCATCCTTGGATGTTGATCTTGACGCAGTTAATTTTACCAATACACTATTAACCAGTCTTTGTACTTTGGAGAAAAGAGAGAATCAAAGGGTATATAGTTGCAACCAGTTCCATGCAGCACAAGGGCATTTTCTGGGTTAGTTTATTATATACCCAGAGGAATGTTTCTGTTAACTCAGATGGGGCATATCAGAGTTTGAGATAGCTTTCACTGCAAGCATTCATTAAAGGTAATTTTAAACATAATTTGCTCACACAAATAGAGATTTTTTACAATGATGTTTGTGGAAAAAGTGTCCATTCAGTTAAAAGGATAGTTCACCCAAAATTCTGTTATTATTTACTCACCCTAACTTTACTCACTCCAAACAGGCATGACTTTCTCTCTTAAAAATAATATGCATTCTGTGTATATATATATATATATATATATATATATATATATATATATATATATATATATATATATATAAACTTGACTACATTCCAGGTTGTCTGAAGAGGTAAAATCACTTTATGCAATGAACAGAACAAAATTTAAGCCTTTAATTCTCAAATCAAATCATTAATAAAGCATTTAAAAATATGGCAGCTACATCGATAACATCAAACCTCATTGGTTTTCATCGAGTTTCATGACCAAATCACATGATGTCGTATTCCATGTTTGGTCACAAGATTTCATAGTAAAAAAACAACTTACATTTTATTCTGTTCATTGCACAAAGTGGTTGTATCACTTCAGAAGAGATGGTATATATTGCATGAATTATATCAATTAACAGTTTGGTTAAAGTTCGAGGTAGAATACTTTTGCATTTGTGTTCAAGCCTATTTATCAAATGACCTCAGTTGTATGCCTCATAATTTTTCTATGGAAGTTCATTTAATCTTTCCTATTTTCAGGCAGATGAGGTAATAAAAATATGATCAAGAACAGTGTCTTTTTGTTTGTTCTTTTCTCTGTTCTCTGAATAAGTAATTTGAAAAAAATGGAAGGACCATGTATGGAATTAATGACAGGAGGAAAGGAAGGTAAGGATTATTTACAAGGAGTTAGTGAACAGAAGTCCAGCTCCTGTGGCTTCTTCTTGCCTGCACAGTGCTCTCTGGGTAGCAGCTTTCCTGTATTTGTAGCACAGCGAAGTAGGCGCCGTTTGAATCCCTTCCCACAGGTTTTGGAGCAGGGGGACCAGTCACCCACTTCCCACATGGGGCAAGGGTCTCCACATACCTGAATAGTACTAGGCTTATGGGTGGGGTCACAGTCCACCCCAGGCCCACCATCTGCAATGAGACACTGCACCATTCTCCTCTGGAGCCCATTACCGCAGGTAACTGAGCACACGTCCCACCCTGCTGCTACCCACTTCCCCACTTTTAGGCTATCTTTGATGTAAGATGGTGAGATGATGTCCTTGAGCAGATCTGAGTCTTTTCCACCTTTATTGATTCCTCCCTCTTCCCTAAGCACACTGTTTTCGGCATGTGTGTTTTCATGCTTCTTTTGCACCTTGGTATCTTTGCTCTCCCTTGGTAAGTAGAAGGAATAGCGGATGCGTGGAGGTGTCATCTGGCCCACAGACAACACTTCAATTATCAGGGCCTCACCAAGAGGTTTCACTGTCTGGAGAGTCTCAGAGGAACCGATGGTTCCACTGTAACGAAGCAAGCTTCCATTTACTAGAATATCCTTCTCCATTGCAGACACCACATAGTTTCCATTTAGCAGGTACTTTCCCTGGCTGTTCTTGATGGCTAGATAGTTGTCATCACTCAAAATTCCCTTGTAGCCACGCTGCCTGATGTCGATGTTGGAGGCTCCAATAGGAAGCATGACCACAAAGTTGTAACCATGTCTGATGAGAGATTGAAAGGTCAGAAAAAGGATTAGAATGTTTTCAGATATAATTTCTACCTTAATTTTTCAATACACCAATCTGTACTAAAAGCTATTTTAACATAATCTGAAGCAGACCAAGCACCTCATGGACATGCTCATATATAAGTATAATTTAAATTAGATAATGATTCTAGTTGTTTGCAGAGATGTAAACTCCAGTCCAGGATGCCTTGATGATCAGTTCAGTGCATATAAGGTGCACCAAAAGCATAATAAATGCATTAATTCTTCTAAAATTCTTTATGACCCCAGTTTACTCACATGGGCTTGGTGAAAAGGCCTGAGATCTTCTTGCAATTCTTGTTAACTCCTCCACAGACACCACACTTGTTGAACTTCTTATTGGAGTGTAGTTTTCCATCACAACCTGCCTTGATGCATTTACCTTGGACACAGACAGATGAGGAGTCAGGAGAACATGGTGTTCCATCAACAACCTATAAAAAACAGAGAAAAGCAAATTAAATGCCTGCAATATTGAGGGTCTCTGTTCTTTTGGAGCATTTTATTGTGATAAAGACCATTCTTGCTTGGCCGTTTCAGACCATTCTGGCGCCCTAGATGAGATCCTTATTGGTACTGGTGATGAGGGGTGGTGTTTGGTATGTGTGGTACTGGCCTGCTTTGTGCCCCCCACCAAAAACCCACCCTGGCAGGTGGCACCCTAGGAGACCATCTACTTCGCCTATGCCTAGAAATGGCCCTGCATTCTTGTACAATATTTCTTGCACAAACTCTTAGTTATTGTTATATTGTGATGATTTATATCACATTTTTGTTTGTAATCTATTCAAAATGTGGATATTACTTTAAGAAAGAAATAGAGAATATGAATATGCTACATATTCTTAACATCTACAGAAGAAAATTTCCCATATGTTTCCCAGTGCTCGGTTACAGAGCAGCTTTGCAATGCAGTTTGATCATGTCAAAGTGTGCACAGGGGGTCCATTTTAAGGTGAAACATACTGTAAGAGTCTAGAATGTCTACTATTAAGCTGTTTCTGTTCATTCACTATCTGTTGAGTTTGTTTTGGGTTAAGTACACTCTCAGTTGAGCAACAGGGCTTACTGAATTACCATACTGTCCAGTCTAGTCTCTTTCACCTTTGGCAAAGGAATGCATGTCTTGAGCAGATTAGATTATTTTAGTCTATTCAAGAGTTCAAGTTCTGAATAGTTGCTTCCATGTCAAAGCCTGGTTAAAACAGCATGTCAGTCCCATAAACATACCTCTGCTCTTCTGAGAGTGTTGGCTATGACTGTTGCATATGTAGAGCTTCACTTCTCTCACTTTCATTATTCCTTCCTAACCACTCTTAGTGGCATCTGATGTAAGTGTTAGGCAGGCATTGAGCTTTCTTCTTTTGTAAAATTCCTATAGTACTATACATTCTAAATTTCATGTTCCTTTTTCCTCAAATACATTTTTAGATAACTCAGCAATTCTAAAATAACTCAAAACATTTTGGAATATTGCATGCATGGGCTTTCATGTATTAAACTGTAGATTAATGTATTTCATGATTTGAAGGTGTGTTAGGTTTACTATATCATTGTATGCTGAATAATTTTATTTTATTTATTAAGCACCTTTCCCACAGCTCAAGGTTGCTTTACAATAGAATGACATCATGACAACAAAATTTGAATAAACAGAGTGAAACAAACAGTAATCACAACAAACAAACAAACAAACAAACAAACAAAACATTAAGAGGTAGAAAAAAATTATTGCAAGAATATATACGCTTTCAATTGAGACTTGAAAGCCATGATGGTATAAATGATACAGAGCTCTAAAAAGAGTGAGTTCTAGAGTTTCAGTGCCATGACACTGAAGGATCTTCCATCCATAGAGGAAAGACGAAATCTAGGGACAGCAAGAAGTTGAGAACCAGAGGACCTGATCAGTAAGGCCTCCGGTCAGTAAGGCTACAGTAATTCAGAGAGATAATGGGGTGCAAGACCATTGATGCATTTAAAGGTTAATAAAATGATCTTGCAATGGTGTTGAGAAGAAACCACCAACCAGTGTAAGCCATGGAGAATAGGAGTAATATGGGCAATACGATTGGTGTGAGAGACAATGCGTACTGCATACTGCAGTCTGTCAATGAGTTTTGCAGGTAAGCCAGTCAAGTGGATATAAAAGCATGGAGTTTCAATGTCTTTCTGACTTCACAGTGGGCAGAGATGTGCGATATTACGCAGGTGAAAGAATGCAGCCTTAACAAGGGAACTAATGTGAGGTTGAAACTATAAGGATGGGTAAAAAGTGATACCCAAATTTCGATTGGTTTTTGAAGGTTTGAAAAGCACACCATCAATGGAAATACTCATATTAGATTTTTTTTTTTTATCAGAGCTGGTAAACCAAATAACATAACCTCAGTCTTTTCAATTATAAATTTAAGACAACTCGTTTGTAACCAGGTGTTAATTTCATTGTGACAATCTTTAAATAAGCATATTGGGAACGCAGGTTTAGAACGAGCTGAAATATAGTTTTACTGATCATCCACGTAACAGTGATAGTTAAAGCCATAACAACAGATATTATGACCATGGGGCAGCATATAAATAGTGAAAAGCAAAGGGCCAAGACCAGTGTCTTGCGGGACTTCATTAACAGGGACACTGTGAGATTTAAATTTCTTAATAAAAAGAAAACTTTGTCTATCGGTGAGCTAGGACTTCAAACTAGGACTTCAAACTTATACCAAGTGAAGGCGTGTCAGTGACTCCAATAGAAGAGAGTCGAGAGAGAAGTGTCATGACAAACTGTATCAAATGCAGTGCTCAGGTCCAACAAGATTAGAAAACCAACATTTTCCCTTATTATTGATACAAAAAGGAGATTAGAAACAGGCCTAAAGTTGTTCAAATCAGAATGATCCAAGCCAGGTTTCTTTATAATAGGGGTAATGGCAGCAGTTTTCAGATCATTCTGAACAAAGGCAGATGAAAGAGAGCAGTTTATTAAATATGAGACAGGATCCAAAATAATACAGGTACAAATTTTAATCAGGGGAGTAGGCGCAGGGTCCAGCTGGCAGGATGATAAATTCAATTTTGTAATTAACTTAGTCACAGAAGTTGGGCTGGTCAGGGTAAAACTAAAAAGTAAGTGGACAGGTTGATCAGGTGGTAGCCAGTTAGTAGATGGTGTAGGAGTTATAGTCGGAAATCAATCATAGATAGAGTTTATTTTGTTTTGAAAGAAGTTGAGGAAAGAGTTATAATGCTCGTTCGAGCCCAAGACGTTGTGAAAAGGGGGTGAATTAGTTTATTTACAGTCCCAAACAGAGTTCTGGGCCTACATTTAGAAGCTTAGGGACCACCGTGCTTTGTATGTTTATTGTTAGTCACGAATATTGTCTACAATGCTTACATAAAATACAGCCTCAGCATCAGAATATAATCTCCAGGTGAACGTAAAGTAAATAAGACAGGAATATATGACTATTGTATACAACAAATCCTTAAAGTAATACAAATATTGTATCATATTTTATACAATAACGTACAAAATGTTACTGGGTGAAATAGTAGGTTTTGCACACCCCGTTCAAAAAAATTGTTTGTATACATATATGTAGGTAAATATTGCTTTTTTACTACTGTATTGTGTAACAACTGGAAAACATGCATTAATTATCTTTAACAATGATTTAAAAATAATAATAATAATAATAATATATATATATATATATATATATATATATATATATATATATATATATATATATATATATATATATATATATATATATAATTTTTCAAAATGGGGCCTCAGCTTGGTCGGTTGCTTGGGGCATCAGAAATTGTAAACCCGCCCCAGCTGAGGAGAGGAATGCTGTATGAGTGAAATTGAGGGCAGATTTTTGCAGGTGATCAGAAAATGCAGAAAACAGCATGACCAGTTTTCTTGTGCAATTGTTCCAGTCATCTACCAGTATGTTTTAATGTCTGAAGATCAGGGGTAAACCATGGGGATGTATGAGAGTATGGTACCAATCTAGTTTTGAGTGTCTAAAGCTTCAAAGGTTGTAGAGTTGTAAATAGAGAGGATTTCAGAGGGACAGGTAACATCAGCCTGATGAGATATGATAGAAGCAGAGATGGATGCAGAGAAAGATGATACGTCGACAGCATTAACATTGCGGTACATTATTCTGGTTTTACATCTAGGCTTTTTGATAGCAAAAACAAAACTAAATTCTGTGAGTTTGTGATCTGAGATCATAACATCAGAGCATGAAATGGTTATATTGTCAATATCAAAGGTACAGATCAGATTGAGTATGACCATGGGAGTGAGTAGCAATGAAGAATAGCCATTAGTTCATTAACAGTAGTACAATTGGTATCAACATGAATACTGAAGTCATCAAGCAAGATAACAGGAGGCTGCAGACCAGGAAAGGGTAAGCAGTTCATTGAGCTCAGTGAAAAAAATTTGAAAAACCATAGGAGGCTGATAAATTAGTACTGCAAGGAGGGCAGTGTGGACACTTGAGTGAAACTTGAATGCTAGATATTCAAAACATCATGAACTCACTGACAGGTTATATACATGTTGTATACCCTCATCCCCATAAAGTGCTCAAGCCTTGTAATCTCCAGGGATTGACGCTCTCATTCATGAAACACAAATTAGGTCAATGAAGCACTTCGACCAATGCACAAATATGATTTTCAGTGAGAATTGTCAAATGGATAGATATTGTCATCACATGACATGACATGACACTGTACTAACAATTTCCTTTTACCCCAATGTCTCATGTTGTTCCAAACCCATCTGACATTTTTTTCTTCTGTGGAAAGCAAAAGAAGATATTCGGTGGTATGTGATGCCAACCACACTAGCTGATTTTTCCAGAGATTTTCAGGAGTGAGCTACATAAACAATAACAAGGCGGAGAGAGACGATGCCCACATTAGCGTCTTACAGTGGGAGGTCATAAATCCCTTGATCGTTCGGGAGTCCCTGCTGAGTTAATAGTTACAGCAATGGAAAAATTATCCAACATGACAGAACAAATTGTTTGCCAGAGCTGGTAAGTGACAAATGAGCTTCTTCTTTTTCTGAAGAACTGATAAGACGTCAAGCTGATCTGAACATTTTCATCACTTAGCTGCATATCATCACAAAGATTTAACATCTTTCAAAAATAATCCACTGGATCTGTTCCTTTGTTTTATTTGCCTTGCTTCTTAGCAATCCTATGGATTGTAATCCATAGTGAGTCTGTCACCAAGTGTTTTTCCTGTGTCTTTCTCCTACACTAGCAAAGGCACAACAGGCTGTTTTTATTTAACATAATACTCACTGCAAGCTGCATATGGACATACACATTCGACGACAAGCCTCGAGGGATAAATACACTTTAACACATTTTCACAAAGTAAAGTTATTCCATGAATCAAATCCTGCATCACTCTTTTACAATAGTTCATGCAGTACTCCTGTTGTTATTTCAGCAAGCTCCACAAGACAGGAAATCAGAGAGAATCACCATTCTTAATCAGCAAGTGTGTCATACCTCAGACTGAAGAGAGCGAGATCTCAGCAAATCAGTCAGCAAGTGTGACACCCTCAGCCAAAATTGAGTTGTTTTGAGTCTGCTTGTGTGAAGCTGGCTTTAGTTTCATTCACCATTCACTTTAATTGCATTTCCATTCAATGAAAGTGAATGGTATAATGAGGCTGTCATTCTGCCTAACATCTCCTTTTGCATTCCATGTAATAAAGAAAGGAAAAAGCTTTGGAACAATATGAGGGTGAGTAAATGATGATTGAATTTGAAAATTTGGTTTATCTATCCCTTTAAATATATTTCACATACTCTAGATCTACAACACAGGGTATTTTGATGCATTCAAACCCAAACATTTTGAAACGCTTGGATTATAAAACATGTCTAAAAGTGGTACACAGTGAGTAACTCACTGCCCCAAAGTGCTCACCTTTGGGGCAAGAACGTAGAAGTAGCCTGTTCCATTTGCCCTGCAAATCAGCTTGCACATATCTTTGATGGAAATACCGGAATATTTGGGTACCCATACAACAGAGGGGGTAAGCCGGTTAGTGTTTAGATTAAACCCATTGTAAGCTTCACACTGTTTCTCACGATAGCTCATTCCTACAGGAAAAAGTATTGGAGATAGAAAAAGAAACAAATGTAAGAGGGGATGTATAAATTAACATTTATCTTTTACCTCATTTACAGTGCTTCTCCAAACCAGAATTTTAATTCTAACCATACAGAAAGAAGCTTGTAAGACTCTAAGCCCCAAATCATTTGAATCCCCAAATAATTTAAATGCCCATTTAAGTATTTTATGTCTATTGGTCATACTCCACAAGTAATGCCAAAATGCATCAAAACAGAAATTCCAAATTATAAATAATCATTGAATGAATGTTTAATCTTTTTAAAGGGATTTAAAACCTGTGTCGAGGCATGGGGTGAGGTTGCAGGAATGGTATTTGACCCTCACTCCTTGGCAGTATTTGCCCCCATTAACTGGCACTGGGTTGTCACACTCTCTTTTTGACAGCTGCACTCCACCTCCACAAGTTCTGGAGCATGTTCCAAATGGTCCCCATTTACCCCATCTGCCATCCAACTAAGAGAAAGAACAGGAAGAGGGAGTTGTCACAACTTACTTGACCTTTTATAATTTTGCCTTTAATATGGACACAATATTTTACTTCTAAACTACATTGAGATTAACACGTCCACAGCTCATGTTCAAGATTGCTAAGTAACAAAGCAAATAAACCAAAGGAACAAGTCAAGTGGAGAATGAATTAAAGATTACCATCAATATGTGCATTAGAATACATGAGAATTTACACAACATTACATTGTAACGATGTGGTCATGTGTTTTCAGCTATCTCGGAATGTGGTTTTGTGATCGGATCACAAAACATTTTGAACACTGTTTACACATGTATTTAGTCCTGTCCACATGTGATCATATCATTCAAGATTTTAATACCAGGTTCAGGAGTCAGCATGAGTCAAGGCATGTAAAGCGATGTTTGACAGGGTCCGTGGCTATCAGGGTTGCATGCCTTGTCGACAAGACCAGGCAAGACAAACAATCTCCATTTTTTTATTTTGTTCTTTTCACAGTATCAACCTACAGCTTTAATCTGTGTGTCTGTTGTGTAAAGTTACCTTAGTTTTGGAGATCTCTTGTTTCTCTACACAGGTACCCCGCATGCAGAGCTGTCCATCCCCACAGCTGGTTCCATCTGCCCATGGAAAGTGTCTTGTCTGGCACACCAGTTGCCCACGAGTCTTCCCTGTGCACCATAAGCGCTGACATGGTGCCTGCATGAACAGGCATGGCTTTGAACTAGCTCCGAAGGCAAGCTCGCACTGCTGCTCTAAACCATATGATGCACCAGGGAGTACTTCTGGCAGAGTTAAAGGTTGCTGAGGTTGGTCCAAGAGACAATCACCTGCATAGATGCCAAATATTGAAATAAAAGTATCACTATGATTGGCATGTGGCCATGGTATATCTTGCCTAGAGTTTTGTTTTTATCAGTATACTGTGCTGTACATGCTATATATATGATCTGGACGGTGCTGTATGCAGACCAGTGTAGAACTGTGAAAATAGGACTAATAAAAACACATTATTGAAATGAGCATTTGAGCATATGAGCATTCACAAGTCAGAACCTCTAAGCTGGATAAAGGCTATAAGTTGTTTTTCGAACATTTTATCTTCAATTACAGAGGTAAGTGACTTGCAAACTTAAGTAATCTGGTGGCTAGTTATGTTAGCTTGTTTGTTTATGTTAACTACCATCAACTGTATCCAGAACCTATGAACAATTTGTCTGATATTAATGCTATTAAGTAAGACTGTTTTGCTTTCAGTAGGCTAAGTTGTAAGTTATCAGTGATTCAGTTGTGATAACCTCTCCCCTTTACTGCAGTGTCAGATTTAGTGAGTGAGGAAGTAGTAGTACAGGCAAGCTGCTACCAGTTAATGAGAAAGAACGAGGAGCCTCATATACTTCAGGTAATAATGTTTAGGAAGTCAAGGCCTAAGTCCGAAATCATGCTCTAGTCCCTACTCTTTAAAAACATCAACATTCTTTATTTGTGTTCTATGCACTCTGGTGTACATCAATTTGACAGTAATATTTCAGAGCCCTGTTTAATATAAGTAGATTTCCACTGTGGTTTCAGACATGGCTATACAATAGCAAAAAATCCCAAAACTGGTAATGTGTAGTGAATAGGGTATGGTTTCGAATCTAAACAAGTTCAAGTTTATTTGTTCATTATATTTTATCTTTTCCACTTGTTGCAGATGTTTTTGTCCCTTTTATTTAAAGTTATGTTCATTTTGTTTAGTCTAGTTTCACCATAACTATTCTAGTGTTAAGTAAATGCTTCTTACTATGTAACCTTCCTCTAAAGTACATATTCTTCATTTCAAGGTTGTACAGCAAGCAACCTGTTGTACTAAATGGATTTTGCTGTTTGTGTGCTGCTGGAACGGCTCTGTGTAACCATGTGGTAGCACTGCTTTTTCAAACTGCTCATTACAGCACTATGGGGCTTAAGACAGTGCTACCACCACTGTCATGAACCAGTGCACTTCAAACATGGCACAGACCGAGGACACAGGTAAGATGTCTTAACCAAGTTGTCTGTGATATAGTTTAAAGGTTGAAAAGGCTCAATGTTTGCATACCTTTACTTCCTTGCTACAGCTACAGTCAGTTTTCTGGTCAGTATATCTATCCCCCTCTATACCTCATCCATATTAATATTCACATGGTACTGTAGGACTTGTATCAGTGAACAAAATATAAGATAATTTATCCTTTGTAACAATGCTATGTTTGATATTCTGTATTTGTTTTGTGTAATAATTGTGGTCTAGGGGATTCGTCCGGAACCCACAGATTAACTTGTGATAAAGGCAACAGGACATTTCATCTACGTCCGAGAAGGCTCATCACTCTCTATGGTTCACACACCCATGAGGTCTCGCTTCAAAGCTAACCACATCATTCATACAGACAATAACTTTGATCATACAGAGGTCAAAAACATCGACAAAACGAACATTCGACCAAGCGCCAAGAATCAAGCAACATAAAGAACGCAAGGAAACACCACAAAGACATGCAAGTACATCTCCAATATTGTGCTCAAAGTGCAGGTGTATTAATTAAATAATTTGGGTAATAGCAAATCGATGTAGACTCAAAGAAGGATAACTGGTTCTTAAGGTATTGTCAACCGAAGGCATAAAGTTCATTTTCAATGTAATGATCATTCATTTCACATTCTGTCACTCTTTTCACCAACCTGTCTTATGTACAGTATATATGTGCTGGATTAGATTTATGTTTAGAATAGTAATAAAGTTTGTCTGTGTTCAAAGATGACGTGATATATTTTGATAAATAATCTCATCCCTGTTTCTAAAAGATTTTTTTTCAAAGCGGTACATAAATATGTGTGATATTATTTTCAATAAGCCATGAGAATAATATCACTCCAATAAGTGAATTAATCATAATTCACTTATTACAGCTAATTCCTCACAGTTGAAATTGTGAGCTGATACAACTAGACATTGTATTACAATTTCATTGGTGGAGAATCTATTAAGACAAATAATCTAGTATTTGTCATTTATCTATTTTATAATGGTTGTCGAACACGACTAATTCCGTTATACATTTCATTACCTAATAAGGTACAATAAGGACAGTTTAATTTAGTCCATAGCTCACATATTTCAAGACCCTAAATTCCCTTCTAAATTTAGCATACCAAATATCTTACATATAATGGTGTGAGAATGAGGGCACGTTAAGTTCCCTCCTCAATGTCGTATACCAAATATCCTACATGACTTTAGTGGACTCAAAATTTGGACCAATCCCTCATAACAGTGCCCACCAGTAATAATGTATTGACCTTGAGCCAGAAGTCTTACAGAAGTACAGTGACCTATGTAATGTAAATGTATCGCCGATATGGATTTGTTGTACATCCTGTTGCCCCTTACCTTGGTGCTAGCCCTGATGCTAAGGTATATGACCTTAGCAAATCCTCCCTTTGGGTTAGCTGAAGTCAAATGCCCAAATGTTGACAGTGTAATGGATGTGACTCATATTAAGTTAATCGGTGGTCAGGCTAAACTGAAAAGAAACCACATGTATTTCTGGCAAGTCCAGGGCTAGTTGGCAATAACTGGTTTACCTTGGTGTGATTTCATCACATCTACAAAAAGTGACCTCTCAATTGAGAGAATTTGGCTAGATGACTCCCTGATCATAGAAATGAAGGATAAACTTGACCTGTTCTTTTATAACACATATATTGAAACCTACCTTAAAATGCAAATATAGTTGCAAGCTGCAAAGACACATACGTACATACACTAAATACACTGGTAGAGTCTCTTTTTACTTTTTTATTATTTTCTTTATTAAACGATTTATTATTATTATTTATTATTGCTATTGCTTCTTTTTTAATATAGCCTAATGTGCATTGTACTAAATACATATTATTGTATTTATATACATATTATTTTATGATTACATACATTTGTATTCTTTTTCATTCAAAATTCTATTTTCAATAGGCCTATATAATACAAAATGTAAAAACTGTAAAATTGTTGGCAATGAACATTCAATAAAAATTCCTAACAAATTGGCCTGTTTCCAGTGTTTCGCACCGCTACATCACCATTCACATCCAGAGGGCCTTGGTAGTTGGACATTAAGCAGCAGGTTGTCTATAGCTGATTGATGGAACATGAAAGGGTCAGAGGAATGGTTGTGTCCCAAATATGATACTCTTTTACTCTCCTGATGGCTCTTTCCACCAGGAGAGCGATGAGCCGAGCGATGCTCTGTGTTTTTTCTGTGTCTTCTTTGCTGAAGCAGGTATCTTTCTTGAATGGAGGTATAATGAGACTTGCACCAACATCAGACCGCATCTGATCAATGACAAAGCCTTTATCAGCCATGCATGCATCTCCAGACTCTAATAAGCTTAGAATTCCAGACTGCTTTGGATTATAGTTATTGTGTTATGAGCCGTTATGAGCATTTCTGTTCACATACGCTAATCTTATCAGGTAATCACCATCAAATGATGCTTTTCTCTTTTCAAATGACTGTGATGATCGTTTGCCTCAATTCTGATTCACAGTATCCCCAGTTCCCTGTCTGTCACTCACTCGAAGTTGTGTCGAATGAAGCGACACTAGGGGACTTTCTTGAAGGCCTCGGTTACCTCTGAACTTGAAAAGGCCAATGAGAAATTGGCAGACAAAATTTGCATGTCCCTCCCCCGGACTTATGGGTTAAAAAGGAGGGAATCGTGCATCTTTTCTTTCAGATTTCGATCAGCGAGCTGAGATCACTTCTGTTCCACTCACCACTGCAGAGCGTTGCTGTTGGATCTACGGTATGTATCAGCGGCTTTTGCCTTCTCTGCACGCTAGTGCAGCTTTGCCCCTGGGCGCTTCCACAGCATTTCCTTAAAGATCAAATAGACCTGTAAAAGAGTATTTTTCCTCTAAAAGAGTATACACATTGGCGTTGAACGTCTTTTTAAAGACGCATCTTTTTAAAGATGTCTTTCCGCCTTTGTGTAGTTCCTGGATGCGGCAGATATCTCTCTGCTTCTGACGGTCATAAGAGCTGCCTCGCGTGTCTGGGCTGCGATCACACGAAGGCAGCGTTTTATGAATGGTTCATGTTCTCAGTGCGAGAACATAACCATTGCAACGTAGTGGTCATGGCTATCTTTCCTCCGCGAGAAAGCCACTTCAGCCGCCTCCCGCGCCGTGCCTCCTTCTTACGGGATTGTGGCTGGTGATGAAGGCGATTTGAGGAGTGCAGCGGGCTCGGTTTCGCCGGGTAAATCCCCCCGAACCACCCGCCCCCCAGCACGCTTGTTTGCTTCCGTCCGGGTCCGACACAAGACCGGCTTGCCCAATGGCCAGTCTGATGTCTCCCTCCACCTGCTGTAGTAGACACGATCAACCAAGTCAGATCTCCCTCTACCAGGCAGCTTTACGCCCCGAAAAGGCACTTGTTCGCGATTTGGTGTTCTTCCTGATCTGAAGACCCGTAGAGATGTGCAGTTGGGTCAGTGCTCTCATGTCTGCTGGAGAGGCTGCCCCCCCTTGATGGTCTATGTAGCCACCATGTTGGCTTACCACAATGCAGTGGACAGCAAGTCCTTAGGGACGCACGACCTGATCATCAGGTTCCTTAGAGGCGTCCGGAGGTTGAACCCTTCCAGGCCATGCAAGTTCCCCTCATGGGATCTCTCCGTGGTCCTTTGGGACATCAGAGACCCCCCCTTCAAGCCTCTAGAGTCAGTCTAGCTTAGAGCCCTCCCCTTGAAGACGGCCCTCCTGATTGTGCTCGCATCCATCAAGAGGGTTGGGGACCTGCGAGTGTTCTCTGTCAGCACCACTTGCATGGAGTCCGGTCCGGCAGATGCTCACTTCATCCTAAGACCTCGACTGGGCTACGTGCCCAAGGTCCTACAACCCCCTTCAGGGACCAGGTAGTGAACCTGCAAGCGCTGCCCTGGGAGGAGGCAGACCCAGCCTTATCGTTGCTGTGTCTGGTGCATGCTTTGCGTACCTATGTGGTCCGCACACAGAGCTTTAGATGTTCTGAGCAGCTCTTTGTCTGCTTTGGTGGACAGCGGAAAGGGAACGCTGTCTCTAAACAGAGGCTAGTGCACTTGGTCTTCGACGCCATTGCTTCGGCCTATTACACCCAGGCCATGTCCGCCCCCTTACGGGTTAAAGTACACTCGACGAGAAGTGTGGCATCCTTGTGGGCAAAGGCCAACGGTATCTCCCTAGCAGACATCTGCAGAGAAGCGGGATGGGCAACACCCAATACTTTTACAAGATATTTTAAATCTCAGGGTTGAGTCAGTGTCATCCTGTATTCTCTCAGGTCCGAGCACGTAGATCTCGGGAATACAAAAACGTCTGACCAGGTGTTCCACTTGCACATATTGCCTTTCCCCTCCTCTGAGGTGATCATGTGCGCTCTTTCGCCCAGGAGCATCCACTAAACTCACGCTCTCTGGATGTCCTTCTTCCCTAGCCCTCTGGTCCGCGAATTCAGCGGAGGAAGTCCCTGACCAGACCCACTTCGGGTACTAATTACTCTGAACTGGAATAGGTGCTCCACAGGATGGACCTTAATGGATTAATCCTCCTGTGTGTATTTTAGGCAGTACAGTCCCCCTACCAGCGGACCCGCGGCTCCCTTGGGCAGTCCCCTCTGCCCCCCAGTCGCCGTGTTTGTAGCAACTCATCCCTCTCTGCAGGTAGGATCTACCACCGTGCCACTTCCATACGTGGCCTGAAAACCCATGTGATGTATTTTGCCACATATTACCTCCCCCAGACTGGGCAGGTTGAGGTCTCCGAGGGGTCTTTTCCCCCTGAAAGAATAGGAGTTGGAAAAGAACATTGTTTATGGGGCATTGTGGAAAGGTACGTTCAGTCTGACACAGCCTGTTGCTTCTGCCCGCAACTGTGTCAGCAGCTCACGTACATGGTTCAGTGCATGGAGTGATTGAATAGGGACCCCTAGTGTCTCTTCATTCGACACACCGTCAACCTCGAGTGAGCGACAGATGGGGAACGTCTAGGTTACTATTGTAACCTCCGTTCCCTGATGGAGGGAATGAGAAGTTGTGTCCCCCCGGCCACGACGTTGACTGAGCCACTGTAACGGCGAACCATATTCTCGGCTCCTCAGTGCAAAACCTGACTGAACAGATGCACGATTCCCTCCTTTTATGCCCGAAACTGGCAGTTCACGTCAATCTCCCATTCATTCCTATGGAAAGTTCTGCAAATCTTGCCAGAGTGCACAATGGTAGCCAAGGGCATGGAGCTTAACGCGGTGTTTCAAAAATTGTCAGGTGTGCCATGTAAAATGATAAAATTCCACAAAATATATAAATGCATAAATAAAAAATAAACGAAATAATCAGGGATCGGACTCCCACTTGATAGATTACAGCAGTAGTCAATCATGTGCTCGGCTACAACAGCGCATGCACAGTGAATCTGTGTCTGACAGGAATGTATCTTGAACTCTGAAGAGGTGGCACTCTTGAAACTTCTCATTTGTAAACAAGCTGAATGACCTGGTACATATACTGTCTGTCTGAATGAGAGGGGCATGTTGTTCATTCACTTCGGCATCTTTTGTCTTCCTTGTTCATCAAGGAGAGTAAAGAGTGGAAGAGCTATGATTAATGTGTAAAAGTGGCTGATTTTTATACATGTTAAGGGGCTTTCACATGACTCATGCCAGCGCTGCAAGTCTATGAGGTGACGCATATGTTTTTGGTTCACAAATAATGTCTTTGAGAGTGCAAAGCAACAAGAAATATTTAAAAACTCTCTAAATTTGTGAAGAGATATTGAATGTCTCATTTCTTTTAAATAAATATTATCTTATCGTTTCTGAGTATCAGAGACCACATTTATTGAACTAATTAAAATTCAGATCTTATCATAAATGCATCCTTTTATTACTTTCTGCTATCAAAGAAACATACAGTTTTTTTTCCTCTCTCTCTCTTCCAAATGCATGTTTTTAATGTTTATTGTGCACATCTTCCACTTTCTTACGTGGCAAACTCGTCGCCCCTCCGGGGATTTGTAGTTACAATTTGTAACTGTAGTTGCAAGTTTTAATGGAGAAGAATGTTATTGACACTCAATATTATTAGACTTTTATTGTTGTATTTTTGGATGAAAAATAATGCTCTAACTGAAGGAAATCTATAGATCTGCTTTGTTCTTTTAATGCTTAAACACTAAATTCTCTTGTCAGATTTATGTCATGAACGACTCAAAATGATTCAATGACTCGCTAATACCACATGAGACACTCATTTGTCGCCACCTAGTGACATATCCAGAAAGGGACACTGAACTAATAAGTTAATAAAATTGAACACATTTGTGACATAGAAGCAAGCCACATCAAAAATACCTTTTATTTTTGCAGCGGATTCTGCACAATTGTGCAGTTAATTTGTTCTACTTGAATCATTAAAATTGCTGGAATTGTTCCTTTTAGCTAATTCTTCAAGAAAAAGTTAAATCCCCAGTAAAACAAAATGTCAGTGATTCTCTCACCTTTTTTGCCCTTCATGAGTTTACATTTCTGTAATTTGCTGCGTCATTGCAAAAACAAATCAACAAATTGTAATGTGTATTATTATTTTGCATTACCCATTTAATGTTCTTGCCACCTGTGACCTCATTACACAGCATACCTATGTGACTGTATAGTGGTGTGCCGTGGTATTTTTTTTTTTTTTTTCATAAAAAGTGTGCCGTGGCTGAAAAAGGTTGAGAAACACTGCCTTATTGAAAGGTTGATTATAAATGAACCCTGTATATTATCAATGGATAGAGGCAACAAGTGACTATTTCCTTTCTGTTTCAATGATCGCAAAAAAAAAGTAAGCCTTAAATGTTAAAGGTGCAATACATTTTGTGTTCATGGAAATTTGTGTTAGGGAATTAAATGCCTCTAAAAATATTTTTTTGTTTTTTGTTTCCACATGACCTATATCATTTATGTACAAACAAATCTCTAGTTCCAGGCAGGTTAGGTCAAGACCTAAAGGAAATGTACAACATTGTATTTTTTGACATACCATGTCCACTGTCCAGGTAATCAGTGATAATGGCAGCACTGCATGGGGACCAGGGACTGGTGCGATTGATACGGATCAGAGTGGGAGACATCATGTGATTGTCCTGCAGTTTACCAAACACCTCCTCACATGCCTTAACATTATCATGTGGCATATTAAAGACATGTCCTGTAGAAGGGAAGCAGTTTAGGAGGAAAGAAGTGAGAAATGATGAGAACACAAGAGGAATGGTATAAGGAGAGATGTAAAAGACAAAAGATAAAGTGCTATGTCTGTCAGCACTCTATCACCCTATGTAAATGAACCGTCTCCAATTTTTATTTTTTTATTTTTTTGCCTTTTAAAACACAATTCCAACAATCAGGCCACAGCTATACTGGGTCACTTCTACTACACCTACAATAGCTTCCCACATTTCCTCCCTGGACAGGAAACTTGACCAAAACCACCTATGAGGCTTCCCACATGGAAATAAGCCACTTCAATAAAGCTTATCTTTCATCAGCTGCTTAACTAAACACTGAGGAAATTAGTGTAATGGAATGACAATGTTATGAATTTCCTCCTGAAGGTTAGGATGCAGAAAAAACTGGTACCCAGATATTGATCAGGGTTGGCATGATACATGTACATGATACATTTCTAATCACTGCAACAGGCTCATATATGGAGAATCTGTTTTGTGCTGGGTGTGATAATATTAATGCAAGTTAAAAAAAAATAATAATAATTTAATGTCAGTTATGAAAAATATTCACATTTGCTGTGTTTTGTGACTCTGTCTTGTGCTCTCATTTCCAAAAATACATCGGTTTAAAACAGTGAAGTTAAGCTGTCACACACTCGCATAACATCAGCAATACAATTGTTTTCACTTACCAAGCTCATGGGCAGTAGTGAAGGCAGATGGCAACCCATCATCTTCAATTACAGAGCAGCTTCTCTTGGGATCACACATAGTGCCTACATCTGCCATACCCAGTGTGTCACAAGTTGAGGATCCACACAGGTCCTAGATCAGAAAAGATCAAATGGTTGTCATCACCCCAAAATGCAATTTTTAACATATTCTAGATAGGGATTAATTGTGAAATTGCAAGACAATGTGAGTACAAACCAATTAAATTAAGGTGGAACTGTCCCATGTGTTTTTGATTGACATGGAAATAAATTAGATAAATATGTTTCATTTTTGCCATTACATGAGCTACTTACTGGTGTAGTGCGTGACATCTCAATCCAAAAACAGTTTCCAACTGACCTATGTTTTGTTACCACACAGTTTTAAATGGATTTTCTTGAAATATCCGTTGAGCCTTACTGACTTAACATCATAATAGCATGTTTGCTTGACAACCTCATTCCATGGTGCAAAACCCAGGCCTTCCAACTCCCAAAAAAGGACTAAGATTGACTGTGGTTGTAACTTTAGTAGTCGTTTATTTCTGACCATTAAAGGGCACAGAAACTTGAGCAAAAGAGAGCAAATGTTTATAAACAGTAAAACTCCTTAAATGCTCAAAAACACCTTATGAACGTTTAAACCTGAAGGCTCTGACAGATTTAATCATATCAAATTGTATCTAAGCTAATGGACCAAATCAGTGTTCTTATAATTAACAAATTACTTATACAGTCCCATTGCTGGCTGTTGAACACTAACCAGATGTATGAATGTGAGAGAAAGAAAGGCTATTAGTTAAGAGGGGGTGGGTATATTCCAACTTTCTTTCTTTTTTCACTCGGTTTGCTAATTTTTGATTTGACCTAATTCACACATCTGCTCAACATTGATTTGTGTGAATCCAGCTGAACACCAGTGTGAACATATGCAACATGATCACATAAAAAGTCACATGATTTTTCCGAGAGTTCCAGTACCCTAGGATCGGCCACATTATGCCGACTCATGACAAGCGCCATCTCATATAAGACATTTTTCTTCGGATCCAGTGTGTTTACCTTCCCTTGTGAAACGACCAGAATTGCATTCTCATAAATAGCAACAAGCATGATTATAAGGTTGCATTTTTTCCTTCTAACAATACACTTTTACTTTACTGTTGGTTAGGTTTAGGTTTGGTTTTTGGGTTGGGGGGAGCAGTTTAAAGAAAATGCATTCCTCTTCATTGTATTACAGCTTGTACAGCTGAAAACAACTCACATTATAACTCACATTTGGCTTCCCTGCATGGGCATTACAACCAGAAAATAGAGCTCACAATTGCCCATATGCCTAACAACACTTTGGCCACTGAGGGCAGGGTTTGGAATTTTGGTAAGTACAGACAGATTTTAGCTTAAGAAAAGTTAATCTATTGTTTCCAATTTCATTGTTTCAGACACCAGAAAATGCATTTTGCTATGCAGTGACTCAAATTAAAACTTGACTCTCTTGGAGGAAGGAAAGTACAGCAATGTTAAAAAGAAATTATTCTGTTGCCTGTTTTAAAATGTTGTCTATTTTGAGTACATGTAATATGGCTTCTTTCCACAAATACATGTTACAGGAAAGGTGTGACCTCTTTCTCAAATCACTTCATCCAGCACTACCACAGCACCAGGTTTTTCCTAACATCAACTTTACATTAGTGCTTAAATAAGTCACTCTGCTGTAGTTACAAGTATATACAAACAATTCAAAAGCAGACAATTTGCTAACTGTATTACTAAAGCACACAGTTGTGGTTGCACAACTGTGGCATTTACTCTACAGTATGTACTATTTCACATTGGTCATATGGCCATATTTTCACATTGGTCATACTACAAACAAACCACTTCATACAAACATTCAGAGGCAAATTCACTAAACAGTTGTTCCACAGTTGAGCATGCTATTTCATAGCAAAAACCAGTGTATTATTTACATACCACTCACGTATGTGTCAGTGGTGTAAAGGAGCTGTAGCCTTAATGTTTTTCTGGATTGCCCCAAGCTGCAAGACATATATATAAAGTACAATGCATACAATACAAAGCATATACAATTATTTTAATCCTTATTAAAATTATTAAAATTCCTCACAAAATCACCATGTCAACTAAATTAAAACCAACAGTGGATCCTGTACTCCACTTTTCTAAATAGCTCATTCATGACAATTTTTATGGGATTGCGGCCGATCTCATTCTGCCTGTCCGCCCCATAACTTAAAATAAATTTGTAACTAATGGGTAATTTTTTCCAAGCTGCTTTTTTCTGTCTGCCCACTGAAAAACTCTCATCACATGTTTTAGAGAATTTAATTGTCGATTCAATTGTAAACCATAACCCTGTCTTGACATAGGAATGGTCCTTTTCACTGGGATCAAGCCATCTGCCTGTGCCAGGTGAAGGTAAATTAATTTGAATCTTGAGTTCCTGATATAGCTTGTGGGCTGGTGCACCCTAAAAATTAGAGGTTAGATAAGCAATGAAAGCAGTTACTTCCACGTAATTTCAAGTACCTTATCTATCCATTGTTTCTTTTCAAGCATCTTCTCTATGTTGTGGGGATGTGGAACTCACCCATACTCTCCAAAAGCAGTGCTGACCCAATTGGTATCCAGCATTGCAAACATACGACTTTCATTATCCCTTTACAAAATCCAAACTGTTCCATATGTGCATTTTTCTCCCTCTCTTTCTCACAAACTCCCTTTTTCCCTCTCTCCCTCTTCTCTCTTGCCTTACTTCTCTTCGTATCTATTGTTTTATGTTCTCTGATAAATTTATTATTATTAATTTTATTTATGCTGCCCCTGCAGGGGAGTAGTGAATTGTATGTTTAGCCATTTAGGAACATATACAGTACACTTCCAGTGGCAGCAATACAAGTACATAATTCAATACAGGCAACATAGCTATTTGAAATTGCAATATCTAAACATAGCAAATTGAGAATGCTTTTCCAAATGATTTTGTCACGTTTAATGTTCAACATCCTGATTCTATTTTAAATTCCCAAATCACAATGTGCTGTCATGTTATTTATTTTCTGTTCTGATTCTCTACTACCCAATGACCCACCTAACAGGGAACGTTCCAACAACTTTGGCTAACATTATTTAAAGGTTTGGGGGGAAAAAAATTATATAAAACGTTAATGGAACATCCTTATAACGTTATTAACCTTAAAAAACGTTCTACTAATGTTAAGAAAACTGGACATTTTCATGTTCCCACAACCAAATACTAACGTTAGGAAAACGTTCTTAGAACATAAAATTGTTAGCTGGGGAGCTCATTAAAAAATTATCTCTTGAATTGTACCTCCTGACTAACCGAATTGCAGACTCACTGGACAGTCTATTGATGAGGTATGTAAAAGGCAAACATTAAAATATACTGTATGTAGTCGATTGAATTTAATCACCTTGTTCAACTGAATGAAGGCAGCACATCTTCAGGGTAGTTAACAATGTGTCTGATTCTTTGGAACAGATATCAAATTTGCAGATCTTAATAATGCTAAGGAACTATCTGGGATATACAACAAGGTATATATTGGACCATGATCCTATGCTCTATATAGCTTAACAACCTACATACTCTGCAAATTGTAGTTCCATTGTAGCTACATGGACTGTAAAGATCTGTAAATCCATCTTGAGTCACTATTACAATGGTCAAATTTTCATGTTTTAATAACATAGTCTCTCTCTCTCTCTCTCTTGCAGCAGTGGCCTAGTTACAGTTCTTGCTTTTGTTTGTATTAAACTTGAACTGTTGCAGTTTCACATGACAGGCCAGCAATGACTAATTTTCAGACTTTCCTCGAACTACTAAGAACTACAAATGTTTAATAAACATTTGTTTCCATATCATTTAAGTGGAGACCAATAAATATCCTCAATAATCCACTGCTGGTTTTGGTGACACTGCATTATTTGACAGAAAATGATTTAGTGAGGTCACAGCCGAAGTGTCTATCTTGAGAGATATCTAGTTTAATTTGGAATTAAATAATCACAAAGCTGCAGCTGGGGTTGGAGCACTTCAGCAGGTGGGCCTTGACACAGCAGGCACAAGGGTTTTTTCTCTCTATCTTTCTGTCTTTCTGTTTCTTCACCATCCTCAGCATCTCTCTCATTATATATCAGTAATGAGAAACAGACTATCTGAGAGTGGGTGGGAGGAGAAAGAGGGGTAAAGAGTCAGATCGCTCCCAGCTGGTAGTGTGGTTAGGGGAAGCTCCTCGGGAAACTGGACACTTCCCGTTAGTGTATGTCCCATAGTCCTGCATGAAATCCCCTTTACCTCTTTTGTATACATTGGCTTTGCTGAATGAAACAAATTAAATGGAAATGTGTATGTCATCACATGAATGTAGAAGAGATTAATAGATAATTCTCCCAGACATTTGATAGATATCTATATTGCTTTGTGCAATTTTTATTTCTGCAGTCCTCTTTAAATCCATTAATTCTACGTTCTTCATATGAAGGGGGGGCATGTTTTCTGTTTCTGGTCTCAAGAAGCAATGTAAAAACTCCCAAACAAGCATTCCAGACAGAGAACAACAAACAATTAAAAAAAAATTTGGCTATGTTTTTGTGCAGTTGTTGGTATCATAACATCTTATATTATATTAACATAATTAAAACAAGCATCCATTATGAATCATGGAACATTTCAGTGTTCAGGAAAAAAGTGGATAGATGCACAGATAATTTATTCAATTCCTTCATTCCTCTATCTATCCATTCCATTCATTCATTTAGTTTTTTGTGATTTATGAAGACCTCAATAATCACCCCCCTGCCCTGATTGAATACATAATTTTTTTGTAATGTAGGTTAGCAGATTCTCTAACCCCTCTCCAGCTTTTCTTGATTCATCCAAGGCCATGGAGAAACTCAACTCAACAATCTCCCTCTGTCCACAGGGAGTAATGAACATAATGAGTGGAAGAATGTAAGGAGTAACTGAGCACTCTTGCTATAATGCTTCATGAGTTCCCTTTGGAGAAGAAACAATAAAACATTTACTCTCCACAGAATGATTCACCGCAGCTGGCCTCTGTCATCCAGACTAGGCAGATATGACTGGTTCGGATGGTCAGCTCAGCTCAAGTGTAACTATAGCAGATTAACAGAGGATACAAAGGTTTTGCTCTTCTGGGATGTTTGGAGCTAGCAATGTTTTCACATAATGAGTCCACGTGGCTTAGTAAGGGTGAATCGGT
Source organism: Moxostoma hubbsi (assembly GCA_032164185.1). Taxonomy (NCBI): domain Eukaryota; kingdom Metazoa; phylum Chordata; class Actinopteri; order Cypriniformes; family Catostomidae; genus Moxostoma; species Moxostoma hubbsi. The sequence continues at coordinate 21,246,665 of JAVLUX010000008.1, read as the reverse complement.
TCAAAGTAGGAGTTTATCTGTGAGTAAAAGCAATGCCAACCTTTGTGTGACCACTCCTTACTATTGCACTGGCTTTTTGATAAATTGCTGATAACACTAAGTGCTTAGAGACATAATATTTCAAGTGTCAGGTCCCCAATAGAGCCATGACAAATAAGGTTATGGGGTTAAATAGGGCAAGAAGATGTTCGGGTTACAGACCGTATTGACCAGAACATTACACAGTTTTGGCAATTAAAGTCGATCAGTCACTTCTCACTTCTGCATAGTTTAATTTAATTAAAGGAATAATTTACCCAAAAATGGAAATTCTGTCATCATCTACAAACTCTCATGTTGTTCCAAACCCATATGACGTTCTTCTGTGGAACACAAAAGGTCAACCTTTGAATAGGGCTGTCACGATTACTTGATTTAAGTTGATAATTCGATTAAAAATAGTCAAATTGAAAATAAGGTGGAATAATGCAGTCCACCAAAGAGGATGCTATAACATAACTACAAGAGGTGTCAGCTGTGTGAGAGCACTTCACTGTAGATTTAAAAAAAACTATGCAGAACATAAAAATACATAACATCACTTCAGCAATGCAACAGCACTTAAAAAACATGATATCTAATTTTCATAGACCCGCTGAACCACAGCATGGACTGCATGCAATTTGCGGTGCTGTGTTCAGATGCGAAAGAGAAGTTGAGCTTTTCATTGCTGTGCAGGACATGCTGAACAAAAAAAACACATGGAATGCTATCTAAACATATTTATCTACACAATCGTTTGCAGTATAGGCTTTTATGCAGCAACATAAAAAAATGTCACGAAAAAACGTCTTTCGGACTTAGCTACATTTACATGCATTTACGGATGCACAAACATTTTCTGTTCAATAAATCTGACTGAATCTAGACGATCTAAGATGGTTATTTTCAGCAAATTATTGTTTAAGTTCTGTTCTGTTAATTATTTACCATTTGAATGTAAATGTGATCTTGTTCCTCGTACATGCCCCACAGACGCAATATAAAACTTTGGCCTATGAGGGAGAAATGTCTATGGTGAAATTATTAACAGGGTTTACTAAATAAGGAACTGAATATCCAGATTCTTAAGGGCATTTTACACTGTATGTGGCATGCAACAATCTTTTGTGAAGTGCAACAATGCCCGCAACTGCTGCAGCTCAAAAGAGTGAAAAAAAATGTATTGCATGCAATTACTGTGAATGTTGTATTCCGTATTTGCAAGCAATTGATAGATTAAAAAAAATGGCTTTTATATCTCAATAAAATATTTAACCATGTTCTGTATATAACTCATCCTCAATAAACAAAATTGGTGAGCAGACATATTTTATTTCCATGGCCTGCATGTTCCCTTTACAAAAAGCTTCACTTATGATGCTGCGCTTTGCTAAGCGCTTTGGGAACGACCCTAGTCGTGACCGAGCTGTGAATATGTGTGTAACATATTCTTCCCGTGTTCACATACCCTCGACGTCATTATATTCGACTATCGTGGGTGCTGAGGCACGGGGGTATTCAGTGATGCCGCCAGTCGAAGAGACGCTTGCAGGCTATCTCTCCCCGGGCTCAGCATCGTCACTTAAGAAGCCCTCTCTCCCCTCAAAGTCGTGTAGGACAACCTCCACTCTAGTGGGAAGGGCTTATCAAGCAGCAGGTCAGACTGGTGCTGCTCTGCACACTATGGCTGTTTTACAGGCGTACCAGGCTGACCTCCTGGACGACCTGAGTGTGGGTTCTGTGCTCGGCGAGCAAGCCTTCACTGAGCTCCACAGATCTTTCTCTCCGCACGACCAAGCAAACAGCTCGTGCTATTGGCTATTGCTATGTCTGCCTTGGTAACCGCAGAGAGGCATCTTTGGCTCAACCTTTCGGGCATCAAAGACAGGGACAAAAATTCCCTTCTTGATGCTCCGGTTTCGCCCACTGGCCTATTTGGAGACGCCATGACCACGGCTATCTCCGGGTTCCAGGAGGCGAGAAGCCACGAGGAAGCCTTTGGGCAGTTCCTCCCTCGCCGCACTCAGGGGGCGGGTCCTTCGGCCCCCCAGACCCGCCTCAGTCCTGTTAGAAGGGAGGCTCAAAGGCAAAGCGGGCGAGTCGTGCTCCTCTTCCCAGGGATTGGGGACAGTCTCGCCGCCCTCGGCGGCCCCCGAAGCAAGACCTCAGGACTATAATTTCTAGAAAGAGAAAATCCTGATGGTATTGCGCCTAATTTAGGGGGTAGATCCCCTCGGGACGGGGTGCGTGTTTCACTTCACCCCTCAAGGTACCCCCTCGAAGCCCCTCCATTCCCGCCACCTCTTGGTGTTTCTGGTGGCAGAGGCTCCCGTCAAAATTGGGTGTTTTCGCTGTTCCTGCATTTTATTCAGGACGCGAAACACTCGATAACCCCTCAACAGGAAGTGTTAAAATCTAATACCCGTCACAGAGATCCTGGCAGCGTGGAAACTTCTGCCAGATATTTTTCTTTGCTGTGGGTCTTAAAAGGGTGTCAGGATTTAATTCACTCGCCGCCTTTCCGTGTTTCAACGGCGTGGTCTCACTACCGTAAACTGGAAAAAAAAAAAAAAAAAAAACTCAAATCTCATGGTTAAAGGGGCTATGGTATGTGTTCCCCTTCCAGAGAGAGAGTTAGGTTATTACACCAAATACTTCCCGTTTCCAATGGAGGGTGAGGGGTGGCGTCTGGCTTAGATCTTAAAGCTTGAACTGCCCACGGGTGTTCAAGTCCTTGATAATGCCTATCAAGACGGTCGTGTCTCAAGCCCTACAACTCGTTTGGCTGGTCACCATCGATCTTATGACGCAATTCTATACTTCATTTTGAAAGTCTGCCACAACATGGAAAGTTCCTGAGGTTCGCTTCCGGGGGCAAAGTCTTCCAGTGTCAGGTTCTTTCATTCAGCCTAGCCCTTTTTACCCGCACATTCACAATGCATGATGTAGCGCTGGCTCCTTGTGACTCCGGGGCATCTGCATTCTGAATTATGTAGACGACTGGCTGATCCTAGCGCAGTTCCAGGAACTGGCAGTTCAGCACAGGGACATCGTCTTAGCTCATCTGTTTCTCTGGGGTTGAGGCTCAACGTCAAGAAAAGTGTCCTCTCTCCCACCCAGAACACTGTCTATCGGGGCATCGTATGGAGTTCAATCACAATGCGGGCACAACTGTCTCCCACTAGGATTGAGTCCATTCAGATCACCCTGAGCAAAGTCAGGCTAGGCCAAGGTTGCACTGTTATCAGTATCAACGATTTCCAGGTCTCAGGGTGACCGTGTCCTCGGTGATCCCTCTGGACCTTCTGCTCATGAGACCGTTGTTGTTGTGGCTTAAAGCCAGGGGTTTTCTTCCAAGGGCCAAAACCCCTAGGCTAATAAGGGTTACGCGCCTCAGGCTTCGTTCCCTTTCTATATGGTTCAGACCCCGGTTTTCTGCCTTGGGCCCCACACTAGGTGCGTCTTGTTGTCGCAGGCTGCTAATGACAGACGCCTCCCTGACGGGCGGGGTAGCAGCCGTAAGTGGTCATCCAGCTTAAGGGGATAGGAGGGTCGTCAGCTCGGTTGTCACAGTCACTGTCTCGGGTTGATGGCTGTATTTCTGGCCTTGAAATACCTCCTCCTGAGGCTGCCATGTCTTGGTGTGGGTGGACAATACAGTGGTAGCCTCTTACATAAATCATCAGGGAGATCCCCGTTCTTGTCAGCTGTACTTCTGATGTGTCAGATTCTCCTTAGGGCCCAGGGTAAGCTCCTGTCACTCAGGACAGTTATATAACAAAAATACAACTCACTTTACAACTCGCTTATGGAGCCACTCTATGGACATTTCACCCAAGTAACTAGAGCTCACACATGTCCATATGTTCAACAACACTTTCAGCTTTGGTCACTGGGGTTTGAATTTCGGTAAGCACAGACTGATTTTAGAGGCAGAACTTTTAACCTATTGCAAAATTCACAGTGAGATTAGTCTGGCTGTCATGCTCACAATGACAAAAAATAATCACTTTGGTATCATAAAAGTGATTGAAACAATTTGTTGCTATATTCTAAATCATCTTAAGCCATACGATAGCTCTGAAAATTCTACTCTGATCTACCATAATCTGCCAGCTCTAAAATATAACAATTTAAAAGAATACTGCAACTTAAATTAGATCAATAATTACATAATTTTGTCAGTCTTCTAAGCATTCTGCATACATGAATTGTGTCTCTACTGATTCAGTGCACAGATTAATACTTGAAGTGCCAACAGAGGGCAGTAGCCCCAAGACAGGCCTGACCCTTGACCTTAACTACACTCATAAATATGATGTGAGCCCCATGGCGCTGTAGGTTAACTTTGGAGGCTGTTCTTGTTGCAGCCTGCCCATTGCTTGGTAAGATACAAAACACATTTCAGAGTCTAAAAAAGGCTTATATGCCAATGTGTGTTTAACATATTACTTTTTTGAAGTAAGAGTAATAACCCATCCAAATGCATGCTTTTCAAGCAGCACGATTAGAACAACATATTGGCCAATTTATGGATGTGTTGCTCACAGGAAAGGTTCTATCCGTTAACAGTATACATTTTTACAGCATTTATTCATCTTTGTTCGTGTTAGATATGAAACAAAAAAAAAACAAACAATTGTTCATTGTTAGTTTATGTTAGTTCATAGTGCATTAACTAATGTTAACAAATAAAACTTTTGATTTTAAAAACGTATTAGTAAATATGTTGAAATCAACTTCAACCAAGAATTAATAAATGCTGTAAAAAAATGTGTTGTATTGTTAGTTAATGTAAACTAATGTTGTTGACTAATGTTAACATATGGAAACTTTTTGTAAAATGTTACCAATTCAACTTTTGTCTTAAAAGGTGCGGTTACAATGCCATCATTAATCATGTCTAAATTGGTTTTATTATTGGGTAAGTAAATTGCAAACGCCTGTGTTATGTTCCGTTTTGTTTCATGTTGCAAGACATCTTGATATAATTACCACAATATAGGCCTACTACATTCGCGGAATCATTCTAGGACTCGAGCGGACTGCCCCCTGTTGACGAAACGTGGACTAGCCTTACCTCTTTTGTGAATAGGATGGCCGTATCCCAATACTCCGGGTGCGTGTCGTTGTTTTTGTTCAGCTTCTTTTGCCAGGTGCAGAAATTACGCAGGGTCATCGCTGCGTTCCCGGACACCTTGGGTCCTTTCTCTTCCTCGTTAATCACCATAAACTTGACGACCACGATGTTGATAGAGTTGAGAATGGTGGGGTGTTTGTAAAGCTTTGCTGCCACCGACATTAATGTCAGAACGTAATGCTTAAGGTCGTCACCGTGGAATTTAGCCATGGACTCATCGGCCACCACTAATGTCTCAACATAACGCGGAATGGAGACAAACCTTTTCGAGCGGTTTCTCAGGACTGACATAGTCAGGTGACTAATGTGTTGCTCCTTCAGGTGTTTAAACTTTGCCAAAGACTGTGCAACGGTGTGGGTAACACCGCTGTCCACACCGCACCTTGAAGTGGGAGTTCCATTCAGATTTGCGTTAGACCGGCGTCTGATAAGATGCGTATCCACATTTTCCCAATCGGTTGCTGGGGTGGTGTCGTTGAAAGCCGGCTTGATGAAGTATTCCCAGCCATCATAACCGAAAGCCCCCCGCAATCCTTTGCATAAACTCAGCGCTGCATAGGACAAGGGATCAGAATTCACCTCACCGGCATAGAAACACCGGCTCAAATATTCACCCTGAGCTGAATTTTGAGTAGTTGCGTCTGTGTGTGCAGAAAACCCTGGGGCAAGGAAACTGAAGTCCGACTGCAGTTCGAGCACAAAATCTTGTTCGAATGCACTTATTCTGAATACAACTCTTTGTGGCAACGCGTTCTCTTCAACACCGACTAAACTGTTCTTTACATATCTCTGGTGGTCCAGTCTGACGGGTTCGCACAACTGACTCTGCATTGAACCAACAATTTTCCATTGAACATATAACACATTAAAAAGAAGAACTAACCTTAGCAACAAAAACATGATTATGCGCAATAAACAAAACAATTTTGGTGCACCAGAAACTTGTTTGATCTATAAATGGCAAATTGAGAAAAAGAATGAGATGTGAATATTCCAGGATGCGGTGCACTATAAGGTTGCTTTTGCGCGTCCACAAAGTGCGAAATCCGCCGGTCTGTGATCCATCCCTGTTTTCAACTTGTGTACTGAAGCGGCTGTCGCCTTATGCGCGCGTAATATGTAAACATCTAGCGCCAGTAATCAGAACATTTTGGGGAGGTGCTCGAGTGCGCTCATTGGGTATGCCTCTTTAATGTTAAACCCGCAACCACTTATGGCTCTGTGAGCTTTCACATAATCAGCCTGGAGCGCTCTGCGAGCCGGGTTTCCCTCCCACCTCGTTTAGCTTTGCAGCAGCCAAACAGTGACTTTAGGGAGGATGACCACTGATATTTTATAGACCAGTTTTATGTTTATGTTCTGTAAACGCCTGTTTGTTCAGTGTTGACGAGTTTTTAATGATATTTTCTAATCTGGCATGAACAGTTTATATTTAATCTCAGGTAGGAATTTAGTGTTTTTTAATAAAATTTTATAAATGTATATTTGTATGATGACACTGAAACGAGAGCAAGAAAGCGCATCAGTCTACGTTTGCTGTCATTTGGTGATGGGCTACTTGTTTTACGCTGAGAGGGCACGCTTTGCCTCTATTTGTACCACCAGGCTTAGTGTTATCATTGTCATTTAGTGGGAGATTATAATAGCACAGTTTAAACTATGTTAAACAACGATTAAGTGGAGAATATCTGGTTACTTTATGTTACTGTTTCCTGACATATTTTTTCTGTTACATATCATGAGTGAGATGATGATAATGCAATAATATGGTTAGACAGTCTCTTTTAGTGTAGAGATACACAGAGAAGGGTAGGCTATTAACATTTTGTGGTATGGCATCTTACGTTTTGATGCCTCTGGCACATGCCCTTGGAAGTTGTGACACATCCGGTGGCATATCCTCTTGTGAATCCGTTTTTCTGTCACGGTGGCATATCCGGTTTTTAGTGGCAGGTTCCACTGAATTTTGTTGCATTTCCGGTCGTTACAGGCATGTGCCACTGAAATTGTGTGACACATGCCAATGAATTTTAAGGCATATTTTAGATGTTGTCAACGATACACGCCGGATTTATTTAACGGTAGTGATGGCACGTGGACATACGGTATAAATGACATTGCTTCCTGACATTAGCTTTTAGCAGGCTAACTGCACAAAGCCAAAAATGTTTGTTTTATACTATAGTTTAGGTCTGTCTTGTGTTGTAATACACGTTGTGCATTAAATGTATTTTGTTTTTTTGCAATAAAGTCATTAGTCAACTTAGGTGTTTTATTTCTTTAAATAGTCACTGTGCTCTTGACAGCATAACTATTTAAACTGCATTACTTTTCATTATATTTGTATGGTTAATAGGGCCTATGTCACTGTGATCACCGATGTGTGATTGAGTCTATGTAGAGTGGTGGCTACAACTGTCAAATTTAGAGAGAGAAAAGGGATATTTGCCAATTACCACCAAGAATTTATAATCAGGGTTGTCTTATATAGTTTGTAGACTAGCAATGTGAAATATGGTAAGATTATACAGTGGCACCTTTTGTGCTTCATCTGTAATGAAGTTTGGGTCACATGTGTTTATTTATCTTCATCAAATCACACACAGAGAGGTTATCTGTGCCTTTAACTGTTCACACACACATAGATGTTATGAGTGCACCTTTGTCAAATGCTTAAGAGAGAATGAGTGATTAAATACAGAGTTTTATGTATACTGTTGCAGAAACATGCATTGTACATACATGGCAGCCTTGTGAACATTGTTACAGGAAAACATTAGTGCCTTTCCAAATACAGAGCTGAAACTTTCACCACTCCCGAACTGCTAGCAGTGTCTAAACCAAGAACACAACATTAAACACAGTGTTCTCTACAAAAGGAAAACAAAATGCCATAATGTCCATGTCAGCGGATGTCTCAAAGTGGTACCCTAAAAATACAGATAAATAAAAAATTGTTAAAAAAAAATTTAATACATACAATGCACATGGGAGCATCACTGATACTTTGAACATTATTGGACATACCTGCTTCTAGAAGAAGCCTTGAAAGTTGACAACAGATGGTAGAGTGAGTAAGGCCACTTTCTGTGTCTCATAGGTCAAAGCATGTCCTCAGATAAAATCTATGTAAAAACAAACATAACTCAAAGAATTATATATATTGTAAGTTGACATTTCATTGCATACATATTAAACAAATTATAACCTTTCACATCCTATCCATCTTCTTTATACACTTTCAAATGCAGTGAATGTGAAGAGACTGAATGTTTTAAAGTGAATTAAGTTTAAGTTTCTTTCAGGTTAAAACCATTACGTTATTTGTTTTACAAATAATGGAGGTGTATGTTCTTTCAATTTGTAGAGCCATGCAGTACAGTATATGAAGTATGTTTGGTCTCAAACATGAATTCCATAAACCATTAGAATGTACATCTATGAGCATCACACACACCCACGTGATCTCAAACAAGCCACTTAGCTCTTTTTTTTTCTAACAAAATAGCCTGTGTAAGCTGCCGACTCCACAAGTGTCTCCCAAGTACCTCAAAACACTGTGGCATGTGTCAGTTGCTACTGGATGTGCCACACATTTTAGTGGCATCTACAAGTTTTGTGATCGGATCACAAAAACCACATATGAATGTTTGTCTTTTCTGATTTTGTTGCAGTTTATTATCATACAGTTATACACGTACATGGTGATTGACGTATGTCATTATGAAACAGAGTCCCTCTCCTCCAAATCCGATCAAAAGTGGTCGCAGAAGATGCATTTAAGGGACTATGTGTAAACAGTGATGTGTCACACCTGACCACATGTGGTCGGATCACCTGAGACACATCTTAACACCAGGTGGAGACAAAGTCTTACATTCTACTGTCTTTGCACCATTTGCACGTTACTGAAAGTTGGCACATAAACACAACGCTTTGGCTTAGTAAGGTAAACATAAATGCATGCAAAGAATGCTGCAGACCAGAATTGATTTACAAAAAATTGTCTAGTCAATTAGTCAACCTTTAAAGAGGGACTAATGAAAATTAAATACTGTATGGATCCAGAAACTGAAAGAACAGATTATCAACAGATTTGCACATACCACTGAATTTAGCAGTGTGTCTGGTTTAGAGGCACAATCAGTTTCTGGATCCATACAGAATGAAAGTTCATTAGTCCTTTAAAGCTCAACTAGTGACTAGAAGAGAGTTTATTGTAAATACATTTTGGTCAATACTGCATTCTTTGCATGAATTTATGTTTTGTCTGGTTAAAATCCATTAAGAACTTCGGCAGGATATTGGCATATTTTAAGATTTCTGAGCTAGACCATGAACTAAACCAGGGGTGGGGAACCCTGCTACTGGAGGGCCACTGTCCCGCAGAGATTAGCTCCAACCCTAATCAAACACACTCGCCCTTACATTTTTTCAAGTAATTGAGACCATGATTAGTTTCCTCAGGTTTGTATGATTAGGGTTGGAGCTAAACTCTGCAGGTTCCTCCCCCTTGAACTAAACCAATGCTTTACACTAAAACTTACCTATCAGAAGTGTAGAGTTGCATCTTACAGTAGACTCAGTGTGCAGCCAACTCAAACACACATCACACTCTACCCACTACATCCTTGCAGCACTTGGATACAATAACCTGTTATTGTGTTAAAAAAAATAAAATAAAAAAATAAAAAAATAAAAATTGTTAAACGTGAATTACCCTAATATCTTAGAGTGTTTTAAAATTTTCTAGAAACAGAATGCATGACATTCACCAGTGATGCATTTTAATGACTTTTCCCAGTTTCTTCATGCCCTATGAGGTAAACTGTTAAAGGTTAATGAGCTTACAGATACTATTACAAGTGATACACATTAAATAATTAAAGTTTATTTACATTCAACTGCTTTTACATGAACACACAATAGAATGTGAAACAGCAATATAACTAATAAAGCCATGTAACACTCTGGTATGTCTTTCTAAAAGCCCCCACACATCTGAATTTTTGATTAATGGATATAAAACAAAAACAACATAAGAGCCAGACTAAACTATATACCATACATTTCAAACCCAATTGTAATATATCAATATTTGACACTTACCACAATATGAAGTGATCCCCAGCCAGGCTCAGGGCTTTCATGCTGACTCACACATCAAGGAAAAATCCATAGTGCCTTCAGGTTTAATGTAATTTAAATAATAAAGAATAAATTAGGTATTACCATGAAATATAAAGGTGATAACTCAAATAAAAGATTTAACTTCAAATTTACAACCATAAAAATGTTTAGCATTACACTATCAAATCTGATAAGTTTCAAGTGGAAAAAAAACAGCACAATTTTTTACAGCACAATAATGTTTTGTGTGTGTTGCCGACTCCTCCTCAAGGATGACAGACGGTATCAAAATGCAGCGGCATATGTAATTGCCACAAAATCACTGGCATGGACCACAACTTCCAATGGCACATGACACTCACAACCGGATGTGCCACAAATCCCAGCGGCATGTGCCAGATGCACCAAAACGTAAGATGCTATACCATAAAATGTTGATTCCGCTAGTATAGACACAGAAACATTTACAAGGATTAAAGCCAGTTACTAGACTATTATTAACTATTAAAACAGAAAGATAGGGCAAAAGTGAGTGAGTGGCTTCAGCTGTAATGAAAGAATATATATATATATATTTCACTGTTTTTATTTTAATGTGTTTCTTTCTGTCAAGGCTGGCTTAAACTAAAAGATGTTAAATAAAAGTTTCCTTGCTCAATGCACAGGTGTAAGAGCGACATCTTGTGGTAAAAACATGACAGGACAACTTAATCATTAATATCTAAACGCCATCAAACTACGATTAAAAAACCTCTTTCTATGGCACACAAACAAATTATTATAGTGTTGGGCAGTTTTTCCCCCCTTGGTGGTACTGTAGCATCTCATACGATATCTTTTTAAATGGTAACCTCTGCATAAAGGCGTGTAGTTTACAGATTCATTCTATAAATGTTACAATGCTGCCTCTCAGCGGTGGTTTGGAAATCAACCTGAAATCAGTTCGCCGTTGCACTGTGCCAAGATAATGATCTGGCTGAATCATTCGGTTTTACTGTGTGTATTGCACACAACTTGGTTATGTTCTTCTGTTTTGTTCTATAGGGTTTTAGGAGATTGCAGTGTATAGGCTGTATAGCCTTTGTGTGATGGGGCTACTTGAAAATCAATGTCACAGACAGCTGCTTCTTTTACACGCTTTCTTACATCGGAGTGGTGGTGGCGTAGTGGGCTAAAGCACATAACTGTTAATCACAATGTTATTGGTTCGATCCACACAGACACCGCCACCATTGTGTCCTTGAGCAAAGTACGTAACTCCAGGTTGCTCTGGGGGAATTGGCCCTATAATAAGTGAACTTAAAGTCGCTTTGGATAAAAGCGTCTGCCAAATGCATTATGCATAAACGTAAATGTAACCTCTTCACAGTATTACACTTACACATACTTTGAATTCCAGCACGCTGTTATAGTAATAGCTGTAAGCAAAACACACTGTAAAAGTGGAAAGAGGGCGTCCCGGTAGCCCCGGATTTTTTTCTTCTTTGCTTTGTTGCAAGGGGAGGAGAGAGAGAATGAATATCAAAATAAACCGCGTATGCGTACTGTATAAATACCAGCGGTACGAGCATTCATCGCTTATACAGTGCGAGCTGTATGATGATTTTTCACAGGATTAAGTTTATTGTACTAATTTCTCGAGACTTTGAAAAAAGCTGTTTACATTTATTTTTTGACTGTCTGCAATATTACTTTTTTTATATTATTATTATTTCTTCTTTTATTTACCGTTGGAGTCTGTATTAATTTTCGAAGTTTTCATATTTTTAACCATACAGCGCTGGATATTTCCGAATTCAAATACTTATTCGAATACTTGCATTTATTAACCCATAAAATGGTCTCCATAATTAGTTGTTATAAATTTGTCTTAGTGAATCTCATAATGTCTCAGATTGCTCTGGGTGAGCTAAACGAGAAAGAGGAGACTGTGCCAGTAAACCTTACACTTAGAAGAGGGTTTTTTTGGAATGGGGAGAGACAGCGTTTTAGGATCAATGCGTTTGGTCAACTTTTCCTGCTTGACCTGGCACCGGATAGCAGGTTTGTGGCTCCAACATTAAATGTTCAACGCATTAAAGCAACGAATCTCCCCGCAGTTCTGCACGGCTCCAGGAGCGAAGGTGCTCTCAGGGATGTAACCAAATACGAGGACAGCGGTGTGGACCTCAGAAACTGTTTCTACACAGGAACAGTCAACTCTGAAAAGGAATCGGTAGTTGCTGTCAGTCTGTGTCACGGCATTCAGGGTACTTTCATAACGCAAGGAGACGAGTACTTTATTCAGCCCAAAGCAAGTGGCAACACCGGGAACTTTCATCAGGTGCATGTCGTCAAAAGGCGAGTTTTTTCCAACAGTCAAACAGCTTCAAAAATGCTATTTGATCAAGTGAATATAGACAATTTTGTGACAGAGACCAATTTGAACTCTATTGAAGACGTAGACGGCAAACTGAGACGTGCAAAAAGATTCGTATCATCCGCGAGATACATCGAGACATTGATAGTTGCTGACGCTTCAATGGCACGTTTCTATGGAGACGAGATCAAGGTGGGTCGAGAAGTCACACATTGTTTTAAAGTGATTTTATTTTGTTTAAATAGCTAAACCATGCGCAACGATAATACAACTTTACAGTCTTTACATTGTCGAACGTAAAAAATAATAATAAAAAAAACATGTAAAAGTCAGTCACTACTGGTTATCCACGTAGAAGACGTTTCGCCACTCATACGAAGCACTGTCAGAAACAAAATGTGCAAAAATTGTACCTTTAGGGGTACAACACCTCGTTACTGGGGCAGTGGCATCAAATGTACACCCACTTAAGGTACTAATATGTAGCCTAACCTTTCGGGATAGGTAAGACACAAATACGTTCCGAAAACATATCAAGGGTACTGTGGGTGTACCTTTGAGGGTACTGCCCCAGTGACGAGCTATTGTACCCCTAAAGGTCAAATTTTTGCACATTCTTTTCTGACAGTGAAAGATTAAACAGACCACACAATGAAGTTTGTTATAATTTTGTATGTGTATTTAGAATGTCGCTTTATCCTTGTGCCTCTTGGATAATCAGTCTTCGAATCTGGACCAATATTTATTTATTTATTTTATTTTCAGCTATTCAACAATTATCAAACAAAATGGTCGAATGGCTTATGTACTGTAAGATATTTTTTAGTATTTAATTACAAAACTATCATTCAGGAGCAAATTTCCTGAATGTCACTCCTCATTTCGTGCAATTGCTGCTGCATTCCCAAGTCCTAATGTATCACAGGAAAGGTCATATTGCAATGAGGACTACACACTGAAGGTTATCTCACAATGATCAGTCAGTGGCTTAAGATATGAAGAGTAATATAATTAAGGCAAATCACTTAAACTTGTGGTTTGTGTGTGACTGTGGGGTTGGTTATACAGAGTGTAACAAAATATGAAACTTGTGAATCAGTATGTGCGTGTGGAAGAAAAAAGAAAGAATGAATGAGTTAAAGAACCATCTGGAAAAGAAGGATGGCCAAGAGTTGTTTTGACCCATTTTATTGTTAAAAAGAAGAACGAATGTTTAAATATTTAGTTCTCGCAAGCCTACAGATTTGGACCACTCCCTTTATTTTTTTTGTATTTTTGTATTTTTTTTCACTGAGAATAAAGTGTCAAGATGAAGAGAATACACACTTATATTTGGAATAAGACATTTTTAAATAACATCTGCATAAATTCAGATAACCATCAAATCTGATGATAATGAAAAATTAGGCTGACCTGAAACTTTGTCAAGTCATAGTCTCCTAATGTTTGAAACTTTAGAGCCCATGGTACGTCATAATAAGCACTAAGTCTTTTGTATTTTCAAGGCCGTAATTTTACAGCTTTTTGAGTTTTTTTTTTTTTTGTGTGTGTGTGTGGGGGATGGGGGGGGGGGGGCGGGTTGTGGTGCATCTTGTCATGTATCTACAGACTTTTGTCTCACTTCTGGGTTTCTATTTTGTCTCTGTTCTTTCTGCAGCACTACCTACTGACTGTGATGTCCATGGCAGCGCAAATCTATGCGCACCCTAGCCTGAAAAATGCTGTTAGTCTGGTGGTAGTGAAGATGTTGGTTGTGGACGATGAGGAGGTGGGGCCTGAGCTTTCTAGCAATGGTGGTGTTGCCCTGCGAAACTTCTGCATGTGGCAACAACTTTTCAATCCAGGTAGCCAGAGGCATCCAGAACACTATGATACTGCCATCTTGTTCACAAGAGAGGTGAGAAACACAAATTTCTGAAAAAAAATTCTGAATAAAGTAGTGAAAAGTTTAATAACAAAATCAATATAAATAGAGGAAGCTTCCCCTTGAGATGGCTGCACGTCTGCAGAGGTCTTCACCTAACAAGTAGGCCTTGACCTACCCCAGTCATCGATTTCAGAATGCAACAATTGGGCTCTCAATATACAAATTAGCTTAAGTAGCTAAGAGGTGAGTTAAAAATGCAAGGTAGACGGAACCCCAATGGGAATCAATAAGATGATAAACACCTGTTAATCCTAACCAAGATGCTGTCAACAATTAGCCAAATTCCAAAATGCTCATCGAAATGCGAGGTATGCAAAAAAAAAAAAGAAAAAGAAATTTGGGAAATTGGAGAAATTGGTAAAACAAATAAATAAAGGAATAAAAGGACTATGAAAATGGAAGAATTAATCTAAAGAGAGAATCTGCATTACTGAGGATCGAAGAAAATAAATGGAGATGTTCTAAAAAAAAATGCTTCTTTCAGCTTGTAAGTTCTTCTCGAGCAAGGAAGTAACCAATAATGGTAGCAATCACACTGATGTTGGATCAGTATTATTACTTTTCTAACAGGATATGACTTTTAATACCAGATTTTCATGTAAAATAATTAAATATGTAGGTCATTTATTTCATTTTTCTATTGGGAAAGATGGCAACTCCAACTCCTCAACATTTCCAGTCCACATCAGAACACAACAGCACATTTATCACATTTTACAGACATAATTACATTTAACCTTTGATTTATTTGCTTGGCTACCAATTAGTAATTTAATTCTGTCAGAGACAGGGTCATGATCTTATTGTTCAGCAGGGAACCCTTTACTGTCCAATCTTGGAGACAGCAAGCATAATATTGTTGCTCTTCCAAAACCAGAGGGTTAACACTGTATTTAGTAGGTGGAGGAGAAACAAAATTTTGGCTAGACTTCCAGCTGAGAGCAATAGAATGGAATGGTGGTCTCAGCTCTGCTGGGGCTAGATGGAGAAACAGGTGGTTTTGTTTAGTGGAGGTCTGTGTGTCTCTGGTTCATGGCTTCCACTGAGATGTCTTCTCCAGTCAAGGTTATCCCAGCCTGGACAGAAAAGTGCGGGACAGGCTGTTTGGTCTAGATATGCTGGGTGGTCCAACTAACTTCCAGTTAATTTTCTCCCTCTTTTTTTCTAATACACAGTCTACCATGTATTTGCTAAATTTTTTGATGGAAACACTGACAAATATGTTTTGTTGGCAAGAGCCTGCTTAAGGAAATTGGTCTGCCTAGAACTAATGGAGCGATGTCTGGATATCAATGTCTCAAATGTGTCCCCATCTCCTCTCGTCCCCTGTCCTCTCTCAAATCATGTCACACATCTCTCACTCTCCTTTTCCAAATTGTCTCTCTCTCTTTTTGACCTCAGGATATTTGTGGATATAAGGATTGTGACACTCTGGGTGTAGCTGATATTGGCACTATGTGTGACCCCAAAAGAAGCTGCTCCGTTATTGAGGACAATGGCCTTCAGGCAGCTTTCACTGTGTCACATGAACTTGGTATGTTCAGACACAGACACACACACACACACACTCACACACACACATATATACATAGATGCACACACTGACAAACACATACACATGACCAGACTCCATGTCTGTTTTTGAACATCTCACCTCTACTAAATATCTGGACAAGAGCATGTGCTCCAGACTGAGTCATCAATTAATGTAGACCTGCTGTTTTCAGCAGCCAAAATACACTGAGTTACTATGTCTGAGTTACTGCGTTACTATGTCACCTTGATTTAAATTTTTTCCCAGTCACACTCTACTCTCGGTACTAAGCTTATAAAGATCAAACAGAATGTGCACACACAAATACAGTATATGTTCAAAAGATAAGTAAAGTGTGTTCCCCTTCTGTCACTCACTCGACGTTGTGGGTGTTTGCATACTCAGTTAACTCGATGACTGGCTGAATATAGTGCACTCTCGAGAGTTACTGTGTGCACACAGGGACCCAGTGCTCACGAACCTCAGCCGTTTAGGGCTTCGGGTCAACTGGGAAAAGAGTAAGCTCTCCCCGGTTCAGAGCATCTCTTTTCTCAGCATGGAGTTAGACTCAGTATCACTGACAGTGTGCCTCACAAGCAAGTGTGTGCAGTCAGTGCTGAACTGCCTGAACTTATCCTGGCGGAGAACAGCGGTCCCACTGAATTACTTTCAGAGGCTCCTGGGGCATATGGCATCCTAAGCGCCGGTCACAACGCTTGGGTTGATGCCTATGAGACCGCTACAGCACTGGCTTCAGACACGAGTCCCAAGATACGCATGGCACCATGGCATATATTGCGTGGCTATCATGCCGGGGTGGTCCAGCTAATTTGGAGTCGGTTCAGCAAAGCACAGGTAGACCTGTTCTTTCGCTTTCCGAGAATCCTCCCACTGCCCACTCTGGTATGCCCTGATGGGAGCTCCCCTCGGAACGGATGCGCTTGTACACAGCTGCCCCCGGGGGCTGCGCAAATACATGTTTCCCCCAGTGAGCCTACTTGCACAGACCTTGTGCAAGATCAGGGAGGACGATGAGCAACGACAATGAGTGTGTTACCCTCGTGACGCTGTATTGGCCCACCCAGACTTGGTTCTCGTGCCTCACGCTCCTCGCAACAGCAGCTCCCTGGCCAATTCCCCTGAGGAAGCATCTTCTTTCTCAAGGATGGTGGTAAAGTGGTAAACAAGATCGCTCAGGCCAGGGATCCTTCTACAAGGCATCTGTATACCCTGAAGTGGCATGTGTTCACTAAGTGGTGTTCTTCCTGACGCTAAGACCCCCAGAGATGCAGTCGGATCAGTGCTTTCCTTCCTGCAGGAGAGGACTCTGTAAGGTGTTTGTTGCCACTATATTGGCGCACCACGATGCAGTAGATGGTAAGTTTTTAGAGAAGCATGACTTGATCATCAGGTTCCTGAGAGGCATGAGGAGGTTGAATCCTCCTAGGCCATGCCTCTTCCCTCATGGGACCTTTCCTTGGTCCTCTGGGCCTTTGGAGACCCCCATTCGAGCCCTAGAGTCAGTCGAGTTAAAGGCCGTTTTTGTGCCTGCCCCTTCGGGTAAAACGAGCACACTCTACAAGGAGTCTAGCATCCTTGTGGGCACTGGCCAATGGCACCTCTCTAGCAGACATCTGCAGAGCAGTGGGCTGGGCAACACCCAATACCTTCATGAGATTTTACAAACTCTGGGTGGAGATGGTTTCGTCCCGTGTTCTTTCAGGTACGAACATGTAAGGTTTTTAATGTGGGGCAGCTGTCCAGGTGTACCACTTGCATATAGTGCCTTTGCCCTCCAGGAGGTGAAGCCGTGCGCTCTTCTCTCCCATGCGAGTTCACAAACCGTGAACCCTGGATGTCCTTCCTCCCTAGCCCTCTGGCTCACAAATTCAGCTGAGGAATTCATAGTCAGACACAGTATGTGTGCTAATGTGCCCTGTACTGGGGTAAGTGTTCCACAGGTGTCAGTTACCCCGGTAACCTCCTGTGACGTATCTTCCACGGCATGGTCTCCCTTCGGTAGAACTGTGTCTCCCTTGTGACACTCTCTGTCCCGTTCGCTGTGTTTATAGAGCTCCTCACCTTCAAAGGGCAGTACCTATCGCCGTGCCCCTTCCATGTGCAGCCCTGAGCCCATGTCAGGTATTTGCCACATGCTAACACCCCTTCGGGGCAGGGTGTGGTCTCCGTTGTGTCTTTTCCCCCTGAAAGAATAGGAAAGGAAAAGAACACCTTCCCAGTGCATTTAATGACCATTAAAAGGCCCCAGCCAAATCTAATACTCTGTGAAGAGAAAACTTAGGGAGAAAAGGCAGCTGCTGTGTGGCCTGTTCCCGTACTAGATACATCTCAACCCCCCAGGGATGTGGGGAACTACACAACGTTTTTGGGGCGTTGGGGGAGGCTACGTACAGTCCGAGTGCATCTGTTCTTACACTCGTGGTATCCTGCTTACACCTGCGTCTGCAGTTCACGCAACACAGTTCAGCTTTTTTGGCGTTTCGTATAGGGTCCCCTAGTGTCACTACATCGACACAATGTCGAGTGAGTGACAGAAGGAGAATGTCTTGGTTACTGTCGTAAACTCCGTTCCCTGATGGAGGTAACGAGACATTGTGTCCCTCTTGCCACAATGCTGTACTACCCTCTGAAATGTCCGGGTCCTTGTCTCGGCTCCTCAGCACAAAACGTGTATGAATCTTGCATTCCAACTCCCTTTTATACCCGTGTGATCGGGGAGTGGCAGACAAATTCTCATTTTCATTGGCCTTTTCTCAAAGATCTTAAGGTGTTTTGGGGCTCGCTAGAGTCACTACATTGACACAGTGTCTCGTTCCCTCCATCAGGGAACGGAGGTTACGACAGTAAACGAGAAGTTTTATAGGACATTTATGGTTTGTCCATTAAATAAGTACAAAGGGCAGTTGCAGTAGTAGTAGCTGCAGGATTCTTGTTTGAATATTTGGATGTAAGTACACACTGAGATGCAGTGATAAACATCAATGAAAGATATATCGACTATAGTCATCTGGAGAAGAACAGTGACATGGAAAATGTGTTAAAATATACAGACACTGTACATCGCTCTGTTTTCCTCTACTTTCCTACTTTTTCTTTCTCACTTTGTGTCTTCCTCTTTGTTTCTTTGTTTTTTCAGGCCATGTACTCAGCATGCCACATGATGACTCTAAAAACTGTGAGAAATGGTTCGGGCATCTCCATGGACACCATATGATGGCTCCTTTCTTTGTCCACCTCAACAAAACTCTTCCCTGGTCCCCATGTAGTGCTCAGTACATCACAGAGTTCTTCGACAATGGCCACGGTATATTCCCTCTCTGTTTGTCAGAATACTGTTTTACTCATTTAACTTTTTCAATTCATTTAATGTCAGTGAAAAAGAACTCACTGAAAAGCAGTACTCATGTATTTGTTTTCCCTTGCTTTCTGGGTAATTTTTTTACAGCTGGTTTTCTCTTGTTCAACATAAGGTTTTCAGTTTTTGATTGTTTTTGGCTTAATTGATTTGAATTCTGCATATTTACTAGAGAAAAAAAAAACTTTTTTTAAAAAAAGACGTTTTTAATACATTTTGCCTGCATTGTCCATCTGTGATTTTGTCTTTCACTTGATGAAGTTACACCCCAAATTGGTAGGCAATGCACAGCTTCATAGATCTATGAAGGTGTGCTTTGTCTACCAATTTCGGGTGTAACTTCATCAAGTGAAAGACATCTCAAAGAGTACTTTGAGATATCTGAAAGAATTGACCCCACTACCAAGGTGGTTAAATTAAGGTTGTCTTTTAGGAGGATATCTAATGCCTACTTTGGTTCATAGAGAACAGAACAATTCACAATATGATGAGTTCAGATAAAAGAAAGTGACAGCTCAAGAAATGTGGTAGACATTTTTGCTTCAGTTGTTGATTTATCTCCGTCGATATCTCAGACTCATCTTCAGTGACTCACACATTCCAGGTTTAACAACTGTTTTCCCTCACAGAGACACTATGTGTAGCCAAGCACATGCTGTCTTTACTGGTCGCAGTGTTGCCACAGGTAGACTAAGAACTGATACAATTTCTAGGCTGTTATTTTCCATTGTGTTAAGCCTGTTTCCATTTTAACAAAAGCCTTTCATTACTGAGCATTCATACAGTAAACTGTTTTACGTGTGTAACCAGAAAAGGGTTTCATTTCACGGTATTGAAACACATTCCAATTCTTAATACTTCAGAAATTAAGGTGTTTGCAACACATACTTAAAGCCTAATTAGATTTCAGAGTATCAATTATCAACACAATGGGAGTCGAGAAATCTGCATGAATGTTTAAAAGTGTTATATTGTCTCCATATCCTCTTTGATCCATATGGATAAAACTATGTTTAGGAAGGACTCAGAGTAGACATTCTTTACAGTAAAATTAAGCTTTCTTTTGTTCCCGATTCAATATTTTGGACCAGAGTGAGCTAACTAAAGCTCCACAATAATAGATTACATAATGGAAACCTCCAAATGGGAGACTGTTATGTCTTATGCAGTTAGATCTCTCTGCAATGAAAAAAAATCCCCTCAAGCCTGCGTGCACACCTGGTTTAGACTGAGTGAATATAAGTGATTGGTTTAGCTGAAGTAAACATCCAAAGGCTCAGTCAGTAGCAACTGGCTGAAAGAGAATAACAATGCAACTTCATAAACAACATTACATAAGCAGGAATGAATTCTAAAGCAAAAAATACAGCTAAATTACACGTAAAAATGGAACAGTGTTGACAGTTTTCTGCAATTCAACTGCTTATTGCAATATTGCAAAATTAGGTATTATATTTTGAGTATACAGTACCAGTGTACTTAATTTTAAAAAAAAGATACATTTATCCTATAAGGCTTTATCATCTAAGAACCGGTCTACCCCACATCCACCCTCCCCTACCTTGTGAGCCATATAGCAATTTATCTAACCATCAGTTTATGATAAAAAAATTACAAAAATTATAAGGGGAAAACAATTTAATATTAAATAGGTAATAAATAATGTGATATAATAAACAATCACAACTGCATTTATTGCACTTGTCCTTAAAGGTATAGTTCACCCAAAAATGAAAATTAGCTGATAATTTTCTCACACTTAGGCCATCCAAGATATGGAGTTTCTTTCTTCATCAAGATTTTTAGGATTTCAGGCCTCATCCTTTAAACAATGCAAGTGAATGCACTCCATTTTTTTGACGGTCCAAAATGCATATCTATGGTGCATCAAAATAATCCACATGACTCCAGTCAACAAATAAAGTTCCCTTTACAAAAAGCTTCACTTTGATGCTGCGCTGCTAAGCGCTATGGGGAAACAATCTTATTGTGAGCTGCTCTGAACATGTGTGTAACACGTCAATGAAATTGACTGGAATTTATAGCCTGGGTCGGTGAGATCATTGGACGCACCTGTGGCCAGGCTATAAATAGGAGGCGTCACCAGAGTGTCGTCAGACATTTTTCTTCAGAGCTTTCTCTCTGTGTGTTTTCACAAAACTCTTGTTAAAAATTTGTTAAAAAATCTAAGTCTTTTCCTTCCTTCTCTCTTTTATATATATATATATAAAAAAAGAAAAAGAAAGGGGAAAATGGCGGAAAAACAGGGCAAACAATGCGTGTTTCCTTGTCAGCGTTCTATGTCTGACAAAGACACGCATCAATTTTGCTTTGTTTGCTTGGGGGAAAAGCACGCTACTCTCGCGTTGGAACAGGGCGGGTGCGCGCATTGCGACCTACTTTCGGTCGGGATGCTTAGCGCTCGCCTTGCTTACTTCCGAGAGCCAGCACCCACACTTCATTCGTGGGGCTCTCGCATGGATCTGGCTGAGGAGCGAGAGACGGGTTCGCCCCTTTCGCTCGCTCTCTCCCCAGATCCTGCTGGTCCCTCGCGTGATCCTGAAGCGTGCTTCGGCGCCTCTTCAGTTCGCGAGGGGGACCTCCATTCCCTTGGATCAGATTCCGAGTTAACCGCATCTGAGCACTCCAATCGCGATTCTAAATCTTCGGAGGAGCTGCTCGATGTGATTACTCGCGCGGTGGCCAGACTTAAAAGAGATTGGCCACGTGACCAAGTTCCCCCCAAGCACTCTAAGTTAAAAGACAGATTTCTGTCTGGTGACCAAGGGAAGGGAACACCTCATCAGTCCCTTACCTTCTTTGATGAAAAAAAGAAAAAGAAAAAAAAAAAGAAAAAAATCTCCACGACGAGCTTTCTCGTTCTTGGAATAAACCTTATACCTCGCGCGTTCACGTGCCCTCCACGTCAGTATATTCGACTATCGTGGGCGCTGAGGCGCGAGGGTATTTAAAGATGCCACAGGTCGAAGAGACACTTGCGGGTTATCTCTCGCCGGGTTCGGCATCGTCGCTTAAGAAAACTGCTCTCCCCTCTAAGCCATGCAGGGTAACCTCCATGCTGGTTGGGAAAGCATATCAAGCGGCGGGTCAGGCTGCGCTGCACACCATGGCTGTCTTGCAGGCGTACCAGGCTGACCTACTAAAAGACTTTAGTGCTGGAAGAGACCTCGACGACGAAGCTTTTTCTGAACTTCGTTGAGCTGCGAAAAGCCATGAGGAAGCCTTTGGGCAATTTCTTCTTCGTCGCACTCAGGGGGCGAGGCCGTCGGTCACCCAGTCTCGCCCTGATTCTGTTAGGAGGGAGGTTCAAAAACAGAGCGTGGCAAGTCGTGCTCCCCCTCGCAGAGATTGGGGACAGGCTCGTCGCCCTCAGCAACCTCCCAAACAAGACCTCAGGGCTTGTATCTCCAAGAGAAAGAAGCCCTGACAGTCCTGTATCCAATCCTGTGAGGGTAGTTCCCTTCGGGACGGGGCGCGTGTATCATTCACTTCGGCCCTCCCGATACCCTCACGAAACCTCTTCACTCCCGCCACCCTTGGTGTTTCGGGTGACAGAGGTTTCCAACAAGATGTTGAATGTACCGTTGCTCCCTGCCATGATCCAGGACACGGAACATTCGACACCCCCTCGACAGGAAGTCTTGAAATTAGTTCCCATCTCAGAGAACCTGGCAGCGTGGAAACTTCTGCCAGGTATTTCTATGTGGGTTCTAAAAACAGTAGAAAAAGGCTTGCCGCCCTCCGAGCTTCAACGGCATGGTTTCCACTACCGTAAGCCCGGAACAGGCATGTCTACTTCAGGTAGAACTGCAAAATCTCTTGGGAAAAGGGGCCATAGAACATGTTCCCCTTCCAGAGAAAAAGTCATGCTATTACAGCAGATACTTCCTGGTCCCCAAGAAGGGGGGGGGGGGGTTGCGTCCGATCTTAGATCTTCGTGCCTTGAACCGCTTGGTCAAGACGCTCAAGATCAAGATGCTAACAGTCAAGTCCGTCGTGTCTCAGTTCCAACGTCTCGATTGGCTGGTCACGATCGACCTCATGGACGCATATTTTCATATTGGAATTCTGCCACAGCACAGGAAGTTCCTGAGGCTCGCTTTCGGGGACGAAGCCTTCCAGTATTGGGTCCTTCCATTCGGCCTAGCCCTATCACCCCGCACATTCACGAAATGCATGGATGCAGCACTGGCTCCTTTGCGACTCCAGGGCATCCGCATTCTGAATTATCTAGACGACTGGCTGATCCTAGCCCAGTCTCAGAAACTGGCAGTTCAGCACAGGGATATCGTCTTGGCTCATCTAGGTTCCCTGGGTCCGAGACTCAACGCCAAAGGAGCGTTCTTTCCCCGACCCAGAAAATTTCCTATTTAGGGGTCATATGGAATTTGATCACGATGCAGGCACAGTTGTCTCCCACTCGTGTCATCTCCATTCAGAACTCCCTGAGCAATCTCAGGCTAGGTCAAGGTTGCACTGTTCTTCAGTATCAACGAATATTAGGTCTCATGGCGTCTGCGTCCACGGTGATTCCTTTGGGCCTTCTCCATATGAGACCATTTCAGCTGTGGCTAAAAGCCAGGGGGTTTCATCCAAGGGCCATTCCCCTCAGGCAAATAAGGGTTACGTGCCCAGTGCTTCGTTCCCTTTCTATGTGGTTCAGACCCCGGTTCTTACCTTGGGTCCCACTCTAGGTGCGTCTTGTCGTCGCAGGCTGCTAACGACAGACGCCTCCCTGACGGGCTGGGTAGCGGCCTTAAGTGGTCGTCCGGCTTAATAGGAGGGTCGTCAGTTCGGTTGTCACAGTAACTGTCTCAAGCTGATGGCCGTATTTCTGGCCCTGAAATACTTCCTCCTGAGGCTGCCATGTCTTGGTGCGGGTGGGCAATACAGTGGTAGCCTCTTACATAAACCATCGGGGGATCCACGTTCACGTCAGCTGAATTTCTGACACGATCGATCCTCCTTGGGGCCCAGGGCAGCTCAGGGCAGTTTCGTCCCTGGATGCCCGTGTGTGTGTGGGAGCAGATTTACTAATCTAGGGTAGAAGAGGACCTCTTCGCCTCTATGATAGCGCAATGTCTCCTCTACTTCTCCCTAAGTCACCCAGCTCCCTTGGGTCTGGGCTCAAAGGCACTTACGTGTCCCCCGGGTCTTCTGCTCCCGGGAGTCTTGGTAAGGTTCGCCAGCAAGGGTCTTGCCTCCTTTTAATGGCGCTGCGCTGGCCGAACAGGATATGTTTCTCGAATTCCTCTCCTTGACGGCTCGCCTTGGGCGATTCCGGACAGGGAGGACCTTCTCATCACTGGTCCGAATTGTGAAAACTCTCATGCTTGGCCCCTAAGGGTACCAACTGAGGTTCACAGGGCTTTCTATTGAAGTTTCCGAGAACATTTCAAGTGCTACGGCTCCCTCCACTTGGAACTGATCTGGGTAGATTTTACAGGGCAGAAGAGGACCTCTTCGCCTCTTTTGATAGCGCAATGTCTCCTCTACTTCTCCCCGAGTCGCCCAGTTTCCCCCCTAAGTTCATATTACAGAACCAGCTAACTGCCAGTTTGCTTCAGTTCTGGATTTTCTGTAGAAAGAACTGTCAGCGGGCACTTGCCTCGCCACTGCCAGGTTCTATGTGGCTTCCACTGCGGTTTGCCACGCCTTGGTGGGCGGGGTGCCCCCTAAGAGGCGTCCTTGCTAGGACCTCTTCACAGGGTAAGACCCCTTTTTAGACCTCTAGAGTCAGCGTTTGGTAGACTTCTGACTCTCAGGATGGTTTTTCTTATGACAATTACGTCTCTAAGGAGACTTGGGTACCTACAGGCTCTGTCTCTTTTGCCGGCCTGTTTAGAGTTTGCCCCAGAATGACCAAAGCATTCTTTGCACCCTCACCCTA
Organism: Moxostoma hubbsi; assembly: GCA_032164185.1. Classification (NCBI taxonomy): domain Eukaryota; kingdom Metazoa; phylum Chordata; class Actinopteri; order Cypriniformes; family Catostomidae; genus Moxostoma; species Moxostoma hubbsi. The sequence continues at coordinate 21,221,267 of JAVLUX010000008.1, read as the reverse complement.
ACTACCTGCCCAAGGTGTCTTTAGCGTCCCTTGGCCGGTTATTTTCTAAGCCTTCTGCTCCCTGCCGTTTGTAACGCCGGAGCAGCTAAGACTTCTCAGACTCTGTCCAGTCTGTACCCTTCAGACTTATGTCCACCGCTTTTGCTAGTGGCGTAAAGTCAGGGCAGCAATTCTTCACTTGGAAGCCATGACCGGGGGTGGTCACTTCCTGGCAGACTATGTCACTTTGGGTGAGGTACATTTTTGCCCCGGCCTACGAGGCGCGCGGTCAAGCTTCGCCAGTAGGTTTTAGGGCGCACTCTACCAGAAGGCTGTCCTCCTTTAAAGCCTCGGCTAGAGGCCTCTCTCTCTGCAGCAAGTTTGTGATGCGGCAGGCTGGTCCTCCCCGCACACATTCATCTGGTTTCATGGTCATGTTTCTAGATGTTCATGCTACCCCGGGCCCTTATGCCCTTGGGTCGACATCTACGCTCATGTCTAAGCAAGTTTGTGATGCGGCAGGCTGGTCACCTCCGCACACATTCTTCAGGATCTATGGTTTGGCTAGATGCTCCTGCTACCCCGGTATGCCCTTGGGTCGACATCTACGCTAATGTCTAAGCAAGTTTGTGATGCAGCAGGCTGGTCCTCTCCGCACACATTCATTAGATTCTATAGTTTGGATGTCCAGGCTACTCCGGGCTTTTACGCCCTCGAGTCGACATCTCAAACTCATGCAGGAACAAGTTTGTGACGTGGCGGGCTGGTCCTCTCCACGCACATTCTACAATTTTCTACATGGGCTAGGATGTTTTTGCTACCCCGGACTATGTCCTTGGGTCGACATCACAGGCTCATGCCAAATCCAAGTTCATGGTATGAACTTTTGAGTTAGAGCCCTTGGGTCGGCTTCTCAAACTCATCTTTTGACTTTGTGGGCTAGATGCTCCGCTACTCCGGACTCTTATGTCTTTGAGTCGACATCTCAAGCTCATGTCTAAACCAGGTTTGTGATACGGCAGGCTAGTCCTTTCCGCACACACTCTTCGGATTTATGGTGTTAGATGTTCTGCTACTCCGGGCTTATGCCCTTGAGTCGACATCTCAAGCTCATGTCTGGAACCTCTCGCGTTCTGTGAAAACACTTCACAAGGATCAGGGGTCTGGACAGCCCCAGTGCGGCGGCGTGGGCATTTCGTTCCCCATAGCGCTTAGCAGCGCAGCATCAAAGTGAAGCTTTTTGTAAAGGGAACGTCTCGGGTTACTTGTGTAACCCTTGTTCCCTGAAAAAAGCGGAACGAGATGCTGCGCTTCTTTTGCTGCACTGGGACGTCCCAGGACCGCTCTTCAGAAAAATAATCTGACGACACTCTGGTGACGCCTCCTATTTATAGCCTGGCCACAGGTGCGTCCAATGATCTCACCGACCGAGGCTATAAATTCCAGTCAATTTCATTGACGTGTTACACACATGTTCAGAGCAGCTCACAATAAGATTGTTTCCCCATAGCGCTTAGCAGCGCAGCATCTCGTTCCGCTTTTTTCAGGGAACAAGGGTTACACAAGTAACCCGAGACGTTCTTCTGAACCCAAACGATTTAATATTTTTAGAAACAAGATAATACTTATCTATTTTTTAACTACAAATGTTTGCTTCTGTACATCTCTGTGATGCGCGCTCATGAGAGGGATGAGGTAAGCTCATTTGTAAGGTCACGCATGGAGGAGGAGGCAGGATAAAAACTCCTCTAAAACGCTGGGGCTCAGTAATGGTGGAAAACCATTATGTTCGGTAATGCAGCTAGGACTAGGTGTGTTCTCACTGGCTGCCTCGCTAATTGTTTCCAACACAGGCTCTCTGCCTCTGTTGGCATTGGTTGGCATTTACTACATGTGCACCAACATGTCTCCATAGATCTCTGCCTCGCCGAGACTTGTGATTGCGCCGCTGCTGTAGCCTCCTCCATCTCCCTCAGTTCCTCATCGGAGTATTCAGGCTCATATAGGTAGGGTTGGGTGAATAACTCTTTAAGGGTGAAATCTTCTCTTTTCTTATAAAATCAAAATCCTCTGACATCGTGTTTGAAATTGTTTTGGTTTGTGAACGGCACTTGGTCTGTGGTCTGTGCAAGTTTCTCTTGTAAACAATGACGCGCTTCCTACCACCTCCTCCTCCACGCGTGACCTTACCAACGAGCTTATGTCACGTGATCTCATGAGCGCATGTCACAGAGATGTACAGAAGCAAACATTTGTAGTTAAACAGTATAAAAAATGGAGTACATTCATTTGCACTGTTTAAAAGAGGAGGCCTGAAATTAAATCCTAAAAATATAAAATTCTGTTTTGATCAAAAGATACATCTTGGATGGCCTGAGGGTGAGTAAATTATCGGCAAAAATAAATTTTGGATGAACTATTCCTTTAACAATCTCTCAGCATGTGCACTCCTTTTCCAATTCACAGGTGACTGCATGCTGGATCCACCTGAGAATACCCTCCCTTTACCTGCCGAGCTCCCCGGCCACACATATGGACTAGACAGGCAGTGTCAGCAGGCTTTTGGGGAGGAGTATACCCGTTGCCCCAACGCCCCTGAAGATCAAGTTTGTGCTCAGCTGTGGTGTCGAGAGGATGGAAAGATGCAATGCACCACTCGGAATGGAAGCCTGCCCTGGGCTGACGGCACTCCCTGTGGGGAGGACAGGGAATGTCATGAAGGTTTGTGCGTGTCAAGTGCACTGAAGGAGGTGGGATCTGAGAAGGTACGTATAGCGTGTAGGATGTGTGTCTCTGCGTCATTCTGTTTTATCGCACTTTACCTGTCAGCACCTCTACATCTATAGTGAGAAAAAAATGTCTGGAAACACCCACACACAGATTTATGGGCACCATAATTCTAACAAAAAAATAACTGCCACTTTGGCCTTGCTTATGGCCCTTCCTTTAAATATTGTAAACACATACTGTCTTAATTATCTCCTCTGTCTCTCTTAAAATCTAAATTTTAATATACACTGCCTGGCTAAAAATAACAGAAGTAGCATACTCTAATATTTAGTTGGGCTGAATTAGCTTTGATTACGATACACATTCGTTGTGGCATTGTTTCGACAACCTTATGCAACGTCACAACATTTATTTCTGTCCAGATTTGAATTAATATTTGGCTGAGATCTTGTATTGTTGATGGGAGAGTTGAACCACTCCGTAAAGTCTTCTCCAGCACATCCCAATGACTTTAAATTGAGTTAAGGTCAGGACTCTGTGGCAAATTAATTTGTGAAAATTATTCCTCATGCTCCCTGAACCACCCTTGGTTCTTGGCATCTTGGTATTGTCATCCTATAATACACCCGTGCTAGGGGTTAAACAACACCATTGATGGGATAACCTGGCCATTCAGTAAATGCAGTTAGTCAGCTAACTTCATTTTATTGCCTCATAACTTTGCTGAGCCTAGACCTGACCTATTGAAGCAAACCCAGATCATAACACTGCCTCCAGAGGCTTGAACAGTGGGCACACTTCATGTGCTTTCCTTCTCACCCTGACCATCGATTTGGAATAGGGTAAGTCTGGACTCATCAGACAACATGACCCTTTGCCATTACTCCACAGTCCAATCTTTATGCTCCCTAGCTAATTGAAGTTGCTTTTTCCAATTAGCCTCACTAACAAGTGGCTTACATTTACATTTATTTACATTTATGCATTTGGCAGACACTTTTATCCAAAGCAAATTACAGTGCACTTATTACAGGGAGCCTAATCCCCCTGGAGCAACCTGGAGTTAAGTGCCTTGCTCAAGGACACACTGGTGGTGGCTGTGGGGATCGAACCAGTGACCTTCTGATTAACAATTATATGCTTTAGCCCACTACACCACCACCACTCGGCTTTCTTGTGGCCACGCAGCTGTTTAGTCCCAATCCTGTTCTCGTCACATTGTGTGTGTGGAAATGCTCTTACTTCCAATAATAAACATAGCCGTGAGTTCTACTGTCAATATTTTTTGATGTTACTACACCAAGCATTTTAGTGATCTCCGATTATGATAATTTAAGATTTTTTTTCAACCACGTTTCTTCCGTGAAGCTGATGGTTCACCACTATCCTTCCAGATTTGAATAATGCATTGAACAGTTCTTGACCCAATTCCAGTGATTTCAGCAATCTCCTTAGTTGTTTTCTTTGCTTGATGCAGGCCACGAATTTGTCCCCTCTGAAACACAATAACATCTTTTCCACGACCACGGGATACATCGTCTGACATGGTTGTTTAAGAAATGAGAAGCTGCACACTGCATCAGTTAGGGTTAAAAGAATTGTTGCCAGCTGAAACATATGAATCACTACAATAATGATCCAATCATAGGCTCTAAAGTATCTGCTTATGTAAATCCAAACGGCAACTTTTTTTTTTGGCTAGTGTATTTCCCTTCCTTATACTAGTGTCTGCTCAAGATGACACATTCTATTCACCATGCTGTTTACATGTTTGAAAGAGTCCTCATAGTCACTCAAAGTCAGACTTTATTTATTTATGTATTTATTTATTTATTTTCAGAAATAAAACCCATTCCTCCTCTAGGATCCTAACTGAGCCCTGTCTCTGAGCCGCTTAAAATAATCAGTTTATTTTATGGATTTCTACTTTAAATCCATCTTTTAAATGCCAAAGAGAAAGTGAGGGGAGAAACGGCAAGAGATTTAGAGTTTATATACAGTAGAGTTAGCCTAAAAAAGCTCAATAATTTTTTGGCCACCCATTTAAGATGCAGTTGCAATGTATTCAGCAAAGCCCCTTAAAAATGTATGATTATATTTAGTGCAGTGTGTTAAAAAAGAAAACCCAGCTAGTGATCCCAGACGACCTGGCTGTGAGAAGACATCCTTCAGCCAACTCATAAAAAACTCTGAAAGAAATGCAGTGTGGTATGCTCACATTCCGTCAGCACTACGCTTAGAGGAAGTGGTGGTTAGGAGCCCTTTACATGCATGGCCATATCAATGTGCATTTTGTTATGCATTTTAATTGAAAATGGCACTCTGTCAATTTACAATTTATGCAAGTGAATTATACAAGTGGATATATACAATAATTTGTTATAGAGGCATTTGAAGTTTGACCTGGCATAATGCAAACATTATTTTTGTACTAGGTGCTACATATAAGAGTGAAATGTATATCTAACTGCCTCTATTTTTGTTCCAGGTGCAAGTCAGTGGTGGGTGGGGTGAATGGGGCCCTTGGGGGCCATGCTCACGGACATGTGGTGGGGGTGTGGAGTTTTCTTACCGTGAGTGCACTGCTCCAGTGCCACAGAATGGAGGATTGTACTGTGTGGGACAGAGGGTCAAATACCAATCCTGCAATACTCAGACATGCCCAGGAGACCATGGTAACATTTTATAAATAAACTCTCTCCATACAGACTTTGGGTGGCATAGGTCACATTATTGAGGGCTAGAGAAGGATTGAGGTCAAAAGATACTCTGCTTTTTAAGATGATGCATTCATTATGATCACTTTATTCATAATGACCATTTTTATCCACAGGAAAAAGCTTCAGAGAGGAGCAATGTGAAAAGTACAACACTGACCGTTACTTGGACATTCATGGGAATATAAAGCAGTGGATCCCAAAATATTCTGGTGTCTCTTCACGAGACCGCTGTAAGCTTGTCTGCCGAGCCAAAAGGACCAACGAATTTAAAGTTTTTGAAGCGAAGGTGCACATGCATTGAAAATGCTTTTCTTTTAAACCAGTTTGATTAGTAATAATGTCAAAAAGCAAAATATATTTTACTCTCCTCGGTGTATATGGTCTAAAGCAGTGGTTCTCAAACTGTGTGTGAGTCTGAATGTTAGTGCCCTCAAGTGGTGTGCGGCACGACCCGGGATATTAGCATTAAAAATAATAAAATTTGAGATTTTATCTATATTTTAAGCTTCTAAATGTTGTGTATGTGTTTATTTTAGAAACACACTCTAAGTGATTGTGTGAACAGCAGGAATATTGATATCAATCAAATATGGCATTGTGTATGTCTCTCACAATCCTTAAGACTGCTCAAAAATGTATTTTTGCAGAGTGCTGAACATTGGTGGTTACTAGGTGTTATTTGAATCTTCTGATTTGATCGAAGGTGGTACTTGGCCTGAAAAGTTTGAGAAGCAATGCTCTGCAGTTTTAGTGAGATGTCTGGCCTCTATCTTAAACTTTTCTCTTGCCACAGCCCCATTGATGTCTTTACACTCCCACTAAACTTTCATGCATGAAATATTTTCCCTGTTGTAAAATGTGAAACCTGAGTACCCTAACCCCACAGTACAGCTACTTGCATAAGCTCTTGTGTGCACCTCTCTGAAACAGATATTTCAGATATAGTTGAAATGTAGTTAGTTTTGCGTCATCAGCCCAATGTTTTTGTTATTCCTCTTTATGTTGTTAAACTGTTCTGTTTAACTGTTTTTCCGTTGCTTGAGCTATAACTGCTTACATTTTCCTCTCACTTGAGCACTTAGGCTGCCATTGCAATATAAATGCACATTATTTCTTGTTTCAAGTGTTAGGTTTCTGGCTATCCTAACCCTTTAACACTGAACTTTCGTATATGTGTTTTGCTGTGTGCCTGGCAGGTTGTGGATGGCACCACCTGTGGGCCAGACACCACATCTATCTGTATTCAGGGCCAGTGCATCAAAGCTGGTTGTGACCTGGTGATAGGCTCCAACCAAAGACTGGATAAGTGTGGAGTCTGCGGAGGTGATGGTACAACCTGTAGGAAAATAGGTGGCTCACTAAATAAAGCTACGTAAGTAGGATACGGAGTAAATTTGTAAATTGAGTATATTTAAATGGATAGTTAACCAAAGAATTACAATTCTGTCATTTACTCATCTAAATGTTGATTTCAACCCACAATGCAAAATAATTATTTTCTTAATTTCTTACAATTATAACAAAAATTTGTGTCTTATTCTCTTGCAAAAATATCTAAACATCCTTTCACCATTCAACATTCAAACAACATTACAAGAGTTCTGAAGCCATGATATCAGTTTGTGTGATGAACAAAAAAAAAAACAGAACAAAAATTAAGTCTTTATTCATTCTCAAATTAAATCAAACGATTCATGAGCTGAATATGCTGTGCCCAAATTGAAAATGGCAACTATGGCGCAGGTTGGATGTCTATAATATCAAACCTCTTTGGTTCTTGCTTGTCTTGTGACCAAACATTATGACTTCAAACCTCCTTGACAGCCCAGAATCACTAATCACATTCATTATATGGCAAAAAGCTGTGTGAAGACTTCTTAAAAAAAATGTTGTGTTCCACTTCAATATTTAAATATACAGGTTTGTAGAGACATTAGAGTAAGTAAATAATGACAGAATTTTCATTTTTTGACAAACTATTAATTTAAGCATTACTAATGACATTTAAAATGTTAGAAAATAACAACTTACTGTAAACACTGGAGAAGTAATGGACTGCTAATATAACCAATATTCTTGCATTTTTTTATATACACTGATTTTTCTTTATAATATTTCCACAGTTTTGGTTACAATGATATTGTTACCATACCTGCTGGGGCCACTAATATTGACATAAAACAACGCAGCCATCGAGGTATCACACATGATGGTAACTACTTGGCGGTGAAGGCAGAAGATGGAACCTACATCCTGAATGGAAATTTGTCAGTGTCCATGGCAGAGCAGGACATACCAGTGCCTGGAGCCATGCTACGCTACAGTGGCTCTTCAACAACCTTGGAGCGACTTCTTAGCTTTCACAAGCTTCAGGAATCCATCACTGTCCAGCTGTTGTCCACAGCTGGAGTTGCCTCACCCCCCAGGATCAAGTACATCTTTTTTTTGCCAAGGGATGCACCTTTTAGTAAGCCTGGCACAGAGAGCAGGTTTTCACCACACGTGATCTTGCCTTTTGGTGGGGCTGACTGGGTCTTGGGTGAGTGGTCTGAGTGCTCCAAGAGCTGTGGTGCTGGATGGTCCAGGAGGAGCATGGAGTGTAGAGATGGGGATGGGTCCCTGTCCTTCCTCTGTGACGCTGGCCTGCGACCTGCAGACATCCGGCCATGTGGGGATCTGCCCTGTCCCATGTGGCAGATGGGGACATGGTCCGCATGCTCACGGACTTGCGGACCAGGAGAGCGCCACCGTACTGTAGTGTGCATGGACTACACAGGCAAGTTTCTAGAGCATGAGAAATGCAACCCAGATAAGAGACCAGAGGTAGTTGTAGGAGAATGCTTTTACCAAGACTGCTAAGGCTTAGAGTGTGTACAGTGTCAGAGAATGGGGAGGTGGTGGGATCCATTGTAGTGGGTAGTGACTGAGAAAGCCTCAACCATGCTTCAGAAACAAGCAAAGGAGCTCTTTGGAATAGAATGTTAGATTGGATATCACTTATTAAGCATAACAAGGGCATTTTATATTAAATATTATCAATATCATGGATTAACCTACTTCTCTGTGATGTTTATATTTTGCTCAGTTTCAATCACAAAGGTAACCTCCTATGGAGATCTACCTCAATCAATACAAGCTTCATAATGTTCACAGTTGTTTAGAGAGGATTCCTTTGGACAAAAAAAAAAAAAAAGAAACCTTATGCACAAACCTGCTGAAATTCTGTTAATAAATCTGTCACATACCTCCATAATACAGTGCAGTTTACGCTGCATCTAAATGAGTAAAAATTAAGGAGGTACCTGAAAGGTGGTCATACGCATTTTTCAAGTAAGAGTGTCTGCAACAGGCTGCATTTTAGTATCTTTTTTGCATGCTAGACTAATTGATTTAACTCATTTTAATTTGCCAACTTAAGTTAGCAATGAGCCTGTTTCCTATTAATATCTACTACTTTGTTTGTTTTACTGGTATTACCCTCCAGGGCTGTCAGAATTACTGGAAGAATCTGAATTTGGAAGTACAATCCATTACTGACCAAATAATAGCTGAATGTGAACAACATACAACAACATTTGTAAAGTGTTTCCACTTTTAGGACAACAAATTGGATGAATGAGTTTAGTTTTGTATTTTTTATTAATTAATTTTGATATGAAGAATCAAAGTGGAATTGCCTTCTCTCAAATACTGTGGATATTTTTATATAAATACAGCCATTTGGTAATAAGCTATTCCAGTTTGAGAGCAATGGTGAAAGTGTGCCTTTAATACATTTTCTATTTGCATCCACTGGTACAGTGTACATAAAAGGGATCATACAATATTACCAATATAGGAAAATGTGAGTTTAAATGAGAGAATTATTTATTGCTAAAAGTGGATACTTACTGTATATTATAGGACACACTTGTGCCCTCAAGATAATTATGATGATTTAGACTCAAAAAAGAGAAAATGTGTTTCCTGTGAAAAAACAAAAAAACAAACATTGAGATAGATTGCAATATAGATTTTTACCATCTATATTTCTGATTACTTTTCTTTACTGTTCCAAGCTTTAGTTGACACTGTACATACAGTGCATTTAATGTAAATGTCAATAATCTAAAATCCACAAACACATTATCGATTGCCCTTGAATGAAGAGTAAACATGAGCTTCATGATATGTAAAATGTTCTTAATAAAAGTAATCTTTTATTTAATGAGATAGGTCCATAAGTTAAGAGTTTGCTCAATTACAGTAGTGCTGAGCAGACAAGGCTAATATTAATGAAATTTTCCCTCTAGCCAGAAGAGCACTGAATTTTATATTTTACTAAATGCAACAGTGATTTTACATATGGTGAAATGCAATTTGAAATGTGTTCATTTGTTTAACAATTACGTTAGATATAATTTAATTCAATAGGACCTATAAAATACAGATAAAAACAGGAGACAAAGATTTGCATTCCATTTTGAGTCAAAAGTATGCAAGTTTTGAAATGGTGCATATTTGAAACAAAAGCATTCTATCCCTTCAGTGAAGGTCTGCACAATGCTTTTGTTATAGCTTCCTTTTATAAGCTATTTATTTTTTCTACCTTTAACACCACATTTTTTTCTTAATGCTGCTGTCTGTCCTACATGATTGATGTATGAATTTAAATAAATAAAAAATGTGTCAACAATAAAAAAAAAAAAAAAAAAAAAAAGGACTCATTTATAAGGCCTCCATCTCAACACAGTTATTATTAAGAAAACATGGGGTGTAAAAAGAAAACGTATATAAACTGTCTGGAAGTTAAATAATAATAATAATAATAATAATACTACATACATACATACATACATACATACATACATTTAAAAGATTTCAGCAAATACAGGTATACACATAAATTATAGTTCTGCTCAGTTTACATTGTGTGGACCAGATCAGGGCCAAGGAGTATACTGGGCTAGAACAGACAAATTTTGCTAACTGGGAATCGCCATTGGAACCCATGATAAGAAAACCATGTATGTCCACGTTTGCTAACGGAAATCCATACTAACGAGAGTCCAATTAAAATATCGAACAGTTCACTAACAGATTTGAAATGATAGTATTCTATTTATGGTGCTAAATGTGACTAATTATGTTATTTTCATATAATTTTGTAAGAGTTTTTGTGAGAAAAAGAGTTTACCCTTCTGTCACTCACTTCGACGTTGTGTCAAATAGTGACACTAGGGGTCACTCTTGGGAGCCCGATCCACCTTCAGATCTTTGAAAAAAGGTCAATGAGAAGTTGGCAAATTGGCAAGTTGAATTTGCATGCCACTCCCCCCGACATACGGGTATAAAAGGGAGATCGGGATGCGGATTCAATCAGACATTTCTTCGGAGTCGAGCGGTCGTATTACAGCCAGCTGAATACCACTGCCGTTTCCCATTCACTTGACTCTTCAAGAGCAATCTGCTGTTGGATATAAGGCGCATTTATAAGGAGCAGGTAAGTTTTGTTACACGGACAGCTAGCCAGGTGTATCAGTTGTGCATATCGCCTTTCCCCTACAAGGTAGGTGAAGCCGTGCGCTCTCTCTCATGTGTGTTCTCGACTTGTGAACCCTGGATGCTCTTCCTCATTGCCCTCTGACTCACAAATTCAGCGGAGGAATCTGTAGTCAGACCCAATGTGTTTGCTGACAGGCCCTGTACTGGAGTAAGTGCTCCACAGGTCTCGGCTACCCTAGTGGCCGCCTGTGTTTATTTTCCACGATACGGTCTCCCTTCTCTGTTTCGGTAGACCTGCGTCTCCCTTTTGCTATGTTTGTAGAAACTCCTCCACACGATGGGTCGTTCCTACCACAGCACCTTTCCCATGTGTGGCCCCTGTAGTCCCATATGACGTGTCTGCTACTTTCATACCCTCCCCCCAAAGAAGGGCAGGGTATGGCCTCAGTGGGATCTTTTCTCCCTGAAAGAATAGGAACGGAAAAGAACACCTTCCCCGGTGCATTTTATGAGCTTTAAGGGCCCCAGCCAAATTTAATTCCTAAGTGGAGAGAAAAAAGAGAAAAAAGGCAGCAGCTGGCGTGGCCTGCTTCCATGTTGGACATGTCTCCTCCCCCCACCTCAGGGTTATGTGGAAGTACCCAATGTTTTGGGGCATCTGGGGAGGCTCCATACAGCCCAAATGCATCTGTTCTTATGCTCGTAGTAGCTTGCCTAGACCTGCATCGGCAGTTCACGTGACCATTCATCCTTTGTGGCGTTTCATATTGGGAGCCCTAGTGTCACTATTCGACACAATGTAGAAGTGAGTGACAGAAGGAGGGAACAAGATGTTGTGTCCCTCTTGCCACATTCTGAACTGTATCGCTGTAATGCCCGAGAACTTGTCTCGGCTCCTCAGTGCAAAACCTGACTGAATCTGCATCCTGATCTCCCCTTTTCTACCTGTATATCAGGGGGAGTGGCATGCAATTTCAACTTGCCAACTTCTCATAGGCCTTATCTCAAAGATCCGAAGGTGGATCAGGAACCCAAGAGCGACACCTAGTGTCACTATTCGACACAGTCACGTTCCCTCCATCAGGGAACGGAGGTTACGAAAGTAACAGATATTTATTTAACAATTTTTGGAGAAACATGCTTTTCATCAGACAGCGACGATATGAATTATTTGTTTTCCGTCAGCATGTAGGCCTAACCACTTAATGCAGCAAAATCAAACTTGCACCTGGCATATCTTGTGGTCTTACCGACAATATCAGCATCAACTTGAAGAGCTGAAATATAATCCAGTAGGCAATGTGTCACATCTTCAAGGGATATATCTATTGAATTAATTTTTTCTTGATTTGATTATAAATAACAGTTGCTATGTAATTAGGGAAGAACTCTATGATAATGCTACCATAATTTATGTTTTACTCCTGAATTGCATTACTTTTATGTAAAATTGGTTGTAAATGCATAATATATATGTATATATATATATATATAAAGATCTTGCTGTGTAGTCATTTTCCTGCCCCACTAATAGTTTGGGTTTTGGTGAGACACTGATCAGCAGTTACAGAAAAACTGCAGAATTATTATGGACCAGCAATCTAAATGAGTGGATTAAACAACATGAGTGAAAACTCCTAGGGATTTTTATTTATTCAATTAATTTTCCCCTCATGCCTGACAAGCTATTTTTAAGGGCCACATTGTGTCACTTTGTAAGGCACTGCCCCATATTGCCACCCATCCTAAATAGAGTCGAGGAGTCGATTCCATCGACTCTTACGCCTAGAGTTGGGAATCTGAGTCGACTCCAAAAAAGTCAGAATTGAACATATCTAACATTTACGCTGCACTGATGAAAATCTTGACCGACTTGGAGGACCTCGTAAAAATATGTATAGCGATCACATCTATGGAGGCGAAACTTTCCACCCTGATCACAAGAATGGATGATGTTGAAAAATGGGTTGAATTTCTGGAGTTTGCTGAAGGAATGCTATAGGCTAACTCACCAAGTCACCAAGGCTGTAGTGGAATGCATGTGGGAAAGACTAGAGGATATGGAAAATCAGAGTGGGGGTAATGTTCTTTTCTCTGGAATCCCTGAGGGAAATGAAGTTCAAAATATGGTGACGTTTTTGGACGGGCTCATTCCAAATTTGTTCGACACAGTGGACTGCCATCTCGAAATTTAGTGCACCAACAGACTTTTCGGTCAGCTTCCTGCGATGGGTGACAGACAACGATCTATCCTGGCAAGATACATGTGGACAGCTGACAGAGACTTTGCTCTTTGAGCAGCGAGGAATAAAGGCAAGTTGTGCTGGGAGGACCACAACATCATGGTTTTTCTGGATTTTGATGGAGTGCGACACAAGCGAATCATGACAGTTTCAAAGAGTGTAAACATCTGCTTCACCAACAGAAGGTGGGCTTCGCAGAGCTTTTTCCTTTTAAGCTGAGATTTTTCCTTTAAAGCTCCTCAGCACAAAACCTGAATGAGAGTGAGCATTCCAGCTCCTTTTATCCCTGTATATCTGGTTGAGTGACATGCAAATTCCACTCACCAATTTTCATTGGCCTTTTCTCAAAGATCTGAGGTGTTTTGGGGCTCCCAAATGCTAACCCTAGTGTCACTACATCGACACAACGTCTTGTTCCCTCCATCAGGGAACGGAGGTTACGAAAGTGACCGATTTTCTTGGTGTTGTAGCAGGAGATGTGGTGCATAATCTTACTCTACGCAGATGATATATGATCATTTGTCTCTGACCCTAGTAGATCTATGCCTAGCCACCATAAAATTATTACTTTTTTTGGGAAAAGTCCCGGTTCTCCCGATGGCCAGTCCGCCCCTTGATGAACCCATGCGCTGGTGATCTGAATTTTGTATTCAAAAAACTGTAGTGTTGCTGTCAGAATTAACCGTTTTGTGTGTTCAGAAATTGTCACAAGGTCATAAGTAACATAAAAAAAAGGCAGCAGTCAGTGTTAATTCGGACATATTATATACAGCCTAAGTAAAACTTGGGCATTGGCAACAGTTCACTGAAAGTTGTCTAGACCCAGAAACATTTAGTTCAGCATTGTTAAAGAAAACGCTGAAATATTATACAAAAACGAAGCACGTGTGTTTATTTTGTGTCATTGCGTCATCAAAACAGAAAAAAAACTTTAGAGGTCAGTAGTCGCAAAAACTCCCAACGGATTTGAAGTGCGTCGAGAAAAGCATTCTGGGATACGTCATGTAAACATAAGCCTCAAATCAGTATGAGATGCCATGGGATTTTATGGGTAGTGCATTTTGAATAGGCATGCGTTTTATGAATTTGGCTTTTAATACAAACGAGGGTCACTCGTCTTTATCGGAATATGACTGTAATGTTTTTAATACGCGGCAATATGTGCAAGTGTCAGAATGCTAGCAGCTAGTTAGCTCGCTGTGATACTGAGCTGGATCTCATTCTTGCGGTCATAGTTCTTCAACATTTCAACGGATTCATCTATTATCCTGTCCTACTGGTGAGCGGAACACACATTCATCTAACACGTTTAACGTTGTGTTGACATTGACCAGTTTCGGTCATTCTCAGAGATTAGCGAGCTAGCCAGTCATTGCTGTAGGTTAGCTAGACGTTGCTCTTGGACGTTTTAATCAATATTACGTTTTACTAATCTTAAAAGGTGTTAGCCGTGTAGGCTGCTGGCAATCTCGCAGTGCTCACTAGTACTTTTTACATAATGTTCCAAATCTAGCTCTTTAATAAGCAAACGCTGCACAATAGCAGGCCACAATACGCAATTTTTGGTGGTTGGCAATTCAATGAGCATTCATTGCATAAGTCGAAGTTTGAATTGTGTGTGAAACATTAGCTAGTGGTAATTACATTGTATTTATCACTGAGAATAAATGCCCGCCAGTTAATGCATAAACAAAAGCAACTGGTGTGGAAAGCCACGCCCCTTAACTTTGTCTGAGGATGAGTTTGACAGCCATCTGTAGTAGCCTTTCCTGCCACAATTCGTCATAATTTGAGAATATATATATATATATATATATATATATATATATATATATATATATATATAGTATATGTGCGTGCCTGTGTGTAGTTAAGATTTCAGTGCATCTTTCAAAACATTTTCCCTGAACTTTCGTTTCTCAAATATTTTAAGCTTATGGAAATTTAAGCCTTAATCTTCTGACTGCAAAGAATTAAAAATAAGTAAATGTGGAACTTAAAGAAAAAAAAAATAAAAATAATAGTAACAGATCTTCATAATTGTAGCTTGCTTTTACAGTCATTAACATTTGTTACATAACTTACGTTAAGTTGTTTTGATTTGAGAAAATTGTGTTAGGCTTTTGCATTCACTTCATGCATGTTTTAGGAAGCCCTTTAATGACAAAAAAAAAAAAAAAAAAAAAAACCCACGTACTAGTAAAAGCTTAAGAAATTTCTTACTTTACAAGAGGTGGTTTCTATAAAGATTTCAGCCATATTGACCAGTTGCTGATGGAGCAGTAAATCAGAAATGTGTGGAGGTAAAGCAGTTTATAGCTTTAACCTTTAATTTTTCCCCAAAATCTTGTAAAACCTCTGTCACTGTGGAATGCAGCATACCTTTCTAAGAATTCAGAGTTATTTCTTAGTTGTTATTTTACCCCTTAATTTGAACAGACACTGTATTTGTACATTTTTAATAATGTGAGTCAAGAACTGAAGATGATCCCTTTTTCTCCAAACCAAGACTAATTTGGGCATCTGTAGAGTTTAGACATAGGCCTATCTGCCAGTGTCCATTATTCAGTTAGTTGTCAGCAGGATCCATAGCAATGCTATACTATTTTTTGGCAGATGTTTTTAGAGGGAGTTTATTAGTGCAAAAAACAAAAAGCTGGATAACCATGGCACTCTTATTAATTAATCAGAATCAGCTTTATTGCCATGTATGCTTACAGATACACAGAATTTGTCTTGGTGACAGGAGCTTCCAGTGCACAACAATACAAAAACAGTAGCAAGACATAGATAATAAAAAAAATATCTATAATTATACATACAGTCACACACGTTTCGGTGTGAGCCTTCCTCAGGTAGAGAAACAAACAAACTTCCAACAAGTGAGTGTAATATCAGTCCTTTAGTAAGTCACATGATCAACTTGCTAACAATAGTGTTAAGCATTCACTATTGTTACTTGTTTTCTTATTCAAAGGGAATATTACAAATAATAAACTAAAAGAACAGAAATACAACCACTTATTACACAAAAACACCAGCTAAATTATAGAAAATAACAAATCCTAATCCTTGTTCAGTCCAGTATAATTCATAGCATTTAACATGTATATCCAATGAGAGTGCCATGTTTATCCAGATTTTTATTTTTTGGACTATTATGAACCCTTGACCATCTTAAATTTATACTCCAACCTGGAAGCAATCTCTGTCTTGGGACATCGTTTGAAGAGTTTATTAGTGCTTGGAAGAGGTACAATATCAGGATTCTTCAGCTCTGAATCATTTTAAGCATGTACTTGTGCTTTGTGCTTTAATGATAACAGTTTGGGTCCAAGTCTCCAATGGGATCACTGGAACTGAAAAAGTGCTGAAGGTGTAAAGCTCATGTCTTCAGTCTGTAGAAGTACCTTTGCTAGATTATCAGTGAGACAATTTTCCTTTGCCTTCTGCTTGCAGGCAGTGACAAAATTGAGCTTGTTAAACTAACAAGAAAGAACCTTTTGGAAATGTATTTAGTACGACTTTATTCCTGTGACTGATATTTGTTTAACGCGTTAAAAACAATTACAAAATTAAAGTAGTATCTGTTTTATTTATTTTACTTCAGGTTAGGGCTGGACAATAAATCAAAAACGAATCGCAATTACGGCTGCCACGATTATGTAATTGTGAAAATTGACGATTACAGCGTTCAATTTAAGTCTGCTCCTGTTGCGTCAATGGTTTATAGTTACATTGCGTTTTTGCAGCAGTTGAGTATTCTAAGCAACGAAATCGCAATGGCCAATCAGAGCCGCTTAGATTAGTCCTCTGTCCTATCTGTAATGACAACTGATCCTAATGCACAAATTTTAAACCCAGATGCTTGCTTTGTTCTTGCTCTGTTCACGCAGCACATGGAAATTAATACTTAAGAAACATCTGACACTTGAAAAGCTGTAGAACAAAAGTGAAAAGCACTTTGTAATTATTTTGGATTCATTGCATACTGCACCGCTCGCTATGAACGTAGATGTTAAATACACGGCAAATGAGCAACACGCCAAATTAAAAAGATCCCTTTCTAATCAAGGTACAGACGTGATGTAAATAATTGAATTGTTATTTTAATGAGCATTCGCAAGAGTGCAGAACATTGTGTGTAGCATCACTGCACTCGTCGAAATGCAAGTCTCAAACAGTGCAAAACTGTAGTGAGTGACCGCAGTCATTCTAAAGGGAGAGTTTGTAGCATTTCTCGAGTTCTATGTACAATTTATTAAAAATGTAATAAGTTTTGTTTTGTCATGTTAAGTAGACCAATGTGAATTTGATTTGTACAAAATCGCAATAAAATAATTCAGCTTAACTGTTCTAAATGTGTTTTGGAGGTGTAGCCAACATAAAGAATGGCATAAATATCATATTTCAGGAATCTCCATCATTGTTATCGAGTCTGCTCTTATAAGACCCATTTGCCACGCAGCTGATATTGGCAGATTTAACATTTTCACAAACTCTAATCGCAAATGACTGTTTTTAAAGTAATTCAAAGTGCAACCACTGAGGCCAAAAATGATCTTACATGAACAAGATCACCATTGAAGATCTAATGGGATGAATGGTCCCCTGTCTAGCCACTTAAGGGCTTACTGAACGCAGTAACTTTAAATCAGCTATTAATAAGTTTGAATATGCCATATGATTTACTGTACGTGGACTAATAACTCAACCAGTAATTTAGCAATAATTAAATTTATTCTATACCATAGATATCAATTTATAATCATTTTCATTTGCCTTACCTTAACATTATTAAAATATAAAAGTACAATATAATACTTAGAACCACACGGTTCTCTGAAGAACCGTTCTACTCTGAAGAACCACACAGTTGCTTAATTTGTGATGTCACGGTAATTAAACATTTTAATCGACATTAATAATCGTGATTACTGTATCAAGAGCAATAATCGAAAATTATGATTTTTGCAATAATTGTGCAGCCCTACTTCACGTGTTAGGAGAAAGTCTTTATGCAGAGTTGTTCCTGGCAGGCTACTCAGCCTTACATGCTTCGAATAGGGTGGCCACAGGGTTAGGGCATCTGCTGTCTGCCAGGAACAATCCCAGATACCTTTGTACAATGGGCGAAACTTCACTGTTTTTCCCCCGCTAAAATTGGCATATATAAATTTTCAGTAGGCACGTACTTGACTCAACTGCACTTCCTAGCACAGAAACTGATTGTGTGGAGCAGTGCACGCTTGTTCATTATGCATGCCGCATGTCCCCGGCATAATAAACACGGGAGCGGATTTACTGTATGAAGAATGGAGACGTCACCCACAATTGGTGAACCAGGCATGCAAGAGAGATACAGGCAAGCTGCTGTACAGTATCTTTTTACGTCTCCTTTAAATGCGCAACTACGGTCATCTGAACCAGTGTCAAAAGTGAAACCACGAGGGACCCTGTGTGTGCGCGCATGATAGAGACTGAGAATGACCTGGCCGGTCAGTAAGCTGCAGCCATGTATACTTGTAGGGCTAACGCACAACACAAACCGCATGGAACTAAAATGAAAAAAAGAGATTACGAAAACAGGGGACCATACAGAATCCAAATTTAACAGAGCGGCAAGTTTATCCTAGCTAGCTTGCTATTATTCCCAACTGTGATGGAACTAAAAATATATTGGACTTAAGTCGAGATTGAAGACTCACCGCCGTCTCTTAAATCTGTCGTTTGGTAGAATTATGGTTTTGCAGAAACTACAGTAATACTGGGCAATGAGTAGTGAACAGGATGACGGCTGTGTGTCAGCTCTGTTTCACCATAGTCAGGTATGTCTCAAGAATTACATCTAACATGAGGACTCATTTGTGGTGACATCATCCACATGTGTTTCTTGAGCATACGGGGACAAAGCATAAAGTGCCTGTGCAAGTTAGTTTTGCCACGGCATTCAAGCAGCCCCTCACTGCAAGCTTAGCTAGAGCTAAAGCGATTAAACACCATAAGAGTATTGCTGACAGAATATGGTTGCATATCTGCATCGACAGTGTTCACAGTATTTAAGCATATGCGTTAGGTGCGTCAGCACTTTTATAAAGTTCCTACAAGAACACATTTCAGCAATTTTGTTGTGTCCGCTCCAAACAAGAATGTGCTGAAATTGTACAGCAGGGGACATTGTCAGTGCTGACAGATCCTCCCTGTGGATATTCTGATTTTCCTGAGAAAAAAAAAGAAATGTGAAAATTGAGTGATAAGTACAAGTGGTGTGCTGAAAGTTAAAATATAAGAGTCTAAGTTATGTATTGTAATTTCATTGAAGAAATATGCATAGTGCTGCCATGTATAAATGAGCCTTCACAATAAGAAACAGCCACTGTTTTCAAAATAAATTATTATTTGTTTTCCCTGTTGTACCAAACCGTAACCCCAAAACCGAGGTACATACCGAACCATGAATTGTGTGTACCATTGCAGCACTATCTTCAGCTGATGTTCAAATCCTCTGAAAGCTTAGTAGGTGGTGGTAATGCACCATAAACTGGATTGCCAACCGACAGTTAACATCACCAGAAGAAGAAAACAATGGATCTCATATTCATACACACTTTTTTTTAATAAATAGTACATAAATAAACAGCAATGGTGTTGTTGCCGTGTTCTGTCAGCAACTGTTGTATTGCATTGTCAGTGCTGTCTTCTTCGGTACACAATATTAAATTAGCCGGATAGCTAGCGACTATCGAACCTGATTGTTTTCCATGGAAGCAGGGCTGCCCGCGAATACATTCTAACAGGCTGATTTCATGTCTGTGGTTCAGTTAGCTATTTGTGTGTATTTGCCGAACTGCTTGCGGTTTTAGCGACACATACCTGATCCGATCGTGTAGATGTAGAACAGACAAATTATCAAAAATACTCAAGTTTATCATCGATATTGGAAAAAAAAAACCCCCCCACACACACACACACACACACACACACACACACACACACACACACCTCTATCTCAATTTACACACAAGGTCTTAAATTTAAAACACTAGGAAGCAGCAGGGTAATAACCATCATAATACATGAGATATTAAGAGCCTTGTTTATGTTTGTCTAGATGTTCACAAATATCTCTACTAGCTTGTAAACTGCAAGCACATCAACACCCATCAATATTCAGCAAAAGGTTTCAAAACCCTTTTATCCCAAATGCATTAAATGAATGACTCATGTGAACCCCCCATACACTTCAGTACATATCCAACACACGCACAAATTCATAAATACCTCACAACACATACACACCAAAACATCAAAAGTACAAACCATAAATACCAATCAACTAAATGCATAACGGTTGTTGATTAGCTACAGTAAAGCAAGCATGGAAATTAAGAAGGTCATCTGTTCTCATGCTATTAATACTCCCAATTGGACCCTGCACACCGGCAGAAAGAAATCCCAACAAATCGAACCTTAATTCATAAATTGCAATACCTTAAAACCGGACTGCTGGCCTCCTTACCTGCTACCGGACGTGGGTCCCTTGCTCGGAGAAACATCAAGGACGGCCGCACCCACCTCTAATCAGTTACTCCGACATCAAATTGTCCCTCCCAAGTTTTACTTGCACGCACGCAATACGACAATCAGTGACCCACGTCCCAGCACGGCAGCGTTAGGTTTGGAGCTCAACAGTACCAAACACACAATTCGCCCCCACATAAGAAACATCGCGGCTTTATACTTTGAGCACATTAATCAAATAACCAACAGGTGTGCGGTCTCGTTCACCAATGAGACAGGGTGGAAACACTGCAAACACATGATCCCGCCTCTTGTTTATATTCAACAGCCTACATCAGTCCAACGAGCCCGATCCAAATCCAATACTGTGTGTTAGTCATGTTCATTCCTGTCAAGCTCAAAATGACATAAAAGAACCATTAAAACACAATTAAAGCAGTTCATATGACTTGTGCATTTTATTCAAAGCCACTTGAAGACGTGCGATAGCTCTGTTAATCACAAATGGGATAATATACACTTACAACACCAGTCCGTTATTGAATGGCGCTTGCTCTTTTTACACACACAAACACTCGCAGCTATTTTAGTCTTCACTCATTGCGCAACATTTGAACGCTACTCACGAACAACATCTCAGATGCTCAATAGTTTGGTTCACTTATAATATGCAATGGCGCCGGAGGTGCATTTTACCAGAATTTGAATAAGAGGCTTATTAAACTACTGTGAAGTTGCCTACAAACAGACACTTACAGGACTTCCTGGAGAGTTCAGAATGTCAAAATAAAAGCCAGAGGGTTTTAAAGTTAAAGGTGCGCGATTGAAATATATTACTGTTGTATTTAAAATTCAATAATATTCAAAGTCAATAATAATTTTATTATTATATTTGTTTACAAATTATAACAATATTTAAGTTTAATGGGTTCTAAAAAATAACTGTGAATGAAAAGTGAACATGTCTTGTAACTAAATTTAACAAAAAATGTCCAGATACAAGTTGGAGAAAAAAAATAAAAAATCCTGAATACTTAGACTGGAATTACTGTTAATTTTGCTGCAGCATTATCCAGTTGACTAGTTAACAATAAAGTTTTAATAATGGTTTGTACATTTTATTTTGAAATAATGTGTAGTTAAAGGTTTATTTCTTTACATATAATTAGCATCACTCAGTGAGGTATAGATATTCTAAACTGATTATGAAAAAAACAACACTGGTATCGGATCTGTATCGGCTGAGATTTCAGATATCGGAATCAGATCGGAAGATAAAAAGTGGTATCAGTGCATCCCTAGATTCTCTTGCCAATAAAGTTGGATGTGAACGATCTGCCCATTTGATCCTATTATTTAAAAAAGTCCACTTTACAATGCCAGAAGAATTTGCCCAAATTGTAACTACAACATATCCACTGATTTTATGCATAAATATACTTGTATCAAAGATTAATAACTCTAAAAATGTATCTAATTAACTCCAAAAAACAAAACAAAAACAAACATATTAACATATATACATATTTAAATAGTTATAAATAAATAAAGACTAACCAGTTTCTAGCCAAATTCTTAACCAAGCTATTGACAAAGTTTAAAGTACAGGTGCTGGTCATATAATTAGAATATCATCAAAAAGTTGATTTATTTCAGTAATTCCATTCAAGAAGTGAAACTTGTATAATGTATACATTCATTCCACACAGACTGATATATTTCAAGTGTTCATTCCTTTTAATTTTGATGATTATAACTGACAACTAATGAAAACCCCAAAATCAGTATCTCAGAAAATTAGAATATTACTTAAGACCAATACAAAAAAAGGATTTTTAGAGATTTATTTAGTTTTTTTATGTTTGTTGTAATGTGGCATGTACCATAATTTAATCACTATTAATAATAGAAAACTTTATTTTTGTGTGATTAATTAGTTTACAAAAATTAACTGATTCACAGCCCTAGTATTTAGGTGTTGTTAAAGTTTTAAAAAAAGTACAAATTAATAAAGAATGAAGGCCATATTTTATTTTGTGGTGAATCTCTGGAACAAGCCATTGGTCCTCTTCCAATCAAGTCCACAAATGTTATGTCCAGGAAAAAGTCATGGATCATTCCAGAGTTTGTCTTTAACTCTTTTATTACATGTATGGTTTAGGTCTGCAGGTTATTTTAACCCAAGTCAAGATGCAAGCTGGAAATATTAAAATAAACCTGTCTTTAGCCATTTTGGACTAATGTAGCTTTTTCTTTCTAGGCAACCCAAAATTCTCCACCTACTGTGAAGGATGGGTGTGAAAACCTTCACTCACAACTCGCCTAGCCACAGTCAGGAGCTTTTGGATAAGCTCAACAACCTGCGCAGTGAGGGCCACTTCTGTGACATCACAATTCGTGTACAAGGTCAGCTGTTTTCTGCCCACAAAGTAGTGCTAGCATGCTGTAGCGACTTCCTTCGTGCAAAGCTGACTGGGAAGCCAGCTGAAGAAGAGACTGTAATTGTCGGAGATGATAACAAACACGTGCTGGATCTTCAACATGTGACAGTTGCTGGTTTTGCTCCTCTTCTGGAATATGCGTACACTTCCACCCTGTCTATTAGTACAGAGAATATCATCGATGTATTAGCTGCAGCTAGCTACATGCAGATGTTTGCTGTTGCCAACACTTGCTCCGAGTTCATGAAGTCGAGTATCCTGTGGAACTCGGCATCCTCAGCAGCAGGAGGTACCGGTAGTAATCAGCCCCCTGTTTTACAAAGGCCCCAAGAGAACCCTGAAGGCCATGCAGGCTGCACCCTTGCCCATATAGATGCTCTCTCCCCATCCCCAGTCTCGTCAGAGTGCAGCGTTCGGGAGAGGCCCATCCCAGTGTGCCGTGAGACTAGGCGTAAGCGCAAAGGCTTTGCTAGCCCACAGCCAGCAACCTCTACCTCTCCACAAGTCCCCAACCCCTCTCCTTCCTCTTCCTCCTTCCCAGAGAGTTCGGCGCAGGCTCTGGAACCATCCCTGGCTTTCTCCTGGACATACCCTTTTGGGATGGACCGACGTTTTACACCAGAAAAATCTAAACTACCAGAAGGTCTCCTGGAACCATCCGGAGCCACAGGGCAGGACTCTAACGGACGCGTCCTGGTGGAGTATCTTGCCTGTGAGGGCCCACGTGGCCTGGGTGTCGGGGGGGCAGCTGGTATAGAGGAGGAAGAAGAAGAGGATGTGCGGGTGAAAGTGGAGAGGCTGAGTGATGAAGAAGTGCATGAAGGGGCTTCTCAACCCATCAGTGCTCCCCACAGTTCTCTGAGTGACCAGCAGACTGTCCCTGGCAATGAACACACCCAAGAAGATCTACTTATCAGCCCGCAGTCCTCATCAATTGGTAGGACTGAGATACAACACAGATATCCACACATTTATAATAGCAATACCTGTTCTTGGTGAGCTATCAGTAGATTACTAATGAATGTAATTGTTGTTATCCATTAAAAATAAAAAAAATAAAAGTCCTCATGATTACGGTTTGTGACACATTTATTTAATGGTTGAGCAATATGGGTTTTTCATTGGCTGATGCCAGTAACTAGAGATAAAGATGGCCAATATAATCCAGATATTTTTAATATAGGCAAATATAATCTAATTTCTATTTTAATTATGCAAGTGTTTATTTAAATATATTTTTTTTTTACATTTATGCAAAATAGTAATAAAATGTGTCTGTCATGGCCAAATAATGGTTGATTTATTGGCCTTGCCAATATATTGGTGTATTACAAACCAAATTCACCTCAGTTAAATTGTTACTCACTGGTCATAATATGCACTGCTGAAAACTTTTGTAAGTTTCTGAGGCACTATCTTTCTAGACTAAAATAGATGCCAAAGAGCTTTTAAGCCTTATTAAGACACGGTTTTATGATTAAGAGGTTTAAAAAGAATATTCTGCTCTCTCTTCAGGCTCCATGGATGAGGGGGTGAGTGAGTGTCTCCAGTCCATGCAGGGTACTCCAAACGCTACTGGCCACATGGAGGAGGATGAAAGGTAAGACCCATTTGGGTCAGGTGTACGTGTTGTTTTTACAGAGTATCCTTTTACGATGTCTCAATTTTACGGTTTAACTAAAAGAGCCCCTCTGAGGAGGGACATCATTTTTCATGCTTTCCATCGTCATCTTTACTCATGTATACTTATTTAAAAGCAGCAGAGGCTTCTGTGCTATTAGGATGAAGATTTCTAGCCAAGAGGCCAGAAAACCTTGTTGGCAGGCTTTCTGGAAAGTTCTTGGACCTAAATTTCCCTTTTGGAATACTGGAAGAGTAGGGAAATGGTATGATGCAAAACAAATGGGGTAAAAAAAGACACTGCTGTCCATCTCAGGAGAGGAGTCCGCTTTTATATGAAAACTTGATATGCCTGACTAAATGTGTTATATGTTAGCCTTAAACCTTTGTGGGGTGATCTTTGTGGATCTGTAACGAGAGGAAATGGTATTGGTAGCATGAGTATGACACTTCCCGCTATTCCAACTAAAAATAATATAGCACATAATATTTACATTTTGTGAAGACAAAACAAAAAAATTAGTCAGTTGCACTAACATTAAAGAAGGTAATGGCATGTTTTCAAAATTATATGTATAATGGTTAGGTAAGCAGATTTTTATTTTCTAGCCCAATATTCAAGAAAAATAAATCTGTACATTTATAATCTGTATTAAAAACAACAAAAAAAAAAAACAAATTCAAAGATCTGTCTGTGAACAAATTACATGAATAGCTGTTGAATACTTTGTGGTATCAGGCATCTGATGTATGAAAAAATAAAACATAAACTACCAAGAGTCGATTTGCAATTAGCTAATTCTTTCTTCTCTCGTCACTCTTCCTCTAGGCTGGAAAATGTCCAATACCCATACCACCTGTATATCAGCCCCTCCAACCGCCCAGGACTCGATGGCCCTGAACGGCCCTTCCAGTGCCCAACATGTGGTGTCCGCTTCACCCGAATACAGAACCTTAAGCAACACATGCTCATCCACTCTG
The DNA here is from genome assembly GCA_032164185.1 of Moxostoma hubbsi. Taxonomy (NCBI): domain Eukaryota; kingdom Metazoa; phylum Chordata; class Actinopteri; order Cypriniformes; family Catostomidae; genus Moxostoma; species Moxostoma hubbsi. The sequence continues at coordinate 21,195,548 of JAVLUX010000008.1, read as the reverse complement.
GTGAGAGAGCTCTTGTTATTATTTTATGTTGCAAAACAGTACAACATGATTCACTGATGTGCCAGTTAGTTTAAATATTGATGATATTTTGTTGCCTCTTGGCTGTGGTCCATACAGACCTTTTCCTCACATCAAGACGGCATCCACACTGAGATGGCATTTTTGTTTGTGAAAACTGAGCTTCTTGAATGTGGATTCATTTGAAAATGCCATCTTCACATTGTAGCGTGGACTAGTATATGTGAAAACAATTATATATTTTATGCCGTGTGATCCATTCAACCAAAACAATTAAGAAAGTGTTATAGCAACACTGTTGTCCCTGATATTCACTTTGATAACATTGTTAAATAAAAATTTTACTTTGTGCGACATTCACATTGCATTCCTTCAAAGGTGACGGTGACGGAACACGAGGACAACCGCTTTTCAGACCGCTCATGCAACAGTGTTTTTTCACATGCGCAGTAAGGGATTTTTAGCATTTATATATGTTTCAGTGTGATCGAGCAACTTTTGGAAAACGCTTGAAAATGGCAATGTGGACAAAGCTTCTAAAAAACGCAGTTTTTAATTGTATCCAGACGTAGCATTAGAGACTGTTGAAAGGGATTGTGAACAAATGAAACCTTCACAATTAGCATTATAAATTATTAGAATGAGTAGGTTATCATAAAAGATCTCAGTGTTGCTCAGGTTCATAATAAAAAGCAAATACTGGTTACATTCTTTTCAGTCAAATTCAATGTCATTATTTTCTCTTTTTGATAATTATCTTCTGTTTTCTTATATGATAAACTTGAATCTTTTTTGTGTTTCCTCTACAGGTATTAAGCCATTCCAATGTGACCGCTGCGGGAAAAAGTTTACGCGGGCATACTCGCTGAAGATGCACCGGCTGAAGCACGAAGGTAAACGCTGTTTCCGGTGCCAGATCTGTAGCGCCACTTTCACTTCCTTCGGTGAATATAAGCACCACATGAGGGTGTCTCGTCACATCATCCGCAAGCCTCGGATTTACGAGTGCAAAACGTGCGGCGCCATGTTTACCAACTCTGGCAATTTAATCGTACACCTGAGGAGTCTCAACCATGAGGCGTCAGAACTAGCAAACTACTTCCAGACCAGGTGAGGAGGAGCTGAACACTCTAAGAAAATATGAAGAAGTACCAATTTAGATTTGTACGCTCGGCCGTTCATCCCATTTTGAGGTACCACATGCGTTCTCATGGTTGAATTGTAATATTTAAATAAATCGAATTTTAACAATATGTCTATTAGGTGAAACGTGTAATTCCAAAGAGAGTTGAAGTTAGCCATTTGTTCCATAGTAAATGGTTGAGGTGTTATTGACAGTGCTTCCATCAGATTAAATGTCTTTCCTGTTTAGTTTTTTACACAGTCCAGGTAAACGCCCAGTTCCATGGTGCTGTATTTGGCAGAGCATTACTTACTGAATAGAGCTTTCAGGAAATCCTTGACATCTCTTCAATGACTCCGATGATGAGTAGTACGATAAGTACAAATAATATAAGTCACCAGTTTATTTGCTTCTGAATAGAATGATTCCTTTTATTCTATGCCTAAAATGACACGCCATAGAAGCTTGTGTATACTTTAAACGAAGTTGCATTGCATAGATACAGTTGTGTGTTCTCCAGATTAAAATTAGTGACTTCCCTGTTTAAAAACAAGTAATGTCAAATTTAAATCATCAAATCTATTTTGGAAGTAGTGAGAGTTGGTCTGTCTACTAGGAAAAGACGCACTGAGATGTAATCAGTTGAAGTGGACAGGGAAATCAGTGCTAGTTCAACTAATTACTACTGAATAGGTTTGAAGTGAAGTTCTCATGAAGCTCTTTTTTAGAAGAGTATCAGTGGAATCACTGTGTATATTTTTGAGGAGAGTCTTCTGAGGTAATTCTTCATTGATGCCAAGGGAAGGGAGTCAGATGCTTTGTGCATTGAGCTCCTGCTAAACAGTGACTCTTATTTAATCCAACTGTTTATTTCATTTGAGGCCTCTTGTTTAGGATATCTGTGGTCTATTCATCTTCGTCAGGCACAAATAAACAGTAGGCTACAGTGCTGTGGCAATTGTTTTTCTCTCTCTTGTGCATATTAAGAGAGGAAATGGCTGTGATGTGTCCTGATGCAGTTTTATTTGTTGTGATTACAAGAAACATCTGAAATTGCACCCACGGTTTTCACTCCCACAGAGACCAATTGTATCTCAACGACCTATTTAGTGCAGGTCGTGGGCAAAGGCTTTTTATTTGTAATGGTTAGACCTTTGCATTTTTGTAGCTGTAATATATAACTTTTTTGCCAAGACACAATCCCCTATTTAGTTTTAGAATGCTGAAATGTTTTACCAGATTACATGTTATCACAGTTCATTGTTGGACCTGTACATGCTAGAACTGGCTATTGATTAACTTAAAAAAGTTGCAAAATGAAAAAAAAAAAATTATCTAAAGAATCCTGTACTCATATACCAAACATGGAGCGCAATCTTGGACGAATCATAAGAACTAATTTTTACAAAAAACTTGCGGTTTTTGAATTTGTGAGTGATTGGTTTGACATCCTCAGATTGTGGCTTCATTGGGGAGTTTGCCTGAGAAAGACTGAAAGTCATCTTTATAACCTGTCTTTGCATTTTTGCTTCAAACCAGCATGTCTGAAGAGGTTTAAACCTAGAGTGCAAAAAAAGTTATACAAGCAATATTTCAGGCCAATCAAGATGATTGTAAAGATAATAATGATGATTGAATTTGTTAATTTAAAGCATGTTGTTTAAGGCAGGATTAATGGTCTTCTGAATCTCGCACTTTCTCTCCTTTTGTTGCCCCAGTGAGTTCCTCCTCCCAGACTACCTGAGCCACATGCAAGAGGAAGAGGGTCTGGGACACTTTGAGATGAGTGAGCAGACCTTTGAAGCTTCTTCCTCCTCTTCCTCAGTCCAAACACCTGTTATCTCCCAAGTATCCTCTACTATGAACTATGACAGCCACCCTCCCGCACCTCCACCCCAAACCCCAAACTCCAGGTCAGGGCACGGAGGGGAGCCAGGGGACAACCCTAAGTCCACCACTGCTGTTACATCTCAGCAAGACCCAGAGGAAGACGAGGGAGAGAAGGAGAAAGAGGGGAGAAAGCAAAAGAAAGCACTTGTGTCAATTACAATTGAGTGAAACATTTCCACGTGTAAACTTGTAGAATAAAAGTGTTATGAGATCCTGTTGCACACAGTGGTAATGCAGCTCAATGCATCTGTTGTTGACACCTCGTTCTAAATAACATTTTAACAGCTTAAGATTCTGATGTTTCATTATGAAAGGTGTGATGCATTTTGACTTTTCTTCATTCTGATTTGCTGGGGTTATTAAAAAAAAATATTTTATCACATGTGATATGAATTTACATGCAGATCTTTCTCCAAGACGATTAAAAAAAAATTACATTTGTAAATGTGACCTGTTTTAATAGTAACCCACAAATGTCTCTGATTATACTGAATTTGATCTTCAGAACACATTTACCTTATTTAATTATATCTTCCTTGATAATATCTTATCATTTTATATATTCTTATTATTTTGTTTAAAATAACCCGCTTTGTGATCATTTGTCAAAAAGTATAAAATCATCTAAATTTGATAGTCAGGATGATTTTCTTGAATGATGCTGGTTTCTTTTCAGCTTTACATTGGACTATGATTGATGTACAATTTATTTTAATTGTTCAATTACCTTCTCATTTCTTTACTCCTACTTCATGCTTGTTTAATCTCAATGTTGCGCACCTTAACCGTACTGCCCTACAAAGCAAAATGCAGTAACTGTGAACACTAAAACTGAAAAAATTATAAATTTTCTGTGTGTATTTTGTAGTTACTGCAATTTTCTGTGAATTTGAGCATAGTTGAGACAAACATATCACATGGTAGATTATTGTCTAAGAGACCCGATTACAGTCATAAATCAATTTTGAAAAAATGTGTAGTTTTGCTGCATTTTGCCATTTCACTGCAGCATAGCATACTGCCCCTTCCAACTGTCAACCAACCTATTATAAATTACGAAGCTGCAGCCCTCTAAGGACCGTTCCTGAAAATGTGAAAGACTTTGTTACTACTTCCATGTGTTCAGAGCGGAAACAAAACAGACTGCTGTCAAGTATGGTTACCCTTGAATCTGCCTGGCACAAAACAACAGTGAAAACCTATTAATGAATTGTTGTGCATTGAAAGTGACTAATCAAATGAGTTTAAGATTGTTTTGAATATGTACATGTGAATAGATCTGTTTTCGTTCCTTTTTCCCCTACCCCTTTTCTTTTGCTGTATGTCTAATGCTGCTAAATTTTGTAAACTGTGCCTCTTGCCCAGCTCTCAGAACCACTCTTCAAGTTTATCTAAAGAGCTGTACATTCATTATTTTGGCTTAACATTCTCCTTTGATTACGACATTTGGAAGAAATGTTTAATGGGTCACATTTTAATAGAGTGGAGAAAAGGTGATATTTTCATAGCCTTTCCCATTTTATTGCTGTTGGAATTATACTATGGAATTTTTCTCCATAACTTGATGCGATAGTTGTATGTGCCTAACTGTCTCCCAACAAAGTTTATGAATAACGTTTGACTTTGGCATGAGCCTTGATTGAAGATAAAAGTTGCAACTGGATTATGTAGCATTTGTTTGGGGGTTTTAATTATCAGATATCTCATAAGTATGATTTGTGTTAATTGCTTCCTCTATGTGATATTGCACCTGGCAATCAGTGAATTTAGATGCTGCTCCATTCCAACTTTAACTTTCTCACAGTGCAAGGAACAAAAAAATGACATGTTTTGTGCAATATGGTTTTGGATGTTTCACTTGTTCAAAATAATGTGAATTGAAACCTTTTATACTGCAGTGGACAATGAGATTAAGGAAATACAGGAGGGGTGAGAATAAGCTAAAGAAAAACAATTATGTGCCCTTTTATAACAGTTAAATCTGATATGTTGGTTTGTGTAAATGGCAAAAAGTTGCCTTTTCTTTGGTGTAACAAAAACTAGGGTTCAAAATAATTTTCTGATGTCATTTCCCTTGAGACACACTCCTGCTCATTTCACTCTCTCCATCTTTGAAACTGCGACTATTGCTCAAGCTCAATTACTTTATAGTCTTGAGAGTTTGTAATAACGTATTCTCCATAAAACAATATTGGCCGTATGTCCTAGATTGCTCTTTGTGCTGATTGCATGTTTTCCCTGTGCTAAAGAAATAAGGGAAATCAAAATAGCATGGGTTGATTTGTTTGTTGGATGTTGTTGCAGATATGTACAACTACCATTTTGTATACAATATTCAATCTTTGGTGTTCATTTGCTTGAGCAGAGAGAAAAGTGATTTCAGTAGTCAAAATGCTTTTTTCAGATTCTGTATTGATAACAGCTACCTTCAAAAGTGTCAATTTGTACATTTGTAATATCAATGTGAGTGAGTAGTTATTTGAGCCTTGTAGCGTCTGCTTTTGTGACAACGTCTTATTGGTATATACTCTATATTTTGTTTGTTTTTTAACAGCCTAGTTTTTGGTCGTATCTTGTGCCTTTTGATATTGGATCTGTATTGTTTTGGCAAAAACATGCATTGATATTAATTCATAATGTTTTGTAGACAGAATGCTGGTAGACTTCAAATGTAGCTTGAAACTAAAAATATTTTACAAGTGCTATTCGACATGGTTTAAACTGTATGTTTTGTGTTTATTTTCATAAAGACAAATGTATTAGTCATTTTGTATTACTTCAGTGGTTCTAATCATCAGTTCCTGTGCCAATTCAGACTTATTGAATGATGTTTTGTAAAAACAGTACATAAAGTAAATGGGTCAGCTTAAAATTCCAAGTTTTGTTTTAGTGTTTCCATGTTTCATTCTTATTACTACATAGTCATTCTGGTTCATGTAACTGCCAATATATGTGCAATATGGTGTAATGAAAATTCCAACATTCCACACAGTACACCATGTGTAGCACCATATACAAGTGTGTGCATATACTCAAATAGGGGGGTAACATTCAAAAAAAAAAATTACATTTGGTTTGTGTATATGGCACAATGTTTTCAAAATGTTGATGACGTTTTGGAGGGCTATTGAAAGTATACATAGTATCCAAGTATACCTGACACATGAGCTGTACATTTTGTGTGGCAGATTAAGTGTTTCTACCTCAGGACAAGCTACAAGGTGATAAGAAAATTCCTGGCACCCAAGTGCACAAATACATGCTAAAAGAAACAATGAGAGGCCTTTAATTTAGAAAAACTTGGCCAGCTAGATGAAGTTTATACAACATAGCACAGTATTTGCAGACTTGTGACCCACATCAAGCCAGAGAGGAAAGGAGGGATGGTTAAAGAAACATTAGGCCAATCCCTCAAAATTAGACATGGTCAGATAACATGGTAGCAAAATTAATGGTTTTAAAATACCTTAACTAATCTACTGTTTTAAAATGTCAGACCCTGGTCAGAACCTATCTTGTATAATTATAACATGGACCATTTTTAGTATTTCTCTGTTTTGGCCAAATGTGTAGTACAGACAATATACTTATGGCATAACATCCACATAACTTACTGTTTTATACTGAGAGATCAATAGCTCTGCTAGGCACATCTAGACATTTAAATAAATTTAAGGGCATGTCTTGTGCCAAAGTTTTGCATCCTACATCTGCAAACATTCGTCAAATGGAGATATATAGCTCAAGGCAAAAGTTAGGTGACATTTGTGGCGATGGATTGGAGTTCAAGAAAGCTTTATGACCCATCTATTATATACCAAAGCACATCGGTGATTTAAGCAATTTTGAGCGTGGCATGGTTGTTGGTGCCAGACGGGCCGGTCTAAGTATTTCACAATCTGCTCAGTTACTGGAATTTTCACGCACAACCATTTCTAGGGTTTACAAAGAATGGTGTGAAAAGGGAAAAACATCCAGTATGCGGCAGTCCTGTGGGCGAAAATGCCTTGTTGATGCTAGAGGTCAGAGGAGAATGGGCCGACTGATTCAAGCTGATAGAAGAGCAACTTTGACTGAAATAACCACTCGTTACAACCGAGATATGCAGCAAAGCATTTGTGAAGCCACAACACGCACAACCTTGAGGCGGATGGGCTACAACAGCAGAAGACCCCACCGGGTACCACTCATCTCCACTACAAATAGGAAAAAGCTGCTACAATTTGCAAGAGCTCACCAAAATTGGACAGTTGAAGACTGGAAAAATGTTGCCTGGTCTGATGAGTCCCGATTTCGGTTGAGACATTCAGATGGTAGAGTCAGAATTTGGCATAAACAGAATGAGAACATGGATCCATCATGCCTTGTTACCACTGTGCAGGCTGGTGGTGGTGGTGTAATGGTGTGGGGGATGTTTTCTTGGCACACTTTAGGCCCCTTAGTGCCAATTGGGCATCGTTTAAATGCCACAGCCTACCTGAGCATTGTTTCTGACCATGTCCATCCCTTTATGGCCACCATGTACCCATCCTCTGATGGCTACTTCCAGCAGGATAATGCACCATGTCACAAAGCTCGAATCATTTCAAATTGGTTTCTTGAATATGACAATGAGTTCACTGTACTAAAATGGCCCCCACAGTCACCAGATCTCAACCCAATAGAGCATCTTTGGGATGTGGTGGAACGGGAGCTTCGTGCCCTGGATGTGCATCCCACAAATCTCCATCAACTGCAAGATGCTATCCTATCAATATGGGCCAACATTTCTAAAGAATGCTTTCAGCACCTTGTTGAATCAATGCCACGTAGAATTAAGGCAGTTCTGAAGGCGAAAGGGGGTCAAACACAGTATTAGTATGGTGTTCCTAATAATCCTTTAGGTGAGTGTATTCTTTACTGTAGCTAATTATGGGTTACATAGCCACTTTCCAAATAGTTCTGGATCTGTATGCCTTTTGGACTGTCAAATAGCCAGCAGTCTGATGGCACCTGTTTACTTGCATTATAAGGCTGCATCCTTTTTCTAAAAATCTTAATTTGTGTTCTTTGAAGAAAGACACGTACACATCTGGGATGGCATCTGGGTAAGTGAATAATGAGAAAAGTGAATTTTTGGGTGAACGATTACTTTAAGACATTCTAAATGTGTTCAGAGTAAAGAGGCCACAGACTGAGGCCTGGAGTGTGGTTCTACTTATTTAGAGACCCGAATGCAATTTTTTCCACACTAGTAATGATGCAAACTCCACTGTCACCACTATTATAGAATGTCCAAACCTAAGATCACACAGAAAGTCGGCATGTTGTTTCCAAGGGTTTCTGTACTCTAGGATTGGCCACAACATGCTGACTCACTGACAAACGCATCAGACATTTTTGCATCGCTCCAGTGTGTTTACCTTCCCCTGAGGTGCGACTGGAAGCATGTTGTGTCAGCAGCGTGGGAGACCCAGATTCGGATCCCACATTGAAACTAGGAAGGAATTGTGTATCGGAAGTTGCATTTTTCCCTCAAACATAAAATTTTTACTCCACTGCTGGATAAGTTAATGTTTGGTTTGCGGGGTACAGTTTATTGTATTATGCATTCCTCTTCACTGTATTACAGCCTGTACAGCTGAAAACAACTCGCTTTACAACTTGCTTTGGCGCCCATTCATGGACATTACAACCGGAAAATGGAGCTCACACAGGCTCATACACCTAACAACAGTTATCCCTTTGGCCAATGGGGCATTATTTAGAATTTCAGTAAGCACAGACTGATTTTACCTCAGGAAAAGTCAACTTGCTGTTACAGATTTCACTGAGAGATCAGTCTGTCCAAAGAGAACAACTGTGAAGTATTTCAATAGATTGCTATTTCAAATAAGAACTCCCGATCAACACAATAATACATTTTCTTCTCTTGTTTGCCAAAGCCATCACAGGCAACCTCTTAATCTGGTAGAAACATTTAAGAAAAGTTTCAGGGCCAGTAAAATAATATCATATGATAGATCTATCAAACATGGTCCTAATAAACAAAGTAGACTCAGACTGATCTGCAAAATGTTCCTCTGAACACTGCTTAAAAGCTTGTTTTCAATTTATTTATTGGCCACACATTTCTAACTTGCTCTAACTCCAGATAAAGATGGCCATTGCAGTGGGTAAGCTGAGTCATCCCCTTTTGGTTTAATCTTTCATACGTTTTTCACAGAAACCAATTTGCATCTCATACTATAATTATGACTTGCTGTGAGACCAGGTTGATAAATATATATCATACATTTTGCAGAATTTCCTTTGTATAAATCCATGTCAGTTATTTGGCTGAAGAGTAACGAAGAATTATTAAATAATGCGCTTTTTCCAAAATGGTAGCCATATTTCAATGGCTGTAGACACTTTATCCTAATTACAGTTTATAGCGGGCATCCTGAAATGTATTGGGAGTCTTTTGTCCTTTTCTAGAGAAAAATCTATAGGAATAGTTCATCCAAAAATTATAATTCATTCATCATATACTTACCCTTATGCCATCTCAAACTCGTATGACTTTCTTTCTTCGACGGAACACAAACGTAGATATTTTCATAGATGTTTTTAAATTTTTATTTTTGGCACCATTCTGAGTAAATTCTAGAGACTATTGTTTGTGAAAATCCCAGGAGATCAGCAGTTACAGAAATACTCAGTTTAGTAATAATATCTTCCTGCACGTAGGAAATGTCAACAAATTTCATCTCAATAATCACATTATTAATTTATACAGTATTACTTAGAATGCCTGGAGTCGTTTAATGGTGTAAACATTTCCTGGTTGCTCTTAAAATCAACACTTGCACTGGCAACTTCTATACCAGCAAGATAGATATACAAGTTCTCTCATGTTTTATTAGTTCTATTTTTATGCCAAGGAAGTGGCGTACAGAGATAATGTATCCTATATGTTGACTCATTTTTCATTCCGTGCCCAAGAATGTATTTGCCTGAACAGAACCGTTTCTTGGCACATTCCTGCACTGTAATATACACTCAGACATACTGTCATCTGATGTTTGGTGATGTTGCCTAGGAAACAGTCCACATAGCTCTGTTTTGGAGTGAGTGGAAAGAGTCTGGAAGCAGGACTTCATCTCCTTCATGTCATTGAAGGTAGATGACTAGAGCAGCCCACAGATGAAATGATGAAGAGTGCTGATCTTCTTCCTCTTCTATCATAATAAATGATGATCTGATTCTGAGACAATCCTGCATAGCTGTGCCAAGTTCAAAAAACTATCCCTCTTTGTCAAGTTTAGACCTGATACATGTTCAGAATTTGGGCTGTATAGAAACATCCTGAATCCTATATAATCCATTTAGAAACCATGATATGTGACCAGATCTTACTGTAATTCAAAACTTAATATAGGAATTTAGTCCAGGATTTTCAGTAATATGGACCCAGGAAAACCAATCTTATTTCTTTTTTTTTTATTATTTTTTTTTTTATTAAATCTTGTTTTAAGATGAATAAAAACACTACCAAAATAAACTTTGGCTTTCATAATTTTTCCATTTGATACATGTGGGACATTTATACTGTAACCTTGCTCACTTTGTACAAATACAGTAGTACAAAAAAATTTACAGTGTCCTCACTTGGGCATCATGGTTTTGTAGGGCCTATTAAAATTGGCTAAGCTGCTTAGTGTTACTAATTCATGGTTAAATGTTATAAAACTGAAGGTGAAGTGTGAAATTTCACTGTTTTACAAGTTTCAAACACTCCAACATATCCCATTAGTTGAGCAAACATTTTCATTTCACTCAAATAAACAGATTTCAATTCTATTTTGGTGCCATTGTGTCACAGAAATGACACACTTGACCTTTAAGCGGTGGTGGAAAAGTAATAATAATAATAATAATAATACGTTTTATTTGTGAGCGCTTTTCTAAATACTCAAAGACACTTTACATAAAATCATAAAAGCAGCAAAAACAACATCAAATGGAAGATACACTAAAAACACAGCAAACTTTGCTAAACATTAAAAGCAATTTTAAAAAGGTAAGTTTTAGTCAATGATTTGAACGCTAGAAGGTCGGTGCAGTCACGGATTTGTTTTGGAAGTGAGTTCCAAAGTGAGGGTGCAGCTATAGAGAAGGCTCTGTCGCCCCAGTTTCGATGCTTGGTCCTGAGAGGTGGAGTCAGGAGGTTGGCGTCAGATGAGCGAAGGCTATGGGATGGGTTGTGGTGGTGGAGCAGGTCAGTGAGGTAGGAAGGGGCCTGGTTATGAAGGGCTTTATGTGTGAGGAGGAAGATTTTGAAATGAATTCGTTGTGGGACCGGAAGCCAATGGAGGTTCTGGAGGACAGGGGTAATATGGTCACCGGTGCGGGTGTGAGTGAGTAGTCGAGCAGCAGAATTCTGGATGTACTGGAGTTTATTTAATGTTTTGGTTGAGGTACCGTATAGGATGCTGTTGCAGTAATCGATTCTGGAGGTGATAAAGGCATGGATGAGGGTTTCTGCAGAAGAGAAAGAGAGTGATGGGCGAAGTCTGGAGATGTTTTTGAGGTGAAAAAAGGCAGTTTTGGTGATTTGTTTTATGTGGTGTTCAAAGGAGAGGTTATTGTCAAAAATGACTCCAAGGTTGCGACTTTGAAGGGATGGAGACACTGTATTGGTGCCAACAGTGACAGAGAAACTGCGAATGGATTTAGTGATAGATTTGGGACCGATGATGATCATATCTGTTTTGTCACAGTTAAGTTTAAGGAAATTGGTGTGCATCCACGATTTAATGTCAGCGAGGCAGTTAGAAAGAGTGGAGTGGGTGGCGGAAGTGATGGATTTGGTGGGATGTAGAGCTGGACATCATCTGCATAGCAGTGAAAGTTAAGACCATGGTGGCGAATGATGTTGCCAAGGGGAAGCAGGTATAATATGGAGGGCAAAGGACCAAGCACCAAGCCCTGGGGGACACCTTGGGACAACGGAGCGGTGGAGGAGGTGCCGTTGTTGATATGGATGAACTGTTGTCTGTTGGTGAGATAAGATTGTAGCCAGGAGAGGGCGGTGCCAGTGATGTTGAGAGTAGATTTGAGGCGAGAGAGAAGAAATGGATCGAACAGGTCATTTGAGGAGAGGTGGGTTTTGAGTTGTTTGGGGACAGTGCGTTCCAGTATCTTAGACAGAAAGGGGAGATTGGAAATGGGCTGAAAGTTTGACATAATGTTGGGGTCAAGTCCAGGTTTTTTGAGAATGGGGTGACAGCAGCCAGTTTGAGTGAACGTGGGATTGAGCCAGAGTTGAGAGAGGAGTTAATAATTGTTGTTATGAGTGTGGCGATAGCTGGTAAACAATCTTTGATGAGGTTTTTTTTTTTTTTTTTTTTTTTTTTTTTTTTTTTTTTTTTTTTTACTTAATTAAAAGTAATGCTACTGAAGAATTAATTCCCTTGAGTACAAGATTCAAGTAAGAATAAATAAGTAGTTTGCTGAAAAACTATTCAAATAATTATGTTACAAATTACTTAGTGAAAATTATATAATATATAGTATATATGCTTCCATTTTTAGAACACAAAGACTTTTTTGTTCTTGAAAGAAATTGATGTTTTCAGCAAGGATGCATTAAATTTGATCAAAAATACTGCCAAAATCATAAAATACAAATTATTATTACAGTTTGAAATCATTGTTTTAAGTGTTATTTAATCTATTTTTTCTTTACCCGGGATGGCAAACATTCCAAAGTGCTAATTTGGTACTCAAGAAAATTTTCTTATTATTAGAACAATTAAAAATGGTTGTGCTACCATGTGGAAATCACAATAGAGTGGGCTTTTTCCACACTTGCAGAGGTATTGATATCTTACAAGTTGATTTACACTTGCAAGTTCAATTTTAGTTTTAACAATAGGCAAAAAAGAAACACATTTCTGCTGAAATTCTATTTTCTTCTGAAGTCTATTGTTTTAGAGATATGAAGGCTATTCCATGCATTACTGTTTTGAAAAAAGACTCTCTAACCAAGATAGAGAGGGAAGAGGATGGCAAGATGCACAACAAAAAGAAAGTAAATCACAGTCTCTATTTTGAGAAACAGATTCCTCACAGCTCCTAACTTAGCAGCTTCTAAATGCCAAAGACCTGCATTTCTTCAAGAGGATTCTTTGACAAACAGAAAATTTTAAGAATACAACATTTATTTAAATAGAAATAGCCATTTGTAACATTTTAAATGTCTCTAAATCGTCTCTAAACTATAGTTGAACTCAAAAGTTTACATAGACTTCACATACACAGTCATTAAATCTTATATTTTAAACACTCCACAGATTTAAAATTAGCGAACTATAGTTTTGGCAAGTCATTTAGGACATTTACTTTGTGCATGACACGAGTAAAATTTCAAACAATTGTTTACAGACAGATTGTTTAACTTTTAATTGACTTCTCACAATTCCAGTGTAACAATTACATTCAGGAAGTTAACTGTGCCTTTAAGCAGCTTGGAAAATTCCAGAAAATGATGTCAAGCCTTTAAGTAATTAGCCAATTAGTTTCTTATAGGCTAATTGGAGTCAACTGGAGGTATACCTGTGGATGTATTTTAAGGTTTATTTTAAGGTTAAACAATTTAAAGGCAATGCTATCAAATACGAACAAAGTGTATGAAAACTTCTGACCCATTGGGAATATGATGAAAGATATAAAAGCTGAAATAAATAATTGTCTCTACAATTATTCTGACATTTCACATTCTTAAAATAAAATAGTGATCCTAACTGACCTAAGACAGGGTATGTTTTCAATGATTAAAATTCAAAAATTGTGAAAAACTGATTTTAAATGTATTTGGCAAAGGAGTATGTAAACTTCTGACATACATAATGTGCATTGTGTCTGAAACGTTCCAATTTCAGGTTTATTCTAAATCACTTATGCCCAGGTATTTTGGCTTTTAAGTTAACATACTGTACAAAACAAATATAATGCAATATCACAGAGGAAATTTATCCTCTATGATATTGCAGCACTTATCCAGATATGGAATGAGATTATAAAGCATAATGTTATCAACTCCTACATGCCAACTAAATTAAACAAGGCAAAAATAAACATTTCCCACAGTGTTTAGTGAGAGATATGATTGATTCAAACAATAAAAGTGGTTATTCTGTACATGTATTTTTGTATTACAGTTGTAATAATAAAGTCTTAATTAACATTATGGTAATTTAACATATTGAGATATTTTGATTAAGTAAACTGTAGCATTTGGCTACATTATGCTTTGAGATTTATCATACCTTCTTTATATAACATCCACTTTTGGCCTCCTGTGGGTGAGGCTTTTCAGACAGATAAACAGCAGAACAGGGCAGGGAAGTACAGCACAGCACAATGAGCGAGTTTGTTACCCGCTAGGACAGTTTATTTTGAACAAAGGGACGAACGGTTACGGAAATGAATGCGGAACACCATACCGAACTGATGCGGACTGACAGAAGCAGACAGTCCATATTTTGAATTATGGGGATACTTTTGTCAATTTCGGTTGCATTTTGACACTATTGACATTGTATCTTACTAAGGTATTTAAAAAGTTTGTTTTAGACATATAGTAGCAAGTAAACAAGATATCCCACATATATGTCAAACTATATTGTGTTAATGTTTGACAGAGTTAAAACATTGCCTACCTTAAAAACAATTGAAGTTTGATCAGTGGTTAAACTTGTTCAGATGGTTCCCTCATACCTGAATGAAGTCAAGTCAAGTGGTTTTTATTGTCGTTCAACCATATACAGTTAGTACAGTACACAGTGAAATGAGTCAACGTTCCTCCAGGACCATGGTGCTACATAAAACCACATAGGACAAACACAGAACCACATGAGATTACACAGACTAAATAACATACTGTGGCAGCGGGGGCGTGGTCAAGCGCCCGTCCGGAGAGGGGGAGCGGTAAGGGCGCTTGCACCTGAGCGAAAATATGTCTAACACCTGTCTCTAATTTCAGTGAGCATGGGGAGAGCGGCATATAAGAGCCACAACAACGCCAGTCCAGGGAGGCCAGTCTAGTGTTGGCAGCTGAAGCCCACAAGTGTTTATGTTTATGAGAAACCCTGTGTTTATTATAAGTAGTTTATGTTCAGTTCTGTACCTTTACTTTGAAGAAATTAAAACCCATACCTTTGAGTTCTCCATCCTGTCATCGTGTCCTTCTTCCCCTGTCCAGTCGAGTGTTACACTGGTGTCGAAACCCGGGAATAATAGTCATGGAAGGTCGCCCCGTAGAGTCCTCCCAGCTGACCGAAGTCCTCCAGTCCCTCGCTACACTCCATCAAAGCCACCAGCACTCCCTGCTTGAGCTCCGAGAAGACCAGGATCATCGGTTCTTTGAGATCATGCGGGCTCAAGCAGAGGACCGACTTGCCATCCGGAGCCTCCTCAGCCGGGAGGTCGCTCCCGCCACAGCCGCGACCCCGGACAATCATTCTCCGTTGCGGGGACCCGGGCCACTTCCGCGATCAGTGTCCGATGATGGAAGTGGGGACGGTGGTTCGGGTCTCCGATCCACTGCATGCTGCCCCCGATCGGGCTGGAGCGTACCGGATTCCGGTAAGAATCCAGGGGGGTACACACCAAGCATTGCTGGATACCGGTTGCAATCAGACCACCATCCATCAACGCTTGGTTCAACCCGGGGCTTTGGGCACAGCTAGACGGGTGAGGGTGAGGTGTGTGCATGGGGATATTCACAAGTACCCGATGATGACCTTGTTAGTGAAATTCCGGGGAAAAAAGCATAGAGTGGAGGTGGCGGTTAGTCCCCGCCTCACCCATCCTCTGATTTTGGGAACCGATTGGCCAGCGTTTAAAGATGTGTTAGGGGGAGTTTGTACGGATGGGTCCTGCACTAAAGTGGGGAGATGTGCGATGTGCGATGCTCTGACAGGGGAGGCGGAGCCGGGGCCGTCCTCGGCTGCTCCAAATCGGGATGACGAGGAGAGGGGCGAGGCTTCCGCCCCTCCTCTTCGCAGGGAATTCCCTGACGAGGATTTCCCTTTGGAGCAGTCGCGGGACGAAACCCTCAAACATGCCGTTGGTCAGGTAAAAGTGATCGATGGTCAGCGTCTTCAGCCAGACATCGCACTCGCATACCCCTATTTTTCAGTTATAAATGACCGACTGTATAGAGTGACGCAGGACACTCAAACTAAAGAAAATAGGACACAGCTTTTGATTCCACGGAGCCGCCGGGAAATGTTATTCCAAGCGGCTCATTATAATCCCATGGCGGGTCATCTAGGGGAAAGAAAAACACTTCTCCGACTAATAGCCCGTTTTTACTGGCCGGGCATTAGCGGCGACGTCCGCAGGTGGTGTGCGGCGTGCCGCGAATGCCAGTTGGTAAACCCACCGGCCACCCCAAAAGCGCCATTGCGCCCTCTTCCGTTGATCGAGGTCCCCTTCGAGAGAATTGGAATGGACCTCGTCGGGCCATTAGAACGGACAGCACGCAGACATCGTTTTGTGTTAGTCCTAGTGGATTACGCAACGCGATATCCGGAAGCAGTGCCTCTAAGCAACATTTCAGCACGTAGTGTTGCTGGGGCACTCTTCAAAATAATCTCCCGGGTGGGGATTCCAAAAGAAATCCTCACCGATCAAGGCACAACGTTTATGTCACGCACACTTTGCGAACTTTACGATCTATTGGGCATTAAATCGATTCGCACTAGCGTGTATCATCCGCAGACAGATGGCCTAGTGGAACGTTTTAACAAAACCCTCAAAAACATGATTCGTAAGTTTGTGCACGAGGATGCTAAAAACTGGGACAGATGGATCGATCCCCTGTTGTTTGCAGTGCGAGAGGTCCCGCAAGCCTCAACTGGCTTCTCTCCGTTTGAGCTGTTGTACGGGCGATGCCCGCTCAGCATCTTAGATGTTTTACGAGAAGGCTGGGAGGAAGGACCTACAAATAGCAAAAATGAAATTCAATACGTTCTTGACCTCAGAGCAAAGCTCCACACTTTGGGGAAACTAACACAGGAGAATTTGCTCCGGGCCCAAGAACGTCAATGCCGGCTGTACGACAGGGGAACGCGGCTGAGGGAATTTGAACCGGGAGATAAAGTTCTTGTATTGCTTCCCACATCGAGCTCCAAATTACTCGCCAAGTGGCAAGGACCCTTCGAGGTCACACGACGAGTGGGGGATCTCGATTATGAAGTTAAGCGAACTGATAGAGGGAGTGCGCGTCAAATCTACCACCTCAACCTCCTTAAATTGTGGAGGGAGGCGGTCCCTGTATCGTTGGCTACGGTGGTCCCGGAGAGGGCGGAGCTCGGACCGGAGGTAAATCCAAACCCAGATCTCAATACCCCGGTCATTTGTGGAGACCACCTCTCCCCGTGCCAACGAGCAGAGGTTGCCAGGTTGCAGAAGGAGTTTGCGGACGTGTTTTCTCCCCTGCCGGGTCACACGAACCTCATCCAGCACCATATCGAGACCGAGCCGGGGGCGGTCGTTCGTTGCCGCCCTTACCGCCTCCCCGAGCATAGGAAGAAAATTGTCCGGGACGAATTAGATGCCATGCTTGATATGGGAGTAATAGAAGAATCCCACAGCGACTGGTCCAGCCCGGTCGTTCTTGTTCCCAAGAGTGACGGGTCGGTGCGGTTCTGTGTGGATTATAGAAAAGTCAACGCGGTGTCTAAATTTGACGCGTACCCAATGCCCCGCGTTGATGAACTGCTCGATCGGTTAGGTACTGCTCGCTTTTATTCGACATTGGATTTAACAAAGGGTTATTGGCAGATCCCCTTGACACCAATATCCCGAGAAAAGACAGCCTTCACCACGCCGTTTGGATTACACCAATTCGTGACACTTCCGTTCGGTTTGTTCGGGGCCCCAGCCACGTTCCAGCGTTTAATGGACCGTGTCCTCCGGCCGCACTCTGCTTACGCCACTGCCTACATAGACGATATTATTATTTATAGTAATGACTGGCAGCGGCATATACAACATCTGAGGGCGGTCCTGAAGTCGCTGCGGCAGGTGGGGCTCACTGCAAACCCTAAGAAGTGCGCGGTTGGGCGTGTGGAGGTGCGGTATCTGGGGTTCCACTTGGGCCATGGCCAGGTGCGTCCCCAAATTGATAAAACCGCGGCGATTGCGACTTGCCTTAGGCCCAAGACCAAAAAGGGGGTGAGGCAGTTCCTGGGGCTGGCTGGCTACTACAGAAGGTTTGTACCTAATTATTCGGACGTCACCAGCCCGCTGACTGACCTCACTAAAAAGGGGGCTCCAGATCCGGTCCAATGGTCGGAACAGTGCCAGCAGGCGTTCACACAAATTAAAGCCGCACTCTGTGGGGGGCCGCTCTTGTATTCCCCTAACTTCTCTCTCCCTTTCTTATTACAGACAGACGCTTCAGACAGAGGGCTGGGGGCCGTACTCTCGCAGGTGGTGGAGGGGGAGGAGCGCCCGGTGCTATACATCAGCAGGAAGCTCTCATTGAGGGAGACGAAGTATAGCACCGTGGAGAAGGAGTGTCTAGCTATCAAGTGGGCGGTCCTCACACTCCGCTACTACCTGCTGGGGCGGGCCTTCACCCTCTGCTCGGATCATGCCCCACTGCAGTGGCTCCACCGCATGAAAGATACTAACGCCCGGATCACCCGTTGGTATCTGGCTCTCCAGCCTTTTAAGTTCGAGGTGGTCCACAGACCGGGGGTGCAGATGGCTGTCGCCGACTTCCTTTCCAGAAATGGGGGGGGAGTGGTAGGCAGGCCGGATGACGCCCCAGCCTGAGTCGGGCGGTGGGGGTATGTGGCAGCGGGGGCGTGGTCAAGCGCCCGTCCAGAGAGGGGGAGCGGTAAGGGCGCTTGCACCTGAGCGAAAATATGTCTAACACCTGTCTCTAATTTCAGTGAACATGGGGAGAGCGGCATATAAGAGCCACAACAACGCCAGTCGAGGGAGGCCAGTCTAGTGTTGGCAGCTGAAGCCCACAAGTGTTTATGTTTATGAGAAACCCTGTGTTTATTATAAGTAGTTTATGTTCAGTTCTGTACCTTTACTTTGAAGAAATTAAAACCCATACCTTTGAGTTCTCCATCCTGTCATCATGTCCTTCTTCCCCTGTCCAGTCGAGTGTTACACATACCTATATAAAGTGCACGTGCAAACGTGTGAAAAAAGTATGGGACAGTACAATAAATTACAAAAAATTAACAGGACAATAGGCACAGTGAGAGACAGTGCAGCGCCGACCAGTACACAGTAGTGCAAAAAGATGACAGTTTTGAAAAATGCCAAATGTAAACATAACATGAAATAGTGTTCTATGCACATAGCAGTTATTGAGGTAGCAGCCAGATATAAAGTGACAATAATTAAAGTGCAACCCAGGACACGTGTGTGTGTGTCAGTCCAGTCTCTGAGTATTGAGGAGTCTGATGGCTTGAGGGAAGAAGCTGTTACACAGTATGGCCGTGAGGGCCCAAATGCTTCGGTACCTCTTGCCAGATGGCAGGAGGGTGAAGAGTTTGTGTGAGGGCTGTGTGGGGTCATCCACAATGCTGGTTGCTTTGCTGATGTAGTGTTTTTTGTAAATGTCTTTGATGGAGGGAAGAGAGACCCCGATGATCTTCTCAGCTGTGCTCACTATCCTCTGCAGGGCTTTGCGTTCTGAAACAGTGCAAGTCCCAAACCAGGCAGTGATGCAGCTGCTCAAGATGCTCTCAATAGTCCCTCTATAGAATGTAGTGAGGATGGGGGGGTGGGAGATGTGCTTCCCTCAGCCGTCAAAGAAAGTAGAGATGCTGCTGGGCTTTCTTGGTAATAGAGCTGGTGTTGAGGGACCAGGTGAGGTTCTCCACCAGGTGAACACCAAGGAATTTGGTGCTCTTGACGATCTCCACAGAGGAGCCGTCGATGTTCAGCGGAGAGCAGTCACTCTGTGCTCTCCTAAAGTCAACAACCATCTCTTTTGTTTTGTCCACATTCAGAGACAGGTTGTTGGCTCTACACCAGTCCGTTAGCCGCTGCACCTCCTCTCTGTATGATGACTCTTCGTTCTTGCCGATGAGACCCACCACGGTCATGATATCGGCGAACTTAATCATGTGGTTTGAGCTGTGCATTGCTGCACAGTCGTGCGTGTAAGGTGACGGAGAGTCTGAGATACCCCTCGGGAGAACAAAGGCTCTCATGAGAATCAACATTTGAACTGTCTCTTGCATATGTAACAAAGCGGGGAAAACTGTAAGGTGACAGCGAGTTTGGGCTATCCCTCCGGAGAACAAATGGCTCTCATGAGAATCAACATTTGAACTGTCTCTTGCATATGTAACAGTAACATCCGAGACACAGCCAGCAGGGGCTCGCACCTCAATTCTACTGTCTGATTATCTTCCCCTATCCTCCTCACTTAGAACTCACTAAAAACCTATACAATGTCAAGTGTGTACAAAAAAGTAACTATAACATGTTTGATATCATTTAAAGTGTCTCAGTGCGCCTGGTAAACTGGTCTCATCCTCCTAGCTATAATGAAAAGCTAAAAGAAGTTATAGAATATGAGAGATGTAGTGTGCCTCTTAAAGGTGTGCCCTCCCCCAGATCCTGTATATGTAAATGTACAGGAACCTACTCAATGGGGAGCCAAATCTAATTAGAAGGACAGACACCACCATTTGGTTAGCCTATTGAATTATCTGGGTATTTAAGGAGATGTGGCACATCGTTCGTGGCTCTCTGTAGTCAGACGATCCCGCACAGTTTACTGTGTGTAGTTTATATCAGGCTGGGAGTCTGTAGGTAGACTTCCCACATGATCGCTGTGTGTAGTTTTTCGTTACCAGGTAATATTTCTACAAATTCCTCAATTTCCGTATTGTTGTGATTATATTGATTGTTCGATGATTTTGCCTTATGAATTGGATTTTGAATTATTGTTCTATTACCTGGTCAATAAATTGTAAACCTTTGATTTTATTCTGACTGACTCTGAAATTGTTTTCCCAAACAGATTGAGCGATTCGTATGTTACCGCAAGTCTGCGTCAGATTAGTGACGACTAATATTTGGCATCAGTTCAAGTGTACTTGGTTTGCAAAGACAGAAAGTGTATTTCCGTTTAGAACAGCTTAATGCTGCTTGACCAATCTAAATTCGGGTGTGTCTTACCTCTGTTTTGACTTGAGGTTTCTTCAGATAAGTGTACGTGGGAAACCACGCATGGCCAATCCAAAGCTATTATAAGAGAAGTTATGTTGGTCAACTTACATCTGTAATAGTGGTCGTGACCTCTACTGAAGAAAACGTTAAGTTAAATTCAAGTGTATGCAATTCCATGGGGGCTATACTGAAGTATCTTTGATTGTGTATACGTGAACGTGACCGATCTCAGGTATATAGCAATTACCTCTGTTTGATGATCCAATACTGGCCGCTTGTGATCGTGAGACCCGCGGTGTAGAGAAAACACGCGAGGACCTCAAAGCGACATAGTTTCCTAATCTGAACGGGTAAAATATTATTAAAGGAGTTAAAAGAATAATCAAACATTCGCTCACTATTAATGATGCTCGGATATCATTAAAACCTTTTTCATTTATGGAGTCAGATGAAATAACGAGGTAATACATGAGAGAAAATGTATTTCATTGAATCTGGTTGTGTTGCGTAAAAGAAAGACAGTAACGCGCAGAGACCTTCACCCGTATTATTGGAGACCGCCATTGGACCGATAGACGGGCTTACATGCGTCAGCAGAGTGAACAGCAGTGGACTGAGCACAAAGCCCTGGGGGCCCCAGTGCTCAGTGTGGTGGTGATGGAGATGCTGTTCCCGATCTGGACTGACTGAGGTCTCCCAGTCAGGAAGTCTAGGATCCAGTTGCAGAGGGAGGTGTCCAGGCCCAGCAGGCCCAGCAGGTTCAGCTTTCCAATCAGATGCTGAGGAATGATTGTGTTGAATGCTGAGCTGAAGTCTATGAATAGCATTCGAACGTATGAGTCCTTTTTATCTAGGTGGGTGAGGGCCAGATAGAGGGTGGTGGCGATGGCGTCATCTGTTGAACGGTTTGGACGATATGCAAACTGCAGAGGGTCTAGTGAGGGGGGCAGCTGGGTCTTAATGTGCCTCATGAAGAACCTCTCGAAGCACTTCACGATGATGGGTGTGAGTGCGACAGGACGGTAGATGTTGAGGCATGGGGACGATGGTGGTGGCCTTGAAGCCTGTTGGAACAGTGGTGCTGCTCAGAGAGATGTTAAAGATGTCGGTAAGAACATCTGCCAGCTGGTCTGCATATCCTCTGAGCACTCTGCCTGGAATGTTGTCTGGTCCAGCAGCCTTCCGTGGGTTGACTCTACGTAGAGTTTTCCTCACATGGTAAGACAGAGCACCTGGTCATCGGGAGGAAGGGTGGTCTTCCTCGCCACCACGTCGTTCTGCGCTTCAAACCAAGTGTAGAAGTCGTTCAGAGCATCTGGAAGGGAGGCATCTTTGTCACAGGCAACTGATGCTGTCCTGTAGTTGGTGATGGCCTGGATGCCCTGCCAACTGCGCCGCATGTTGCCGCTGTCATGGAAGTGACTGTGGATTCTTTGGGCGTGTGCGTGCTTTGCCTCTCTGATGGCCCGGGACAGTTTGGCCCTCGCTGTTCTTAGGGCCACCTTGTCGCCTGCTCTGAAGGTGGAGTCTCGGGTCCTCAGCAGCGCACGCATCTCCGCAGTCATCCACGGCTTCTGGTTGGAGCATGTGGTGATGGGCTTGGAGAAGGTGATATAATCAATGCACTTGCTGATGTAGATGGTCACTGATGCTGTGTATTCCTCCAAGTTGGTAGAGTCGCCATATGTTGCAGCCTCCCTGAACATGTGCCAGTCAGTACATTCAAAACAGTCCTGAAGAGCTGAGATGGCTCCTGCTGGCCAGGTTTTCACCTGCTTCTGGATCGGTTTTGTGCGTCTGTATGCTGGAATTAGCGTAACAGAGATGTGGTCTGAGTAGCCGAGATAGGGGCGGGGCTCAGCCCAGTATGTGCCTGGGATGTTTCTGTAAACAAGATCAAGCGTGTTCGCCCCTCTCATTGCAAAGTCCACATACTGATGGAATTTAGGGAGCACTGTCTTGAGATTCGCATGGTTGAAATCTCTGCCGACAATAAACAGTCTGTCATGGTGAGCGTCTGCAGTTCATTCATAGCCCCATACAGTTCACAGAGCGCTTCCTTAGCATTAGCACTGGGGGGAATGTAAACTCCGGTTATAATAACAGTGGTGAATTCCCGTAGTAAATAAAAAGGTCTGCATCTAATAGTCACAAGCTCCAATAGCGATGAGCAGTAACTAGAGACTAGCATAGAGTTATTGCACCATTCCGTGTTGATGTAAACACACAAGCCATCACCGCAAGCTGAATTTCTGTCGGCACAAAATGAGGCGAGCCCGTCTAGCTGAATGGCGGCGTCCGGAACTCTGTTGCTGAGCCAAGTCTCTGTGAAAACAAGACGCAGCAGTCTCTAAGCTCACGCTGAGTAGTCTGCTGGAGTCGGATGTAGTTCAGTTTATTGTCCAGGGAGCAAATTTTTGAGAGCAGTATAGACGGGAGAGCCGTCCGGCTAGGGTTTGTTTTTAGCCTAGCATGGACCTCCGCCCTCTTGCCACGCTTTCCCTTCCTCGGACACCATTTACGATGTCCCCTCCCCCGGCCACAGTCATCAGGTGATGCCGAGGACTGGAGGCCTGGTCTCCGCAGCAAGCTGAGTTCGTGTAGCAACTCCTGCAAATCATCATGCAGCTTGGTTGTTGCATGAATCTTATATTTTAGCAGTGTCTGGCGATAGTAGACACGAACACTGGTTGCTCCGATGTCCACGTGCCGTAAAAGTCGGGCTAAGTGACAAAAATAGCACCATTTTGGATCCGGAGTGGACGCAGCGTGCTACCGCGCTGCCATCTTGGATCAAACTGCTTTTTTTCAAGAATAAAATTAAATATGCAGAAAATCACAGTATAACACAGTATAACAGAAAATCACAGTATAACAATTCTTGTTTAGTGACAGGCAGAAAGTCTTGGAGAAGCTAGAGAAGAGAGGACACTGGCAGCAGTTTATGCAAGCTGCTGTGCTCATGATGCTGTGCCCTGCTGGCTTCCGGCAGGCCACGTGCAGCGCATTTTAGTTTCTAAACAGATTTAGCTCTTTTAACTTGCCTATTTCTTCTTCCCAAAAAGGCAGAAATATTATGTATTTTTTTGTACTTTGTAATTGTTGTGAAAATAACTGTAGCGAAGATGAATATTTCATTTTTAATCAACTCAAGTAAAAGTACTATTATTTATTTATACTTAAAAATATACTCGAGTACTGTAACGAGAGTGGTTGTAATTAGTTACTTTCCACCATTGACTTTAAGTGGTGTTCTACTTTTTTCTTTCATGTTTTGTGTTCCATTATTTCATAAGAATGAGTCCAGTTTTGTTTTTTCATTGTATTTTTCCATTGCATATTGGAAAACAGATGGAAAACACACAAATGACAAGAAGTTTCAAACATAGCATGATAAGAGTGATTTTTTCCAGAAGGATAGAATGTCAGCAGATTTGGTAGTAAATGGAGGGAAAACAATGTCCACAAGACTAACACAGATACAGAGTGGCTAAGGAATGGAAATCCTCTTTAAAAAAAATTATAGAAATATTTTATTTTTCATTGTGTCTGTTACTGTAAATCGATTAAGCCCACTTTTGGCACTCTGAACTGCATGCTGTTTTGTAATTTCTATACATTTTTAAGAGAGAGCATAATCAAATTTTGAAACCCACAATTGATCATTTCTTTGCCATGGTGATATGTAGGGACAAATGCCTTTATGTAACTTTCCTTTAAGAGTGAATTAAAGATATCCCTTGATAGGAAGCAATGAAGCCAAACAGAGTTGTTTAAGGAAATTTAAGGGGGGAAAGCATTTAGACATGTACCAATGTGTGCATAACAATACAGTATGTGAGGAAAATCAAAACCAGTGCAGTTAGTTTGTGAAAGTTTTAAAACTAACACACTTAAACTATCACTCTGTTTATTCATGCTAAACCAGTGTTTCCCCATATAAACACTCACAAACAAATAATGGCAGCTGGCTTGAGGCATGACATCTAGGCCTATATGGTACATAGATTTTGGAGACTCAGCTCCAACTTAATGGATGCTTTATGAAGTCCAATGTTTATGAATATGGATGAGTACTGAAGAGACTAACTGAAACAGATCTTCCTTACTTGACATGGAAGTTACAAATATAATGATTTTTTTTTTATAATTATCTTCTCTGTATGATAAAATTATGCTGAATTCACCAGCCTTTTATCACCTGGAGAAAAGATGCCACAGAAAACCAGAAATGACACAGTATGATATGATTATCTAATATGATATGATATTACATATAACATCATATATGACAAACCTTCATCTCTATATCACCTTGATAGACACATAGTAGAAGTCAATCTTCATATTTTCATTGAGATTCAAAAATCTATTTCTTTTTCTGGTTCAGACCACAACTGTAGCAGTGTTTAAAACAATATCTAAAAAGACTTAAAAAATATCCTGTAGTTCAAATAACTACATAAATAAATAAAGTAAACTATGCAGAACAGCTGTCACTATGCATTAACAGCTCCAGCACTTACGCAGAGTCACTTCAATAAGAGCAGAATGTTTACAGTGCGATCCAGCAGGTTTGACGCAAACCGAGAAACTCTCTTCCCTTCCAAGGATATGTTTGTTACCATGGCAGCCAAACGCTGCTCTGAGACAGCTAATGGAGCATTCCACAATGCTAACGAGACAACAGTAACATTGACATTTCTCACCAATGCGAAATCTGTCCCACCAAACAGAAATATGCCATTCAATAAATAATGTCATAGAGTTGTTGTGACTCTGAAAATATGGTGTCATACATATATAATTATGATTGTTTTAAGGCAAAATCTAGAATTATTAAGTTGGTACTTCCATTTTAAAAAAGTGATTTTTGTCTACTCTTTTCCAGAGAGGAGAACAAATTATCCTCTCAGTGGATAAATCCATAATTTTCTGTTTTTACAAATGGTCTAAGACCTGCTTTCCACTGTTGCCCTGTGATAACCATCACTGGCCCGAAATGTCTGGTGCAAAACCCAACAGCGTCACGATAGGAAGTGAATCAGTCTGCCCCTCTAAAAAAGAGAGGAGAGAAACTGCATCCAGCCAAGTGTGGTAAAGAAAAACGTTTTAGGAGAAAGAAAGGCCTCACTAAAGGCATCAGGAGGAGTGACTGATGACACTAGCATGTGTTCACTTCCTCCCCAGTTGCCTAAAGCCACTATGATGGCTTTCACAGACAGCAGAAACCAGGCTTAGTCCACCCACAGACTGACTGACCTTTATAAGACCAAAACTGTGGGAGGAACCATCCCTTTTAAACTCATGTGCTGTGCGCAAGGGGGGAAGTTTTCATGATATAGTACAATGGAGAAGAATAGAAGATTAGTCCAACTGTATGTGCAAGATGACAGGAAGAAACCAATTAGCATGAGTTAAAAACTGTAGATTACATCCCCTATTTCCACTTAAATTAGTTTCTTCCCAAATACAAATTCACTTGTTATCTGACATCCAGATAAAGAAGAACACTACTGAACATTCAAATCTGTATGTGATGCACTGACTTTTCATTTGGATGATTAAGTAAACCAGAAGTAGAGATAGTCACAGGCTGTTCTTCCAGAATACCTGAGAAATATATGCATAAACAACCCTCATTGTTGCTCCAAACCTTTATGACAAACCTTTATGGTCCTCCATGGAACACAAAAGGAGAATATCTGAATGATGTACTCTTTTCAATACAGTTACAATTAATGGGGACTAAAGTTTGCAAACTTCAAAAAGGACACAAAAGCACCATTAATAAATATCATAAAAGTTGTCCATATGACTCATGCGCTGTATTCCAAGTATGCTAAAGCCATGAAATAGTGTTGTGATGAACAGATTGAAATTTATGTCATTTATGTCATTATTCACTATTCAGCTCTCTTTAGCTCTGGATTTTTTTTTTTTTTTTTTACAGCATACACCTATTTGTGAAATTAAAATAAATGTGCTTATTTGCAAATAGAGGAATTTAAAGGTAGATAATAACTATATAGCATCAAATCCCCTAAAATGTTCTCAACTTTAGAGATTTTTCTTCATTTAAGTTCATTTATAAAATTTATTTCAGAAAAAAAAAAAAACATGTTTCACAATTTTTCTGCAAACAATAGTCAGTCTAAAACAAAAAGTGCACAAGGATTAACAAAGTGGTATCTTGTTCACAAAAAGTGTATGAATGATTTGTAGATAAATCATATTGATCCAGTACTCAAGTTCTCAAGTCACTGACTCACTATTCGTTAGCAGCAGTAAACAGCTAAGTGGAGGAAAAGATAGATTTTAAGTAAACAACTTAAAATTCAGTCTGTTTATCACACAATGTTCTAATATAGCTTCAGAAGTCTTATATAGAGAGCAAGTTGCATGGATTTATTGTGTGGAACTTGTGTGTATATTTTATAGCTCTCAAAAGTAATGTGTTAACACATGCAAATAATTTAAAATGTTTAACAAGTACATTTTTCTTAATCGCTATTTACACATTTACAAATTTACACATTCGATTCTGATGTTTTATTCAGCTCGGTGTGACACCTCAATACAGCAATTCCGTGATTCCATGTCAGCGATCAAGTGATGAAGAAAGGACCACATACCTGTAATTTTTGTGTACAAAACAAACCTAGATGGGACTTGTGATAAGCCGCATTCACACGACCCGCTGGAGTGAAGCATCAGCATTTCCCCGGTGCCTCGTTGTGCTTCCGTCTTACCGGACAATTAGGACGAAGTATCATTATGTTGAGAGTGCCAGTGCTAAAAGAAAAACAAGATGTTCTCTGCAAGCACATTTCATGTGGAGTTCAAAGCAGCAAATCATGGAAATGCGGCTTCACGTTTGCTGCAGCAAAATGGCAAGCCACAATTAAAATTGTGGAGGATAAGGATTTAAGAGATTTTATGCCCATATCAATGAAAATGCTAAGGGGACTACTTCTTTCATTTAGTCAACCTCCCACTAAGACTTTGGGAAATGTTTAAAGTTCCTTGAATTGGTGCATTTCTGTCTTTATAATGTGGAATGCTTTGTCTTGAAAAGGTAAATAAAATGATAATTGTTACATATTCTTTTCTTTCCTAAGAAGAAACTTAATGCATTTTGAAAGGAAAAGCATATATAGTCAAAATTAAGCATTTTAAAAATATAAATAATCGCAATTTGCTAGGCTATGAAAAATCAAGCGATTAATCGCAATACAATATTTTAATAGACTGAGAGCTCTAAGTTTTTTTTAAGATTGAATGCTCCGGTCCTAATTTATTGTTATTATATGGAAAAGGGCAAGCAATAGATTATTTAAAATGTCTTCTTTTGTGGAACAAATTCATAAGGGATTGGAATAACATAAGGGTGAATAATGACAGAATGACTCCTTTAAAGTTACATAAAGATTTGGTAGATGCTACTGGATCTAACACACAGGCACGTTTATGCATGCTGGACAATGTTTTTCTTAAATAGTGCACATCTGGACACCACCCCTCACTCACTCACACTGCAAACAGATTGGAGTGAACTGTATCAAGAGAACAGTGAGTTCAGACTGTCTCATTCCGCTAAAATATCATCTCTCACACAAACAAACACACACATGCATGCAAACTGCCACAGAACTCTTCATAGTTCCATGTGCACTCTGCTGATAACAATAAAATGGATAAAACAGAGTCGTAGAGAGAAAAAATAACAGTGTGTGAGGAAGAACAAGAGGATAGCAATGAAAGAGAAGAGTATCCTATTGTTGTTTATGACTTGTGAAGCAAAAATCCTCTTCGTAAGTGAGAGATGACGTGATGATAGTTAAAGTATACTATGTGTGGATTTAAACAATGACTCAGCATGTAAAGGCTTAACAAATTCCTAACACATGGCTTCTGAGGATGGGCGATTCATACAACTTATTTTATTTTTGATCCGATACCAAGTACTATCAAAGCCAATATCGCAGATATTGATAAAATACTGAAACCTCTTCTAAATGTATTATTATTTTTGCAATTTCTCAGGATAAAAATTGTTCATTTAAGCCATTTAATATGATTAAAAAGTCATTATTATTCATTTTTATTTATAAGCCTTAATTGCAAATGATCAAACATCTATTTTTGTTTCAACTATCAATCATTTATTAAAACAACTGAACATTTCCAATCATTTAATCTTTGAAATTAAAATTAATTGTAATTAATTTCATTAAAAAAATATAGATTTTTTTTTTTTATTATTATTTTTTACAAATGAGTGCAAATTGAGCGCTGTCTGTGACAACTTGTCTTTTTACCATTTTGGTGCATTTAGATAATAAAATTACTACTTTAGTAAAAACTTATAGTATTGGTATTTTTTTAATCCTCTAAATCCTATAAGTACAACATCAGTATTGGAAGAATCAAAACACTATCCACCCATGTCTAAGGCGGCAGGTTCTGATTTCTCCCCCTCCTCTCTCCCTGGGGGAAGTGCTTGATTGTTTTAGTTTGCTACTGTACTGCAGCATGGTACCTATTATATCTGCTAGAAAAGTAGTTTAAGCTGGTTTGCTGCTCTAAACCGGTTTAAGATTGTCTCAGGGCCACACAGGTCAAGCTGAAGTTTAGTAGATCTAGCTAGTGTGCCACATGGTCCCCCAGACTAACCACCTGACAAGTGCCCCTCTAAAACCAGCAAACCAGACCAGCCTTACCAGGATGGACCAACAGGGATGGTAAGTAAAATTCAGAATAGCCTCAGCCATCTGTTTCTGGCACCCTCCCCTTTCAGACTGACCATTTAGAGGTTGCAATATAGTCGCAAGAAAATATGGTAAAATTATCAAGTGTTCTACACATGTAGGCGATGTCTTGCAAGTTTATATCCAACATGCTCTGAGGAATGACAGGAATGTTGTTAAACTCTAAACTGTAAGCACTTTATATTTGCAAGATAATTGCATCATAAAACTCCATGTCAATCATTTTTTAATGGTTGTTTTAAAGAACAGAACACGTTATATAAGCCACCAGGGATGAGACATTAGTCCTTGCCATACTTTTATGCTAATCCATTGAAATAAAATAAATAAATAATAATAATAAAAAGAGCCATTAGCAGAATACTACGAGAAAACAGAACTAAACAAAAGCTTGCATAGTTGGAATTATTGATGAAGTTATGATCATATTCATGATGCACTTATATAGTACACATGACTGTCCCATCTGAACAGTCTCAGTGGTCTAAATATCCATAACTTAAGTGGATTATATTGTCAACACAACTGTCAGAGGAGGACTTTTACAATCTAGCAGTAGTGCAGCCAGCACACTGTGGATGATTGAAGAAACATTGACCCCTTGTGGTAACACCAATAATTTCATCAATTGTTGTGTGGTTTGTTTTGCAGGGATTCCGGACTAAAACTAATTTATAATTCCCTTGAGAAAAGAAGTCTGGAGTCAGTATTTTGAAGACGTTTCTGAGAGGTATTACTTAGAAACACATAACAAAACAATAACTGCCCACCTGGGGTTCTACCTGCTGGATGGAGAGGCCCTGCAGGTAAGAGTGGCTTTGAATACTGACTTCATCCTCTTCATGGGCTCAGGTGAGGTCATCCATAACAAAGAAACTTGCAGCAAAAACAGATCAATAAAGGATATTCTGCCACAGATAAATATAATCCCTTGTCAGACCTAATTATGTTCAACATTAGTATCATGGCTTGGTTTAGTCTGCTGTGTTTAGGATCTTGCCAGCATGATATATTCCATCAGGTTACACGTTGTCTCTTGAAACACAGAAATGTTGTAGAACATGATAGACAGTTTATGGCAACATTTCCATACATCATAGGAAAACGTCTGTCGTAAGCTGTAAGAAAGTTAATGAGATAAAATATAGCTATGAAAGTAGAATAAATGTGACCCCCCCATATCACATATCACTTTTTTAATGAGTATGTCTACATAAAAAGGAAAATCGAAACCACTGGAAACAAAGGAAAACATTTACAGATGGAATTTCAGTTGCTGGTTTGAGTTGGGATTCCAGGGCCCATCTTACAGAAACAATGTATTTTAAATGTACTGTAAGGGTTGACAGCCGTTCTTGAATTGCAAAATAGCATTCTCGCACGACAAACTAACTGACAACTGAAGCTGAATATGGTATTTGCCGATGTTAGTCATTTTATTACTTCCACTAGACATTAGCCATTGAATTAGATATACCCTCTCTTTCCAATTTCTAGATGTATTTCCACAGTCTATATCACTGTGCTATGAAGGGCAGAAGCATGGAATTAAATGTATTTTACAATAACATATTGTTTTTAACCTTATATATTCAGATCTGTCTGATGCACTGATGGCTATGTTATATGACCTCATTGACACAGGTTTCCTACCTAATCTCTTAAGTACTACAGACTTCAGAGGAAATAATGAACGTATCAGTGACAGCAGAACTCTGACAGAGGATGGAATGTGGCCAAATCAGGATGGATTTCCCAGACAACCTCTTTGCTGTCCAAGGCAAATACTGGTCCCACTGTCCCTGATGTGTCAGGCTCAACGTGTACAGTGCTTCTATGAAGCTCCAGACACTAGTGCTCTTTCAGACTGGCACAGGAAGAGAGATGGAACAGATCATGGCAGATTTAGATCCTATTATACACAAGTTTTAATTAAGTAGTTGTTGATCTTCAAGCTTCAGCCTGGCATATACAGTGGTTCTTTGTGAAGAGTAGGTGTATGTTCATTTTCTCCATATAACCAAAAAAGATATTAGGATTGTTGCAGTATCAGATACTATTTCCTACATTAACCTTTTATATCTGGATGATGTTTTATTTTATTATTATTTTTTTTTATCCAGCAGATTCATTATCACACTAGTACATCATGAAAGGTAAACACTTTACAATAAGGTTCCATTTGTTAGCATGAACTAAAAATGAACAATACTTATTAAGCATGTATTAATCTTAGTTCATTTATAAAAAAAAGTTTAAATCAAAAGATATATTTGTTAGATAATTCATTAGATAATGAATTATGAACTAACATGAACAATAAACAATTGTGTTTTCATTAACATTAACAAAGATGAACAAATTCTCAAAAATATATATATATTTTTAGTTGTTTTTGTATTATATAATGCATCAACCAATGATAATGAATGGAACCTTATTGTAAAGTGTTACTCATGAAAGAGACCATGTTTTGAGGGAAAGATCCAAGAAAAATAATGTAAAAAAGAGCAATTTTTTTTTTTTTAATAAGTCAACCATTCTAAAAAATATTATTTGATCACTCTTCTGCATATATTGCCACGCCTCTGGTATTTTTCTTTCAAAGTTTTCTTTTGAAGAATGTGCTTGAAGGGAAAACTGAAGCATAGTGTGAATCCTTGATAAGGCTGAGACTGAATCCTACTTTACAAGCCAGCTCGGTACATATTCAAAACATTCATCAGAATATAACAAGACCATCTGAAGATTAAGCCATCAAAGTTAACAAACATATTTAGTGTCTGTCTGTAGTGTCTGATGGGGCTTTAGACATTAGGTCCAAATTTATAATTTAAGATGAATATTTAAGTGGTTTATATTGTCACAAAATAGTGTCAAAATGTATTAAACCATCTTATCTAACCATTGTATTATATACTGAATGGACTTCAGCATATATAGTGCTGCTATATATCTTAGTGTAAAGTGTGCATACAAACACAGTGTACTGTATATGGTACATTGCCCAATCAGCTTCCTTCAAAACATCAAAGACTCAGCTTGAAAGGACCATGTAGGTTTCCTGTATGCTCTGATAATCAAGTTAGAGTACTAAGCTTTCCATCTGCTTCCTGACTTTAATTAGAGTGGCTGAAAGCAGCGCTGCTAGCAAGATTTACACACAAAGCTCTATCAAAGGCCACTTTGTACCAAGCACCCTCAATAACAAAGCATAGCCAAAAAGCAGACCTCTTTTGCCCTAAAACTAATCCCATCATATGGAGTTATCTTACAATATGCTACTGTTTGGATAAGAAGGCAAAACCAACTTTGATGGTTTTCAGGTATACATGAAACAATACTTAAACCTAAATGCTGTATAATTTTATGTTATATGTCCCACTTTTAATTAATAGTACAGATACAGCAGATATGAAATTAATGATAACATAAAACTTCAATAAATTTCTGAATTGACTAATGTGAAAAATGATGTAATTATGTTACTAAAGGAATATATTTTTTTCTATCACACTTTAGATTTATGACAGATAAACATTAAACTTTCTGATTTACTATAAGTGAATGTCTCATCGTATCTGTGGTAACTCGTTATTTAAAATGTATTCTATGGTAATATTATACAAAGTACAACTTTTTTAATTTACACTAAATTATTTAAAAATTTTAAACATAAAAATGTTTACTAAATAAGGCAGAAACACGTCATTGCAGGGCTGGGAAAGGGGTCCATTATGGTAACCCCCAAAAACTACAACATAACATAAATTCTTCTTACTTTCAACATAAAACACATCTCCCCATTTATATTGATCTTGTACAAAGACATAAAATAACATTTACTCTCCATGTCGAGTCCCATGCAAAGCATGCTGAGAACTAAAAATCCTCTGTCCAGTTTTCGTTAACCAAACCAAAAATGTTAATGTTGTCCTAAAGCAAATGGATTAAGAAAAGCTGACAACACAAATATTTTAGTTCAATCAACTCAGTTCAGTTATGTTCCCTTGGTTACATGCATTTTTCGAGTAATATGTACATAAGAGAATAGAGTAAAACTGACTGACAATGTACACCAGGCAAACTGCTGAGAAAAGGAAACATTTTGTTGAGCAAGTAATACTAACCAGGTTACCATGACATCACTGCTTTGTTACTACAGGATTAGGAGAAAAATAGTAAGGACTAAGTTCATCAGAAAACGTTTAAGTCATACAAAACTGTTCTCAAAGCTGTTTTATTTGTATTCAATTGAACCCGGGATAGTTTTACATATGTATAACTGTGTATTGCAGTGATGGAAATGGTACAGCAAAATGCAAACTACATGTTCTGATGATAATTGACAGCAAACATTTGTTCGTCACATAGTGTATAATCTGCTGGCTGTTCCAATGGATCAGCTATAATGTTAGAAACATTTCAGAGAGTGTAAGCAAAGACTTTAGATTTTACAGGAACAGCCTCTTAGGCGGACCATGCAGGAAGCAGTACACCATAAAAATAATGACAATATGTGCCAACTGTCCTTCATCAATGCGCGCCCTTCTGGACCATCTGTGTAAAGCGATTCGTTATGGTGAGGGTTGTGTCGATGAAACGTTCCACACAGCTTACGAGACACGTCTCAGTTCGTGAGTCCAATTTGCTGCTCGGTTTGTCCACACATTTATCCCAGCAGGTATCCGTAAAGTTGTGTACCTACAAATACAGTTTTAAACACGGTTACAATTCAATTTGAGGACCTCGCTAATTGGTGTTGAATGATTCAGTAGCGCACTGATTAACGACTTACCTGCGCTTGAAACTGCGCTTTCTGCTGCTCCACAGCAATCAGACGCTGAAGCTCCGCAGCATCGGCACTTTCTGAAGAACTAGCCGACGGCATATCAAAGCTTGAACTAAAATCAGCCATGTCAGGACCTTTCTCAGAGATCATACGCACGGGGACATGTGAAGGATAAAGAGAAGCGACGCCTCGCACAGGCGTTGAAGTTCAGACAGCAACTTCCGCCGCAAGAATATGACGTCATACCGACGTTCATTCTTTAAAAACGGGAAAGTCCAGCAGTTTAATCAAAGTGGTTTAATTTAGATTTTGATTCAGAATTTTGAACCGCGCTATGCGTGTACGTGTTTGTTCTTTAATATAATAATGTAGGCTTCATATAAATAAAATACTAATTCATCTCTATTGCTGACGCTCGCGTGCCAGTGATAACCCCTGTGCCAATGAAGGCACACGTGCCATAGGTTGCCGACTACAAACATACTTGCTTTTTCATAATGTTATGCTTGCATTGTTATTACTATCTTTAAGAGTGTGCAGGGTAGATTGCTGTCAGCACAATACTTAAGCTATGCAAACTCTTTGTTCGTTTACGAATGTAACGCGGGGTTAGGATGGGCAAGGAGGAGGCGACAACCGGCTTGTCAACGTAAATAATAATTTAATAAAGAACTTAAACAAAAAGCGCGCCCCCGCGCGCGCACAGACAGACAGACAGATTGATCTCTCTCGAACCGTCGTCACTGGCCGCCTTTATCGCTCGCGCGCCCCATTCCAGCCCGGCCCCGCCCCCTTCCACTCCACAACGTAGTTGACAAGTTAATAAGTACGGAATCCGCCTTATGTTGGAAAATGTTGCTATTTGGCTCTTAAAGCATTCATGTTTTGCAAAACAAAGTACTTGTTTTAAAATTTTAAGCCCATAAACACTATTTGTAATGTATTTTCATGTTTATTCCTGCTTAACTCGTATGTGTTTTTCTCGTCCTGCAGGGGGATTGGTCAATTCCTACCTGACTATGTCCATGGTGATGCCAAAATAAAGCTGACTAAAGCTGGCCTCTATGCTTTCCACAAAAGACGCATTATTTGGTCTATGCTATTTTAATTATCATGATGTTTGCATCTGCAAAGCAGTTACCATGATGTGGCAAGTAGGAATATAAGGTATAATAATAATGTTATAATGTTTTTTTAAAGAGAGTAGTGTTAAGGATTTGTCACTATTTAAGCCTCTTTTCCCAGTCTTTTGCACCATGCCTTTAGCTTTACAGAAGACAACATAAGTGACATATGTATCATTTATTGTTCCGTGCCAATATTATTTGTCTTTTTGATATTTCGTAGAAAAGGGAGTTGTGTGGTTCTCACTAGGTTGGCTAAGTTAAGAATTGTCCCCTTTATTTCACATTGCTCTGCTGATGACATGCAATTGGTTAATTTGCCTTTTATTTTATTTTTTATTTTACTGAAAATTCACTGATACCTATTTGTGTTTTGTATAGCATTTGATTCCACAGTTAGTGTCTATCCAGCAGAGGTCAGTGTTTCAGTTTTGTAGAGAATAAATGATCATATTTACAGTGTCTGTGCTGGTCAATATGCTTATCCATTTACTTGACAGTGTTGCCAAACATTAAGATTGTATAAAAAGCAATTACACTGGTACAAACTGAATAAACAGTGAAGACCCAATACTGCTTTAATTTCGTTCTTGTTGCTTAGTTTATTTATGGTCATAATCAACATCAAATTAATGAAAAATCATTTAGTAAACCTTTGGATTTTCATTTATCAACAGGGATTTAACAGTGCAATGCATCTTAGGATCTTTTAAATATTGCAATATGTTTATTTATTTGACTTAACCTTTTTTATTTTGCACCAGTAACAACATTAAATATCACACCCCTTGCAGATTGCAGGTTTTACAGAAAGTTAGTTTTTATAAAGGGGGGACAAAAAAAAAAAGCTTGATTTTAATGTGATTAGAGCACCTATGTAATACATAATTGGGACCTTAACTCAACATTTACAAAAATGTAATCTTCTAAATAAAGGGTAAATACTAATACCGCACACCTTCATTTGTAATTTCTATATCTTGACCTTCATTTTGAGGTTGTCATTCTCAACCAGAACCCCCCATCTTGCTCTTGAGAAGTGTCAGACGTGTGCAACCATAAGTGCTTTTTAATGTCCCCACAGGCCGATGATGTCAAATTCTTCGACATCTTACACTCCCAGCACAGTTTAACAATCAAAACTAAATCTGTTCTCACCGAATAATATTGATTGAAAGGATGATTCATGGCTGTGTGCTGTGTATGTGACTTAATCATACTAACATTAAGTGTGTTTAAAAATGCGTTTAAAACCAGTGAAGATAGGCCTTTAATAATTAATATTTTTGTTCGTTACAATAACGTCACGTGTTGCCTTGTTTTATTTATACAACTCACAAGACAGAACCACCAGACCAGGTGTGTTATGCAGTTGAGAACACTAAACCAAAATCAATACTTTACATTTCTTTGTCTTCTCATTCATATTTAGTTATAAGAGGATTGCATCAGGTGAAATCTGATTTATTGTAAATAATGTAGTTGCTACTGTACGCAATTATTATTATTTTCTGCATAATTCAGTCAGATGATACTTGGTAGCTTTTTGTAGCAAGTGGCTTGAACGTATCTGAAATGTTAATCTGATGCCTATAGGTTTGTAAAATAGTTTGGTGTTGGCATAGTGGGCTAAAGCACATAACTGTTAATCAGAAGGTCACTGGTTCGATCCACACAGCCACCACCATTGTGTCCTTGAGCAAGGCACTTAACTCCAGGTTGCTCTGGATGGATTGTCCCTGTAATAAATGCACTGTAAGTCGCTTTGGATAAAAGCGTCTGCCAAATGCATAAATGTAAATATGCAAAATAAATATTTACATAATTAACAATGACCACCATCGCAACAACAATACAAAACTACTTCTAATAATAGCAATGTAAACAAAATGTGCTGCTTTTATGAGTCCTCAGTAATATTCTATAATGAAGAGTATAGCAATGCCAATAGCTTAAAGGGATATTTCACCTAAAAATTTAAATTCTGTCTTAATTTACTCTCCTTTATGCTGTTCCAAACACATTAAGTTTTTCTATAGGGCTCAGTCACCATTCTCTTTCATTGCATCTTATATCCTATACAATGAAAACGCAGGGTGATTGAGACTGTCATTCTGCCTGACATATCCTTGTGTGTTCCATGAAAGAAAGTTAGTTATAAGGGGTTGAAACACCATAAGAGTAAGCAAATGATGACAGAATTTTAAGTTTTTGTGAATTGTTTTGAGTGCCTTTAGTTCAAAAGTACCCAAGTTATTTTCCTCTCACAATCTGTCCATTTATATCCTTTTCACACTATGCCCTTTCCATTCTTCTCACATACAGTACCAGGTCATGCGTACAACATACATGCGAGCCCTCATGGGGCCTCTCTTTTTGTCCCTCCCCTGACTGCCCTCCCGTCTTCTGCTTTGTCACTGCACATAGTGATGTAAACAGGGTTAACAAGAGATATAGTTTCGATAAAATGAGGTAGTCTCCAACCTTTTGCATGCTACAGTCTTTATTGCTCTCAACAATTTGACAAATCACTCTTGCTCATCTTCTGTTGTGATCAAGGGTGCAGCCATGCATCGCTCTACAGGATGTCCTGCATAAAGCTTCAAACGCCTGGTAAGAATTTGAGAGCTGTTCTGCATGAATGCATGTCTGGAAGTTGCTTTGTCTTGTGTATGTTGTTGCATAGGCTGTGTGCAGGCCATGTGATCATTTACATTCAGATGGCTGCATTGCTGGAGTGTGCAGTTGAGAATATGAATACACATGCTAGTGTTTAATATCAGCTGGTGTATTCAAGCGAGAGAGAGAGAGAGAGAGAGAGAGAGAGAGAGAGAGAGAGAGAGAGAGAGAGAAAGAGAGAGAGAGAGAGAGTGAGGGGGGTTGTATGCGCTTTGATCAATGGCTTTTGAGTAGAGATTGTATTAC
The DNA here is from genome assembly GCA_032164185.1 of Moxostoma hubbsi. NCBI lineage: Eukaryota > Metazoa > Chordata > Actinopteri > Cypriniformes > Catostomidae > Moxostoma > Moxostoma hubbsi. The sequence continues at coordinate 21,156,719 of JAVLUX010000008.1, read as the reverse complement.
CAAACAGCCAACTTACATTTTTGCACCCACAACTTTTGCATATGACTACCTGAATTTCCTTCCATTTGAATTGTACATTTCTCACAACTGTGCCTTTTTAAAAGAGACATCTCTATATGTTCATGTAGTTGATTCACTAAATAAGCCTTAGTTTATCTCAGTACATTTAAGCAAATGAGAGTTTGGAGTGTATAGGAACATAATTTCTAAATGTAATGATTCTCGTTGTGACTTCAGTTTATTCTGCAGCTGTCATGTGTGTGTTGACTTTGTTTAGTCATTCACTCGGTTCCCTCAACTGACATGACCAGAGCAGGACTGAATGTCTGCAAATGGATTACCATGGCAACTCAGTTCGGTGAAAGCTGAGATCAAAATGGTTGGTCAAGCGCTAATCTTTTAGTTTGGATTGTTGAGAGCCTCCATATATAAACAGTAACAACATTTTAATGAGCAATTCAAGCATTTCAGAGCCTTCAATTGGCCTTTAAAATTTAACATTTATTCTAAGCCTTTTGATGAACAGTGTCTGTTTTGACAACTTGCCAACACAGAATATAGTCAGATTTAGAATGCCATTTAAATGACACTTCTCTGTCTGGATTCTAACAGCTGCTAATGATCAGCGAACATATTACACATGAACTGCTAATCATTGCTCCCTTGGTGCGTTCGGTAGAGGAGACACCTGAACCTATTCCCACCACATTAAAAGGCAACATCCCAACTTGGATCTGTGGGAGTCTGCATTCGGAATGGTCCTGGAAAGTTTGAGTTTTGGTGATCGCTGTCCTTTTCTGCAAATCGCAGCGCCATTTTGTGGTCCGTTCTGCATAAAGCGGTGGCTATAATGCATTCATCAGATATTTACACCCATTCAGACACAAAAGCATCAGTGAGGTCAGGCACCGATGTTCGGCGATGGGTCCTGTATAACAGTTGTTACCATGCATCCCAGAGATGTTTAATGGGGTTAAGGTCTGGGCTTTTTGCATGCCAGTCAAGTTCTTCCACAACAGACGCAGTAAATCCTTTCTTTGTAGACCTAGCTTTGTGCACAGGGGTATTGTCATGCTAGACTCCAAACTGTAGTCATAAAGCTGGAGGCACAAATGAATAAAATGTCACTGTATGCCAAAACCTGTTAATTAGGATGAGGCCTTATAGTGTATCTCAGATGTTTGCTGGTTCAATTTTCAGAAGTGCCTCATGGGGACTAAGCATTATTTAATTATTTTTTTTTACAATCTTTGCCAATCTATGTTGTGTTCCACCGGCATATACTACAATACACATATTTGTTGTATTATGTATTAATTTAATTACCATAAACATTTTTATTTGCTTTATAATGTAAAAGTGCGTGGCACTGTATATTATATAAAATTGACATTTTTGTGTTTAGGTATTATCAGCTCTTTTAGGACTAAATAACTGGAATCTTTTCTCAGGTGTGCTGCACATTTGAGGATCTCCATGATGATGACCTGAAAGATTATGGTGGCTTGGAGTTCCCGCATATTAACTATGCCCGATATAACACCAAACCTTAAAGATACTTCTATGGTTATGGCTTCCGTAAATTAGTGGGTGACTCTTTAATTAAGATGGATTTGGAGAGCAAAAGTTCAAGGTAAGATTAAATGCACTGGGAATCATGACCGAAACATAATTATTTTAAGGGTATTCAAAATGGCTATAAACAAAATGACCCAAAATATCAGGAATCAAGCGAGACTCTTCTCTACATCTGTCTCATGTTCTGTGCTCTGAGACTGCAATCGATTGCCAGTTTGGAATTCCTTTCTTCCATGCCTTGTTCTTGTGTATCAACTTGATTTACAATACTTTAAAAATCTTTAAGTTTCCAATGAATCTATCATACAATGAAAGATTGTACCACTTTGCACTTTCAGAATGTTTAAAAATATGGAACAATGTTGTAATAATTCTTCTGGATCTGTTTTGGTACCCCTTCTCTGTCCATGCATGGCTGCATGTGTGGGCGGAGTGTTTGCCCAGAATAGAACCATACCAAAAAACACCAACAGATTGCTTTACTTGTCTATAAATAATAAAGCATTCATTCAAGAATTCAAGTCAAGTATTCATTTGATGGGAGTGAATTAATTAAATTATGAAAGCATTCAAATTTTTACTGTCATTTAAAGATTTTTTTATGTATGTTTTTTTTTTTTATTGATTGACAGGTTTGATGCCAGTCTGACTCTCTAACCATCAGAGCCTGTCTTCATTCCTGTGCCAAACACTCTGGAAGAGGATGACGGAGTCATCCTGTCTTTGGTAATCACACCTACTGAGGTACAACAGAGCCTAGAATTTAGATCTGCAGGCAAGCAAAAAATAGAATTTAATGAATAGAAACACTCAAGCTCTATATCACTCTTTCTGTAATGAAAGCAAGAACTTGTACAGTGTTAATTGAGACATTTTTGGAAGGGGTGGCATTTTAAGTAGTCTTCACAGTAAATCATATTAAAACAAATTTGTCTTGAACCTCTCTTTCTGTTCACTCTGTAGGACAAGAGTACATTCCTCTTATTCCTAGATGCCAAAACTTTTGAAGAGCTGGGAAGAACCAATGTACCATTCAACATTCCTTATGGGTTCCATGGAGTCTATAACACCAGTACATAAAACACATGGGATCAAACTACCTGTAACCAAAAATTAAAAGCAGCTTATCACAAACAGTTAACACACTACTTAGCAGGTACTATTGAGAGGATAAGTGCCTGAACCAAAAATGTTACACTCAAGAGATCAGGATACAACACATGCCGTAGAGATTTTAATAATGAATCAATTACAACTAATTTTAAAAGTATCTGCACAGATTAATTAAAGGGTCATATCATATATAAACATTTTACATTTCCTTGAAGTTTAAAATAATAGATTGATGTTAAATGTTTACATGATTTAACATTCAGATCTCAAAACATTCTCCCAAAAAAGACCATCTATAGAAAGGTATTAAAGATGACAGGTCTTCTTATATTAATCGTTTTTCTATTTTTCTTTTTACTATAACGTGCAAGTAATGCGTGTAAACTGAAAATCTGATTTATAATGCTATTGGCAGTGACCATTCATTTGGCCCGGCTCCCAGAAAATATTCATTTATATTGTACTGCATTTATTTCTGTTATATTTATTACATAATTAATAAACTATTCTATAACCATTTGATTCTATTTTAATTAAATCATTATTAACGTTATAAGAGAGATTTTAGCTTCTTCATGTGATATTTATGTACTGACGTTTTCTTGACTGTTTCTGTGTGTGTGTGTGTGTGTGTGTGTGTGTGTGTGTGTGTGTGTGTGTTTGTGTTGTAATGGTGGCAGGCCCAAAAACCAGATTAAACTTTGGAATTTAAATAGTTTCAGAAATAATTTGGGCGCCAGACAGAGGTAGATTTTAAACCCTAGAGGATAGCTCACAAAAAAACCACCAGTTACACACACACACACACACACACACACACACACACACACACACACACACACACACACACCCACCACAAACAACTGAATGCAATTCAATATGATATATTTTTACCCCCATACATAACACAATCATAAGCACAATGTTTAACAGAAAATGGTTAAAAAAAAAAAAAAAAAACCTAGCTGAAAAAGTCTATCGGTGATGCTTGAATCATGCACCTGCATTTTTAAGTTAAAATCAGCAGATTTCAAGAGACCTTTTCACTCACAAGTATCAAAAACAAAACAACAGGGAGGCAAGAAATAAAGGGTAATTAGATCGGCACAAAAAAGTTATTGAATTTAATTGAAAGTAAAAAACTAGACGCTACACTCACTCTGAGCGAGGCACGAATGTGGGGCTGTGAATGTATGCAATGAGGTGTGTGAACCACTGACCATGGATGGCAGGAAGAACTATTCCCAGTGGCTTGAGGTTCCAGAGAAGCAGAGACAAGTCGATTACCTGAACTGGTTACTTGACAATGGCCTTCAGAGTTAGAAGATGACAACACTCTGCAGCCGGCATTAGGAAGTGCGGCGCGGAAACTCTTCACTCCGGCATTAACGTCTCTAGTTTAGGAACGGCACTCATACACCCTCAGGTAATCCGTGCACCTCTCTTTTTACTAGATCCTCTCCACTCTTCCCTTTCTCCATCTTTACCTTCCTTTTTATCATTTTAACTTAATTTATTTTATTCCATATATGGGCATGGACGGGGTGGATTTTTTTTCATGCACCGCCACTGTGTGTGTGTGTGTGTGCGCCTGAAAATTAGCAGGCGCATCTCAAAAGTTTTGTATGATCTTGGTCATGCCCTAGTTAGGGGAGTATAAGACACAGCTGTTGTTTTGCAGATCAGTTCTCTTCTTGTCTTAATTTTTGTATAAAGATTTGGAGACTGCTTGAGCTTTAATAAAAGCAACTATTTTTAAGCCCTTCATCATTGGCCTCCTTTTGTCTTTCTTTTGGCTTTAGAGAGAAACATCACTCTGATCTATCATACTTGGCATCATGAATAGGATAGAAGACCATTAGTTGACCCCAACTTCTGGTTGAGTGAACCATGGCATGTCTGTCTACTGCTGCTCTCTGGTTTCTTTTTGATGTGTCTAGTTGCTTTTATTCAGTGGCATTTTAAATGAGCGATCTAGGGAAATCAAGTTTTATGATTCTCTTTTATGGATAATGGACTGTTGACTTTTCTATTTTCTATTTTGTATTTTTTTTTTTTTTTGGAAACTACACTATACCTTCACCTGACCAACACGAACAATTCTTTCAATCCTTTAAACTCCACGTCATCCTCTTGTCTGCCTGGATTACATTGGAGTAAACAAACTGCTGTACTCACTTAACTACTTCACCGGGACTATTGTGTGCAGTCTCAAATGGGCCGCCTGATTCCCTGCCCATTGTCTATGTTCAGTGGGGCTGGAGCACGCAGAACTGGAATTCGGGCTGTGTTGGTGGATCATTTAGGATGCTCTGCCTTCTGTTGCCCATCATGGCCTGCTGGAGTTTTGCTGCTGGCCCTTGCCAGTTTCAATGGCGAGCTCCCTGCCTGTTTGCAAGCTCATGCTGTTATTTTGCTTCCGATATGGGTTTATATTTCTCATCCTTGGAATTACGGTGTCTGAATTCTTCAGACTGACTGTCAGCTGGAGTTTACAACTATTGCGTTGCCCTTGTAATTGCACTCTATCCCCGGTATGTCCATTGAGGGTTACGCCAACATCCTGGTAGATTCCTGACATTGCCCTCTGACAGGTGCAATGGATTTTAAGCGGGGTTTGTATTCCAGTTTGAGGTTCAACTATTAATGTTTGAAACCCTGGGTCCTGCCTACTGTGCACTTGTGTACAGATTTCCCAAATTTATTAGGGACTTTATTGAACAATTTTCGGACTTTCTCTACGGACTGGTTTCACGCGGTGGTAGACTCCTGAATCTTGGGGATATTAATATCCACATATGTTGCTCATTGAAACTTACATTTTATTCAACATGTCACTGGTTCTACCCACAACATGGGTCATGCATTAGATCTGGTGTTATCTTATGGTATATCTGTGTCTAACTTAGAGATCTTAGATATTGGCATCTCTGACCATTATTCAATAATGTTTGAGCCTGTCTCTACTTGTCCTCTCCCTACTACCTCTCTTTACGTCACTCCAGTCCATTCACTCATCTACTGCCATTTTATTTATTGCATTGTCTCAGATAAAGTCAGTACTGAATCACTGGTTGAAGCTTTCAATAAATCTTGTACTTTCACTCTTGACAATGACGCTCCACTCAAGCCAAGAAGAATTAAGGGCGTTTCACAGATTTAGCTAAATTTCGTCACCCTCGATCTCAGACAAGAGAGTAGAAAAGTGGAATGCAAGTGTAAAACATCTGTGATGAGGAGGAGGGCAGTACCAGGCCGTGAGTGCACACAGCTGGCCCACAATCGGGCTAATCAGCCGAGGAGAGGGATAAGGCAAAGTCGGATGCGGCAGTTCGGGAGAGAGAGAGCCACACGCAGCTGCCGTGTGTGTTTGTGTTTTGGGTCTTTTTAAAAGTCTCTCATAAAACTATGCATTTACTGCTGCCGGTCATTCGGCCACCAGTTCTCTTGCCACTCTCTCTCTCTCACTGTTGCTCTGCCTTGCTCTTTCCCTCTCCTCTTTTCCCTCCCCTTGTCTCCCTCCCAGGTGACGATCCTTACCGCTCTCGCTCTCCTGCAGACCGACGCATGACCACGCCCCCCCCCCCCCCTCCCCAAACACACACATGCCACAACATCTTAAATGTGTCTATAACAAAATATCAAAGATCAGTGAAAGAAGCAAAAGCAAAATATTTTCTCTAATGTAATCTCTGATAATGCAAATAGACCAAAAGCACTGAATCTGCATTGCTCAAGATTACTAATGATATTTTTCTCTCCATAGATTCAGGCTTACATGTTGTCTTAGTCTTTTTAAATCTTAGTGCCGTGTTCGACACTATAGACCATAACATTCTTCTCAATCATCTCGAATGTAGGGTTGGCATCCAGGTTATGGCCCTCCAGTGGTTTGTCTCCTATCTAAAAGATAGGACATTTTCTGTAAATCTAGGGAATTTCTCTTCTAAATCAGCTCATTTATCATGTGTCATCCCTCAAGGATCAATTTTAGGACCTTTATTATTTTCCTTGTATATCCTTCCTCTGAGCTCTATTTTCCAGAAGTACAGCATTTCCTATCACTGTTATGCTGACGATTCTGTTATACTTACCAGTGAGCTTAGACAAGAAGTGTTAGTTTAATAACATCCTATTTACTTCGAAGATATTAAACATTGGCTGGTACATTTTTTTTTTTTTTTTTTTACAATTAAATGAAAGCAAAACTGAACTTCTGGTGTGAATTATAGGGAACACTAGTGCTGTCATGTGATCAAATGTGGTGGCAATGGCCATTGTGGCTGTGCTCAACGGGATGTCCAGGTGAGTTAGCTACCAGGGTGAAAGGTCACCCTACTTGGGCAGAATAAGAAAAATGACTGTGGTTATCTAAACATGCCACCTGATACATTCACTGGAACACAACCACCCAGCATGCGGCAATATCCAATTGGCAAACAGGCAGAAGATCTGATTATTCAGGTGGTAAATGACCTTACTAAACAAGAGAAAGTAAAAGATACAGAAAAAGTAGAGACAGGAAAGCTTAAAACAATCTCCCAGCTTTCAAAACGTGAAAAAAGACATAAATCCAGACAATGTAAGGTTAACCAACTAAATAAAAGAGCCAGTGATAGGAGATGACAGGAAATACAGCATTAAGCAAGCAACAGCCCACCTGAGTCTCCAGTAGACCAACGACAGGGACAGATTGATGCTCAATGTTTCCAAGAATGTCCTGAAAGTTCAAGTGCAAATCATAAAACAGCTGAATGCAAACAGAACAAAAGTCTATCGTGACCTTAGTGCAATACTAGCTAGAAGAATCTCAGAGAAAGATGGACAAATACAAAAAGAGGTGTACTCGCTTTGCCAGCAGTTTTCTAATATGGAGTCGCCAATGCTGAAAACTAAAAAACAAATGTAGCTTAAATCAAAGGCCTTAAGGAGGACATTGCTCTTTCATAATACGGTGTTGTCAGAGCTTAGAATAAAATACCATCAGTGTGGAGTGAAATACAAGCCAATTGCCTCAAAGATTCTGGCTGGGAAGGTACTGAAGAAGTTCCGTTTTCTCAATGAAGTTAAAAAGCTAATTTGAATCTCGTGCCGAAACAAAGAAAGGCCTACAGGTTTGCAGTATCATAAAAAAACATAGAAAAATATAACTAGTATATAGGCAAATTTTCAAGTTATTAGTCTATGGATAGAGTTGTAGTTCATTGCCTGGTGGCCTGTATTTGAATTTTGCTTGCCACTGTATTGTTTTAATGTTGCCGTTATTAAATTTGATCATCTGAAACCACATTTTTCCTTCCCATGGGCTACTTTTATATTAAGTGTTGTTTGTCTCTGTTTTAATACATTTTTATGAACCACATTACTATCGTCGTCACCAACACTTTATGGCATTACCGTCATGACACTTATTTTTCTGTAAAAGTTTTGCTTAAACTGTTTGTATCCTCACCATTTTGCTTTTACACAGATTACTTCATGGGCTAATTACCTCTCCATCAAAAAGAAAAAAATTAAACAAAAGTGAAGATTGCTAGAAAATGAAAATATTGTTTTGATGGTGAAAACTTGAAAAATATGATATATATTGTTTGTTTAAAAAAACTCAATACATTTTTTTTAAAGTAACCAATGTTTACAATGTGATTGAATTTGAAAAACTTTCTTGTTGCCTCCTTTTATGTGAAAAATATTTTTTTTCAATGTTGTGATGGTAATCACCCTTAAACTTTTTTTTTTTTAACTTTAATTATTGTTTGTACAGAATGTGGTGCCTGCATTTGGAAATTGCTCCTAAGGATGATCCTGACTTGTGGAGGTCCACATTTTTTTTCTGAGGCCTTGGCTGATTTCTTTTGATTTTCCCATGTCAAGCAAAGAGGCACCGAGTTTGAAGGTAGGCCTTAAAATACATCCACAGGTACAACTCCAATTCAATACACCTCCTATCAGAAGCTAATTGGCTAATTGTATAAAGGCTTGACATAATTTTCTGGAATTTTACAAGATGCTTAAAGGCACAGTTATGTTAGTGAATGTAAACTTCTGACCCACTGGAATTGTGATATAGTCAATTAAAAGTGAAACAATTGTTGGAAAAATAGTAGATGCCCTAAACGACTTGCCAAAACTATAGTTTGCTAATATTAAATCTGTGGAGTGGTTAAAAAATGAGTTTTAATGACTTCAACCTAAGTGTATGTAAACTTCTGACTTAAAATGTATACACAGACCAGGCTCCCACAGGGTTTCTATAATAGTGTAACGGAGGACAGACGAGGAGTGAGGATCTAAATGCAGTTTTCATGGGAAAACAAAAGATGAACAGGATAACTAAAAGACAGGGAACAAATGAAACAACCACGATGGAAAAAACTAAATATAAACAAGAGAAGTCCACGAAGTGCACGGGCAGGAACCCATTCAAAACCAGACATTACATTTAACAACTGACAAAAACTGATAAAACAACAGGGCTTTAAATACACAAGGGATTGATGACTAAATGAACCACAGGTGAGGACAATGAAGGAACAGCTGGCAGTGATGAGGGTAGGGAATTGTGGGAAGTGTAGTCCGGGACAGATGGCAAGGGAGAAACACAAGGCAGACAACAGGGAATTGTGACAAATAGCCCTACCGTCTATCTTACACTGTTGGAAATGCATTTGTCTGACCTACATCTCGAGTCCACAGTAATTCCATATCTAGATGACATTTTAATATGCAGCACGGATTTGGAACAACATAGTAAAGATGTTGAGTCACTGCTAAACTTTCTGTATGAGAAAGGACACAAAGCAAGCTTTAAGAAAGCACAACTAGGGCAAGAAGCTGTAGTTTAATTTAGGGTAGCAACTGACTGAGGGTGCTTGAGTACTCTATTGGTATATGTTACCATATAGAACAGCTGCGATCAAAGAAATGTCCCCCCCCCCCCCCCCCCCCCCCATCGACTGTTTAAGAACTGAGAGCTTTCATGGGCATGTTTAATTACTGTAGAAACTGGATTTTTGCTAATCACTCAAACCATTGTATAGGTTCAGGGAAAGACACATTGGGTACACGGCTCTCATTGCAAGCTGGTCCGAGGTGGGGATAGAGACTAGAGGCATGAGAGAGCCATCAGGAAGAACGCACCTATTTAGAAGGTTAGAGGTCACCCTGACCGTGAAGATGTTTGACTATTCTATGTCTCTGTTAGATTGCTCTATACTAACCACCGGAGCTAAAAGAAACAATTTACTGCAGGGAGTGATGAATACACCTGTCAACCATCTGTAAAACAAATTACTAATTGTCTGTATTTTCTATTTTACTTTTGATCTAAATTGGTAGGATTTTTTTTTAAATTATTTAAAAAATATTAATATTATTTTTTATAGTGTGTGTGTGTGTATATATATATATATATATATATATATATATATATATATATATATATATATATATATATATATATATATATATATATATATATATATATTGTTTGTTTTTCTTTTCTTTATTCCTTTTTTCATATTGAGTTAAATGTTTGTTATTGAAAAGTTGAGGTATTCAAATAAGCCCATAAGTGTTTCTAACCTCTCCTGCATATCTCTTTTCTGTTTTTGTATTCTAGCTTTGTTTTTTTTTCTTGTTTTGTTTTTTTTATTGTTAAGATGCCCAAAAAATTACTAAATAATACAAATAAAGAATTTTTAAATAATAAAAATTTAAAAATAAAATGAATACAATTATGCTAATTGTGTAATTAATACGGTTAAATGTGTATAAACATTTCTAGCGAGATAAATTACAACTGTTTATAAAGTTATGTACAAATACAATCACCTAAAGGATTATTAGGAACACCTGTTCAATTTGGCTGGTGGTGGTGGTGTAATGGTGTGGGGGATGTTTTCTTGGCACACTTTAGGCCCCTTAGTGCCAATTGGGCATCGTTTAAATGCCACGGCCTACCTGAGCATTGCTTCTGACCATGTCCATCCCTTTATGGCCACCATGTACCCATCCTCTGATGGCTACTTCCAGCAGGATAATGCACCATGTCACAAAGCTCGAATCATTTCAAATTGGTTTCTTGAACATGACAATGAGTTCACTGTACTAAAATGGCACCCACAGTCACCAGATCTCAACCCAATAGAGCATTTTTGGGATGTGGTGGAACGGGAGCTTCATGCCCTGGATGTGCATCCCACAAATCTCCATCAACTGCAAGATGCTATCCTATCAATATGGGCCAACATTTCTAAAGAATGCTTTCAGCACCTTGTTGAATCAATGCCACGTAGAATTAAGGCAGTTCTGAAGGCGAAAGGGGGTCAAACACAGTATTAGTATGGTGTTCCTAATAATCCTTTAGGTGAGTGTATAATGAAGTTACACTGACGAACAGCACTACACATTTCAGAACCTCGTATGCAAACAGCAACTCAAGAAGGATTTTAAGCGCATCTTCACGTGTTTATGTTAAGTGCCGGTTTGGGTAAGGCACATAAAAATAGATTTGCTCGTAGAAAACGCTAAAAAAAATAAAATAAGAATAAGATCAGGATATCGTTATTGGGGCCCAGATCAGTCCAGAGCTTTTTGCAATACAGTTTGGGAGTCCAAATTTAAAACGCACCAACTAGCCCTCTAATCCTTCACAGCAGTCATTTCAGTTCACCAAATCATACCCATATACCTTCTCCTCTTTATCAATTGAAATCATAAATTAGCCACCGATGACAGCATTATGATAAATATTTGTTTATTATTTTTATTTTTATTTTTTTGTCCCCCCTTCTGTTAAAATAGACTAAAATAAAACTAGATAAACTAACTTAAACTTAACTTAAAAATCATGAAAATCGAAGAGGATTGATAGCCTACTTAGTATAGTTTAGGCTAATTAAAACAATATTACATATAAATATATATACGACTTCTGCTGGTGTGAACTTCGCTATAGAGTGAAAAAGAGCTCAAGTTCAAACACGTAAATATTTCTTGTTTTTAGGAGAAAGAAACTGCATATCAATGTATGAAGACTGTATTCACATAGGGCACATCTTCTTTGTGATTTGATTATCTTTTGATTATCCCTTTGTTCTGTACGTTGCTATTATCATCTGTTCTCCTTTTTTCTTTTTCTTTTTTTTTTGGCATCTATTGCAAATACTTTTTCATGGCCAGACAGCTAATTCTAAGCAGGGTAGTTTTACTGTATGTTTGAAGTTCGTTGTATCACCTAACACCTAAAAGGTACCATCTGAAAAATTTATAATTATATAATTTATAATTATTATTTTTTTACTTATGGTAACATGAATGTAATGATCATAAATTATCACAATCTCTGTTATAGAAAGTTTTACACATGGGGCTTGCATGCCATCTGCTGGATTAAATTCATAATCTCTTTCCACAAAAACATTCAAGTTCATTGGCAAGCGGCCAAGTAACAATTTTTTCAAATAATTGAAAATTCTGATATACCTTTTATTACTTTTTTAAAGAAACCTTTACATTGTAAACATTCAGCAGAAAGCGCAAGTGATAACCACGAAAGAAGTTACTTTTCTTGTCCACTAGGTGGCAGTAGAAACTAGTCTCAATGTGTATAAACATAATCGTATGCATTCATTCTGTACAACAACCAATATATTTGGAATACTTTCATCAAACAATTTTGCATTCATTCAAGCCATACAGAGACATTCGATTAGATGTGTGTGTGCAACACGTGAGTGTATATCTGCTCTTGCATATTAACATCTCTGTGGCTCAGCTAAATTGGGAGTTCTCAGATTTCCCCTAATCCCTGCACATCAAACAGCAGGCAGAGCCGAGCAGATGCAGACAGACAGAGTCACTGCTCTCCTGTGGTATCTCGACCTGCCGGATCTTCTTTCCCCATACACAGTGCTGTTATTGTCCCTGTGTATGTGTGTTTGTGTGAGAGACACGGTGTGAGTTGTTTGTCCCGGTTTCTCCATTCCTCTCTTTCCGGGTTTAAAGAGTGTTCTGACTGGTGGCAAGCAGAGAGGGGAGTGTGGATACTGATGCTGCTGACTATTAAGAATTACACAAATACACAACCAGACCTCCACTCCTCTTGTTTCTGATTTTACACACCCCTTTTAAGGTAACCACTTTCAATGTCTTTTTACAGATGGATGAATTAATTAATTAATGAACGAACAAACGAATGAATGAATGAACGAACGAACAAACAAAGCAGCAGGAAGTAAACCAATACACTAACCAGGTGGTGGCCACAACAAAGACAGCTGTGTGTGTGTGTGTGTGTGTGTGTGTGTGTGAGTGTGTGTGTGTGTGAGTGAGTGTATGTGTGTGTGTGTGTGCCTTATTGCCCTGTAAATCCCACTCAGACACCTGCATTCAAAGCTTCCCACTGCTGTACCTCCACTTCAAACAACTCCGATGCACAGAGCGGAAACAAATATCTACAGAGAAGGGAACAAAAGATTGGGGAAAGAAAAGAGAGAAAGTAAAGAGAAAATTTCTTCCAAATATTTGCTAATGCAATCTACTTTGATACTCTTTCTTATGGTACTTAAAACACTGTTTTGATTTTCAGAGTGAAGTTAAGGCAGTCACAAGTACTGACATTTTTTCTTTATTTATGGATTTGATGGCTCGATTCCAAAATGTTAAAAAATCTAAATGTTCCTGAAATTAAAAGTAATCTGTGAAGAGACGTTAAAGCATGGATTCAGGCTAATTTAAATTGATCTAAAATCACCTCTGTCTGACTACTTGAAACATACCAAAACACCAGATCACAGCACCAAAGAAATAACAGCTTTTCCCAGTGGTTCTTTCCAGTGGCTCAAGAACAACCATAACAACAACAAACAATTGCGGTATGTCATGGCATGCTCTCATGTTATTTCTTCCTGCATTGCATACCACAGGTTTACTATAGCTTCTTCCGTCAACAGTGAGGGATTCACATGTGATAAATGCAAGGAAATAGTCAGGCTGACGAAAAAGGTTAATGAGTTAGAGAAACGCATCTGAAGTGGATTTCAGTGAGAAAGAGATGCCGGTAGATACTGTTTCAGATGCGGGTAGTAAAGCGAGCAACACACATAATTTGGTTCCGGCTGTAGAGCCCCCACAGCAGGGCATTTGGGTGATGTCTCGGCAGCATACTCACTCAGCAAAGCGACACCTCTCTCTCGTTCCTGTTAGGGTTTCCATTCCAAATCCAATAGGGTATATTGTAGATTAATTTCACTGAATGGCAGGATGTATGAGTGGTGTCCAGAGAATAGCATAAAATTTATTGACAATCGGAAGTGTTTTTTGGGTAGACCTGACATGCTAAATAGAGAAGGACTTCATCCCTTCAGGGAAGGTGCCGCTTTCCTCACTAGTAATTTGTCTCATAGTTTTAATAGTGATAGTATTTGACTAACTGAGGCCCAAGTTAGGAAGCAGACAAACTGGTTAATCAGAACATCTTCTAGCTGCCTTGAGACATCACACGTCACATAAACTACAGTACAACACAGGACTGTATCACCTAAATATCATATAGAGACTGTGTCTGTTCCCCAAATTACCAAACACAAAACTCTCGCATTTAGAAGATTTTTTTCCAAATCATTTAGAAAAAATTTGATTAAGGTCAAACTTGAAAAAAATAACTAAAAAAAAAATGAAGATAAACATCATATAAAGGTAGGGCTACTAAACATTAGATCTCTTTCTACCAAAACTTTGTAAATTAAATTATTACAGATCACAATTTGGTTGTGCTCTATTTTAATGAAATCTGTCTTAAGCCTGATGAATATAATAGTTTAATTGAATCTACTCCCCCAGGTTATGGTTATAACATTTCTGGTGTTACTCAGAGGACAGGATATAAGTTTAAGTATTTTGAACTAATAATGCTTAATGTGACCATCAGATATATATAAAATATCTCATCGTTTTTTGCCCTTGCTATAGTATATAGATCGCCCAGGCCATATTCAGATTTCCTTGGTTTCAGATTTAGTAGCTAATGTAGATAGAGATTTAATTGTTGGTGACTTCAGCATTCAAATATAGAATGAAAATGGCACATTGCGATTAACATTTATCAATATTCTCAACCCTCTTGGAGTCAGACAAAATGTGACAGGACCAACTCATCACCATAAATATACGCTAGATTTAATTCTGTCATACGTAGTTGATGTTGATACTATAGAAATTCTACTACAGAGTGATGACATCTCAGATCATTAACTCACCTCTTGTTTGCTGCGATCACTCAATAATGTCGAAAATACTAGAAAATGTATTATCCTCCCAACTGCCCGCGCCTGCTCCGCCTCCCATGGCTCTGCCCGCGCCTGCTCCGCCTCCCACGGCTCCGCCCGCGCCTGCTCCGCCTTCCACGGCTCCGCCCGCTCCACCTTCCAAGCCTCCAGAGCCTGCCAAGCCTCCAGAGCCTGCCAAGCCCCCAGAGCCTTCCAAGCCTCCGCCTCCAGAACCAACCTGATCTCCACCTTCCATGGCTCCGTCCCTGGAGTCCCCCTGGTCTCCGCCTACCATGGCTCCGCCCCTGGAGTCCTCCTCGGCTCCGCCTACAGATCCTTCCGCGACTCCGCCCGCTTCCCCTGGGACTCCTCTCAGGCCTTCTGACCCTGTCCTGTGGCCTCCTCTCAGGCCTTCTGACCCTGTCCTGTGGCCTCCTCCCAGGCCTTCTGACCCTGTCCTGTGGCCTCCTCCCAGGCCTTCTGACCCTGTCCTGTGGCCTCCTCCCAGGCCTTCTGACCCTGTCCTGTGGCCTTCTTCCAGGCCTTCTGACCCTGTCCTGTGGCCTTCCCCTAGGCCTTCTGACCCTGTCCCAGTTCTGTGGCCTTCTCCTTGGCCCCCTGACCCGGTCCCTGCCCTACGGCCGCCTCCCTGGCCACCTAACCCGGTCCCTGCCCTGCGGCCGCCTCTCTGGCCTCCTGACCCAGTCCCTGTCCTACGGCCACCCACCACGCCCCCTGACCCAGTCTCGACCCCGCAGCTGCCTCCCAGACTTCCCAACCCAGTCCCCACCTTGAAGTTGTCCCCTGGGCATCTGCCTGGCCTCCTTGGTCTCCTAGCCGCCCTCCTGTTCTGTCATGGTCTCCTTGTCCTAGTCTTGTTTCTCTGTGTCCCACGTGCCCCCTTGAACTGCCTGTTTGCCCCTACTCTCCGTTGACGTTTTGCCCTTCCTTTTTGTTAGGAGCGTCTAGGATCCGCTCCTTAAAGGGGGGGCTCTGTTACGATCCATACTGTCTTTTGTTTATGTATCTTTATTTTTAAGTTTCTGGCACCTTTTACGTTCCATATTCTCTTTTGTTTTATGCACTCTTATTTTGAAAATCACTCTCATGTTCCTGTTTCCCAGTCTTGTCATGTCCTGTTTTCCCTCCATGTTCATGTGTCTGGTTTTCATTGGTTCATTGTTTGATTACTTTATTATCAGTTCTAGTTTTGTCATTGGTTTTAGTTAATTGCCTTTATTATCTTGTTTTGAGTTCTGTTTGTCCATTGGCTTTTGTTTCCATTTGGTTTTGTATTTAAGCCCTCATGTTTACCTTGTCCTTTGTTGGTTATTGTTTGGTGTTTGAATGTTCCACGTCAACCCAGCCTTCAATCGTGTTCCTGCCTGTGCCCTCCTTGGAAGATTCCCCCATGTTGATATCTTGTGTTTATACCTTTATTTTCCCCTCATGGATGTTCTAACTAGGACCAAGAAATATGATCATAATAGCCACATTTTATCGTTGTTACCTTGGCTACCTGTTAAATTTTGTATTAATTAAAAGATTCAGTTAACTACATACAAAGCTATGAATGGTCTGGCTCTGCAGTACTTAAGTGACCTTCTACCATGCTATATTCCATCACGTTCATTATGATCACAAAATTCTGGCTTGTTAATTGTTCCTAGAATATCAAAATCCACAAAAGGATTTGGAGTAGTCTTCCTAACACTCTTTGGGATGCATACATACTCAATCAGTTTAAGTCAAGACTAAAGACTCATCTATTTAGCCAGGCATACACCTAATTTATCCTCCAACCCACAATTAGGCTGCTTTAAATGGGTCTGCCAGAAACAGAAACATCTTTCATGACCTATTACTCTGCATAAAATTGAAGGGCATCTATGCTAATATTATTCTATTTGTTTCCTTGTTTCCATGTCGGATTCATATACTGAGGTTACCAGAGCCGGCCAGATCCAGCTCAGATCCTGCTTGGTGTCATACTCCACTGCTATGTGTCTCTGAGTGATGATGACAAATTACAGCCGGTGATAGCCAGACATCGCTTCAGTCTTTTGCGATGGACTTTAGAGGATGAACTGATGCCAACTCCAACTGTAAGACATCGGATACTTCATATGCCACTGCCTGAACCTTGGACTTAAGATGGACCCCACTGGACCTCAACGAAATGACCTACCAGTTGAACTGTGATACACCTCATTGAACTCTGCCTGCATCACCTTTGTCTATTGATGGACTACTCTCTTGAAATGGAATAAATAGACAATAATTTAATTGTTAACAAAAACCTTCAGAGGTGGGTAGTAACTCATTTCATTTACTCCGCTACATTTACTTGTGTAACATTTTGGGGAAAAATTTACTTTTAGAGTTGGTTTAAAAGTGGGTACTTTTTACTCTCACTCATTTTCATTTCTAATGAATTTTTGGTACTTTTACTTATTTACAATGTGTGGCGTTAATGTTACATTACTGGGTTTAATTTTAATTCATGTGTATATTTATGGGAATTTTATGAGAGCGGAAGTTCACAGCTGCACGCAATGAGACGTTCCCACTTGAGTGAAGAGACTGTCACTCAAGTCATCAGTGCAGCAGCATCAAACTCTTCAAAATGAAACACTTTCTTCGCTCCACACAGTGAAAAAAATAATAGTTCTTCTTTTAACACCAAGACAAGCTGATTTTTCAAGATTAAAGTCACAGCTCCAACAAGGTAAGTTTTGGCTCTAATTCTAAAGCGGGCTTCGCTGTGTAATGAGATGGTCATTTTCAGGGTGATTCTGTAACTGGGCTCTTATGACATCCGTTTTTAAGTACATTTTTAAATCAGTGCAACAATATATCAGTGTGCTTTGTCCCGTATGTCATAAGCAGTATTTATGCATTTACTCCACGCCCTCGCGGGAGTACTGGAAACTATCGCAGCTACATCAGGCGGATTAACTGTATAAATCCATGTAAACATCCAAGTTATGTGTAAATTACTGCTAATCGTGTGATCGACAATTGGAGTGTGAACAGACAGCATTTCTGCGCGTGGACAGCAAGGTGGGAGTGGCACGCATGTGTGATATGCACAAGGCAATTGTCGTGATAAGAGTGGCTGTATCTGCAATCGTTCACTCATTCACTATTTCCTATATAGTGAATGGCAGTTAGTGCACTATATCTTAGCAGTAAGTGAATGAAATGAGTGAACTCAGACGAGAGTGTCGGAGCTCTGGGGCTGGTGCAGAAACATCACATATGAAATTTGAATATACTTAGGCCTTATTTGTTTTTCTTATTAAATAATATATGAATACAATAAATCTTCATTCTGTTTGTCATTTTTAATATATACTGTGTTAATATAAAGAATAAACACATTTGATCAAATAAAGAGTAAATTTTAAAATAAATCAATATGTTTTGTCTCTCTATATTATTTTAATCAAGCAATGATTTGTCAAAAAGTAATTTACTACATTCAGCATGAAATAAAACATTGCAGGGGTGAAGGAAGCAGTAAACTCCCAGCTGTTCTTCCCCATGGTGGATTGTGAGAAATGAACCATCATCGAGTGTACTTGAAATGTATGCTTGAAATTAGAGTGGATTGTGTGTACGAATGAGTGAACAACAGTAGGGAATGAGTGGCTCACTCAGAATTCAGACACTCCTACAAAATAGTGAAAACTCGAAATAGTGCACTAAATAGTGGATAGGGGGTGGTTTCAGACACAGCGAGTGGTCCACGATCAGGGTTGGTATAGGTTGTGTACTCTGCATTTAGAAAGCGGTGGTGCTGCTGTATAGAACTAATGATCTAAATACTTATGACACTGAAAACTGTAACTACACTGAAATAAGAATCCACACAGGACATTAAAAGCTATTAAATAGCAAAAGAAGGCATTAATAAAGCATGATCTTGCTTTGGTTTATATTTCAGCATTATATAAAATGTCCTTGGACATTTTCACATTTTCACTGTAATAATTACTAGAAATGTTTCCAAATCTCTCTTCTTACTGACAAATTCATCCAGATCTGACAAGAGCCCTTAAAGGGATAGTTCACACAAAAATTACAATTCTCATTATTTACTCACCCTCATGCAACCCCAGATGAGTATGACTTCTTTTCTTTTGCTGAACTTAAACTGAACTTTTTAGAAGAATTTCTCAGTGTGTGGCATGGCAACATTTTAAATAATCCATAAGACTCTAGTGGTTAAATCAGTATCTTCAGAAGTGATGTGATAGGTGTGGATGAGAAACATCACTTTCACTTTCTTCTTGTGTTTTTGGTGATTCCCATTCCTCTCTGCCCCTCTATCGCCCCCTGCAGTCTAGCATAAAATGACAACTACTGATCTGTTTCTCACCCACACCTCACATATCACTTCTAAAGTTATGGATTTAACCACTGGACTCTTATGGATTACTTTTATACTGCCTTTATGTGCTTTTTGGAGCATCACAAATTTGGCCTACAGAGCTAAAATAATCTTTTAAAAATCTGAATTTATGTTCTGCAGAAGAAAGGAAATCATATACATCTGGGATGGCATGAGGGTGAGTAAATGACAAGAGAATTAAAAATTTTAGGTAAACTATCTCTTTAAAGTGACAGCTCAGCCATAATTTAACATTCTGTCATCATTTACTCTACCCTCATATTGTTCCAAACCAGTGTGACGCTTTGTATTATGTGGAACACAAAATATGTTAGACAGAATGTTATGGACTGATGGTCTCAGTCACTATTCACTTTCAATATATATATATATATATATATATATATATATATATATATATATATATATATATATATATATATATATATATATATAAGCATTCACTGAAAGTTAATAGTAACTCAGGCAAACTTTCTGTCTAATATCTCCTTATTATATTGCATGGAAAAAAGAAAGTCATACAGGTTTGGAACAACATGATGGTGAATGATGACAGAATTTCCATTAATAATAATCAATAATCAAAAAAAGTGCTATTGGGTGTTTTTCAATGAACGCGTGTCATGAACAATTGACCAAAGTGTGGCGAACTGGATTCATCTGGCGATCGCGATTTCATAATGAAGATATGAAGTCCCGTTTTGATATTGCATGTTTTCATTTGTCCTCCTGGAACTGTTTCTGGAGCATTGCTATCATGAAACAGAGATCGGATATCAATGTTGAACCCTTAGACCTTTGAAAAGATGCATAATTTGTTAACATTAATTACAATTATAGACGGTAAATTATATTGTAAATGTAAGTAGAGTGACGTCACACCTGAGTGCGGTAAAATTGCATATCAACAGGTTAATTGGATACTTTACTACTGTTATTCAAGTAATTATTTATGTTAGTAGCCTACTTTTACTTCTACTTGAGTAATAATGTTTTTGAAGTAATTGTAGTTCTTCTAGAGTAAAGTTTTTGGCTACCACCTCTGAACAGCCTTCATCCGCCAGATAACAAAGGACAATGCATCTATGTTTATATGTACTACTGTGTCCATGTTAATCCATGATAGACTTCAAATACATTAGTCATTAATCTTACAGTTCATAAAAATCTTTTTTTAAACACTGACCTTAACACTTACTTAGTTTACAAATTTTAAACCATGACTTGCACTGCACACAAATAACTAATATTGGCATTATATTCATGTTGTTAAGCCAAAGGGGAACTGACTTTTATTGAAGAACAGTTAACAGTCTGACTTAACTGAACTGTTTCACACTGTAAAACATAATTTGTAGGGAATTACAAAACCAAGTTTCATAATTGACTAGTAAGTGCATTGTCTGCGTTATAAGTCAACTAAGGGTTAAAGAACCCTTTTATAATTACACTGCAAAAAGAAAAAGAAAAACATAATTATGTTTTCGGAATTGGCATTTTTGTCTCGCTTTCCTGTAAAAATATCTAAACATTCTTAAAATAAGATATACTGCATTTACTTGAAAAACAAAATGTCATAAGATATTTTGTCTTGATTTTAGATAAATCTGACTAAATTAAGTAAACATTGTGCTTAAAACCCCCAAAAAAATCTGCCAATGGGCTTAGAAAAAAATAAACTTTGAATACATTTTTTTTCTTACCCCATTGTACTTTTTTCTTGTCGTAAACCTTCCTAAATTATACGTTTTCTCTCAAAATAAGACTTATTATCTTATGCCATTTGCTTGTCAACTAAATATACTGCACCTTGTTTTAAGAATGTTTAGACATTTTTAATAGAAAACAAGACAAAAATACTATTTAAGAAAATAATTGAAAAATATATTAATTCATTTATTTATTTTGAAGTGGCTGCTTAGTGTCCATGTGACCAAGACAAGATTTATAAGGATATATGGACACTAAAGCTCTGCCTTTTTAACAGCGGAACTAACAGATATTCATAAAATAAATAGGCTAAATAACTATAATAACTCTAAATATATAAATCACAGTTGCATCCTATGTGCTGAAGCAATTGAATTTCATATATGACAAAACACTTAATGTTTCAATTACTCTGTAATTGTCAAAGAAGCAAACTGGTGTGGTTGATTCAGCTATAGCTTTTAGGTAGAGGATTTAGGGTAGGGATGTCGTTTTGTTGATTTAAAACTAGAAAAACAGATGAGGTTTTTATCTCTTCCAGTGTGATTCACAGGGAACTACCATGTTCAGGAAAAAGGTGGAAAAACATGAAGTCTGAATGGCGCACTCACAAAATTGAGGAGTTACGTAGCTAACTTGGGGATAGTTATTTGCAAATTATTATTCCATATTTCACAAAAAAATAAACAGAAAAAAAAAACATTTATTAAGAAAACAAGGTTCAAAATGGCTAGATGGAAGACTGGACCAAATATTGGCATGGCATTCCACTATTCCTACTGAACAAACTTGCTACAACACACTGCTGCTTAATGCTATGGTTGACTTATAGAGGGATAGTTCACCCAAAAATGTAAATTCCCTAATTATTTACTCACCCTTATGATATACCAAATGTGTACAACTTTCTTTCTACAGCAGAACTCATTTGAAGAAAAATAGAAAAATAACTCAGCTCAGTAGGTTCTTAAAATGCAAGTGGACGGTGATCAGACATTTGAAGCTCCAAAAATCACAGAAAATCAGCATCCATACGACTTCAATGGATAAATTAATGTCTTCTAAAGGACACAATCACTTTTGGTGCAAAAAATATCAATATTTAAGTACTTTTTAACTATAATCCATTGCTTCCGGTAAGCTTTTAAAACACTATACTATAATGAACCTACTCTTAATTACTAATGTGATTACAATGTTACACGACTTCACTTTAATGAAATTGTTGTGAATAAAGATGTTATTACACATTTATAACACACACAATTCAAGCATGATTTAAAAAATATTCTAAAACCAGAAATTGCATGCACTGTTGTTAATACATTTTGGGAATTTACAATGTATTTTGAGAAATGTTAAAAATGTTTTCAATATTGTTGTATTCATGGAGTAGTGGTGGCGTAGTGGGCTAAAGCACATAACTGTTAATCAGAAGGTTGCTGGTTCGATCCACACAGCCACCACCATTGTGTCCTTGAGCAAGGCACTTAACTCCAGGTTGCTCCGGATGGATTGTCCCTGTAATAAATGCACTGGACGTTGCTTAGGATAAAAGTGTCTGCCAAATGCATAACAATGCATGAAAAGCAACCTGGACCCGCTACCACATACACACTCAATCCTTATCATTGTTTCATCATTAAATTTTACTCCCAGAGTTATTTATCCCATAAAATACTGCTAATATATTAATCAGGTCTTCTACTGTGGCCCTCTCCATCTCTTGCTGATGCCGGAGCTCTCTGATTGGATAATGGAGCTACTTCTTGTGACCAATAAGTGAGGACTGCACCTTTCTTCACCTAGCAACAACAGTGACTGTTTCTTTCAGCATGACAAACTAACACCCGTATTACAATATGAATAATGGCTTCTGCACGGCTTTGTGTAGGGAAGCAGAGAACTGAAACGATTCTTTCTCTTTTCTGCCATCTTTCTCTGTTGTTCAACCCCTGCTGGCTACTCTCTCCTGTTTCCCCTCCTCCCTGGTTCCCTTTTCCTCCCTCCCTGTTTGTCCCTCATTTCTGGCTTTTCTCTCTTTCTCCCTCACTCACACTCTTCCTCCTCTTTTTTCTATATTACCTTCTTTTCACTTTATCCACCTCACCCTTCTGGAGCCCTAACCCCCACCCCCACCCCATCAAACCCCATCTCCTTCTCTCTTGGCTGACTGTGTGTCTCTGGTAGGGGCACACACAGCTGGCTCCTGTTTCATGCTCTTAAAGGACCAGCATGTTTTTCGTTTGACTGAAAGACTGTGCTAACGGATTCTGGGTTACAGCATGCACTCAGTGACCCTAGGAGAGGTACTGCACAGAGAGTCGCTGTGGAGCAAACATCCCGCCAAATTCACTCACACGTACGCTTACTCATCTTGCATAAATGGCAAGCTGCCTAGAATCAAACATAAAATCAGACAACTAAAGGTAAATGGAAAAAAAATATGATTGACTATTAATCTGATCTAAAAAATGTTAACTGTACCAAAACTGAAAGTCTCCTAAACTTCAGATAAATTATAATATTCTTAATTTCAATCAATGATCTATATTAACAAAAAAGCACATATTGTATGTAATATATACATTGCATATTTAGCTTGCAAAAATAATTAAAAAAAACAGAACTGAAGTGTCAGCCTCGATGTATTATATTTGTCTGTCATTTAGATGTTCATGCCTTTCTTCATGTCAACTACTGTCAATTACTCTAAGCAATGAAAGAGTAGTTTTTCTCACATTGTTATCATTAGGACAGAAGTGTGTGTGTGGAGTGTTAATCCTGCATGAAAAAAAAAGTTTTAGCATGAACATGCCTTATATATAAAGCTTTATTGTTGCTTAATAACTTTAAATATCCTGCAATGTGACAGCAGTGTTATACAGTTAGATAAGCTATACGCCATCTAAAATTATTTTAAATAGCAAATTTCAAAATATTTTATCATTATGCATGCAGTTTTATGACATCATATTAATTGAGAGACTATGTGGAGTTCTTCCTTTTAAAAACGAAAATGTCACAATGTAGAACTATTTAAGTGCACAATTGAAGGCATAAAGCTGATTAAAAATGTCTAAGTGTCTAAAGTGATATTTTATTATTAATAGCAAGAGTGCATTTAAAAAAAAAAAAAATGTTTCATTTGGCCACCTAAAATCAATTAATAGCCAAAATCTCTCTCTCCTGCATGCATACACACGCTGCACACGTTTGGAATAAATGTTCTATTATGTGGGGCTAATTATTATTTTTTTTTTTAAATTATTTGTTTTTATTACAGATCTGCGTGCTTTCTCGGTAGAATCCGGCAACATTTGAACCGACTTGAAAACAAATGAGATATTTCTCAAAATTTTCCTTGCATCTGGATTAATAGTGCATGTATTTTTTGTAATTTTATATAGCTGCCAAAAAGGTCTTCCGGATGTCATGGAAGGCTACATCTACAATGATGTGCATTAAGACACAGACATGTGTGATGAAGCAGTTTCCTTCAGTTTCAAAGCACAAGACTGTCATGTTTAACAAAAGAGAGTGAAGCCCCATTTTTTGGGCTACAGGAAGTCATGTAGTTTCTGAAAATGTACTGTGATAAACCATTTAGTCTTTGGTTTTATAAAAATATATCAGAATGAAATTAACAGGTTATTAACTGGTTACCAGCATTTAAAAATAAAGTTTTCACTCCGGAACAATTGAAACAGCCTTTGTTCCCATTTTTGGTTGCGTTATGCAAAACTGTTTGTTCGTTTTCGTTTTTGTTCCTTGAACTGTTTTATGGTACTTTCTATGGAAGTAAGTTCAAACGTAAAGGGGTAAGAGATGAACCTGTATGAAAATGTAAAAGTAAACAGCAACCTAATATGTATCAATTACAATTATTTTTCTGCCGCTAGTTTTTATCTTACGATTCAAATTTCACACTTTATTGTTGAGACCTACCAGCCAACCTTAACTGACCTCTTTCTCCCTTCTTCAAGCTTTTTCTCCCACCTCATCTCTGCTCTAGAGGAATTCTGCCGCTGGGCTTTTTAATATTCCCAGCGCTATGTGGCCCGGCCAAAGCGAGCTGACACTACAGATTAACCACAGACACAAGGAATGCCGCGGTGCTTTTGTGCCACGTGGAGAGCCGCCAACTAAATGCCTTTAGCCAGGTCGGACCGTAGGAGATCTCTGAAAACAAGGAAAGTGGGAAGAGAACAGAGAAAAAGTATGAGAAAGTAATGGAGAGAAATAAAGAGGGTAAAATATAGAGATAGAGAGAGTTAAACTCCTGTACAAAAAGGTGAGGAGATTGGGTAGACACCAGTTGTAGACTTCATTGCTCACAGTGGAAGGTGTCAGCCTAATTTGTCAGCTGCCTAATGATGACCAAAAGCTAGCCACAGGAAGATGGCATGGGGAATTTGCTAATAAGCTGCTGGCAAGAGTGAGAATGACTGACAAAAACTGAACATAATGTTGTCTGTACAGTAGATGAACTGTATGATGAATTATATGAAGTCTTTTAAGATTTGTCAAAAGCAAAAACTTATACATTTCAAGACAAAATAAGAAATGAAAAAGCCTATTAATGAATCTTACTTTTATGAAAAGTTCAGTAAGTTACAGGACCCAAATTCCCCCAGTCCCCTGGCTGGTCTACCCTCTCTGAGACAAGAAGGCCTCATAAGAAGGCTGTAGATAGGTTACTATGGCAACCTGCCAAGACTTTGCCAGGGCCCCAGAGGCAGTCTTGGACTGCACAGGTGTGCGTGTCTATTATTTTTGCCTTTTCAATTCTGTTTAAAAACTATTTTGACATCAAAGATTTCACTTTACTGTAAGATTACTCAAGTCCAAAACCGGATGATTAGTGATGCTGAAATTAATTTACATATGGTTATTTTCTCTCCCAAATGACAACACTTTAATTAAAGCATAAAAGAGCAAAATAGAGACAAAAATTTAAATATAGACACTGTGTGTATAAGCATACTAATCACAGCCCTATAAATTAAAAATAAGACAAAGGAAAAAGACCAATAAAACGAGCAATGTAAGAGACCAGAAAAGAATATGTGTAAAGTAAAGAAGAGAAGAGAGGGAAAGGACGCACATAGGCACAAAAAGAAAAAGCTGTATTTTTGCAGATTAGTACAATGGAGGAAATTCTGAAGGACACTGAAATATTATTTTTTTCTGTGGGGGGCACTGAAAAGGGGAAAACACAGCATTAGTATATTAAGATAGAGAGAAGGAAAGAAAAAGTTTAGCGAAGTTATAGAAAAAGAAATACAGGGAGAGAAAGAAATTAAAGGAGGAATTTGGCTTTTTGGGACAATTAGTAAGCTATTCAATCAGCTGTGGTATAAAATGATTTTAGGCAGATCTTAGAGAGAGAGAAAGAGAGAACAAAATGTAAAATGAGACCAAAGGAGAAATATCAAGGGAATAAACCTTCCACAAAGGGGCCAGAAAGAGGGAGTGCTTACTGACAAAGGCTGGGTTTCCCGATGCACTAAGTAGAATGTTAGTCGGACTCAAATGTAAGTAATACTAATTTGGCTAAATATTCAATAATTAAATATTAATAATGAATCAAAAACATTTTAATTTTTTTTAAAACATTAGAGTCAGAGTGTGCATCACTCTCTTTTTCCTCCTCCTCCTCCTCCTCCTCATCTTGCTTCCTCCAGTAGTGGCTGGTGAAAATCTGCTTCTGGATCCTAGTCTGTTTACATGGCAGTAACAAATTGCATGTTGCATAATGGCAGTAAGTCTACAAGTGTACAGTGCCTAGACCTCTAACCAGATGATCTTTGAATGCTCCAAGTGTCTCTCTATATTGAGATAATTTTAGTTAAGGAACAAACCTAAAGCGACTGAAATGGAGCTTAATTGTAGTGCAGGCATGCCACGGAGGCATCAGCCGGCTCATCAGCTGACGCTTAGCTGATCTATGAACTCCACCTCCTAACAATTAGACAGTACATACAAACTCACCATTCAGAACACACACCTGCTCTAGTCTGTTGCATAGACATTCACTCACCCACCATATCCCCTCCTCATGCTCAAGCCAATCTTGAGCCTTTCTGCATGAATCTTCTCTGTCCATATGGAGATTACCTCATCTTTCAGCACCATAGACTGTTATCATCATCTTCCTGATTTCCTGTCTGAACTCAACCATTGTATTTTATCACTATTTGTACTGATTTGTACTAAATTACTACCATATATTGGATCTGTCATCAATCAGTAGTAAATTTGCTTGTAAATTATCTGGTTAATTGTCGTCTGTTGAATGTTCGAGCATCAGCGAGGAACACCATGTGTTCAACATGGAAGCTGAACCCTTCAGAGTGGAACCTTCCTGCCAAAACTAATGTCAAGAGCTTGTACAATCAATAAAATTCCTATCAAACAGAGTAGTCCTGACAGAACTTATGTTTAGCGAAGAACTAACTTGCGATTATAAGCTAAGTTGCAATGTTTGTGGAAAAAGCCAAGAATTAAATAATGACAGAATAGTATGTTTAAAAATAAGCAACAATTCATGTGTAAAAATGAGAATCATCAGTTCTTAAAAAGGTTTACTTTTAAAAACATTGATGAAACTATATTGTCATACTGTAAGCGTGAATTCTCAATTTAAGCTATAGAAGCTAAAAAATTTAGTTAGCTGTAAAAGACTCCAGCACATGCAAACAAATGAATGAATGTTTCTATGCTTCATAGAAAACTTTATTCACCATATTCTGTTGTATGCATCCTGGATAATAGAATGCAATGAAAACAGTTTGCATAAAACACATGCTTACTTTCATATCATCTCAAGTGCACATGAATCTACATTAAGTTTCAAGGAACAAATTATAATCATAATGTAGGATAGCCATTTTTCTTTCTTTAATTTTGTATTATTGTATTTTTTTAGTTATCGTAATTATTTATATAATGTTGAAAATCACATAGTACAGCACGAACCAGAAAATGTTTCTTATTATAAAATCTTAAAAATAAAAAAATGTATGGAGGTAAGTAAATCATGTTTAACTTTCCATTTGTAGGCACTAAAACCAAACAAATTTAAACCTATTATTCCTGTTATTCTGTAACAGGTTTATGTATTTCCATCTCATTTGCAATGAATGGGCTTTACCCTCGAGGAAGGTTTTCCTGGCCTGCCACACACACACATACACACTCACATACACACACACATACACACACACGCACACACACACACACACACACACACACATGTTGGTGCAGCTATGCTTATGTACGATATATAGATTCTATTCCCTACCCCTAAACCTCACAAAATACTTTCTGCATTTTTACATTAAATTAAATTTGTTTAGTATGTTTTTCAATTTTCAATTATGGGGACACTAGAAATGTTATTTACAGCATATTACCCTTGTAATTACCAGTTTGTAACCTAAAAAATGATTCCTTGTAAACCACCCAAACCAGCCCACCCACACCCTCACCCACACACACACACACACACACACACACACACACACACACACGCTCACACGACTTATGCACTACCATTGTCATTACATTACAGCTATTTCAACATTAACAATATGTACAAAGACTTACCATAACACTAGCAAATGTAATTCTGTTTAATCTCAGCCCGTATCCTCCCTATTCTTTAGTGTTGGTGCTAATCATTTAAATATTTCAAATTACAGAATTTTTTAAATCTAACATTTTAAACCTTTTTCAGCAAAGGTTTATTTATTTTATTATTTTGAAATAACAGCTAAATTGTTGGACTGAACGACTGCTACTTGGTACAGCAAAATTTAATTCTTCTGTATTTTTTATAGTATTTACATGGTCAAAGAAATTTTCAGGATTTTCTGTTAATTCAGTATAAAAATTTAACACAATACATTAATAATAAATTAATAAAAAATAAAATAGTTTTAATTAATAACAAATAATAAATATTTTTAATTATTTTTAATGTAATGGAAAATAAAACAAAAGTAGTTCAGATTTGATTTATAGTTTTTTTGTTTTGCCCTATACCCTCTCTTGTCAAAACGTTAGAACAACACATAGTACTTTTTAATGTTAAAAAAAAGCATACATTTTGAGTTTTAAACCATAATTTAATTAAATGTAATTATAAAATTTGATAATAAAATAATTAAATTAACTAAACATGTTATGGCAAAAGGAGGTTCAACTGATATTTCCTACGAGGTGCTTTCTGAAATATTTTAGTTCTCAAGTATACTTATCCTTAGTCCTATCCAGTGCATTAAACATATGGTCAGAAATGACTGTGTCAATAGGTTACAGTGACCTCTGACTTCTCCCGGGGCAACAGAACAGAATGTACACCCCTGCCCACCCACTTTACTCCCATGATGCATCTGAACCAATGACCCCTTGAGAAACAGTTTGAATGTTGAAGATGAATGAATGCCTGAACATACATCCAGAATACATTATTCTGGTACGAGATCTAATACAACATTTAATCATGCTAACAAAGAACAGAAAAATGCATTAACACATTGTGTAATTTAATGCACTTTCACATGTTATGCCCATGTCCTTGTACTTGTCGGGAGATTGGGTTTGATTGGTACTCAAAATCAATGTGCCAACCATCTCTACTCGCACTCTTTTCATAAATTGTTTGTCAGACAGCCTAATTTATCACAAGCTTATATTAAAATGCAACAGGTTACCATTTGTTGTTTGCTATTGCTATGGGATTCTCCGTTTGGTTTGAGGCATACAGCTTAGCAAGAAATGTGTATAGTACTCTCATTAATTAAAGGAATATTTCAGCCATAAATGATCATTATCTCATCAGTTACTCACCCTTATGTTGTCTCAAACATGCATGACTTTCTTTTTTCAGAGAAACACAAAGATACTTTAAGAAGATCTGATGTCTGTTTGTCCATATAATGACATAAAGTCATCTTTAAGTGACTGTGAGAACAAGGCACTTTTTGATGAAAACATAAAACAAGTAACTCTGAACAAACTGAAAAAAAGTCTGAAAAAGTTTCAATGAACTTGTATACAGTACATTCAGCTGATCTGTTTGTTGATGAAGTTTGTTAGAGGTGAATACTGTTTGATACAGATATACATAACTCACTCTAAATTTCAAGAAACAGGAAAATTTAAATAAATAAATAATTAAGTGTGGGATATTTGCGTTGTAGGGATCTACATGCAGATTCAGTGATAAAATCAGTGATTGAATAACCAATGTTTACTCGTTGAAATTAGATTATTTCCTATTTAGTCACTAAAGACATTGGAATGTTTGGGCATAGCAATATGGTGGCGCAGTGGCTTCACTGTTATGACATCATGAGCAATCCAATTCTATATTACATATAAGTGGTCTTACTATGTTCTAGTTCAAATCTCTGGTTGATAAGGCTCTCCTTTGTTTAAAGATATATTTTTTTCAACAATGTCAAGTGAATTTTCTAAAAAGCTACTTCAAATGCCTGCCAGATTCCCACATGTAATTCCCTTACAATATACACACATTCACTCTTTGTCTTAAGCGTGATATGCTGAAAAGTACTCCGTTCATCTTTTCACATTCACTTTATGAATGACAAACAAATCATGAACTATAATGTCTAGATTACTGATGTTATCCCATTCCCTGATGGAGGGAACAAGATGTTGTGTTGATGTAGTGACACTAGGGGTCTCTCTTGAGAACCTCTGTTGCCTCTGAACTTTGAGAAAAGGCCAATGAGAATTGTCGAACAGAACTTGCATGTCCCTCCACCGGACATACGGGTATAAAAGGAGGGAATCGTGCATGTTTTTAGTCAGGTTTTGCACTGAGGAGCAGAGAATAAGTTTCGGCCTTTACAGTGGTTGATACAGTGTTGTAGCAAGAGGGACACAACGTCTCGTTTCCTCCATCAGGGAACGGGGGTTATGACAGTAACCTAGACATTCCCCTTCTGTCACTCACGCAACGTAGTGTCGATGTAGTGACACTAGGGGTCCCTATCCAATAACGCCATGATACTGAACCATGTTACGTGAACTGCTGATGCAGGTGCAAGTAAGCTGTTGCGTGCCAAAGGAGCAGACCACATAAGGCTGCACGTAACCTTCCCCAAAACGTCATATACATTTTAGGTTCCCGGAATCCCTGAGAGGGGTACAAGCGATGTGACAAGATTTCTCTCTATGTTTTCTTCCATAGAGTGTTAAATGCGACTGGGGCCATCTAACTATATACTTCTTTTCTAATCCTGTTCTTTGAGGGGGAAAAGACCCCACAGAGACCAAATCCTGCCCAGGCTGGGGAGGTCAACAGGTGGCAAATACATCACAGGTGCTTGCAAGCCACATATGGAAGTGGTGTGGTGGTAGGTCCTGCCTGGTGAAGGAGAAACTCTACAAATACAGGGACCGGGGGCAGAGGGGACTGCCCAAGGGAGATGCGGGTCCGCTGAGAGGGGGACCGTACTGCAGAAAATATGACACGGGGGTTTACCATGATAACCGGCACCTGTGGAGCACCTATTCCAGTACAGAGTAATTAGTACCCGTAGTGGGTCTGGTTGGGAATTCCTCTGCCGAATTCACTAGCCAGAGGGCTAAGGAGAAAGGACATCCAGGGAGTACGAATTTTGTGGGCTTGCCTGGGAGTAAGAGCGCACGTGTTCACCTCACTTGCTATGTGCAAACGATACACCCGGTCAGCTGTTCCGTATTACCAAGTTCTACATGCTCGGACCTGACAAATCACGGGATGAGACCGACTCAACCTGGAGATTATAGAATCTCATAAAGGTATTGGGTGTTGCCCAGCCCGGCGCTCTGCAGATGTCTGCTAGGGAGGTGCCTGTGCCCACGAGGATGCCACACTCCTCGTAGAGTGTGCTCGAACCTGCAAGGGGGCAGGCACGGCCTGGGTCTAATAGACCAATGCAATGGTGTCGACGAGCCAGTGGGCGTGCCTCTGTTTGGAGACAGCGCTCCCTTTCCACTGTCCGCCAAAGCACACAAAGAGCTGCTCGGAACGTCTAAAGCTCCGTGTGCGGTCCAAATAGGTGGGCAAAGCACAAACCGGACACAGAAATGATAAGGCTGGGTCTGCCTCCTCCCGGGGCTCACTACCTGTTCCGTGAAGGGGGTCGCAGGAACCTTGGGCACATCTTGGTTGGGGTCTTAGGATCACATGAGCATCTGCCGGACCGATCTCCAGGCAAGTGTCACTGACAGAGAACGCTTGCAGGTCCCCAACCCTCTTGATAGAAGTGAGCACAATCAGGAGGGCCATCTTCAGGGAGAGCGCTTTTAGCTCAACTGAATCTAGCGGCTCGAAGGGGGCTCTCCAAATGCCCGTAAGAACCACGGAGAGATCCCATGAGGGAAACAGGCATGGCCTGGGTGGATTCAACCTCTGGGAGCCTCTAAGGAACCTAATGATCAGGTCATGCTTCCCTAAGGACTTACCGTCCACTGCATCGTGGTGAGCTGATATAGCGGCTACATACACCTTCAAGGTGGAGGGGGACAGCCGCCTCTCAAACCTCTCCTGCAGGAATGAGAGCACTGACCCATCTGCACACATCTGCGGGTCTTCTGATCGGGAAGAGCAATGGTTGTGAACAGACGCCCCTTTAGGGTGTAGAGCTGCCTGGAGGAGGGAGCTCTGGCTTGGTTGATCATGTCTACGACAGCTGGTGGTAGGCCACTTAGATCTTCCACGTCCCATCCAAGAGCCAGGCGTGGAGGTTCCAGAGAACTGGGCATGGATGCCAGAGGGTGCCCCGTCCCTGAGAAAGAAAGTCCTTCCTCAGGGGAATCCGCCTGGGAGGTGCTGTCATGAGGAACGTGAGGTCCAAGAGCCAAGTCCAAGTGGGCCGGTAAGGAGCCACTAAAATTATTGTTCCCAGTTCTTGACCTTGCAAGACCTGACCTTGCACAGCACCTGTGTAAGTAGGCTCACTGGGGGAAATGCGTATTTGCGCAGCCCCTGGGGCCAGCAGTGTGCCAGCGTGTCTGTCCAAAGGGGAGCCTCTGATAGGGAGGACCAGAGCGGGCAGTGGGAGTTTTCCTGGGAAGCAAACAGGTCTACCTTTGCATCGCCGTATTGGTCCAAATCAGCTGGACCACCTGGGGGTGGAGCCTCCACTCTCCACTGAGTGTGGCCTGTCGTGACAGTCTGCCTTGTTTAGGCTGCCCAAGGATATGAGTGGCGTGCAGCGTCCTCAGTCGCTGCTGACTCCAGAGGAGGAGATGGTGGGCGAGGAGATGGTTTGACGTAAGAGCATGCCACAATGGCGATTTATGTATGCTACCGTCGCGGTGCTGTCTGAATGGATCAAGATGTGCTTGCCCCAAATTCGTGGGAGAAACCTCTGCAGATCAAGAATTACATCCTGAAACTCTAGGCAGTTAATGTGCCAATGTATCCGTGATCCTGTCCAGGAGCCGGCGGCTGTGTGAACCCAGTTTGGAGGCATCTGTGGTGACCATGACGCATCTGGACACCTGCTGTAGGGGGACTCCTGTCTGCAGAAAACAGAGGTATATCCAGGGGTTGAATAGCTGATGGCAGGAAGGGGTGAAGATCACATGGTATGTGCCCTGGTGCCATGCCCATCTCGGGACTGGAGTCTGAAGCCAGTGCTGAAGCTGTCTCGTATATCATCCCGAGCGGCGCAACCACCACTGAGGATGCCATATGCCCAAGGAGCCTCTGGAACTGCTTTAGAGGGACCACAGTGCCTAGTTTGAATGAGGTGAGGCAATTTAGCACCAACTGCGTGCACTCATTTGTGAGGCGCACTGTCATTGAGACTGAGTCTAACTCCATGCCGAGCAAAGAGATGCTCTGAACCAGGGACAGCTTGCTCTTTTCCCAGTTGACCCAAAGCCCTAAAAGGCTGAGGTGCCTGAGCACCTGGTCCCAGTCAGCACACAGTAATTCTCGAGAGTGAGCTACAATCAGCCAGTCGTCGAGGTAATTGAGTATGCAGATGCCCACTTCCCTAAGCACGGCAAGGGCTGCCTCTGCAACCTTCGTGAAGATGCGAGGGGACAGGGACAAGCCAAAGGGGAGGACATTGTACTGATAGGCCAGATTTACATTCTTTTACCAGCAATATTTAGCAATTTTTAAAACAAATCTCAGGGTAGGCTAAAACAAGACCTGTTGTGCTCTGCCCATCATCGCTGATAAGCATAGCACCTACTCTCTATAACTAAAATACCCATCATGCACACTCATACTAAAGATTCACTGACCATCTAGTAAGACTCCCACTCTCTTGAACTATAGTGCTCATCATGCCCCTCCTTGAATTTTACATACTTTTACTCCTGATTTATCACAATACGGGGAAAGGTGAGGTGTACAAATGCAACGCGTTACTTATTTAAAAAAATAAGTCAGATCTAAAATAAAAAATATTGTGTAACTTTACTCGTTACTCGAAAAAGTAATCTGGCCATATCTGATTATTGGGGGGGACTTGTCCCTCTCAGTGTGTATTGATTCCTAGATGGCACTAATAAGTGTAAATAAGCTTAAAATCATGATCGCCAAGGAAAGTGGTTATGTCGAAATTTATAGCATAAGAGTTATATTCTTGTCTGTTCTTACCCAGTACTGATTGAATCACTTCAGAAAACATTGATCATGTCTTAAACCATATACACAAGTACAACAGTGGGTGAAAGTCTTGGGTGCGGTTCCAAGCAAAATGGTGCCAGTATGACAATTACTATAAACATCTGACTGTATACAATAAAAATACACTGTAACAACCCCACCCCCATGTAATCAGTGGAAATAAATATGAAGTGTTGTGTTGATATTCAGCTGTCCATTGATAGTCAGTTGCCAGTGTGTTATTAAGTGAAGTAAAATATGTGGGTCCAGTCTGAGGTTAATAAAGTGCTGTGCTGTAATATATATCATGAGCGATCAAGAGTTCAAAAGTCTGATTGCTTGGAGGAAGAAGCTGTCATGAAGTCGGCTTGTGCGGGTCCTGATGCTGCGATACCGCCTGCCTGATGGTAGCCGTGAGAGCAGTCCATGGCTCGGGTGGATGGAGCCTCTGATTATCCTACAAGCTTTTTTCACACACCACCTGGTATAGGTAGCCTGGAGGGAGAGAAACTCACCTCTGATGATGTGTCTGGCAGTTCGCATCGCCCATTGCAGGGCTTTGCAGTTGAGGGTGTTGCTGTTACCATACCAGGCGGTGATACAGCCAGTCAGGATACCATCTACAGTGCTGGTGTTGGACCATGTATGGATGTGGTGGTTCATTCCAAACTACTTCTCAGGAAGAAGAGGCACTGGTGAGCCTTCTTCACAATGGCCTCAGTGTGGATGGACCATGTGAGTTCCTCAGTGATGTGGGCACTGAGGAACTTGAAGCTGCTGACTCTCTCCACTGGAGCTCCATTGATGGTGATGCGGCTGTATTCTCTGTCTTTTCTCCTGAAGTCCACCACAAGATCCTTGGTCTCACTGACGTTGAAGGAGAGGTTGTGCTCCTGACACCAGTGTGTAAGAGTGTGCACCTCCTCTCTGTAGGCTGTTTCATCATTGTCAGTGATCAGACCTACCACCGTCATATCATCAGCAAGCTTAATGATGGCATTGGAGCTATGTGTTGCCACTCAGTCATGTGTGTACAGGAAATGCAGGAATAGGCTGAGAACGCAGCCCTGCAGGGCTCCAGTGTTGAGGAGATGTTGCTGCCCAATCTAACCACCTGGTATCTGCTTGACAGGAAGTCCAGGATCACGCTGCACAGCAAGCTGTTTAAGCCAGAGCTTGGAGGGCAATATGGTGTTAAATGCTGAGCTGTAAGCTGTAAGTTGTTGTGGTAAGCAAACTGCAGTGAGTCCAGTGAGGCAGGCAGCACAGAGCAGATGTGATCTCTGATTTGTCTCTCAAAGTATTTGCTGATGATGGGGGTCAGAGCAACAGGATGTCAGTCATTTAAGAAAGTGATTTTGGATTGCTTTGGTACAGGCACAATGGTGGACATTTTAAAGCATGTGGGCACCACAGACCAGGAGAGGGAAAGGTTGAAAATATACATAAAAACACCAGCCACTTGTTTCATGCACACTCTGGTGACACAGCCTGGAATGCCTTCTGGACCCGTGGCTTTATGGATATTCACCCATCTGAAGGATCGGGTTACATCGGCTACAGAGATGGAGAGTGAAATAACCTCTGTAGATTTGGCCGGAACATCTCCCAGTCCACATGATCTTGTAGCATAGAATCTGATTGGTCCTACCAGCACTGGATCGTTCTGAGGCCTGGTGCTTCCTGTTTCAGTTTCCGCCTGTAAGCAGGCAGAAGCAGAATGCAAGAGTGGTCTGATTTGTCAAATGGTGGGTGGGGGAGGGATTTGTAGCCAGAGAGGAGAGTAGGGAGAGTAGCAATGGTTCAAAACACGGTCCCCTTGTGTGTTGAATCTGTTGTGTTGATATTATTTCGATGCTATTGACTTGAAGTTGGCTTTGTTAAAGTCCCCAGTCACAATGAATGTGGCCTCAGGGTGCATGGTTTCATGCTTGCTTATACTCTCAAACAGTTCCAAGAGTGCCTGGACTGTGTCGGCTTGTGGTGGATGTACACAGCTGTGATAATGACCGCTGTGAATTCCCTCGGTAGCCAGAATAGTTGACACAGAAGCATGAGAAATTCCAGATCAGGAGAGCAGAAAGACTTGATAGAATGTACGTTCCTCTGATCTCACCAGGATTGTTGTCCAGAGACAGAATATTGCCACTACAATGCTGGGTAGTCGGGGTCGATTTGCACAACGTCTTATTCTGATGAGAACGCTGGCTTTCCTTCCACTTTTCCGGCTATGTTTCCACAGCCGGGCTGTTCAGACAAAGGGCTCCACTGTTGTGTTTGAAAACAGTGGGTCGGCATTGAGGTATTTAAAGTCTGGTTTTTGGTGTGCTATTGCAGAACCACTGTTGAAACATGTTTGCCTATCATAGACAATAAGGTAGACAACATCCAAGACAAAAAAACATAAGAATTGTTGACAAAACAAACAAAAAACTGCAATATTGGGTTAGAGCTGGCAATGCAGCAGCCATACTAGGCACCAGTATTCTAGGAATATTAGGGGCTTCAGTATATGGAATGTTAAAAAAGAGACGAAACACACCTCAATGTTTGTGCAAAATAATACCTTAACATGATATTTTATTGCATTGTTAAACACAAAACCTATGACTAATATGGTCAGTGTTTGCCTTGAATGGCTGCTTATGTGTAATAACAGTGAAAGAGAAAACAGTATCTTAAAAAATCTCTTTACACAAACACAAAATAAAATGTCAGATTTACTTTAAATGCCATTTCAAGTGGTTCCATACAATTTTTTAAAGTAGCCTGCCTCAGGCATAATTTGTTGTTTAAAATGTACTCAGAGAAATAAGCGTTTTTGATCAACCAAATGAATCAGAGTTAGCCACATTATTATATCATATAAAATAGTCTGTGTTTAAGTAATACAAAAGTTGTCATAAGTACTGTACTCAAACTCAATCCTATTTAATACACTTATTTATCTAGTTATTTTAATTAACTAATTTGTATATGGAAATGTCTGGATCTGTTAAATAGAGAATAATGTTGTTAAAGTTAAAAAACAATTACAAAAGCATTTGTCTCCAAAAACGTCACTGCATTTATCACACTACAACTACAATGTTCAGTTTTAAAAGCACTACTCACGTAAATCTAATAAGATGGAGGGCCAATAATTGGGCATATACAAAAGTCTCTCTCTTTAAAGCCTATTATAGACTTTTTTTTACTTCATATAAAATGTAAAACAATTATTAAGCAAAAAACCATTCATCACATGAAAAATGGAAAGAGTAAAGTACAAAAATATGAAACCATTTTTTTGGCCAACAAATATTGTAAATGTTAAAATTTACATTTTAAAGCATATGTGACAACCTACCTTAATATAAATCTAGTAACTTGCCCTGACCTAATGTTTCTGATAAAAATCCTTGTCCTGACAGTTCAAACATTCTCACCTATAACCTATTCATAAAGGCC
This sequence comes from Moxostoma hubbsi, assembly GCA_032164185.1. Taxonomy (NCBI): domain Eukaryota; kingdom Metazoa; phylum Chordata; class Actinopteri; order Cypriniformes; family Catostomidae; genus Moxostoma; species Moxostoma hubbsi. The sequence goes on along the minus strand of JAVLUX010000008.1, from coordinate 21,118,534 downwards.
AGCCGCATCACCCTTTAACAATGTGATAAAAGCTGTAATCACAAGTTGTTTTAATATACAAACACCTTAAAGCTGATGTATATAATTTCTGTGGCACTAGTGCCACCAAACAGAATTGCAAAAATAAACATTGTTTTCAAAACAACTTTCTGAACAAGCCCCCCATCTTCCATTGGTCAAACAAGGAGATAGTCCTGCCCCCAACTCACACCATTTGTTGAATAAAGTTGTTGGGGCAGGTCAAAGTGGGTTGCTCAAAACACACAATTTTCATAGCAGCACAAAAAGACTGTGTTTACTGTTTTCGGGAAAATTAACCTGTGATTGGCTAATACTTACAGTTGTTTCTGCATATTAAGATGGGGTAGGCGAAAGTATTTTAATTCTGAAAAAGTTACATACTTCAGCTTTATTAACTCTTTTTTGAATATTTTTAAATCATGTTACAATGTAATTATAAATTTATAACACATTTATTACATGCATTAAAATGCATTAGTTTGTCTCAAATAACACAAAGGTTAAAAAAGGAAATTTATATGTATCTGGTATGACATGCCTCCTGGCTTATTTTAAGTGTAAATGTAATATCACTGTTGGGACCATTTACTATTGCATTATGAGCCTCTCTTTCTCCCTCCCTCCCTCTCGCTCTCTTTCTCTCTCTCTCTCTTTCGTTGTTTCTTTCACTCACTCTGTCATGCCATTCAAATTAAACAGGATATGATTCAGTAAACCGTGTTATTATTGTTCCAAGCAAGGGTAATTAACTCTATTAGCTGATTATGTCTCTATTGCCATACTGTATATGATCAGCCTCCCCACTGGATAGTCCCTTCATACTGTCATCTTGACTAATCGTTTAAATCTTCCATTAATGGCTCATATCATAATGCATATAAAACATGTTTGTCATATTTAAATAGTCATTAAAATCACAGAGCACATGGCTTTGATTATCTGTGTTTTACTTTTAAACATTATTATTCATCATGATACTCTGTACTTATTTGTTCATTCTGACTCTTTACAAATCACCCTGGACTGTTGTGGTATTGCTATGGAAATTTCCTTGGATAGAAATGCGTGTTTAGGGGACTCAAACCTACGTGTGGAGAGGATTAAAACCAGCACCGACTGTGAACAAGTCCAGGATAAAAAGCCACTCAGCCATGATAAGCTTAACTTTGAATTATGAGGGTTGGCCAAACTCTACCCTCCTCTACCCACATGCTTATAAGCCAGGAGAAAAGAGAGATACAGAGAGAGAGTATAAAAAGGGTGTGGCTTGAGTTTTCTAATGGAATGGAATCATTAAAAGTTCTTCTGTAAATTAACTTCTAAGTTCTGAGTTCATTAACTTTTTCATTGATTTTCAGGGGAGAAAATGTATGTCTATCTGCATATTTTTGCCTTGGGAGGAAGCAAGTCATACAAATTAAGCACAAAGACAAAACCATGAAATTCCATTGAGAACACATCGCTTTTCATAAGGAAAGATCTAAAAATGTCAAGAAAGATGTCTATCCAAAAGTATTATATAAAATAAATATTAACCAAAGGTTCACCATACATTCACTCAACTGAGCTGTAAACTGTAAGTTGTTTTGGTCCAGTGAGTCCAGTGAGGCAGGCAGCACAGAGCAGATGCGATCTCTGATTAGTCTCTAATCTCAACTCAAATCTGTGTATGTATATATATATATATATATATATATATATATATATATATACACACACACACACACACACACACACACACACATACACACATAATGGGTTTGACAAAAAACACTTCCTTTAGAAGAAGGGAAGAATAGATTCATCCATGTTCAGCATGGACATGTCTAGTTCTCTTAAAAATGCTTAATCTGAGAGTACAAAGCATAGAGAGACAAGATTAAGAGGCACGTCCTGTGGTTTGACATCTGGCATGGTATGAGAAGCTAAGAAGTGATAAGTGAAGAGCTGAATGATTGTTTTTAAGCCTGTTGAGGTATAATGTGCAAAGACAAAAACCAAAGCTATGTCGAATTCCCGTACTGTCCATTACTAACAACAACAGCAAAAATAATTTAATCAGGAATTGATAAACAAGTAAACATTAAGTACAAGGAGCAATTCCTATACCAATACAAAAGAGCCACCCAACTTTTTTATTTTGTCCAACTTTTCGAATCAGACTTTTCTGCTCCCTTGGTCTTATTGATATCAAAGTATCCCTTCGTGGTTGCCTATTTCAGAATCTCAGCAAATGCAGTATGTCATCCAGGTATTGTTCCCTTAATTTATCATGAATACCGAGTACTTGGACATCCTACTTGTTTGAAATACTGATTTTTGCATTATGTGTAGCAGGGAAGAACAAACAATTAGATACAGGCTAAAATGTTCCAACTTTTATAATGTCCATTGACTCCAGGTGCACCTAATCAGAGCAGGATCATAGACACATGCTAAATGCAATGTGCACACACATATCAGCAATAAACTACTGCCTAGCATCAGGCCATATGCTGAGAGATCAGCAATCTTTAGAGTTTGCCCTACATCCCTGAGTGCTTCCTGGGCAGGTTTTTGCCTTTTTCTGTAGATAATAAGCTTAAATTTGTCAGGTGCTCAAGTCTGTCTCCTGGGCTGGCCCATACTAATCCGTTCTTTGATGATACATTGAACCACTGAGGGGGAGGGGAGCGAGAGGTCCTCTATAGGGCCACAGGAAGTCTCAGAGCAAATGGTCCTCTGGGACTTCGAAAGAGGGGAAAGGAGATGGACAATAAGAAGAGTATCAGGCCCTCTTTTATATGCTTTAACGGGAATGTGATAAGCTGTCCGATCCATCTGTTGCACAGATACACAAAATGCATCCTCCGTTGGATAAACACATGTTCTTTGAAGTAGATTCATGGAACTACAATGCAAACACATGAAGAACTCGCAATTACTGCATAATATCAAAGGGAGTTTACCCCAAAATGAGAATTATGTCATAATTTACTCATCCTCACGTTGAACACAAAAGGAGATGATGTTATGATGAATGATATCCTCAGTCACCATTCACTTTTATTGGAAAAAAGATGCAATGAAAGTGAATGGTGACTGAGGCTTTCAGCCCCTAACATTCTGCCAAACTTCTCTTCTGGTCCACAGAAGAAAGTAAGTCATATGGGTTTGGAATAACATGAGAGTATGTAAAGGATGACAGATTTGATAATTTTTTGGTGAACTATCCCTCAAACAAAATGTTTAGATACCGTGTCATAACCAGACACTGACAGCTAACGGACACATACATTTTGTGAAGTGGGAGTGAAGCAGAGTCAATCAATACTGTTTCTACCAAGAGCAGCTGTTGGCTGGGATCTTCAGCAGCACTCTACTGTCTCTATGGTGACACCACCAGCTCCAACAGCTGCACACAGACAGTGTGTAAGTGTGTGTGTGTTTGCCTGTGTGTTGATGATTAATCTCTGTCCACCACTTATCACCCCAATATAGGTGCTAGGGCCATGGGCACCATATACTGCTGCCTCTTAACTTGTGATCTGTGCAAAGGGCCAGACAAATGGAAAAGATTGGCACAGGCACAGTGTTTTTGGTGATTAATTCACAGCAGATTAGAGTGGAACAAAATGTAACAATAGTATAATTTTGCATGTGTATTTTTTTTTAATTCATATTAAAAAAAAAAAAAAAAAAAAAGCTTTACTATTTATCACGTGTCATCAGTTGAAAATAGTAGAATTAAATTAAGTTTCATAAAGCAGTCAAGGCATCAACACAATCATTTATATAGTCAGGTTTTCACAAGTTTGCTTGTGCATATAGTCCTGGAGTGCATTAAGAAAACATATTTGGTGTGCTGTCTATAGTGAAGGAGCTCGAACACAGAATTGAGCTTGAGCTCTGATTTTTCCAACTGAATTTTCTTAAATCTGTAAAGACCTGAAGAAGTGCGTGCCAATACAAAAAGTGTTAAAACTAGCCATGATTTGTGTGTCAGTAGATGAAAATGATTAATAAAACTTACATTCTCTATAATTTAACAGTCAAATCCTGATGAGAGACACATTTCCAATGTATATGAAAGGAGGGCATTTCTATTCTTTCTTTTTCTATTGTATTTCAATTATTCTAATTCAATGCATATAGTCCATTTACACAACCAACTTATTAAGAATGTGATGTCTTTTTTATATCGCTTGTGCTTGACAGGGAATTAACTATCTGATAGGACGAAGATGGTGATATAATCAGAGAAGAACCTCCAAAAGAAATTGCACTTGACCCAGCCCATTAGCACTTTGCATGTGTAATTTTGCCAAGCCTACTTGCACCTAGAATTAGCTTGCATGAAAATACCAAAACTTCATGGCCATGCCCATTGCTCTTATGAATTAATGAACTATAGCAATATATAATAAATATAACACTTCAATGATATAAAAAAAAAACGCTAAAACTAAATGAAAATTGCAATTGTTTTAGCAAAATCATATTGTGAAGGAACCCAGGAGTGTTTCCTGCCAGAGATGTTTTCCTGATAACCTAATAAGATTCCATATTTTTCCCGATATCAATATGAGACTGATTTCGGAGATTAACCTGTTTGTTATATGAAGGACACAGAGGAAGACAGAGACAAAGTAGAGAACAGTGTGAATGTATTAGAAAGAAAAAGAGGAAAAGGGAGGAAGGGTTTCGCCTCATATTCCACTGTCATTTGCCCCCTTGGAAAACAAATAAAGGACAAAAAATACAGCACGAACAGAGCTCCTGTCTGGTTACTATAGCAACTGAGAGAGAGAGAGAGAGAGAGAGAGAGAGAGAGAGAGAGAGAGAGATTTTGACTGAAGTGATAGTGAAGAGGACAGATTTAAAATATAAATAAGGAAATGTGAAGAACAGTCAAGGAAAACAGTCAAGAACATTCAAAATACAACACCAATTACAAAAAAGTTGGGACAGTATGAAAAATGCTATTAAAAACAAAAAGGAGTGATTTGTAAATTATATTCACCCTGTAACGACAGGCAACGGGAGAGGATCTCTGTGCAGCTTTTTATTACAAAAACCAAACAGGAACTAAACAGGAATTTCAACATAAAAGCACAGAACAAAAGTCAACAGAATGTGACAGAGCCCCCCCCCCCCCTTTAAGGAGCGGATTCCAGACGCTACAAAAAAAAAAAAGGGGAGCAAATGAACAAGGTAGGGTCAGGGAGTCTGGGAAGTGGCCGTAGGACAGGGACTGGGTCAGGAGAGGGCCACAGGAACGAGAGAGGGTAAGGGGGGTCTGGGAGGTGGCCACAGGACAGGGACCGGGTCCGGAGGCCTGGGAAGAGGCCACAGGACAGGGAACAGGTCAGGAGGCCCGGGAAAAGGAGACAGGAGGCCCAGGAGGCGGCCACAGGACAGGGACAGGGTCAGGAGGCCTGGGAGGAGGCCACAGGACAGACACAGGGTCAGAAGGCCTAGGGGAAGGCCAAAGGACAGGGACAGGGTCAGGAGGCCAGGGAGAAGGCCACAGGACAGGATCAGAAGGCCTGGGAGGAGGCCACAGGACAGGGTCAGGGTCAGAAGGCCTAGGGGAAGGCCACAGGACAGAGTCAGAAGGCCTGGGAGGAGTCTCAGGGGAAGCGGGCGGAGCCGCGGAAGGCTCTGTAGGCGGAGCCGAGGAGGACTCCAGGGGCGGAGCCATTGAAGGCGGAGACCAGGGGGACTCCAGGGGCGGAGCCGCGGGAGGCGGAGACCAGGTAGGCTCCTGGGGCGGAGCCATGGAAGGCGGAGACCAGGTAGGTTCTGGAGGCTCTGGAGGCTTGTAAGGCTCTGCAGGTTTGGAAGGCTCTGCAGGTTTGGAAGGCTCTGGAGGCGTGGAAGGCAGAGCGGGCAGAGCCGTGGAAGGGTCTGGAGGCGGAGCCGTGGAAGGGTCTGGAGGCGGAGCCGTGGAAGGGTCTGGAGGCGGAGCCGTGGAAGGGTCTGGAGGCGGAGCCGGCGCAGGCAGAGCCGAGGATGGCGGAGCAGGCGCAGGCAGAGCCTTGGAAGGCGGAGCAGGCGCAGGCAGAGCCTTGGAAGGCGGAGCAGGCGCAGGCAGAGCCGAGGAAGGCGGAGCAGGCGCAGGCAGAGCCGAGGAAGGCGGAGCAGGCGCAGGCAGAGCCGTGGAAGGCTCAAGGGGCGGAGCCGAGGGAGGCGGAGCCATGGAGGAGTTCAAGGGTGGAGCCGTGGAGGACTTCAGGGGCAGAATCGTGGGAGGCTCTGGTGATGTGGGAGGCTCGGGAGGCGGTTCCGTAGAAGGCGGAGTCTTGGAGGGCTCTGGTGACGTGGAAGGCCCGGAAGGCGGAGCCATAGGAGGCGGAGCCATGGAAGGTTCAGGAGGCGGAGTTGACTTCAGAGACGGAGCCATGGTAGGCTCCAGGGGTGGAGCCGCAGAGGGCACTGGAGGCAAGGAAGGCTCCGGAGTAGAAGGCTCATGAGGGATGGAAGGCTCCGGAGGAGAGGAAGGCCCAGGAGGCGGAGACCTGGGAAGCTCAAGAGGCTGAGGTCTGGGAGGCCCGAGAGGCTGAGATCTGGAGGGCCCGAGAGGCTGAGCCGTGGTAGGCTCGAGGGGCAGAGACCCGGGAAGCTCGAGGGGCTGAGGTCTGAAAGGCCCGAGCTCTGGGAAGCTCGAGAGGCGGAGCTCCGGGAAGCTCGAGAGGCGGAGCCCTGGGGGACTTTCGTCTCCTCCTCCTCCGGACGGTCGAGGCTACAGGCGCTGGCTCTGGGACGGTCGAGGCTGGCAACTCTGGCTCTGGGACGGTCGAGGCTGGCAACTCTGGCTCTGGGACGGTCGAGGCTGGCAACTCTGGCTCTGGGACGGTCGAGGCTGGCAACTCTGGCTCTGGGACGGTCGAGGCTGGCAACTCTGGCTCTGGGACGGTCGAGGCTGGCAACTCTGGCTCTGGGACGGTCGAGGCTGGCAACTCTGGCTCTGGGACGGTCGAGGCTGGCAACTCTGGCTCTGGGACGGTCGAGGCTGGCAACTCTGGCTCTGGGACGGTCGAGGCTGGCAACTCTGGCTCTGGGACGGTCGAGGCTGGCAACTCTGGCTCTGGGACGGTCGAGGCTGGCAACTCTGGCTCTGGGACGGTCGAGGCTGGCAACTCTGGCTCTGGGACGGTCGAGGCTGGCAACTCTGGCTCTGGGACGGTCGAGGCTGGCAACTCTGGCTCTGGGACGGTCGAGGCTGGCAACTCTGGCTCTGGGACGGTCGAGGCTGGCAACTCTGGCTCTGGGACGGTCGAGGCTGGCAACTCTGGCTCTGGGACGGTCGAGGCTTCCAGCTCGATGGCCGTGGCAGGCGTGGGCGTTGGCTCGTTGGCCGTGGCAGGCGTGGGCGTTGGCTCGTTGGCCGTGGCAGGCGTGGGCGTTGGCTCGTTGGCTGTGGCAGGCGTGGGCGTTGGCTCGTTGGCCGTGGCAGGCGTGGGCTCGTTGGAAGTACCCACAGGAGCAAACGTATCCAAGACCAAATTCACATACCTCTCCCACGTGTAATCACCAGTCTCTGGCAACTCGATCCATCCATGGGCCAGGAGGCCGAGCTGGAAAATAGACTTGAGATGCCCATCAGAAAAACCAGTGCATCGGGCAACGGTGCTAAACAGACGTGAGTATTCCGTTAAAGGGAGGTTCGCTCAGCTCAGCTGAAGGAAGATTGCTGCTAGATCCATGTTTGTGGTCTGTTAATCTGTAACGACAGGCAACGGGAGAGGATCTATGTGCAGCTTTTTATTAAATCCAAAAACAAGAAAACAAGGAACAAAGAAAACCACGAGGAACTTAGCACAAAACAAGATAAACATGAAATAACAGACAAATGGACAGGAGGGAAACAAGGGCTTAAATACACAAGGGAAAACTAGTAACACCTGGGGAAACAATCAGGGCATGGGAGACAATCAGGGGAAAACCAATCAAAAAACGGAACTACAAAGGACTACAAAAACCAAACAGGAAAAAGGAACTAAACAGGAATTTCAACATAAAAGCACAGAACAAAAGTCAACAGAATGTGACACACCCTTTGCTATATTGATGTTTTACCTTGTTTTTTTGAAAATATACAGTAATCAGATGATTGCAACATGCTCCAAAAAGTTGAGACAGGGGCAATTTAAGACGAATAACAATTTGATGAGTTGAAATAACAAGGCGATGTGAAACAGGAGATATTAAACAGGTGAGGCAATTGTATCATAGTATATCAGGAGCCTCCAAAAACATCCCAGTCCTTCAAGAGCAAGGATCATTCAAGTACCCGCACTTTGAGAACAATATTCCCCAAAGACAAATTGGAAGGATTTGGGGCATTTCACCCTCTACAGTGTACAATATAGTTAAAAGATTCAAGGAATCTGGTCAAATCTCAGTGTGTAAAGGGCAAGATGAAAACCACTTCTGAATGGGCATGATCTCTGATCCCTCAGATGTCACTGGCTTAAAAAATGGCATTCATTCGTCTGTAATGGATATCATGAACATGGGAAGTTATCCTGGGATAACTTTAGTAAACCTTTGTTAGTCAACACCACTTGCCACTGCATCCACAGTTGCTTCTGGACAATGTTGATGTAGGGCTTCTGCTTTGCATAGTAAAGTCTTAAGACTTTTTTATGCAAAGCAGAAGCCCTACATCAACACTGTCCAGAAGTGTTGCTGACTTCTCTGGGCTCAGTCTCATCTTAGATGGAAAGTAAACAGTGCAACTTTGTTTTTTGTTCCGATGAGCCAACATTTCAAAAAGTTTTTGAAAAACACAGCCGTCATGTTATCCGGGCCATAGAGGAAAAGGACCATCCGAGCTGTGATTCAAAATCCAGTGTCTGTATGGGCCAAGGGTGTGTCAGTGCCCATGGCATGGGTAACTCACACATCTGTGAGAACACCATGCAGATGTGTAAAAATTTTGGAGCAACATATACTGCCATCCAGCGCCGTCTTTATCAGGCACGTCCCTGCACTTTCCAGCAGGACAACTTCAAAACACACTGCCCGGATTACAAGTTCAATGGCTGTGTAAGCAGAGAGTGCAGGTGCTAGATTGGCCTGCCTGCAGTCCTGACCTGTCTCCAAATGAGAATGTGTGGTGCATTATTAAGCATGCCATCCACAACAAAGACCCAATACAAGTGTGTAGATACAGACCTAAATAATGGACAAATGGGGAAAAATTCCACATTCTAAACTTAACTTGTGTCTTTAGTGCCAAAATGCTTAAAAAGTGTTGTTAAAAGAAATGGTGGTAAACACTCAACTGTCGCAACTTTTTTGGAGCATGTTGCAATCATCTGATTTGAAATCATTGTACATTTAAAAAGAAATTACAATTCACAAGGTAAAACATCATATAATGTGTAGTTGTAGTGCTTTCAATATAGCAAAGGATGAAAATAATTTACAAAACACTCCTTTTTGCTTTTATTAGCATTTTTCATACTGTCCCAACTTTTTCGGAGTTGGGGATGTTTAAAAAATTAATTGGTTTTATACATTAAAGGGATAGTTCACCCTAAAATTAAAAGTCTGTCATTATTTACACATCTTCATGTCATTCCAGACCTGTACGACTTTCTTTCTTCTGTGGAACAAAATAGGTGAATTTTTTAAGAATAACTTGGTCACTCTTTTCCATATGAAATTGAAGCTTTCAAGCTCCAAAATGACCACACACACACACACACACACACACACACACACACACACATATATATATATATATATATATATATATATATAGAGAAGAAAGCGAGTCATACAGGTTTGGAACAACATGGAAGTGAGTAAATCATGACAGAATTCTTATTTTTGGGTGAACTATTCTATTTAGAATGAGACCATTTTCAAAAATGGTTGTTAATGTTTCTGTTTGTACATAACCTTTAAATGCTTTGGCAATACTATACTTCAATTGTCACATCAATAAAGTCCAATTGAATTGTGCACAGCGAAAAAGTGAAAAAGGTCAACAGAGAAACACATACCATGCTGGTGTGGTTGTGTGTGGTTTAAGGTAAGCTTGACACACATTTACATGTACATATATATACACACTTAAAGGAGACGCCTATCTGGTGCTTGTGCCTGCCTCTGACTGTGAATGCTGACTCCACTCTGCTCTGTTTTCTGTTATAGGAAAGTAGGCTGAAAGCCATCTGAGGACAGAGAGAGAAGGAGAGAGAGGGAAAGAGAGAGGGCACGTGCATGAGAGAAAGGAGGTAGCAGCAGCAAGAGATTTAAAACAATAGAGTGAACAAATGAGAGATCAAAATAAATCACGTTGTACGAGCGACATGTTAAAATTGCTCTCCATGCTATTCATAAGTGATATTTTTGGTCATCCCCTCAAATACAGGACACTACTTCACATTCATTTTACTTCAAGATTACATGCATCTACATGCACAAAAGGCTTCCAGAGGAGAGGACAGCAATGTTTTCTCAGTAATTCAGTGGCTGTGACTGCGGCCAACTGCTCTCTATTGGTCCATTGTGCTAGATTTAGAGGAATCAGCTGGGCTGAGGGCGTGAGCTGAAGCTAAGCATTCCTGCTAAAAATTGCTATTTACTCACATACCAGCTTCTTAACTTACTAATAGAAAACGACGAATAATTAACAGTTAAACTATTCATCTACATCACTGCCTTTGTCTGCTTACATATTTCTGTTTAGATGATTCATAATTTCTCTAAGTGAAATAAATGAATTACCTACAATGTGGGCAACAACTTCTGTGAGGGGTAGGTTTGGGGATATAGTATAGAAAACTATTAAATAACAAATCAAATGTGTGTGTGTGTGTGTGTGTGTGTGTGTGTGTGTGTGTGTGTGTGTGTGTGTGTGTGTGTGCTCAGATGGACAGACTATAGAGAAATATGTAGGATTTGTCTATGCCAGATTTTAACATATGGCTGTGTGGGACAACGTCTGTGAGACAGGAACAACGGTGTCTTCTTACTGCAAAATAAGCAGACATACACACATGGACAGACACAAAACAGAACCTTGGAGAAACACAGGCACACACTCAAATATATAAATGTAAAATAAAAAAGAATAAAACCTGATGGTGGTCAACTTTCAAAAGGTGTCAAATATTTACAGACATTATAGCAACCATGTTTTGAATTATACGATAAATTGATATCTGAAAAGATTCTGTATTTCTTTCAGTTGTTAATCGTATTGCAGGTCTAGTAAGTGTGTTTGTGTGTGTGAGACTGCTCAGGGTACTTCTTACTGCAGTAAAATCTGGGCGTTCCTGGGGCGTGTGCTGGCACTGCAGACCAACTACCATGATTCTGACAGAAAGTGAGTGGGTTTGTGTGAAGGAGGAACAGAAGGAGGAACCTTTTAAGTCAACCAACTTCAGCTGCATTCCTCCAATATACTACTGCATCCTTACATATGAACCTATGAGAAACACTGAGCAACAAAAGGGCAAAGTGTCCATAAAAACCCTAATCAGTGACTAAATGAAATACCTTACATCATAAGTGTCCTATATTTTCACACTGACCTCTCTCTCTCTCTCTCTCACACACACACACACACACACACACACAAACACTTGTTTGATGAGGTGGGTTAGCATGGTGGGTGAGGTGTGGTGCCAGTAGAAGACGAGGGAGCCAGAACAATAGTCTTCATCCAGCGCACACTGGCACATTGCAGAGGAGAGAGGAGGGGTTCCCAACTGTCCTCACTGCAGCTAACATCACTGCACACACAATTCACACAACATGACATTACAAACACCACTGACATAAACAATCGGAAGCAATTCTTACCTAAACTGAATAATTAGTATTTTCAGTACATTTGACTCGATGTGAAAAAGCACAGTGTTTTCTTCTATTTATTGGCTTTACGGAGCAGTAAATTTGCCTTGACTAGTTAATTCTTCATCCTGTATATTTCTCATACTTTTCTTATGAAATGTGTCCAAATGTTGTAGTCACAGGGAAAAGGGTTATATGCAGCTATGACTACACAGGACTGAAATTTCTATTCACAAAGACTGACAATATGTACTATAGGTGATTTCCGCTTTAAGTTCCGTTTATAGAACGTCTGAATGTATTTATTTGTCAATATTTAATATTAACATATTTTACAAGGTCTTATCATAATTGTTCTTTACATACACATATAATTGGATTAAATAGATCCTCAGCTCAGTACATAAGATCAGTCTTCATACAAACACTGGACAACTGGAAGATAATTATTTGTCTGTTCTTAACGTCAAATAATCTAAGAGAAATATGTGTACATTTTTATTGCCAGAACCATTAACAAATCACTTATTTACCTGGATTCTATTCTACTCTGGAATTTGGCTGCGTGATACTCCAGATATGGTTGGCTTTTGAATGATAAATTGCTTGTGTTCCTAATTTGTAAGTCACTTTGGACAAAAGCATCATAACATCAATATATATATTTTTTAAAACTTTATTATAAAATTATCAAAAATTCAGAGTTTAACTTCATAGATGATATTATATGCCATATATTATAATCTATATATATCATAATCTAAGGACGCAAACAAGCCAATATAAACCTGCTCATTATAAACTATGCTATAATCCAACATCTATTGTAGCACATTATATATCAACTATAGCATACACTGTACTCTCATTCTCTCTCTCTCTCTTTGTGCCTCTACTAACCAGATGAACTAAACATTTTGTTTTGAAACTGTGACTACTTAAAATACCAGCAAGTTATTCCATTTACATTCCAAATTCAGTTTAATGAGCCAATTTTAGGATGCCAATGAATTAGATAAGTGTTGCAACTTGCTGATTTTAACTCTCTTTAAATTACCTTTTTTGCAGCTTAATGTATCAACTCGTCCTTGAAAACATTATCAAAGGCAAAACACATAAAATGAAATAATTCTGCATCCCTACACTGATTTCATATTATTTTCTGTTGTCATGAAATTATGCTAGAGACTATACAAAGATACATCAAACCACAACGTCATGTTGCTTTTCTTCACTCCAGCGGGAACATGCAAAAATAGAAAATGAATTCAAAATTTACTGACACCACAGTCCCCTATAATGGGACAGACCGAATTAGTAACAGCGCAATCAATCTCCCAGATACAATTCTCAACATTATGCTTTGATATGATTTGCTCACAAATCGAATATCATTACAGCTTGCGAGAAACTTTTACACCACACAAGCTCTACACAAAGTCAGTATCTAGTCGATAAAATATTTTGGAGCAAAGGATACAGTAACTAGAAAAACTACAGGTACCTTTAAGATTGATGACTTTTCCAGGCATGGAAAACACAATTCTAAAACTCCCTGATATATTCAGGTTTTCCATTTCAGTGGGAACCCTGAAGATTATTAGCCTCTGTTTGACTCTACGAACACCTTCTGTGAAGGAAGGAAAGATCTAGCAAGGAAGAGGAGCATCATATGGAGCAATATTAGAAATACAGCTGACTGTCTTACACACTGTTGCATACACATACACATACAACACAAAACACAGATTTACCAAGATGTATCTGCTGCAGACACACTCAAGGTATTTCCATCTCTCCCCTTCTCTCTTTCATTCTGTTATTAACCCCCTGTGGGCATCACATTGTACTAATAACAGAACACATAACTGCAACATGCTTGTTCTTGTACACATGTTAGCTATATTCATTAACTAATACTAAGTATTTTGTTCAAAATGTTATTTTTCAGCTTGTTTTAAACACACACACACACAATCAAACTGTCATGTTATTATGTAACCACTAAATAACAGTCTATATTAAAAAAATATATAGTCAAAAATTAGAGATAAAAAATAAAAATAAATGTATTTTTAAAGATGAATGCTTGTATGAGGTCAAGCACAAGTGTACCGAGCTATCAATGTCACGCTCTCAACAGTACTTTGTGCTGCTCTCAAATTGGTAGATAAGCAACAAACAAACACATAAACATACATACGTAAATGAACAGGAGTCAGCGGACACAAAAATATATAAGGACTTCCTGTAAAGAATGAACAATTCAATAAAAATAAAAAAAATCGCTGACGCACAAAAAGACGCACACAAATATGGGTGCGGATCGAGGGCGTAACAGATGCTGTGGCACAGACATGCATGCACACAGCCATTTCAGCGTCCTGACTCACAATCTTAACATATGCTTTATTTGGGCCAAAGCCTCCATGGCCCAACGTCACCCCAATCTAAAAACACAGATCCCTTCGTCTCTATCTTTATTTAAACTCTGTCTGTCCCATTGAACCCTGATCCACAGGGCCACATTCCATCACCTTCACTTCACTTGTTACATCTCGTCCTCTGTCTCATTTCCTTGTGTTTCTCTTCCTGTCCATCCTTCCTTCTCTGGTTTCACATCTGTATAAATGATTTGTTTTCTCTCCATCTCTCTCTTGCTGTCCTTTCCTCTGCTTTTTTCCAGGATGGGCAGATGAATGAGTGCCTCTCACAGCTCCCGAGAGCCCAACCCGTGGACATCGAAGCAGAACGTCACAAGTTAGGGTCTCAGGGATGGAGAGGGGCACGGTGCGGCATGAAGAAGAGAGAGACCGCCATTCTGTTGCCACGCTATCCACTTGTCTTCCCATCTTTCTCTCCTCTGCTGTTTCTTATTCGCCATCCTGTCATTTGTGAGAGCATATAGCGGGCCATGAAGGTTGAGTGTGATCACATACTTTAAAGCAATAGCAAACATAGTTACACACATACACGCCCATCAGCGTGGACTGCACACAAAGACAAAGTCTTGCGTACAAACACACATGCATGCAGAAGTGGCGCCACACACAGACCCATCACTCAGGCCATACGCATACAGGAGAAGATTGTATGCTCTGAATCAAGCACATCTCCATTGTATTCATTTTGCCCTTATGCACTTGCTGCTATTGTTGTCATTTTTATGTGCACACCAAGACAAATTCCATACAACTATGTTAGCATGGCAATATAATATCTTGAATCGTTTCACTGATCTGAACTCGTTTGCTGCAGTTGAAAATGATGCTGATGTGACATTCAGAGAACAACATCTGCAATGAGGTTTTACAGTATGAAACAGCAAAGTCAATGAAATAAGAAGACAAACATTGAGAAACAATCTAAAAATTAAAGCCATGATATCACATCTGCACAAAAAATGAGCAGAAAGGGGCTCTGTGAATCCACTGCACCATCTCAAATAGAATCCATCTCAAACCATGTGAACAGAGCGGCATTGTCACAGCTATTTCATATACACTATCAGGTCACGTCAGCTCTTGTATAAATCACACACGCATTGAGACAAGGGGAGTGAACTCACCAAGCTGGCAACAGCGACTGACCATGCCTTGGGTGCCGCAGTCCTCTGCATGCCTGAGAGACTGAGAGAATAGAGAGAGAGAGAGAGAGAGAGAGGGAGAAGAAAGCTCCTGATGAGCTTCTATGTTGCATCCCATGAATCACTGGACTGCAACAAGAACACG
Source organism: Moxostoma hubbsi (assembly GCA_032164185.1). NCBI lineage: Eukaryota > Metazoa > Chordata > Actinopteri > Cypriniformes > Catostomidae > Moxostoma > Moxostoma hubbsi. The sequence continues at coordinate 21,102,986 of JAVLUX010000008.1, read as the reverse complement.
ACAGAATATGAACGAAAAAGTCAAGAGAAATGAAGGATGGATGGAAGAAGGGAAATAAAAGACAGGAGAGGGCACTCATAAGTAACAGATGTCTGACGACTGTCTGGAGCCACAGAGGAAAGAGAGAGAAAGGAGGAATGCAAGAGAGGGGAAAAAGGTGGGAAATTCAAATGGGCAATGAGTGCTCCTGAAAAAGGAAAATGTGAACAAAGGAAACAAAGAATCTTGGGAGAAAAGGTATCTGGATTAATCAGCCAGTAGGACAGAAATCTGAATGGGGGGAAGAGAGAGAGAGAGAGAGAGAGAGAGAGAGAGAGAGAGAGAGAGAGAGAGGCATGGCCACGACACCGGCAACACACACCAGACTTCTACCCAGAGGGCTATAAGATGAGAGATCAGCAAAGGGGGTGGGGGGGTGTTCACACACGCACACACACACACAGACTGCCTCTCACCCTGTGTCACATGTAGGCTGGTGTGTATTCAATCCCAAGGCGGAAAAAATAAGCGGAAAACTGGCTGACATCTGATATACTGATCTAAGTCAAAAACCAGCAAAAATAAAAAGCGGCAAAACGAGGGGAATGAATCAATGGAAAGAATGTGTCAATGCCTGTTTCTCTCCTCCATGCCACTGTCCTCCTCAATCTCTTCGTCCCATTCATCAGTCCCTCTCTCACCGTTTCTGTCTGTCTGAGCAGACCACTCTCAGCTGTGTATAACGGGATCCGAGTGTAATAAAAAGTCAATTTCAGGCAAAGAAAGAAAAGGAATAGAAGTGATCCCTTCATTTCCTAACAGCTGACACCAGTTAGAGCAAGAGGCCCTCTACCCCCCGAGAGAAAGGAGAGCGGGATAGAAGAAGAGAAATAGAGGGTTTAGAGGGAGAGACAGAGACATTGAAGAGTGTAAACAGGGAAAGAGAGGTGATTTTTATCTTTCAATGTCCTTACCCGTAATCCTTTCTCTGCCTCTGTGAAAAACTTCCAAGCTCCGAATTTCACCTCGTTGCACACCATTTTTCCACTCTCTTTCTTTCTTACCCTGTCTCACTCCCTCTCTTTCTCTAGCTAAACTGAAGATTGAAGCAGAAGGGAGGGAACTACAGAAAGAATAGAGAGAGAGAGGGAGGGAGCAAGCACTGGGAGTGAGCAGGAGAGAAAGAGAGAGAGAGAGAAATAGGCACAGAGAATGGGAGAGAGGATATTGAGAAGGGGAGGGCAGCAGGTAAAAAGGGCCATGAACACATGAAAATATGTGTTTGGCTTACATTTCATACTGGCTGGCTGGCCCTGTGTTCACAACACATTGAGACAAGGAGGAAAACGATGAGAAGAAGGATCGGGAATGACAGAAGGCAAAGGAAACAGGGAGACTTTGTGGAAAGGAGAGAAAAGGGGGACAGAGGGAGACTACGGTGAAGGAGACCTCCGATGGCCAACTTGAATGGGCACTAATCAGGGACAGGGAAAATCTCAGATGGGCTGTACTTTTTACTCCTTTTTTAATTATCTCAATTCATGTTACACATTATATTGCATTATGCCTTTCACTCTACACCATCATTATAATAATAATCTTTCAACTTTGTTGTCTCTGATGTTCTTTAGGTAAACCATTTTTAAATAAAATGTTTGGCAGCTTGGCATAAATTATCACCTGCAACTCATTCACACACACATTTGTGTTGTCCCTCATGTGGACGTGGTACTACACCTCCCTCTCCTGGACATAAGCAGCCATGTGTCTTAAAATACAAGTTCACTCATGCTTTTCATTGACTTTTATATTGGTCCATTTTGCTTGCCTTTACTGAAAGTAGCTACTGTTTATCTTTCTGTTTTCCCATAGTTTCTAACTATTGTGAAAAAAAATACAATTAATCAGGTATCAGTTCTAGCCATCAGAGGGCCCGCAAATGCACTTTATAACATGCGGTAGGTAAGGGGTAAGTATAAACAAGATCAAATTTGAATGTAGAATTTTAAAGTCATGTTTTTTGAGTCTAGAAAATGATTTCATCACTGACAATCATTCTCTGGGTCACACTCTTTTTACACAACAAAACGATTGTCTATTGCCAAGTATATAAGCAGTGATGCATTAAAAACATGAATGACACTTAGACAGATAAACAGAAAGAAAGAAAATATGAATATCTATTTTTGAACACAATGCATATATATATATAGTCTGTATAAGAGTAGTTGTTGCATACGCTCAAAAAATAGTTTTAGCCTATTTTTAAGATTTACACATTTCACTTTTATAACACAATTCCATCAAATTCATTGTTCTAGAGGTGCACTCAGTCAATTTTTTTGTTATGCATTTTCTCTTGGATATACACTGACACCTAGAGGTCTGGATGCAGCATCATTCAAATGCAGTAGTTTTGTCGTGGTCCTGTCACCTTGTATGGTTGTGTTTCTGTCTAGCGGGACCATGGCATTATCATCCCGTCAGTCTCGTGCTTTGTGTATGTTATTTATGTGACCGCATGGTTCCGGTTGTTAGTGACCGCCGTGTGTGCACTCTCTGGTGATGTAACCTTGTCAGGTTTTGTCTGACAAGGACTGTGGTATTATCGCCCCCTGTCTGTCTTTGTGTACATTCTTTGTGTGAGCGCACAGTGGTAACTTGTGCACGGCTGTAACCAACAACTGGACCCGTGCGCTCTCTGGTGATGTCACGGTCCTTGTCAGTTTGGGATTTTGTCTGACGAGGACCGTGGCATCATTGTGCTCTGTTTTGTTCCAAGCATATTGAAGTTTTCTTCCTCATGTGTTTCAGGTGGCTCTGGCATGCAGCATTGAAACCCTGATTGTTTCCATGGGAACGCTGATCATGCTAACTTTCATCTGGTGAGCAGCACCTGTTCCTTTTTTGTTCATGCCTATTTTAATCCCCTCATGTGTCATGTCCTTCACGGGATTGTTTAATGTTAAATGAAGTTTAATGTTGAATGTAGTTTGTAATGCTGTTTGATGTTGAGTACTAACCTCCCTCTCTCTGCCTAGTTGGCCCTGTCTCATGTATCTGTTGATTGCCCGTGTGTTGGGTGTGTGGTTGCCTTCCAGTTTGCTGCATGTCAGCTGGTCATCCATGAGGATACTTCAACTCACCCTGCTTTTGGGTGAATGATTACCCATTGCACGGCCATGGCGCGCATTTCTCATCTACCTAAGTTATTGTAAATAAATCCTTTGAACTGTTCCTCTGCTATTGAGTAAGCCATGATTACTTTAATCCATGAGTAAAGTGTCCAAAAACAGGGTGTTTAGTGAAATTATGCGAGTAGTATTCGGCTGGTAATGTGATCTCAACATGGCAGCCCCCATGAGGGGACCCTCTCCATGTAGATATAGCAGACTGGTCTCATTAAATTTATGTGAGCGTGACAACATTTTTACAATTTAAAATTTGCGTGCTGTAAAAACACATTTGGCTGCAGGTTTCCAATGAAATGTCCAGCTGGTGGCGCCAAAAACAAGAAAAATGTATTGTACAAAGTTTTAATGTGAATTTAAGATGGATGTTTTAAAAGCATATCTTTCTCCAAATTAAAACTTTTGCCTGAACCTAACAATGGTGCATTAAAATATAAATGAGAAGGATAAAAATAGACATCCTTACCAAATCAACACCTAAACCTAACCATTGGTGTTTTAAAATATATAAATATATATATGAGATGTTAAAAAATATATTCTTACCTTAACGATGTTTTATTGTTTTAAAATGCAAAACCAAAATGAAAAAGCACATTTTCAGCAACAACCTCATATCGTGTCACATATTAGCTTGAGTTCATGGCTAGACTTGAACTGTAGTCCTTTGACTTTAAACGGTAAATGGGCTGCACTTATATAGCACTTTTTAACCTTAGTAGTTTTCAAAGCACTTTACAACGTGACTCATTCACCCATTCACACACACTCACACATTCATACACCAATGACGGCAGAGCTGCCATGCAAGGTGCTAGACTGCAATTGGAAGCAACTTGGGGTTCAGTGTCTTGCCCAAGGACACTTAGGTATGTGCAGTCATGTGGGCCAGGAATCGAACCGCAACCCCAGCGATTAGTGGCCAACCCGCTCTACCACCTGAACCACAGCCACCCGACTCTAAGTCCAACACCCTCAGGTGAGCTACCGCACAAGCTATTCATGTTGGAATAAGAGTTGGGTCACGTTTTCACTATGAAACCACATTGAGATAAGACAGCTTTTATAAGATTATTGAAGTCTCTATCTTTTTATCTGTTTTTTTTTTTTTTTTTTTTTTTTTATATATTTCAAAATTACAAATAATTTCTAAGGAGCACATCTTTTTTAAAAAGGAAAAAAAAAATGTGTGCACCTTTAACAAAATTTCATTAATAAAACTTATATATATATATATATATATATATATATATATATATATATATATATATATATATATATATCCATATATATATATATATATATATATATATATATTTATTTATTTATTTTGTCAAAGATTAGTCAATTCAATTTGATGAAATTTTGTTCTGAAATTGAAATGCATAAAGCTTTTTTTTTTATCACCATCACCATTTCATTTTCAAATGATATTCATTTGAAAATGCATAAACATTTTTTTTTTTTTTAAAGATATTATATAGGGCTGGGTAAAAATATATATTTTCCAAGCAATGTGATCTTAATTTTAAAGATCTCGATATAAATTCTGAAATCCCAAGATCTATATTTTACTCTATTCGGCAACCCTTGGGAGTAAATCACATATGCATATGCGATGGTGGTTGGTCATTGGCTCATACATTTTTAGATCGTCAATAACTAAGTAGTTTTGTGTAAAGAAGTTAAGCACTGAGATCCTTTCACAGCGTGTTGAGAGTAAAAGTATGGATTGACATGTTCTGTGTAATGTGTGTCCAAAAATAAGATCCACGCAACCCGTTAGTTAAGTCTCTTTTAATATCCTTTGTTTTTTTACATTCAGCTGATCAAAAACAACAAAAAATAAACATTTAATTCTAATCACACACAGCACAGATGAGGTACAGATGAAGTATATGTAGCTCTCATTAATGTGCCCTCAAACGAAACACTTGTGATGCTCACTGAGCAGTCTGCCACTATTCTTAAAGAGACAATACAGTTTTAAGTCAAGTCAAGTAGTTTTTATTGTCGTTCAACCATATACAGTTAGTACAGTACACAGCAAAATGAGACAACATTCCTCCAGGTCCATGGTGCTACATAAACCAACATAGGACAAACACAGAACCACATGAGACTACACAGACTAAATAACATTCATAATAAAAATAAAGTGCACGTGCAAATGTTTGCAAAAAGTACGGACAGTACAATAATTACTAAAAGGAACAGGACAATAGACACAGTAAGAGACAGTGAGAGACCAGTACACATTTGTAATCTGAACAATGCAAAAAGATGACACTTTCTAAAAATGCCAAATGTAAACATAAAATACTATGAAAGTGTCCTATGGACATAGCAGTTATTGAGGTAGCAATGTGTGTGTGTGTGTGTGTGTGTGTGTGTGTGCGTCAGTCCAGTCTCTAAGTATTAAGGAGTCTGATGGCTTGGGGGAAGAAGCTGTTACACAGTCTGGCCGTGAGGGCCTATATGCTTTGGTACCTTTTGCCAGATGGAAGGAGGGTGAAGAGTTTGTGTGAGGGGTGTGTGGGGTCATCCACAATGCTGTTTGCTTTGCGTATGTAGTGTTTAATGTAAATGTCTTTGATGGAGGGAAGAGAGACCCTGATGATCTTCTCAGCTGTCCTCACTATCCTCTGCAGGGCTTTGCAGTCCAAAATGGTGCCAAACCAGGCAGTGATGCAGCTGCTCAGGGTGCTCTCAATAGTCCCTTTATAGAATGTAGTGAGGATGGGGGTGGGAGATGTGCTTTTCTCAGCCTTCAAAGAAAGTAGAGATGCTGCTGGGCTTTCTTGGTAATAGAGCTGGTGTTGAGGGACCAGGTGAGGTTCTCCGACCAGGTGAACACCAAGGAAATTGGTGCTCTTGACGATCTCCACAGAGGAGCCGTTGATGTTCAGCAGAGAGTGGCCACTCTGTGCTCTCCTGAAGTATCCAACGATCTCTTTTGTTTTGTCCACATTCAGAGACAGGTTGTTCGCTCTACACCTGTCTGTTAGCCGCTGCATCTCCTCTCTGTATGCTGACTCGTCGTTCTTGCTGATGAGACCTACCACGGTCGTGTCATCTGCGAACTTGATGATGAGGTTCGAGATGTGCATTGCTGCACAGTCGTGACTCAGCTTAGTGTACAGCAGTGGACTGAGCACACAGCCCTGGAAGGCCCCAGTGCTCAGCGTGGTGGTGGTGGAGATGCAGTTCCCGATCCGGACTGACTGAGGTCTCCCAGTCAGGAAGTCCAGGATCCAGTTGCAGAGGGAGGTGTCCAGGTCCAGCAGGTTCAGCTTTCCAATCAGGTGCTGAGGAATGATTGTGTTTAATGTTGAGATGAAGTCCACGAACAGCATTCGAATGTATTTGTCCTTTTTATCTAGGTGGGTGAAGGCCAAATGGAGGGTGGTGGCGATGTAATCGTCTGTTGAACTGTTGGGACGATACGTGAACTGCAGTGGGTCTAGTGAGGGGGGCAGCTGGGTCTTAATGTACCTCATGACGAGCCTCTCGAAGCACTTCATGATGATGGGTGTGAGTACAACGGGACGTAGTCGCTGAGACAAGACTCTGAAGACTTCTTTGTTATGGGGACGATGGTGGTGGCCTTGAAGCACGTTGGAATGACGGCACTGTTCAGAGAGATGTTGAAGATGTCGGTAAGAACATCTGCCAGCTGGTCTTCACATCCACTGAGCACTCTGCCAGGAATGCTGTCTTGTCCAGCAGCCTTAGTACTAAATGTACTAAATGTATGTCATGCCGGGGGCTCCTGGCCTGAGAGAACGAGGGAGGAATGTGACGGGGCGGAGGGCGGGGCCGAGTTGTGATGCTACACACCCAGCCCCTAATCAGTCTAATCAAGCCTCAGAGAGGGATAAAGGCCAACTGGAGACTGCAGTGGGACAGAGAGTGAGAGATTTACCGGCAGCTGTCCGACACCTTTGTGTGTTTGTCTTTTCGTTTAAGTTCATCATTAAGATATTATTTATATCGCCAAGCCGGTTCTCGCCTCCTCCTGTCCATGAATCTCATTACAACTTGTTTAGAGGCACACATTTTTTAACGCGTAATATGGCCTTTTGAATAAACAAGTTCATGAGAAGCAAACAAGTTCAACAAGAACAAGTTCAATCGCCACTAATGTCACATGGATTCCCGTTGTGAAAACAGATGGTGGTAGATATTATAATGAGACAAGATAGAGCTCCTAACATTGTAACTGCAGTGGAAAGTCAGTTGCCATATGAACACCATCCTTACACTGCGAGGCGCGGTGCGAGCAAAAGTTGCGAGCCACAGTCCGAGTGCTAAGTGAAAGTGTGAGGCGATCTTCTGTGTTCTGCAACTGCTACCGTTTCCTTGAATAACATATAACATGTGAGTAATGGCAGCCACTGGAGTTTCTGGTGCCCCCCCTAGGAAGCTGGTGCCCTACGCAGACTGCATAATATGTGTATAGGGAGCGGCTGTCCTGATTACTGGCTAACAGAATCCCTGCTGCTGTCTCCAAGGTTCTGTCACAGTGTCTCTGCTTGATAGTGCACTAGACAATGCAGATGTTGGAGACATTGCTGGAACCCTGGAGGTAATCTACACTACCCATTTAATCCCACCGGTTACAATTGAGACCAGGGTCTAAAAAGAGTTTTCTGTTGTTCTATACCAGTTTTGTATGGTATAGAAAACTGTATGGTATACAAAACTGGTATATATATTTCTGCTCAATTATGGCAAAAATCATAATCACAATTATTTTGGTAAAAATTGAGATCTCAATTATTTAACACAATTACTCATTAACTTTGGAAACATCATGCATTTATTGAACTTTCAGTCAAATAAAGAAAAGCCTTCTTTAAAAGCAGGGATTCTCATAGTTCTATGCAATGAGATGCACTTTTTCATGTTATTGCAGCAAGATATACCATATACATTAAAGTCTATACATTATCACAATACCAACATTTCAGCAGGCTGTAGTGAAATTTGACGATTCTCAATACCAGCTTCAATACCACAACAAATAATGACACTTACTAATATGTTAATTATGAAAGAATGGTTTCAAGTTCTTAAGTAATTATTCAAGATTAGTAAACAGTCAGTAATAAAATAATAAATAATAAACAGCAAAGAATAGAAATATATAAATAATAATAGAACAAATAAAAAAATAGAGTGCTTTTTAAAAGCTTTAAAAGTTTTTAACAGCAGTATGAAGTATTTAAGGTAATATTCAGAATGAAATGCAACATACAACTACTACTGGTCTTTACTGTATGATTATAATAAATGAACAATTTTTAAAGCTACTCAGTCAAGAGCAGTGAGTGTTTTCTCATTTTCTTGTTATGTTTTTTTTGTTATGACACACTAGACAGCAGTAGGTCTATTAGCTTACATTTACACTTACAAGTCCAACATTTTAATACAAATCCACTTTTTCTCAGCTGTTTACGTTCACTTTAGACATCACTCATTGTGTTTACACAAACACTTCACCAAGACGGGCATTTTGGTGTAATTTTGAAATGTATTTAACACAAGCAAAAAAGACTAATCAAAAACATATTTTGTTCCAGTGTATAATGGGCTAAGACTACACTCTCATATTTATGTTCACTTTAATCCATCTTTAACTCTCAAAAAACAAAGTTCCCTTTACAAAAAGCTACACTATGATGCTGCGCTGCTAAGCGCTTTGGGAACAATCTTGCATTGTGACCAGCTGTGAATATGTGTGTAACACGTCAATGTAACATTGACCGGAAATTTATAGCCTCGGTTGGTGAGATCATTGGACGCACCTGTGACCTATAAATAGAGGCGTCACCAGCGTGTTCGTCAGATCTCTTTTCTTCAGATCATACTGTGCTGTGTTTCACAAGACTGTTGATAAAAAACTTTTCTTCCCTTTGTTAGGAGTTAGAAACTGTTAGGCAGTGCGCAGAAATGTCCTTCTTCCTTCTTTCTCTGTTCTTTTAAAAAAAAAAAAAAAAAAAAAAAAAAAAGAGAAGATATATATATATAAGGAGAAGTGAAAAATATGTCAGAGAAACAAGGCAAACGCTGCGTGTTTCCTTGCCAGCAGTCTATGACCGACAAGGACACACATGAGTTCTGCTTTGTTTGTTTGGGGGAAGAGCACGCTGCTCTCGCGTTGGGGCAGGGCGGGTGCGCGCATTGTGACCTACTTTCAGTTGGAATGCTTCGCGCTCGCCTCGCTTACTTTCGCGAGCCAGCACCCACACTTCACTCGTGGGGCTCTCGCATGGATCTGGCTGAGGAGCGAGAGACGGGTTCGTCCCTTTCGCTCGCTCTCTCCCCAGACCCAGCCGGTCCTTCACGCGATCTCGAAGCGCGCGCCGGCGCTTCTTCGGTTCACGGGGAGAACCTTATATCTCTTGGTTCGGAGTGTGAGTTATCCACGTCAGAGCACTCCAAACGCGATTTTAAATCTTCTGAGGAGCTGCTCGACGTGATCACTCGTGCAGTGGCCAGGCTTCAATTAGACTGGCCACGCGACCAAGAAACCCCCAAACACTCCAAATTAGAGGACAGATTTCTGTCTGGTGGCCAAGGGAAGGGAACGCCTCATCAGTCCCTTCCCTTCTTATACCTCACGCGTTCACGTGCCCTCGACGTCGTTATACTCGACTATCGTGGGCGCTGACGCAAAAGGCTATTCAATATTGCCGCCGGTTGAAGAGACGCTTGCGGGCTATCTCTCGCCGGGTTCGGCGTCATCACTAAAAAGCCCCGCCCTCCCCTCTAAGCCATGCAGAACTACCTCCATGCTAGTGGGAAGGGCTTATCAAGCAGCAGGTCAGGCTGGTGCAGCGCTGCACACCATGGCTGTGTTACAGGTTTACCAGGCTGATCTGCTTAAAGACCTGAGTGCGGGTGAAACGCTCGATGAGGAAGCATTTTTAGAGCTTCGTCGAGCCACAGATCTGTCTCTCCGTGCGACTAAGCAGTCAGCCCGTGCCATTGGCCAGTCTATGTCTGCTTTAGTCAGCACGGAGAGACATTTATGGCTTAACCTTTCGGGCATCAGAGACAAGGACCGGGTGTTCCTGCTCGATGTCCCGGTCTCGCCTTCTGGTCTCTTTGGAGATGCCATGAACACGGTTATCTCCAGATTTCAGGAGGCAAAAAGCCACGAGGAAGCCTTTGGGCAGTTTTTTCCTCGTCGCACTCAGGGGGCGGGGCCATCGGCCACCCGGTCTCGCCCCGAGGCTGTTAGGAGGGAAGCTCAAAAACAGAGCGTGGCGAGTCGTGCTCCCCCTCGCAGAGACAGGGGACAGGCTCGTCGTCCTCAGCAGCCCCCTAAGCAAGACCTCAGGGCTATAATTTCCAAAAGAAAAAACCCTGAAGGTCTTGTACCCAACCTTTTGAGGGTAGTTCCCTTCGGGAAGGGGCGTGTGTTATATTCACTTCGGTCCTCCCGATACCCTCAAGAAAACCCTTCACTCCCACCACCCTTGGTGTTTCGGATGACAGAGTTTTGCGACAAAAAGTTGGGTGTACCGTTGCTTCCTGCCTTAGTCCAGGACACGGAACACTCAAAACCCCCTCAACAGGAAGTGCTGAAATTAGTTCCCATTTCAGAGAACCTGGCAGCGTGGAAACTTCTGCCCGGTGTTTCTATGTGGGTCCTAAAAACAGTAGAAAAGGGCTACAAAATTCAATTTTCCCGCCGCCCTCCGCATTTCAACAGCGTGGTTCCCACTACTGTGAAACCGGGGCAGGCATGTCTACTGTGGAGAGAATTACAAAATCTCTTGGTCATAGGGGCCATAGAACGTGTTCCCCTTCCAGAGAAAAATTCAGGCTATTACAGCAGATACTTCCCGGTTCCCAAGAAGGTTGGGGGGTTGTGTCCCATTCTAGATCTTCGAGGCTTGAACCACTTGATCAGGGCATTCAAGTTCAAGATGCTAACGGTCAGGGCGATCGTGTCTCAGATCCAACATGGCGATTGGCTGATCACGATCGACCTTATGGACGCATACTTCCATATCGGAATTCTGCCACAGCACAGGAAGTTCCTAAGGTTCGCTTTTGGGGACGAAGCCTTCCAATATCGGGTTCTTCCATTCGGCCTAGCCTTATCACCCCGCACATTCACAAAATGCATGGATGCAGCACTGGCTCCTTTGCGACTCCAGGGCATCCGCATTCTGAATTATCTAGACGACTGGCTGAAACTAGCTCATTCCCAGGAACTAGCAGTTCAGCACAGGGATATCGTCTTGGCTCATCTGGTTTCTCTGGGTCTGAGATTCAACGCCGAAAAGAGCGTTCTCTCTCCGACCCAAGAGATTACCTATCTAGGGATTATATGGAACTCGATCATGATGCGGGCACGACTGTCTCCCGCTCATATCATGTCCATACAAAACTCCCCGAGCACTCTCAGGCTAGGTCAAGGTTGCACTGTTTACCAGTACCAACAAATACTAGGTCTCATGGCGTCTGCCTCCACGGTGATTCCTTTGGGCCTGCTCCATATGAGACCGTTTCAGCTGTGGCTTCAAGCCAAGGGGTTTCATCCACGAGCCAATCCCCTAAGGCTAATAAGGGTTACGCGCCGAGCGCTTCGTTCCCTTTCTATGTGGTTCAGACCCCGGTTTCTTACCTTGGGTCCCACTCTTGGTGCGTCATGCCGTCGCATAATGCTAACGACAGACGCCTCTCTAACAGGCTGGGGTGTGGTCTTAAGTGGTCGTCCAGCCCAAGGAGAATGGGAGGGTCACCAACTCGATTGGCATATCAATTGCCTCGAGTTGATGGCTGTATTTCTGGCCCTGAAATACTTCCTCCAGCACCTGGAAGGCTGCCATGTCCTTGTGCGGGTGGACAACACATCAGCAGTCTCCTACATAAATCGCCAAGGAGGTCTACGCTCTCGCCACCTGAATTTGCTGGCACGTCGGATTCTCCTTTGGGCCCAGGGCAAGCTCCTGTCACTCAGGGCTATCTACATCCCTGGATGCCTAAACATGCGAGCAGATTTTCTGTCCAGACACAACCTACTGATGGGCGAGTGGAAACTCCACCCCGAGGTAGTGAAACAAATTTGGGAGAAATTTGACAGTGCAGAAGTGGACCTCTTCGCCTCTCATGAGACTGCGCAATGTCCCCTCTTCTTCTCTCTGAGTCACCCAGCCCCCCTGGGTCTGGATGCAATGGCACATACATGGCCCAGAATGTGCCTGTATGCGTTTCCCCCGGTTTCTCTGCTCCCGGGGGTCTTAGCCAGAGTTCGCCAACAAGGGTCTTGCCTCTTGCTGATAGCGCCTTATTGGCCAAACAGGACTTGGTTCTCAGAACTGATGCTCCTCCTCGACGGCTCGCCTTGGGCGATTCCGATCAGGAAGGACCTTCTGTGTCAGGCACAGTGGATGATACTTCATCCCCGTTCCGAACTGTGGAATCTTCATGTTTGGCCCCCGAAGGGTACCAACTGAGGAACACAGGGCTGTCGCCTGAGGTTATCGAGACCATTCTTAGTGCTAGGGCCCCTTCCACTAGAAGAATTTACGCCAATAAGTGGGATGTCTTTGAAAAGTGGTGCAGTTCACATGATGCAGATCCAGTTAACTGCCAAATTGTTTCAGTTCTGGATTTTCTGCAAGAAAAACTGTCAGCAGGCATATGCCCCGCCACTCTCAGGGTCTATGTGGCTGCCATTTCGGCTTGCCATGCCTTGATCGATGGGATGCCTGTAGGGAGACATCCTCTGCTCGCTCGCTTCATTCGTGGAGCCATGCAGTTGAGGCCCCCTGTCAGGACTAGAACTCCTTCCTGGGACTTGGCAATAGTCCTGGAAGGTCTAGTTGAGACCCCCTTTGAACCTCTAGAGTCAGCGTCTGACAGACTTCTGACTCTAAAGATGGTCTTTCTTATGGTGATTACCTCTCTCAAGAGGATTGGGGATCTACAGGCTCTGTCTGTTTTGCCGGCCTGTTTAGAGTTTGCCCCAGGTACGGCTAAAGCTAATCTATATCCGCATCCAGACTATCTCTCCAAGGTGCCTTTTTCGACAGTACATCCTGTCACTCTGGAAGCCTTCTGCTCCCTGCCGTTTTTTGGAGCGCAGCATCATAGTGTAGCTTTTTGTAAAGGGAACGTCTCAGGTTACATATGTAACCCTTGTTCCCTGAAAAAAGCTGAACGAGATGCTGTGCTTGTTTTCCGCTCTGGGTCGTCCCAGGACTGCTCTTCAGAAAAGACAAGTAGTATCTGACGAACACGCTGGTGATGCCTTTATTTATAGCCTGGTCACAGGTGCGTCCAATGATCTCACCAACCGAGGCTATAAATTTCCGGTCAATGTTACATTGACGTGTTACACACATATTCACAGCTGGTCACAATGCAAGATTGTTCCCAAAGCACTACATACGTAACCTGAGACATTTCTCTTCTTAATAGAGTTGCGTATTGATGATTTTCTTCATGATAAGATAACCACCACAACATTTGTGTATTATGATTCACTTCATCTTCATCTTTCTTATTATTTAAACTTTAATAAAGGATGCTTTAAATATATAATTCCAGGGTGTTTTATTGTGAAACAGAATGTGGTACAACAATTAATTTATCTCGTTGATTTTGTTTTGTAAGCCAAAATCATAATTGAAAATAGAATTTGATTAATCACCCAGCCCTAACATATATATATATATATATAATGGAATTAATTAACAGTGGTTCAGGAGGAGCATGTTACAGCAGCTCTTTTGATTTTAGCCGTACTGACAGCTACCACGTTGTGTTATATTTTAACCCTGTCTTTCTCTATATGTTCTATTCGCCGAAGCAGTTTATAGCATAAAGTTGCTTCTGCAAACTGTCTGCTCTGGCTATTAAAAAATGTGAAACAGCTCTCTATGACTGCTCATGTTCTTTTATCTAAACTTTTCACCCAGAAAGCAGTGTGAGCTGCCTCCATAAACGGGCGCCATTCAGGCTTCATGCCATTAGAGTTCCATTTTTATTAGAAAGCGAGTAACAAAGATTAACTCTTCAATCCAACAAACATTTCAACCCCAGCATTTTTAATCAGGTTCTGCCGCACATGTGATTCCTGTCAGCCTCATTACCTTGCCACAGCTTGTTTAGGGCGTGATCTATCCAGCGACTGTTCATCATCTTCTAAAATGAATATTACGATTGTTTCTCCCTCGAAAGTGCCCTTTGTAATGTGATTTATTCCATTCTGAACACAGGGGCATCATGCAACAGAGACCGATAATCGTTCGGTAATCTAATGACTAGATCTAACTTCTTTTCAACCCAACGCAGACATTTTAACTCAAGCTCGCTGCAGCGCAGATCTCGCTCTGACCATTCCACAGCACACAGCACTTATACATGGCCTCTGTCCGAACAGACACGAGCCGAATTTGGCTCCGCAAAAGCGGATCATGCACCGCATCCCAACTCATTCATAATTGCTCTCAGCGTTATTGATGTATATTGTACAGCACGGGGCAGTCATACTCCTAAGGAGCGAATGAGTTCAGTAATGATTGCAAGTCCATTTCTCCTGCATATCAGTATGCACAGAGCTGCACAGAGCTGCAACTCAATGCATTTCTAGATAATTTCATGCTGTTCACACCTATTGCTATGCGATGCATTTCCTATGCAAGACGTATATTGTACTACAGGTGACAAGGTTCCTAAGGAGCAAAGAGCCTAAAGTGAATCCTTCAATGATGATTGCAAGTCCATTTCTCCTGCATATCTGTATGCCGTACAGAGCCAAAGCTCTTATTTCTCAGATCATTTTATGCTGTTTTTTTAATTGTTTATTAAGATGTACTGTATTCCCCAGCACATTTCTCCTGCATTTATGTATGCCTCACTTTTAATCATTATGCTTCTGATCATTATGCTTCTGGTCACATTTTTTCTAAATGTTACTAATATTTATTTTCTATTCTCTCTCTCTCTCTCTCTCTCTCTCTCTCTCTCTCTCTCTCTCTCTCTCTCTCTCGAAAAAGACGTTTTCCCTCTACCGGCGCAAGTGCAGAGCATTCTCCAGTGACCATGGAGCTAACTTTTCACAGACTATTTCTTATTTTACAGGGTTGTGGAATGTCTTCCTAGTATAAGTTTCACCTAAATATGACGGTTTTGTCTTTTCTACAGCAACGCCTGAAATTGCGCCTTCCGCAGGGGTTTCGCCAATATTACTTCCAGCCGGTCTCTGCGAGAGCCCATTTAAATTCCTGTCACTGGATTGTATGCAGGTTTACCTCTCGCATTCTCTATCTAGGTGTCTTTCCAAGACTGATGGCAAAAGATGACAAACATTTTAGTTGTTAAGAAAGCACAACTGCGGTGCTCCTGCCTTTGGTTTAAAACATCCCTAAGCAGCACAAAGCAGCGCAAATGTGCTGTACAAGTGGCGCAACTGCGGCATATTTCGGGGGGGGGGGGGGGGGGGGGGGGGGGGGGGGGGCGGGGGTTTGGGGGTGGTGTAATCAGGACTCGAATTGAGTCTCCAGTATATGGACAGCAAGTAAAAATCGTTTACCGCTTCAACACAAGATTACATTAACATACAAACTACTGAACTGTGTGTGTGTGTGTGTATATATATATATATATATATATATACACATACACATACACACACACACACACACACACACACTTCATTTCATTCATTGAAACACAAAACAATTTAACCAAAAATATTTTTTCATTCAATTTACACTTCAAGTGACATGAAAATATAATCCAAATCCAAACATTGTACCCTCTTCAAATTCTTCCACTGTCCCCTTTTGCAGTGACTTAAAAAATCACTCTATGAAAACTGGTGGAATAATACCAATAAAAATTTGATTACAAATGCTATTGTAAATATAAACATCATAATAATAATTATAACTGAAAAATAAACCATGACCTATAGACAGTTTAACACAAATATCATAATTTTTTTGTTTCATGAGATGGTAATTTTCAGGGACTTAATAACAAGTTCCACTATATTTTCAGAGTTTGGACATTAAATTTATTACCACCTGCTGGTGGAATCTACAAACTGTAAATGCAGAACTGAATTACATACTGAAATAACATACAATACACCCACAGTTTGTGTGAATACACCCACAGACACCACAAACACTCCCACCCACGCCCACTTCTGCTTTTTGCTGGGATGAAATTTACACTTAGAATTAGCGTCTCAGAAGTTAGAATTCTGCAGAAATGCTTTGTATTTCCAGAGCTGGTATCTTCACATTGACAAAGATTTAATGCTTGTGTTTTTATGAAATAAAGGCACATTAAGCTCATTAAGGCACAAACAAAATAAAAACACTTTAAAAACACAAAGATATTTACTGACACAAAACAAAGTTTACCATGTTCTCGAATCGATAGGTGTGTCTAGGCCTGTGGGGATTATTAAATAATAGTCTAATGTCCTTGGTCGTTGCGGGCACATGCCCGCAGTTTTATCTTTTCAACTCAACATTAAAATGTTTAAAGTTCAGGGTTATTCCTTCTTTGAAAATTGTTCTGTGGCCACTCACGCAAAATTTTCAGGCCGCCGAAGCAAATTCATTTATATTCATCTTGCGTTCAAGCATCATAAGCGCTAAATATTCTTCTCGTTTGAAACCTGTTTTCATGAAAGTGTCATTTGTGCAAGCCATTGCAGAGTCAATTAGGCTTCCACCTACAAGCGAGATAGGATAGAGACAATAATGCAGAGCAGATCATTCATGCAACTAAATCAGGCTTTACTTGATAAAGCGCCACATACCGCAAAACTGGTGCAACCAATTTGATTTATGAGAAATGTTTTTTCGTTTTTTTTACTTTCAAGTGCTATGAGGAAGTCAAACATCTCAAATAGCTAGACAGCACTGACATTATAAACAGCACTGAAGAGGAAAACATCTACACTGTACCTGCATTCAAAATCAATTACAAGGCTTTTTAAAGATTATCACCCTAATTATCTCTCAGAGAGAATCTATGAGACTTAATTTTAATATTTATTCATATTTAGTCATTTTAGGAGCCATCCACTGTCTAAAAGCTTGAGCACAGTACAATGTCATAACACTAATAAAAGCACTTCCACCTAAAAAAAAATAAAAATAAAAAATACAATTAAAAAAATCCAGATTATTCAACCTCACTATTCAACTATTCGACCATTGTGACCCATGTTAACACCACACACAAACACACTCAAATGTTTGTCCTGAAATATTCTACAAATATCATTGCAACAGTCAAGTTTTCTATAGAATAGCATTAAAACTCCCTGTTCTGTGGTATGCATACTGATAAAATTAAGAACTAATCGTTTTTTGTAATAGAGTCAACAAAAATAATTCCTGTTTTCAATGTTATAGCGAAAAAAAAGCAGTTAGACGGTAAGCCATGTTTGCTATCTAATATTTAAGTCCCAGAGCCCAGCTACTTATAACTTCACAGCAGAATACTGTTTGTATCTTAAATCACTGAAACACTCTCTTATGCACAAAAGCATTTTGTTGGACATAAATGTGTTTTCAATGAAGGAGAGAAAGACAGTACAATAGCCAGATGAAACCCAGATGGAAATAGCAAAGAAGATGAGGCTTGTACAGTTTCCATGTATATTAAAACTTGGTTTTAGTGGTGCAGAACACAGTAGGATACCATGTAAAACACATTGTTGCAATAACTGTGTGGTCTGTTTATAGAAATGTAAAATATATCAAACGTATCAGACACTGTGGCCACGCAACGCTGTTTTTCATTAAACAATACATGGTTATGGGTTTTGCACCAACTTCAATGCAACAAATATCAGTATTCTCAAAGCTATGGAATCAACCGTTAAAAAGAGGATTAATAACGTGTAAGTAATGTACAACTGGTAAAATGAACAAACGTAAATTCTTGCAATTCTCTCAGGCCTATCCAATGCGCGTGTAGTTGATGCATGACATTTCCATGAGTTTTTTTTTTTTTTTTTTTAATCAACAAAGACTTTAGGTCAAAATTGATATGAAAGTATAAAGTGAAGTGTTCAGTATATTTCAGGTGTTGTGACTAGTCAAGGTCATACACGGCTTAGGCCAATCGGCACACAGACTATAGTTTGTTGCCCATTTCCACGATTTTGTGTTGCATGTAAACACCTTTAGCAGTGTTCTTATCAGCATTTCCATAGTGTGCATGTAGTTGACACACAACATGTCCATTAGCATTTTTGGGGGATCAACATCAAGATTGTAGGTTAAAACAGTTATGAATGTTTGAAGGAAAGTGTACTGTATATTTCAGGTCTTGTGACTGGTCATTTGAGGGTTTTTTTCTACCAGTTTTAATAAACTT
Source organism: Moxostoma hubbsi (assembly GCA_032164185.1). Lineage (NCBI taxonomy): Eukaryota > Metazoa > Chordata > Actinopteri > Cypriniformes > Catostomidae > Moxostoma > Moxostoma hubbsi. The sequence continues at coordinate 21,084,441 of JAVLUX010000008.1, read as the reverse complement.
TTTGTCTTAAATTTGTCATGGCCATGTGGAGTGACAAATAATTTTGAAAATTAAGAGCAGTATATCTCTATTAATATGAGGTCATAAAATATGCATGCATAATAATTAAAAAATGTTTAAAATAGTTTTAAATGGAAGATAGCATGTCACACCGCAGGACGTCAACTTTCAAAAAGCTACTACACAAATATTTTAAAGCTGCTTATTGCTGTGCTAACTTATATCCAAAAATATATTTTTTTAATTAACCATTTAACCATGAACAATGAAAAATGAATAATTTAATCATTAAACATGTAACATTTCAAATTCAACATCAACAAAGACTTCAGAATTTGTACTCTGGCAATCGCTTTGGTGTTGCTCTTAGCATGGCAGGAGAACACTGTTGCTTGGCAGAGCAGGGCGTCTGCTCAAGGAAAGCTAGGAGGCTGTACAGTTATCTCCCATGTTGTAACTCTAAACTATACAACCTACTACCTCATCCCGAGACATCGCTGTAATACTTGATAGGGAGAACAGTAAAATGTCTTAGTTACAGTAGGTCTTAGTTATGACATATTATGTCGAAAACAAAGTATTGAAATGTGACTGCACCCACTGCCTAGGTTTGTCCATACGCATGTAACCAAAACTCCTTTTCTCAATGAGTGTGTTTTACAAGCATGATCTTACACAGATTATACTTAATAAGCTGACAATCATGTAAAAAAGATCATGTAAACCAGCGTTCTTACCAGTTTATTCAATGGGCGTATACATGTCTAAGTTTTGTCATCAAAAGAAGAGGATAACCTGTTGATTTCATGTACACACAATTTTCTTGCGTTGTTGAATTTATTAATTTTTTAATTTTTTCATAAACTGATTCTTAATAAGTATGAACATACTGTATTGGTGTACTTGTAAACACACTAAATGTTGAACATAAGTGCAGTAAATATTATTTTATACTACTGTCCTAAAATATCCTTATGGTTGATTGAACTGCATAGATTTATTAACAGAACTCTCTATACAATAGCAGTGGCTGCAGGGAAGAGTGCCGCATTCACCTTGCAGACACATACCTATAGACACGAGCTTGTGCACAGAGTCACCACAAGTTCGGATCTACGGGTTTGTGACAGCTGGCATCATTGTGCTGGGTTAACCACACCCACTCCAGCTTTCATTAGACACATAACAAATATCCACTTCACAATAAAAGGTTAATGCTTATGACTGACTTTGGTCAATGCATTTACTGGTTTAAACAATGATAAAAACATAAAGAATCAAACAAAAACAAAAACAAAAAATGCTTGGATTAGGAATGCAGAAGCAGAGGAAGTTTTGATCCTGTAAATTGAATTGCTCATATACAGCACATTGTACGCAAAGCACACATAGAACACATCACCTACCGAGCATAAAGAACAATTTTAAATTAATATAAAGATCTGTCCAAAAACAAAAGCTTACAACAACATTTTAAGTAAAATGGATGTGACAGTGCAATTTATGTGGTAAATTCTGTGTGAAACACCGAAATAAATATAAACGTCTACAAGCGGAGAATATTGCTAATATAGAGAAATTAAAACAGTAAAAATTAGATGAAGTTGAAACTGTCAAATTTTGAAACATTTTAACCGCATAAAAATATTTGTAAAATAATTTGTTTAATAATTTCTTTCCGGGTGTGGTTCTACAAATAAAAAGACCTGTGTCTAAATTGTTTGTTTAGAGATTAGAGAAATAATTAAGATGGGAGCTCCCAACAACATTTTCACCATGAATTCCTCACATTTCAAATCACTTTTAAGAAATATCCTTCACAGTGATGGACAGCGTGAAAGACACAGCTTCTGTTTGCTGTGCCTAGATCAGACACCATCGTCACTGCTAGAACAAATATACCCGTAGTGGTTGAAATTTGAGAGAGAGAGCAATTGCAGGAATTTCAAAGAAACATTGAATATACATTAAGCCTTTTATATACATTTAGTGTACAACTAACTTTACTGTACAGTAGCAAGTTCAGTAATACTAAATAATTTTTCACACAAAAATGTGTCGTTTTAATAATTACTCAACAAGCACCATTTTTAACAATTTCAGTTTTAGTTTTATAAAACGGAATATTGATTGTGCACATCTAAGAATGTATTTTTGTTGACCAATCACTGCCATTAATATAATGATATAACAAACCGTAACCTCTACATCAAAGACTTCACAGGTCCGCATTGAAAGTTCTAAGTACAACAAGCTGCAATTAGGAATGCCATGATTCATGGTACAGTGCCACTCCCAAAGGAAAATCAAAGGTTATGCTGCAACAACAGAGTTAATCTTGTGAGAATTACAGATACCTGCATTACAATTTTAACCATTTCTACATGGATATACATTGTATTTGTATTATTAGAAATGTCAGGCAGAAAGAAAATAACTTATTGCTGGAACGATGGCTCGGACACTCTTTGATACAGTCTCACATTTCAAATGTGTTTACATGGTATCGTAGAATCACTCAGAATCGTCATTGTTATTTCTTGCTGATTTCTACCCATTTTGTCATTGGAAACAAATGAATGAATTGTTATTTGTGTTAAACAGCATGTGAACACAAATATCTGACTCAAACCAAACCAGCACAATTCCATTTTTTAAAAGTATATTAAATGTCAAATGTTTTAGGGCTACTGACCTTAAGTTATTCTGGATATGACCTTAGTCTTGTGATCTGGATTAGTAACTAAAAATCACAAATTTTCATAGAGGAAAACGGCATTTGGACAATTGTGGATACAGGGCATTTGGGACAGTTCAATATATTGCTTATTTTTACAGCAATGCTGGCAGGAAATACGACTTTGGAACTAACAAGCAAACACACGAAACTAAACATTAAGCAAGATGCAGGTTAAAAGACATTCATAATAAGTTCTGAGTGAAAAATAACTAAAACAATGGATAGAAAAAAGGGCAAAGGAAAGAGGCATACCAGTGGAGGGAGTCTGTTTGTGGTGCTGACCAGTTCAGTGTCCAAGCCAGAGTCAGTCTACACCTGGCGGCAATATTGAGTCAGGCTTAGGGTGCAGACTAGGCCAATTCCATTGCCCGAATAAATCTAGAGCAATACAGAAAGACAGAACATTAGACAGAAGTACAAAAGAGCTCATTCACTCGATCAAAACATTAATACACATACACGTCCCGACATGAACACACACAGCACCTACAACCTCGAATGAAGCCAAAACCACCATCCCTAGTTCAACCAGAGGAAATCGGCAAGTCATCGGCAGACAACACTGAAAAATCCCTGTTCCCTCTTTCGCCCTTGTTTGTGGATGATCCTATTAATATTTACAGTGAATTTTTTACAAAAAAAACGGAAACCCTGAAAAATTGGTCAGAAAAGGTTCCGTAGAAAAGGGAGAAGAGAAGGCATAAAGGTCGAATGCGGTGAGATGTGGTCGAGGAGGAGCTGCGGCACTGCCCTGGCTACAGGGAGAGTGGAATTTGTGACCATGCAAAGGAAAGGGTGGTGTTTTCTTTTTTTTTCTTTTTTTTGGCGCTTCGCTGGGCTGGGTTTTTTTGGATCTCAGCAGGGTCCTTGGCTGCAGTTCTGACTCCCCTCAGTGGTGCCAAAATGTGGACGTTTCCCTTTGTCTTAAACTCACATTTAAATCTAACACAGGGGATAAAAAATACAAGTAAGGAACAGACAGATACCGAAACAAACTGACTGAGCAATAAAATAAAACAATAAAATTCTAACAGCAAAAATTTGTGAGAGACACAGATACAGAAAGAGGGGTAAAGCATAATGCAGAAAATAATCGTTTTTTCCCCAAAAAAGAACAGAAATCCCTAAAGAGCGAAGAATGAATAGGACTGCTTTCACACCACATTTCTCTTTTGGCAAATATGCCATCTCTCCTTCTACACAAGCAGCACGCTCTCTCTCTATCGCTTCCACTCCTCCCTCCTTCCTTCCAGCATCCAATCAACGCCACGTATTAAGGGAGAAAAGAGAAACAGGATACACTTTTTTTGACCTCATCAAAATGGCAAAGACAGAAAGTTACAAGCAAGAGAGAGGAAGAAAGAGAGAACGAGAGCTATAGAGAGAGAGAACACCGCTCACTGTCCCATTCTGGAAAAGCAACAGGCAGGGGGCTTGATTCTGTCTCTAACCTTTCTTTTTGTAACACATACTCCTTCGAACCAACATAACAACATAAAAAATATTTTTGCAATGTCCAATTATAAAAATATAGTGACCACTGCAGACATGGAACTGTGCCCGCCATGCTAATCAGATGCAATTAATAGCTTTTTTCTCTTTGTCTATCCATCCATCTGTCTATCTATGCCTGTCTGTCTGCTTGTCGTGGTCTCCATATCTATTTGCTTGTTTACATGGCTGCCTAATCCAGGCATAGCCTATCCAATGCTCTGTGTGTGTGAGTGTATATGTGTGTGTGTGTGTGTGTGAGTGTATGTGTCTGTGTGTGTGTGTCAGTGTGTCAGTTGGTCACAGTCTGGCTGGCGTTCCGTCACTCCCCAGGCAGTGAAACATATTTGAGTGCCATTACCTCACTGTCACAGAAACCCTTTCACCTACATTATTCATACTTTGCCTAAAAATAAGTTCTAATTAATAAACTTTATAATACTTTATTTTACCATCCTTTTATGATGGTACCATAAATATTTTTCATGACTACATAAGAAATTCACTGAATGTTTTTTCTACATGAAGGATTAATTGTATTTGCTCTGTGATTCTCACATGAGATTTACTCTATGTGAAAAGGCTCATGAGATCTCATTATGGATCCCTTATCCCTATATCTGGTAATGCAGCATTTTTTTGGTATGCAACATGGTAGAAGGGGAATCATTTCAGGGGTGCACATTCTGCAGTAAGCATGTGGTGCAACATCCTTTATGTTTCCCGCTTTTCAACTTGCCAAGGGTGCCAAAATGAACTGAACTGTGCTACAGCAAGGCTATAATACTGCTAGTCATTTACAGTATAGTATCATTAGGTCATAACAAATAAAAATATAATAAAATGAAATGATTTTTGTGGATAAGTTCATAAAAGACTATTAAAACTCATCACTCGCGCTCATCTACAGATATAGTCGCAACACTGAGAAGCCAGAAACATTCTGTGTTAATTAATGTCAATAAATTGGGTTAATATCTGCTTACAAAATAATGAAATTGTCAGTAGAAGATTAGATGGGAGGGCAAAGGGGGTCCAAAGAGGCTTTTTGGAGCCCTCTCCACCTCCTGCTCCTCTTGAATCTAAATAAGCAGATTTGACTTTCAGGTGTCTGCCAAGTCCCCTTGTCTGCCCCTTGCTTGCCCTGTGACCGATCTCTTTTTCTCCAACCATCCAGCCCCCCTCGTCTGTCTTGGCCCATGCCAAGATTTAAGAGTGGGTCTCCGAAATAATGGTGAACAAAGAAGGCATTAGAACAGGGGGTATTGTCCACCTCCACAGGGAAACAAAGGGTAAGAAGAAATGTATGGCAAGAAGAGAAGGAGAGAAAGCGGAAATGTAATAAGTAATATGATCATAAACAGAGAAATATTTGTTTGGGGAAAATAAAGAAAAAAACAAAACAATGTCAGAATATACTGTATAAGCTATATGAAACAAACAAAGCTTCACAACTTGCCTCTTCAAGACTCACCTATCTGACACTGTTCTCATACAGACACTTGCAAATAAATTCAGCTACTTAGTTAGCAGCTTAACGTTGTTCAGGCATCACCGCAAGGAAGTGACACAAATCACAGGCAAAAATAGCCAACAACTCTTTACACAGAGTGTGACATCATTCTCAGAAAAAGCACACCAATCTTTCACATGCTTTAAAGGGGTCATATCATATTGGGGTCATATATTTATAATTTTTTTCAATGGTAGTAAACAATTTTGCACCAAAACTTTGCGCTGGAATAATTCAGAAAGATGCAGGGCAGCAGATGCTACACATAGCCAGGAACAGCACAAAGTCTGGCCAACTTTGCGCATTTTAGTATTATCATATGTTATTTTGACGTTTGGAAATAAGAGTACCTGCCTTACTTCCTCCTAATTACTTTACCATGACAAGTTTCTGAACACAGAATCGTTGTGAAATGTGGGCGGTCATTTGTCTGATGTAATTTGATGTCAGAAAGTTGTAGAAGTTTGAAATGAGAGGTTTTTGCAGATTAGTTAAAAAAAATAAAAAATTAAACAGGGTAGTACATTTTGTACACTGAAAGCTGCAGTAGGTTTTTGTGTTATAATGAACTCTTCCAAAATTCAATCCATATGATAATACAGATTCAATAGCTTTAATGCAATTTGTTTGTTGTTCCATGTACTGTAAGACAAACAATCGGAACAGCTTGACATATATCTGAAACAGACACATGACAGTGTTTCTAAAGGTGTTAATATGTAAAATGATGATGTTTTAGAAGCTGTCAATATGAATATTGTACGTTGTATCTACGCAAACGTAAGCAAATGTATGTTTGTTAGAACCAAACGTAAGAACGCTTATGAATTCTCATGAGATCACTTTGTTTTTTAAGAACTTAAACGTATAACTCACACTGGCAGCCAAAAGTTTGGAATAATGTACAGATTTTGCTGTTTCGGAAGGAAATTGGTATATTAATTCACCAAAGTGGCATTCAACTGATCACAAAGCATAGTCAGGACATTACTCATGTAAAAAACAGCACCATCACTATTTGAAAAAGTCATTTTTGATCAAATCTAGACAGGTCCCATTTCCAGCAGCATCACTCCAACACCTTATCCTTGAGTAATCATGGTAAATTGCTAATTTGGTACTAGAAAATCTCTTGCCATTATATCAAACACAGTTGAAAGCTATTTCTTAGATTAACATTGCCTTTGTGTTTATTTTTGAGTTGCCACAGTGTGCATTAGACTGGTATGTCTTAAGGTCAATATTAGGTCAAAAATGGCACACAAAAAAAAAAAAAAAAACATTCTTTAGAAACTCATCAGTCGATGATTGTTTTTTGAGGAATGAAGGCTATATATAATGTTTGACAAAAAACTGAAGATTTCATACAATGGTCTTCAAAGACAAAGGACAACTGGCTCTAACAAGGGCAAAAAGAGATGTGGAAGGACAGATGTACAACTAAATAAGAGGATAAATACATCAGTCTCTAATTTGAGAAATAGATGCCACACATGTCCTCAGCTGCAACTTCATTGAATTCTAAACGCCAGTTTCATGTACAACAGTAAAGAAAAGACTCAGGGGTGCAGGCCTTATGGGAAGAATTGTAAAGAAAAAGCCACTTTTGAAACAGAAAAACAAAAAGAAAAGGCTAGAGTGGGCGAAAAAACACAGACATTGGACAACAGATAATTGGAAAAGAGTGTTATGGATCTTAACCCCATTGAGCTTTTGTGGGATCAGATAGACTGTAAGGTGCGTGAGAAGTGCCCGACAGCCACATCTATGGCAAGTGCTACATGAAGCGTGGGGTGAAATGTCACCTGAGTATCTGGACAAACTGACAGCAAGAATGCCAAGGATCTGCAAAGCTGTCATTGTTGCACATGGAGGATTTTTTGATGAGAACCCTTTGAAGTAGTTTAAGAAAAAAAATTCAAATTGTAATAGTAATTTTCACATTATTATTGTCCTGACTATACATTTTGATCAGTTGAATGCCACTTGGTGAATAAAATTACCGTTTTCTTTCCATAAGAGCAAAATCTGTACATTAATCTAAACTTCTGGCTGCCAGTGTACATGTCAAACAGCAAACCCAGTCAGGGGTTTTAACCCTATTTTTCCATTCTACATAAGCACATTAAAAAAATAATTGAAGAACAGTCCTAAATATTTATAATACGATAAATAAAAAACACTCAAGAAAACATGTCATTTGTGAAAACCAGGCACAGACAACAGTACCATGGAATAGCCCAAGACACCCTTTTCTTACCATTCTCACTGCAGTGTAAAAAATTCTTGTCAAGTAACCTAAACAGGGTTCGACATTAACGCTTGTCCTCTTGTCCGGGAGAGGGCTCCGACTGGATAAGCAGACTGATTATAATGTCAATAATGAAAAAATAACCAGCTATATTTGTGATAGCCTAGACCAGTGTCACATTCATATTCTTATTCTGCTGTTGAAAGTAATCAAGAGCATGTCATTTTATAAATCGCAAGCGATCTAGTAACAGCTGTGCCCTGTTTGATTGACAGGTGCCGTATTTGTGTGTGCTGAACATGCTCGCGCTAATGCACACCTAAATGGTCAAATACATTTCAAAATTCTGTCAAAATGGCCGTCTTGGTGAAGTATTCATGTAAACACAGAGAGTTATGTCTAAAGTGAATGTAAACAGTGAAGAAAAAAGCGGAATTGTATTTAAATGTCAGACTTGTAAGTGTAAATGTAAGCTAATAGACCTACTGCTGTCTAGTGTGTCATTTTAATATTCAAACAACCATAACAAGAAAACAATCACTGCTCTTGAATACGTAACATTGGTAGCTTAAAAAAGTATTTATGTATTATAATCAAACAGTAAAGACCAGTAGTAGTTTTATGTTTATTCATTCTGAATGTTTACTTAAATACTTCATACTGCTGTTAAATTTTTTTAATGCTGTTAAAACACTGAATTTTCTTAATTTGTTATATTATTATTTATATATTTATATTCATTGCTACTTTTATTTTTATTTTGTTACTGACCGTTTACTAGTCTTGAATATTTACTTTGAACTTGAAACCATTCTTTCATAATTAACATATTAGTAAGTGTCATTATTTGTTGTGATATTGAAGCTGGTATTGAGAATCGTCAAATTTCACTACAGACTGCTGAAATGTTGGTATTGTGATAATGTATAGACTTTAATGTACATGATTGATCTTGCTGCAATAACATGAAAAAGTACATCTCATTGCATAGTCCGCTTGAGAATGAGAATGAGAATCCCTGCTGTTAAAGAAGGCTTTTCTTTATTTGACTACCATGCGTGGCATAAAATAATTATCATATGACAATAGCCTCCTCCCCTACCATGTGCAGTTTACATTCCTGTCGCAGATAATTTAGTTGATTGCATATGTACATTATTAGGTTGAGCATCAGCAATAAATAAAAAAATATATATACAACATAAACTTTGACATGTTACTTGAGAATATCTTAAATGTCCTTTTTTCTCTCCAGACAAGTAACTTTTTTAATCGGACAAGTGAATGACCAATTTACTTGTCCTGAGGACAAGCACATGACAATGCTTCATGTCGAGCCCTGCTAAAATATGCTTCATGTCATACATCTACATTAACTGTTTTTATTCTGGACAAAAATAGCACTTGATATCAACCTGTATCTGTAACGACCCACACCGTCTTTGGTTTGTTTACCTTTTTATTTAAGTTTTTGGCACTCTTTATGTTCCACATTGTTCTTTGTTTATGCACTCTTTGAGTTTTGGCACCTTTTATGTTCCGTATTGCTTTCTGTTTTATGCACTCTTATTTTGAAGTTTTGTCATGTCCTGTCTTCCCTCCTCGTCCATGTGTCCGGTCCTCATTGGTTTATTGTTTAATTACTTTACTCTCTGTTCTAGCCTCGTCATTGGTTTCTGTTAAGTGCCTTGTTATCTTGTTTTGAGTTCTGTTTGTCCATTGGTTTATGTTTTCCCTTGTTTTGTATTTTAGCCCTGATGTTCACCTTGTCCTTTGTCGGTCGTTGTTTAATGTTATTGCTAATGTTAATGTTGGATGCTCTGTTCATAGTTCTTGAATCCTGCCTTGGTCCTTGTTCCTGCCTGTGCCCTCCTTGCAAGACCCCCGTGTTGTTCTCTTGTGTTCTTCTCTTTATTTTTCCCCTCGTGGACGTTTCATTTGTTCCTGCATTTATACTTCCCTTTACTTTGCGAACTTCAATAAAGCTGCATTTGGATCCTTACTCCCTCGTCTGCCCTCTTCATAACAGTATCTCTGCTGCCTGTCTTGGTATTTGCCTGTTATGTGATTTCTCCACTCTATTGTAAATCGTCTTGTAAGAAAGTGTCTACTAAGAACACAAATTTAAGTGTAACATAAATATCTTAAGTGTTATCAGGTGTCTAAAGTATTGGCAATAAATTAATTGCTGTCGGATCAGATAGATTTATCAGAAGATTTAGAGACTGTGAAGGAAGTAGCGGGTTGTGATGAGAAAAAAAGACAAGCACTGAGTTGGATTTGAACTTGGAATGTTATTATGTTTCTTTTGATATAAAGTGAAAATAATAAATAAGAAAGTAAATTACAATATCATACAAACAATATACAATAAATATTAACAATGTAAACTTTCCCTTGAGTGCCCTTTTCTTTTAACCTGAAAAAATACACAGGCCTATCAGAATGAAATTAAAGAAAATAAAAATAAATTTCTCCCAAAATATCACAGCTGTTTCAATGTATAAGGATCCCAATAATATTCAAATTGGTTATGGGTAACCATACACCATCAATAGTTCAATGTTCTGTAAAATACTGATCAGTTTCTTCTTTTTTTTCCTTATTTGTCAATTCTCTCCAGGAAAGGAGCAAAATAGTTCTCTGAATTGGAATTGTCTTAATTTCATAAATCAGGGCTGAAGAATGAATGAAAGGAAATTATCCTCTTCTTAATTATTTGTTGTCCTCTTTTCTCTGTACCAAGGAATTATTTGGGTGGCTCATCATCAAATGTGAAGTTTCAGCTCACAGGGGTACCACAAACTGTAGAACCAAGAAAATTGGAAGGAAGGAAACAAAACCTGGCCTGATCACAGACCAGAGCAGTGGATTCGAGAATAATTTCACATCAAAGATCGAAATAACCAAATTTAACAATTACACATACAAATACCATTTTTACAAGAAATTATGTACTATAGTCATTTACCTCTATATTAATCATTCTTTTCTTACACAAGCACAAGTGACCAACAATGGCATCGGTGAACTGCAATGAACATGGTATAACCCTGCGGTTCAATATGACCACATTTATAACCACTTGTATTATTCGAAATACAACATGAAAAAGGGAATGAACACTATGTTTACTTCAACTAAATAACTATTATTGACTCAATCATCATATCATGCAGTTTTTACACACTTTTTTATATTAATTATATTATGCTGACCCATCGAGTGAAAATGTGACTCAACAATTTTCAATCAGCTTCTTCCGATACTGAATGGTATGAAATAAATGAACTTGAACAATTTTAAGTACTATTTCTGTACACATTTCAGAGGTTATTAACTATATTTCTTTAACCTGGTTCGTGAAGATCAGCTCACATCTTTCCTCTGTCATGCCCAGCTCTCTCTCCTGTCATCTTGCACACACACCGACACACACGCAGGGCACGTGATGACAAAGAGTTCTCATTGGTCAAATCACTAATCAACTAAATAACTTCATTATAATTTTCGTTAATACATTTTACATTTCTTTTCACCTTTATTAGGGAAATTTTATGTTACTAAATTAGGAATTAATGAAACTTAATTCCTTTCAATTACCCATTATGTAACCAGGGTTACATTAGCAAAACCAGTCAGGAGTTTTAACCCAACTTTCCCAACATATGCTCACCAAATCCTAAGACCACGACCAGGCTACGTGCACAAGGTTCCTACGACCCCCCTTCAGGGTTTAGGTTATGAACCTGCAAGCGTAGCTGCCCCGGGAGGAGGCAGACCCAGCCTCTTCGTTGCTGTGTCCGGTACGTGCTTTGCGTACCCATGTGGATCGCACGCAGGGCTCTAGATGCTCTGAGCAGCTCTTTGTCTGCTTTGGCAGATGGCGGAAAGGGAACGGCGTCTCCAAACTGAGATTAGCTCATTGGGTTGTTGACGCTATTTCCCTAGCCTATCACACCCAAGCCTCACTCCCTGGGCAGTCCTCGCTGCCCCTCGGTCGGCATGTCTGTAGCAACTCCAGGCAGGATCTACCACCGCACCATGTCCACGGGTGGCTTGACAACCCCTGTGTGTATTAGCCACAAGTTACCTCCCCCCAGTATGGTCAGGTCGTGGTCTCCGCAGGGCCTTTTCCCCCTGAAAGAATAGGAATGCATTTATAGCATTAAGATAGCCTCAACCACTTTTTAACTCTATGACGAGAAACATAGAGCGAGAAAAGGGCAGCTGGCCGGCTGTTTCCCATGCAAGTCACGTCGCCTGTTTCCGTACAGGTATGGGGAAACTAAGAGCGGTATATGACACCTTTTATTGGGGGCGTTGGGGATGGTTACATGCAGTCGACCCAGCTGCTTCTAGCATGCAACAGCCTGCTTGCACCTGGCTCAGCAACCACGTAACACAGGTTAGTGCATGGCATCTTTAAGTGGGACCCCTTGTGTCACTACAATCGAAAAACGTTGAGTGAGTGACAGAAGGGGAACGTCATGGTTACTGTTGTAACCTCCATTCCCCGATGGAAGGAACGAAACTTTGTGTTCCCCTTGCCACGTCACTATCCCTACCACTGTAATGCGCCGTAACTGTATTCTCGGCTCCTCAGTGAAAACCTGTCTGGCATTTGCTCACCCGCTCCCTTTATACCCGTATGTCCGGGGGCAGGGCATGCAAATTCTGTCTGCCAACTTGACATTGGCCTTTTCTCAAGTTCAAATTCAGAGGTACGCAAGGCTCTCAGAAGAGACCTCTTGTGTCACTACAATCGACACAACGTCTCGTTCCTACCATCAGGGAATGGAGGTTACAACAGTAACCATGACGTTTCGTCACCCACATCACCTCAGTTGCGACGCTTGCGTGCTCTCTCCTAAGCACACACAAGGAGATATAGAAGCCGCACAAATCAAGGACAGTAAAGATAGTTCTATATATGGTTCTTATATTTTATCTATCAAAATGACAGACATCATTTGGAATTATCTGTCAGTGATTAAAAGTTAGACATTAACCCGGCAACTTTTCTGGGACTACTCGACCCGCATAAACAAATAGTCTTGCAAGCCCTATGAATAAATGTATGTAGTAAATGTTTCTACATTTATCATGATTCGTTTAATTGCTCTGCGCAAGAATTTTGGCTTGCTCCGTATATGAACGTGTACACTGCAAATGTCCGCAGCGCTTTGCAGAAAAATTCCCTCATGCTTTAAAAATAATATTTTCACTTTAGTTTAATTCCAAACATATTTAAATGCAATTACAGAGGACCAAGTTTGTGGACACAGATTGATGAATTTTCCATATAACAAGTGCAACTGCAATCATGTGATCGACAAAAAGTATCGCTCGTCCCCCGTGATTTATTTGTCATCCGAACGCATGAGTTTTATCACAGAGGAGCCATGAAAATGCACTTTTACAGATGTCACCCTGAGAAATAATTGCCATCCGAATAGGGTTATTGTCTGATTATATTGAATATGTCCACTTCTTTTCTTTCTTTCAGTGATTCCTATTCTCGTTCTCTCTCGTCTCTCTGTCTAATATTCTCCTCATGCGCTACTGCGGCACCCAGACTCCAGTTCTCCCTATTAAACTCCCTCTCAGATCCACAGTGTTGTCACTGTCTTCCACTCCCAGGATGCATTGCTACAAACTTTGAGTCAATGGCTGCCGATTCAGAGATCCCTTGCTTTAGGAGAGTAAAGTCATAAACCACTTATCTCATCATATTTTCACTGCAGTACCAGAGCATGATCAATGGTCAATTAACGGCAGGTACATTTCATACCAATGGTTCACTATAATAATGTGCTATTGACACAAAATTCAATCAACAGCAAAGATGATCTGATCAGAAAGCACTGATCAGATTAGAGTCATTAAATATTATTACCTTTTCTGTAATAAACCCATAGAAGAGATGACATTTCAATTAGTTTAAAAACACTATACAACAAACATTTTAGGTGGGCTTCATAGGGTAAATACAATATTCCATAAGGAAAAGCGGAGTGCCGGTTTTAACAGAATTTGTGAACTACTCTGCAGTGCATGAAACATCTTTTCCCCATGACTTTCTTTAAAGGTGTAGTTCACCCAAAAATAAATAATCTGTCATTATTTATTATCTCTTATATTGTTCCAAACCACATGACTCTCTTTCTTCCATGGAACACAAAAGGAGATATTAGGCAGAATACAGTAACAGCCTCAGTAACCATTCACTTTCATTGTATGGAGGTGCAACAGATGGAATGAAAGTGAAAGCCTGTCAGTCCCTAACATTCTTCCTAACTTCTCCATTTGTGTTCAATGGAAGTCATATGATTTAGGAACAACATGAGGGTCAGTACAGTAAATTAAGACAGTATATACATTTTTGGGTAAAGTAGGACCATCCCCATACCAGTGGGTCAATAAAATGACACGTCATGGGGAAAAGACATCAAAACATATTCATCCCAAATGGTATAAACAGTTAAATCTACATTAGACTAGTGCAGGCAGGTGGCTAAAGAGATAAAAAGACGAATACAAAGAAAGAAAACAGCCAGAGACCTGCTTAGGAAGAGGAGAGGTTGGACCAGGAAGAAAGGGGGGGGGGGGGGGGGGGGGGGCTATTTACGATATTAATCGAGGTTTAATTTCAATTGATCTCCAGTAACCGTCACACACGCTTGCTAATGAGAGGAGCAACGCAGCCAACTACACAGTATTAACACATCTCAGCCCCTCGTCAGGAGAGGAAAGAGAGGGGCTGATGAAGAAATGTAAACTGTCTCAGTGAAATCAAACTGACTGATGCCCCTCATCCAAGCAGAAAATCAGCACAGCACTGAGAAAAGGATGGATAAAGAGAGAAAGGGAAGGAGAGTTCACAGAGTGGAAAGGGGTGGGGGGTGCTGGATGTTTAGATATATGGAGTGTGCCAAAGGAAAGTGGGGAAGGGTTGCATACTGTGGTGAATATTTCAAAAGGATGCATCTTGAGGAAGAACTCGTGGAGTGCATTATTCAACAGACATTTATCTTTGAAACCACTGTAGCTGGAGGAAAAGCCTTTCTGTTACATCTTCATTGAATTCTGAAACTTGAATCAGTCTTCGCAACAGCAGTCCTAGAAATTGCCGACTGTGATTTCAGAATACATGTATATGTTCTTTTTTTACCCACTGCTTTTATTCAGTGATCTTTTTTTTTATTTTTTTATTTTACCACCACTGACACTATTGCACAATTGTGCGTAACTGATTACTATGAGTTTATATGACATATGTGCTTTGGCAATAAATAACACACCCTGACTTGAAATGAATAGAAAACAAGAGATGAGAGAGAATGGGGTAATAGAGAGTGTGAGCTGAGTATAGGTGGTTGCTGAGACACAAGGGGACACAATCTACTAATTCATCTCATGCCAATTCCTCTTCCTGAGGCCATAAAAAAGATGTCTCAGTAAATTTTAATAATAATATAAAAGCCCCTTTGGCCTCAAACTTTGACCTCCCTTCTCCCTCTCTCTTTAGAGCAGAGTTTAGCTCAGATTGGGGAGAAAAAGAGTTGAGGAATGCTCATTGCCTGAGCTAAGTGCCTCTCTCTCTCTTTCTCACTCATTTTCTGTTGTTTCATCTTTACTTAGAATTTCTTTCCTTCTCTTTACATTTCTAAAACACTGTAACTATCCTTTCTCAATGCCCCATCTCTCTCTCCCTCTCTCTCTCTCTCTCTCTGTTTCTTTCTTTCTTTCTTTGTCTGTGTCTCTGTTTCATCTTCTCTCTGTATCACTTTCAAAAACTAGCTCACTTTCTCTCCACGCTCTCTCTCTCTCTCTCTCTCTCGCTCTTTTCTTCTCCGGAGGAGATTGGTGGGGGCAGCGCCATGGTTACCTGGCGTTGTGCCATCTCATTACACCGCCAATTGATTCTGGAGAACCGCCACGTCCGTTACCCCTTTCCCTCCCTCCTTCAGCCCTCATTCACTGCCTACCCTCATCTCCTCTACTCTACCCCCAACAGTCAACCTCCCATTATGCTGCTGAGACTGTCTGCAGTGTGGTCTGAATACTGAGCACCATCTCACACAGACACAGACACTAACATGCACACATAAAAATCATACCATTCATATTGTTTTACTAACTGGGGGCTTTGGAATTTCTTAGACTGTTAAATTCACATTTACGAGTTACAAGTATGTGTACACGCATCTATCCACAGAGATACCACATACGCACCCACATCCCATAGGGAACTTATCTTAGTTTAGCATTGCATTTCACTCTTTCTCCTCAAATCAAAAATGAGCCAATTGATCATTTGACCGCTGGTTTGGGTTCCATTTCCTGTACAATGATGTAACTCACTGTGTAACCACCATAATACGAAATCATTGGAGAAATTAACAAGCTATGTTGGTTCAAAAACATACAGTCATACTATAATGCAACAACATACAGTAGAGCTGTCATTATTGAGGGAGTGGAGCAATAACTTCTGCAAATATAAAATTATAATAACTAATTTATATGTACACCAGAAAGCCATTTAATACAAGATAGCTGCTGAAGACACAAAAGTGGCGTGCACTTTTTAATGCGACAGATGCATTGCGCTGCAATAGTGGGGTTTCCCTGTACTTGCACTCAAGAATGTGCACTCTTCAAAAACATATTAACATCACTTGCATTAACATAAACACATAAAAGCCACATTCTCCGACAGAAACCGTGTGCGATAAAGTGCTTTCTTTTATCAGCCTTTAATCTCATAAATGACTGCATTCAGGTTTACATGTCTTTTCAGAAAGCTGCTTTCTTTTCATTGTTGACAGAATGAAAGATATACAGTAATGTATATGGAATGAAAGATACAGAAGCCTCTGCGATGACAAATGATGTTCACATGGCAAACTAATAAGAATCTATACTTCTAACCACAGGTAAAGAGCTGTAGTTCAAACAAGACAAATTTGCAATGCTGTTTGTGAATATTCATTGGAACGACAGCTTCAGGAAACACCAATTAGTTGAACTATGTTGGTAACGATGGAACTTTTTCATTGCTGGATAATGATGCTTTTGGGAAACAAACCCCTTGTAAGTTGATGCAGGAGGATAAATGACTCCCCATAAGGCTCTCTCAAGCTCTCTAGTTCTAATTCCTTCAAACACACCCATTTTCACACATACTGCACACACACTGCACAATTTTTGTGGTTTGTAGCCTCTGCCATTGAAATACTGTGCTTTAAACTGTCTACATGATTGCTTTTACAATGTCAGTCATTAAATCGCAGTCAAATTTCCCAAAGAGGCCAAATGGACATGTCAGTAAGAGACAGAAACATGACATAAGTTTGCGCAAATGCTTGCGCTTTGATAACGCATGCAGCATGGTTGAACATATTTAATGTGCATTCTTCTCTATCGTGGGCAATAGTTATCTTTAAAGTGTGTGCCAATAAACTGGATGGGTTATTATTCAGGTAAGTTGCTATAAATTAAATGACTTTAAATTGCTTGTTCAGCAAACTTCTCTTCAAACTGTTACTCTGCCATGACAGTAGTTGACTCACAGTAGAAGTGAACAGTTCACAATAAGGTCTACTATGGTGCCCCTCGAGGCAATGTTAAGAACTCTGTCTGATATATTTTGAAACGCAAAAACTCACAAAATCGAGCTGGCTTAGCCTGATGTGCCTGTGTTCACGTACTTGTGTATAGTAGGCCTATGTTTCAGCCTTAAAAGAAGAGTTCACTCAGTGCATGAGCGCATGCTTTACACATGCATTTTGCCGTGTGTCAAGTGTAAGGAAGTGTAATCAAGCTTCTCTCATGAAATCACCAATAAGTCTGTAGATGTCAAGATTGATTGTAACTAAGAGTTACATTTTGGTCTTTTTTTCACCCAGAACTGCTTCAGAAGACATGGATTAAACTACTCAAGTGTGTTAGACCCCACTAACTTACATTGTGTGGATATAACCACTTATCATTCATCCTTGAAAATATATTTGTGTGTATTCCAAAGAAGAAAAAAGTTATATGAATTTGACACAACATAAGGATAACATAAGAGTAATAATGAGAGAATTATAATTTTTGGGTGAACAATTCCTTTAAAAGGTAATGCATGTAATTTTTCCAATGTTAAAACTATAGTAAGCCATTCTTAGGTTGTTTTCCCTGAAAACTGCAAACACTATGGCACTGTGGCACAACCAAAATGTAAATACAATAAGTAAACAACACAGAAGCATTTAAAATAAGGTAGCTTAACATTTAAATATGCAAGTTTATTGTGGGTTTAAAAGTTTGTCTAAATTAAGTTCTGTTATTTTATTTTATTTTTGATCAAAATTAATAATTGTGTTGCACATATAAATGACCTGTTATACTGCAGACATCTCACCATTCTTTTCCAAAAACTTCTCATTGTCTCTCTGTATGGTTGTGTTAACATTGGAGGCCCTACGCTATATTTTGGCTGCTTTGAGGGAAGAGTGGTATAGTCCAAACTGAGGCTGAGGAGGGCCTCCCCCAGATCGTGGCCCCTTTCCTGTGCTCAACTCGGGTTGTCTGAGGACACGGTGAACCAGGCCACCCGAAACGAAGGAGAGGGCCCTGCTAAGGGGCCTGCGAAGGACGCAGCGCCACATCTGGAACTCTAGGAATCTTACTTGGCATGAGGGAAAGAGGAGGGAGAAAGACGGGCACTAAGCAGTGTCTAAATGAGCAGGATTGGTCAGTTTGGATAGATGGGGGGTGTTGGTGGTTGAAAAGAATGGCTGATTGAAGAGAATGTCTAAGAGGAACAGAGATGAGACGAGAAAGATTGTGAAAGAGAGAGAAGGTGGTCAAGAGAGATGAAGAAGAGGGTAAGGTTACAATGAACATTCGAAGAGAAAGAATCAAGGAGCATGCAATTTTGAGCTGTACTGCATATGCCAACACACTTTAAAATGCAAAGTAGGGTATTTGGATAGCTGGATAATTATTATACACTTTTTACCAACCCTCTGTTAAACCAAACTGGGCTTAATTCACACCTACTTTGCTTCATTCATAACATCAATATGAATGTTTGATGTTTAAAGCCACCACAATCTCAGTTTGATCCTATGTGCCTCTTTCTCTCTCACTTTCCTCCCTCCCTCCCTCTCTTTTGTAAATGCTAGAAGAGTAACAGGGGAGTTGTGTACATGAATACCCTCACTGTGAGACTTTCTCTCTTTCTGTTCACACAACGCTCTTCTCCGCGCAGGGATGCCTAAGCGGTGAGGTAAGAGGGCACTATACCTCAGTGAGCCAGAACACACATTCACTCTTTCACAAATACAATTGCACTATGCTTCTCTTTCATAGTCACTTACACGCTGTGTCTATATTTTCACTTCTTGAGCACCAGGACTATCATTAAGCACACACACTGTTGCATTACCATTAATTTTATCTATCACACTTTAATAAACGTAGTGAGGATTCTGGACGTATATTGCCTAGAGATTTGAAAACTTAACACACACACGCATGGTGCGGCTATCCTTATGAGGACTCTCCATAGACATAATGATTTTGTTACTGTATAAACTATAGATTCTATCCCCAAACCCTACTCCTAAACCTAACCCCTCACAAAAAAAATTCTGCATTCTTAAATAAAAAAAAACATTGTTTAGTATGATTTTAAACTATTTGAATTATGGGGAAACTAGATATGTCCTCAAAAACCACATTTATAGCATAATACCCTTGTATTTACCAGTTTGTAACCCCCCCCCCAAAAAAAAACACACACACACACACACACACACAAAGAATGAGTCATGCAGTGATGAAAAGGCAGTCTTTTCAGAATGGACTCTCTGACCCATTATTCATGTTCAGGAGCCCATTCTCTTTTATCAGGCTCTGACAGATTTTCTTTTCAATATAACCCATTGAGACACCCAGAACTGGCCCAACTTCCACAGTTACAATGCTGCTAACTTCAAAAGTGGAACTCTCTGTTTTGCAATGATCTAGGACCAGCTGCTCCAACTCAAAACTTTACCTTACACTTCAAAATAATAATATTTTTTTTTTAATCGAATCCATATCACAGGGGAAATTTAAATTACAGAGTTTAAGTACCTTCAGTTAGAGAGGACAGGCTGAACTATATGACAGGCTACAAAAGGAGTAGTTGTAGTAACTTCAACTTTAATGCCAGTAGCAAGATCTCATGTGGTCTGTATTGACTGAAAGTTATGGCCTGTAAGTTATTATTGATGAGCAAAATTAAGTCATGTTTTGCCCATGCAATACAGCAATTAAAAAGAGTACTCTGTAGTGTTAACACTTGAGTCCTTTTTAAGATCAAATTCTTAAATTATTATTATTATTATTATTATTATTATTATTATTATTATTTACCAATACATAATTGTAATGAACAGTAGTAATATATTTCTGTAATAATTTAGCATGCAACATTGCTTAACAGACTCAAGCCTTTATTTTGGCAGTAAACTAATTATTTTATCAAGACTGCATTGCTGTTTCTGTGTGTTATGTTTTTTGTTTGTTTGTTTGTTTGTTTTTTTGCGCCATGTGTAGAAAGAGGATTATCTGTTCTGTTGTCACAAGATTGTCATGACACACTGGCTACCTAGTAAACACACACACATTTCAAACAAGACATATACCTGAATATGCTATAGCGCTTCAACAAGATATCATTATCTATTACATTATCTATCATTATATTTGTTTTAAGTAAATAACGTAAAACAATAAAAGAATAAGCATTTAGGAAAAGATAAAAAAAAGCAGAGGTGGTGGTATATGTTTTATGGTCAACAAATCCTGCTGTGATCACAGGAACGTACATTCTATCAAGTCTTTCTGCTCTCCTGAACTTGAATTTCTCCTGATTCTGTGTCAACCATTCTGGCTACCGAGGGAATTCACAGCGGTCATTATCACAGCTGTGTACATCCCGCCACAAGCCGACACTGACCAGGCTCTCAAGGAACTGTATGGGAGTATAAGCAAGCAGGAAACCACGCACCCTGAGGCCACATTCATTGTGACTGGGGACTTTAACAAAGCCAACCTCATGTCAATAGCACATCAATTCTACCAACACATCAGTTTCAACACACAAGGGGACTGGGTTTTGGACCACTGCTACTCTCCCTTTCAGGACGGCCACAAGTCCCTCCCCTGCCCACCATTTCAGACCACCCTTCCGTTATCCTTCTGCCCACTTACAGGAAGAAACTGAAACAGGAAGAACCCGCCCTCAGAATGATCCAGTGCTGGTCAGAGCAATCAGATTCTATGATACAAGACTGTATTGATCACACGGACTGGGAGATGTTCCGGTCCAACACCGATGATGACATTGAGCTCTACGCTGGAAGCGTAATGTGTTTCTTCAGGAAGTGCATGGAGGATGTTGTACCGACCAAAACAATACGGATCTACCCCAACCAGAAACCATGGTCAATATCGAAGTTCGTGTGGCACTTAATACGCGAACCTCTGCTTTTAATTCTAGGAACACGGAAGAGCATAAACAAGCCAGTTATGCCCTCCGCAAATCTATCAGAGCAGCCAAACGCCAGAACAGGGACAAGATTGAAGGACAGTTCAACACCACCGACTCTAGAAGCATGTGGCAGGGAATTAGTATCATCATGGTCTTCAAAGGTAATAAAAATTCTGCCGTGAACACTGCTGCCTCTCTCCCAGATGAGCTAAATACTTCTTATGCTCGTTTTGAGGGAAATAACACTGCCCTCGTGGAGAGATCTCTCGCAGCCGAAGCTACAGAGGTTAGCTCACTCTCCATCTCTGTAGCAGATGTAACCTGATCCTTCTGATGGGTGAATATCCATAAAGCCGCGGGTTCAGACAACATTTTCAACCTTTCCCTCTCTTTGTCTGTAGTCCCCACATGCTTTAAAACAATCCAAAATCACTTTCTTAAATTATTGGCATCCTGTTGCTCCGACTCCCATCATCAGCAAATGCTTTGAGAGACTAATCAGAGATAACATCTGCTTTGTGCTGCCTACCTCACTGGACCCACTGCAGTTTGTTTACCACAGCAACCACTCCACTGATGATGCCATTGCATCTACACTACATACTGCTCTCTCCCACCTGGAAAAAAGGAACACATATTTGAGAATGCTGTATGTAGACTCAACATCATAATGCCCTCCAAGCTTGATGAGAAACTCTGGGCTCTGGGATTAAACAGCTCACTGTGCAGATGGATCCTGGACTTCCTGTCAAGCAGACGCCAGGTGGTTAGAATGGGCAGTAACATCTCATCATCACTGACCCTCAACACTGGAGCACCGCAGGGCTGTGATCTCAGCCCACTCCGGGGTATAGGGGGCTCTGGATAGAGGTAGTAACTTTGTTGTCTGGCAGGACGCACTGGCCCTCATCCATCTCCCAAATCTCTCACATCTTCCTCCAAGAAGGAATTATTCCTGGCATACCCCAGTACACCGCTTCAGTTGGCAGGCCAAGCGACGTTGAGGGGGTGATGCTAACGCTGCATCACTAGGCGCTTGAACTTCTACAGAGAGGTGATCGGCTAGGGCGGAAGGTCTCTACAGATCAACGGCCAAGTGTTCGGGACCAGGGCGCACCATATTTATTAGTGGACTGCGGCTGTGGCCGACTAGCTATGGTTTGGAATAGCGGGGAAGGCAGATCTCATCAGCCATGGTTGGCCAACTGCCTAGAAGAGGGAAACTCTGATATAAAACCAATGGCCTGCAGACCTCGCTGTCACCATCCTGGCTTGCTGGGCCATGGCAGATGAACCCCAAGTTTAAAGGGTTGGGCCAGTTTGCACAGACTGAACTCCACCTAAAAGCTCCATTGCGCAGGCATGAACAAATTGTCTACTGTCTACACTTCTATATAAAGCCCTGCAGTGATGGGAAAGGGGCAAAAACGGCAGGTCAAAGATGTCACTGGAAGCCGCAGTCCCAATCCTTCATGCAGGTGATGCAGGACGTGGTCGTCTGATATTGATCTGGAGATGACACCATCACCAGGTAGCAGCCAGTGTGACCGAGCAGCCTTTTCTAGGGACAGCACTTCTTGCTCCACATGGAGAGGGGCCTAGAAAAGGTGGCCTAACCAAAGTTTGTCTCCATTACCCCCCCCCGAGTTGGCCTGCCGCAGCCAATGGGCATCTTCCTAACACAGTCAAAACAAAACAGAAAAAACCCCACCTTCCTCACATCGTGGGAAAGACTAAGACTAAAACTGGCTTGTTGGAACATCAGAACAATGCTAGACTCAACCAACAGCAACAGAGCAGAACGACGCTCTGCCTTAATCACAAACAAACTCTCTTGACTTGGTGTTGACATTGCTGAACTTAGGGAAGTCCACATTTCAGAAGAAGAAAGCCTGAGAGTACTCGGCGTTGGATACACCCTTTACTGGTCAGGAAAACAAAATGCTGAAAAACTTTCATGAGTTGGTTTTATGATCAATGACTCAATTGTCATCAAGTTAACAAACTTTCCTACCGGTCATACCAACCGCATCATATCCATGCGGATATGCGGACCAACAACACGCCGCAATCTTTTGTGTAAATCTGATGTTTATTGTAAATTGGTATATGTCTCATCACTGTCATAACTGCTATGTTGCTTGGATCTGCACCCAAGACTTTCACACACTGTTGCACTTGTGTATATGGTTGAGTGACATTAAAGGGATTTGATTTGATTTGATGTCTTAACTCTTTTCTTGTTATTACTGTTCACGATGAGAATACAGTACATGTCTGTTGAGCTAGTTTAGCACCAGAGACTCATTGACACGCTGTGGCAGTGGTGAGCAGGTGTGGAAGAAGACTCGCACGTGCAAGTTTAAAATGAATGAGAGCACGCAAACTGTTTCTATCAACGAGCTCGCGCAGACTGACAATCATGTTATATAAAGTGGCTTATAATCAGATTTATATTTGCGGAATAGTAATTTCATATTTTTATCCATTTTCCATTTCTTTTCCTTTATAACAGTTCAGCAGTTTATCAATACTGAGAAAATTGACACCTCAAAATAAATAAACATTCAATAATTTTATGAAATGACATGGGCCACAAAATGATGGTTTGCAGGCCACATGTTGAGTACCATGGCCATAGACAGTATTGTTTAATTAATCATAAGAGACCATGTGATCATGGTTAAAAACATATTAATTGAGGAGCCCTACCTGCTTCTAGAAGAAAAACTTTGCATGTCCCCAATGGGATGTTTTGTCTAATTTAGCTTACTTACGGGGGCAATTATGTCCCCAAACTATAGCTAAGTACACACACACAATCACATATAGCTTTTCAGTCTCCTGTGAATCTCTCATGGACAGACCAAGAAAACAAACCACATATTTTAAAAATAAAATATTTTACATCTGCCTCTAAATTACAAGCCTGTCCTCTTTCTCTCAATATCTTACTGATTTCCCTTAATTCTCTGTTTCTACATCTCCCTCTGGGTTGGTGATAGAAAGAGTCAGACAGAGAGAGGGGCGGAGAGTGAGAGAGGTGGTGCATTCTTCAGCAGGCAATGGAATAATATGTTGGTATGAGTAGTATGTGGCAATCTGCCCGTGTAGTTTTCAGGGCTGCTTTAAGGAATAATACAGCAATATTATAAACTCAGACCCAGATAAGAACAAATATATAGACCTATAGCCATGCAGAACTATCCAAAAATACAAACACACACCTCGTCAAATTGCAAAACAGTGTGCTTTACTACTATGAATTATTGTGCATAATGTAGTCAAAGTGTTAAGGTGCCTGCCAGACAAATGAATGACATCATGGGCGTACAAACAGAAATATATTTAAAATAGAATCTAAGGTCTTAACAGTCGCATCTAGACTGGGTTTCATATATAGGGTTGTATCAAAACAATCAAAAATCAATTTATCACCATACTTTTCTCACAATAGTATCGAGACTTTAGATCCATGTATTGATATTTATATTCAACTATTTGTACGTTCACATCATGTCCAGCATTAAAAAAAGAAGAAGCAGGTCTCAGTGCTGTCAAAGACACTTCTATGAGGCACAAGAGAGACTGAAACTGAGCCTGTTTCTCTTGAGAGCCTTACGCTGGGCCTATCTCACACATTTTCCACGAGGGCCAAAATATATATTTTCAGATTAATCATAATCTTAATTTGAACGATCCTGATGTCGATTGTTAAAATTATTTTATGTGAAACTCTCTAGTGAGTGTTAATCAATAGCATGAAACTTTTCATATGCAAAGTTTAGCACCAATATGTTTTCACTGCTTGTTGAGAGTTTTGGTTTAACTCTTTCTGTGTAATGTGTCCAAAGACTAAATTCATCTCTTTTAATATCCTTTCTGTTCGTGAATTGCAATCACACACAGTAAGGATGATGTAGCACCATTCAACCAAAACACATTCAAACTCCCTACATCTGGTCTTACAGAGACAGTACCATATTAGCACTTGTTCTACATATGTTATACTTGTAAATAGTACATATTAGGCATGCATACAGCAAACATGTAACTATATATATATATATATATATATATATATATATATATATATATATATATATATATATATATATATCACAAAGTATAGTCAGGACATTACTCATGTAAAAAACAGCACAATCACTACTTGAAAAAAAATGTTTTGATCAAATCTAGACAGGTCCCATTTACAGCAGCCATCACTCCAACACCTTATCCTTAAGTAATCATGCTAAATTGCTAATTTGGTACTAGAAAATCACTTACCATAATATCAAACACAGTTGAAAGTTATTTGGATCATTAAATGAAGCTTAACATTGACTTTGTGTTTGTTTTTGAGTTACCACGCAATGCAATAGACTGGCATGACTTAAGGTCAATATTAGTTCAAAAATGGCAAAAAAATAAATAAATAAATAAAAAGGGAAAGAAACAGCTTTCTCTAGAAACTCATCAGTCAATCATTGTTTTGAGGAATGAAGGCTATACAATGCTTGTCAAAAAACTGAAGATTTCATACAATGTTACACTACAGTCGTCAAAGACAAAGGACAACTGGCTCTAACAAGGGCAGAAAGAGATGCGGAAGGCCAGATGGATCTTAATCCCAATGAGCTTTTTTGGGATAAGATAGACTGTAAGGTGTGTGAGAAGTGCCCAACAAGACAGCCACATCTATGGCAAGTGCTACATGAAGCGTGGGTGAAATGTCACCAGAGTATCTGGACAAACTGACAGCTAGAATGCCAATGATCTGCAAAGCTGTCATTGCTGCACGTAGGGGATTTTTTGATGAGAACTCTTTGAAGTAGTTTAAGAATTTTTTTCAAATTGTAATAGTAATTCTTCACGTTATTAATGTCCTGACTATACACTGTAATGCTGTAATACACAGCTGAATGCCACTTTGGTGAATAAAAGTACCAATTTCTTTCCATAAGAGTAAAAAATTTACATTATTCCAAACTTTTGCCACCAGTGTATATTCATAGGGATCCACATATGCCATCAAAAACTATGATGTCTTGAAATTGCACACACACCCACATATACAGTTTATAGTGCATTCATAAACTATTCAGACACCTTTTTTTTCACATTTTGCAATGTTGCAGCCTCAATGCACATCAACTCCATACCCCATAATGAAAAAGCAAAAAACAGATGTTTGATAACTTTGCAAATTTACTACAAAGTAAAAAACATAAATATCACAATGACATAAGTATTCAGACCCTTTGCTATGTTGCTTGAAATTTAGCTCAGTTGCATCCTATTTCTCTGGATCATCTTTGAGATATTTCTACACTTTGATTGGAGTCCACCTGTGGCAAATTCAATTGATTGGACATGATTTGGAAAGGCACACACCTGTCTATATACAGTCTCGCAACTGAAAAAGCATGTCATAGCAAAAACCATGCCATAAAGTCAAAGGAACTGCCTGCAAAGCACAGAGACAGGAAGGTGTCAAGGCACAGATCTGGGGAAGGCTACAAAAGCCGGCTGTATTGAAGGTTTCCAAGAGCACAGTGGTCTCCATGATGGAAGACGTTTTGAACAACCAGGACTCTTCCTAGAGTTGGCCAGCTGGCCAAAGGGGGTAGAAGGGCCTTGGTACGACAGGTGACCAAGAAGACGATGGTCACTCTGGTTGAGATCCAGAGATCATGTGTGGAGATGGGAGAAACTTGCAGGACAACCATCACTGCAACACTCCACCAATCTGGGCTTTATGGCAGAGTGGCGAGACGGTTGTCTCTCCTCAATGCAAGTTCCATGAAAGCCCATTTGGAATAAGCAAAAAGGCACCTAAAAGGCTCTAAGACTGTGAGAAACAAGATTCTCTGATCTGATGAAATGAAGATTGAACTGTTTGGCCTCAATTCCAAGCATCATGTCTAGAGGAAACCATGCACCGCTCATCAACTGCACAATACCATCCCAACTGTGAAGGTGGTGGTAGCATCATGCTGTGGGCAGAACTCTAGAGCTATCAACTCGTAGATAAAGTTAACCATTATTGTTAAACTTCCAGACAAAATTTTCACTGTAAAAATCAATGACAGCTGTAACTAATCAATGCTGGCAAATGGCCTTGGTATAAGTGGGATAGTCCATGACTAGGACTTTGCAAAGGGTGGTTCTTCGCCTCCACGTCGTGCATTAGAATAATTTAACACACACCTAACCATGGATTATCCCTTACTTATACCATGGTCTGTTCAAATACTCAATTCTGATTGGATAGAATGTGTGCAGTAAAATCGTTTGATGCACAGGAATTTCCAGTCAGTGTTGATCACCGTTTTGTATTAATGCGCCTCCTCCGCTGTCCTCAATAATGAAACATTGGGAGAGTTTTATGCCTCTCTTCAAATGAGCTCTGGAGGCAAATATAGTCTCAGAGCTGGGATTAACCATCAGATCACAAAAAAACAAAGAGTGCAGTGTGCATCATGCAGTCCCGTCTTTAAATTAACTGTGAAGTGCTACAGGAAACACAGAAAAGACAACAGTGTTCATCAGCCCCGTATTACTCACCCAAAGCACTTGTGAGGAAATAACTATTATATGATCACATTACTTCATCTCTGTGTCTGATTTAGAATGGTCTGAACACTAGATCTTACAACCTGTAGATAAAGTTAACCTTTATAGATAATCTTCCAGTCAAAATTATCAAAATATATTTGAAATGCATTTTGCGCTAGGTGGTTCTTCGACCTCCACACCATACATTAATATAATGTAACGCAAACCTAGCCGTGGATTATTCCTTACATATTTATACAGTAATATATATATATATATATATATACACACACTGCTACTGATTCTGTCATACAGACAATCTTGCTGAATTTAAGGCACAATGCTTTATTGAGGATCTATGATGGATAAATATTTTAACATTATTATTTTACCATTTGAAGTGACAATTTTCCAGTTTTACAACTGGAGAGGAGCAGTGTTAATTTCGTCAGACGAGACGAGACTAAATATGTTCGTCAACGACCTTTTTTTCCATGACTAAGACGAGACGATGACGAGACTGCACCAATGTCCAAAAACGCTGACTAAGACTAAATTAACATGCATTATTGTTGACGAAAAAAGACGAGACTAAAATGTTTTGCATAAAATAAAAACTAAGATAAAATCTCTCTTCATTTTCGTATACAATCGTCTCTACATTTTTATCATGAGATAGAATATTCTGCTGTTACGCCTTCAAAATATTCCGAATGAGTTCGCGCTGTTGCTCTAGTAACGGTTACAGGTCTCATACTCCTGTGGCTGCAACACGAAACTACATGGAGCAAGAACACAACAATCATAGACAGTGGCGAACACTCGACGAGCGCCGACGACATGCTAGGTAGAAGGAAGAGGCTCGATATTTGGTCGCATTTTAGGTACAATGATATTGACAAAAAGTCAGAATGTGTCATTATAACTGACGGGAAGCACTGCGGATAAACAATACCGGGAAAAACACCACCAACCTTAAGCGACATCTAAAGGCTAACCTCCCACACATTCAGGGATGTTAACTTAAATATACGTCTCATAAGCTAATGCTGATTTTAGGCATCTACGCTGTAAATTACGCTGTAAAAAGCAGTTAGCTATGGTGTTGTGGCACATACATTATGCAGGTT
The DNA here is from genome assembly GCA_032164185.1 of Moxostoma hubbsi. NCBI lineage: Eukaryota > Metazoa > Chordata > Actinopteri > Cypriniformes > Catostomidae > Moxostoma > Moxostoma hubbsi. Next base: position 21,055,218 of record JAVLUX010000008.1, on the reverse strand, counting down.
ATATATATATTTTATGTAACTTATTTGCTTAATAAAATACTCTTCAGAACAAGTTCATCATTTGTGAATGTGTCTCTTAAATCAGAAAACCAGACACGTTTAACAAAGTGAATTCAACATATCATTCAACAAGTGTATTTTGTCAGGTAATTATGACATTTAACCAATATTTGAGATGTGTGAAACATTATTTGACTGAAATGGTTATCTTAGAATTAATCTCAGAAATAATTTATTTAAAAAAAAGACTAAAATGTTTTGAAGCTTGACTAAGATATATTGAGTTTTCTTTTGACTAAAACTAGACTAAAATGACGAGACTTTTAGTCGACTAAAACTTGACTAACAAAAAAAGATATGTGAATGACTAAATATGACTAAAACTAACAAGGACATTTCGCACAAGACTAAGACTAAGACTAAATTAAAAATAGGTGACAAAATTAACACTAGAGAGGAGACTGAGTTTGCAAATAGAATTCAGATAGAGTTAGCATATAGAAACACATGTAAATTACCACAGTTCGCATTTTTACGTGATGTTTAGTAGAAGTTTAATCAAAACAATTATTATACAAAAATAGACTGATCAATCAGATAAATAAAAAACAGTCTTGCTAATAGGTTGTACAGACAACTCCAAAGGAATGAATGGAAAAGGTGTGTAGCCTTTGTGGACAGAAATTCCATTTATTTAAAAGAAATACATTCCAATTATATCTTTACTTAAACAATGTAGACTATAGAGGTGTGCTTGAGGATATCGTTTTACTTGCTACTAAGTGTCTCAAACACAAATCTGAACAAGATGTGATGCCATAGATCTTGCAAACTTTAACAAATCCAGCAAAAATTAATTTGTCAAAAGCTCTTATTATAACAGCCCGCACCTTATAAAAACAATGTTGCTTCCTGGTGAATTGATTCAAATCCATGCTTTATTACATCCAGATATTCAGTAAAGCCAACCAATCAAATTGTAGCTTTTGATTTAAAAACCTTTCGTCATAAATTAGATTTTCATGCTGGATATTAAACAGATATTATAGCCTTTCGTCACATGTCCATCTATCTGGACATCTCGATTAGCATATCTTCTATAGACAAGTGGAATATTGCAAGTGCCGTTCTTGTAGCTAAACTCGTAGAGCATGGTGCTAAAAACACCAAAGTCATAGGTTTAATTATCTGGAACCACATATATTGATAAAATGTAAAGCTTGAATGCACTGTAAGTTGCTTTGTATAAAAGCATTTGCCAGGTGCTTAAAGGCCCAAGCACACTTCCTACAAAATCAAAGAATGAATGTGTGACTTCATTTCGAACAAAAACGTTCCAAAATGAAGGTGTTTTCTAGTTAGTTTCAGTGGTCCGTGGTTCTTACCAACTGTTCTTAACATCGTTCCATGTCATCGGTAGGTGTGACTAGGAGCGCCACCAACTTTGAGGCCAACAGCTAATTCTATTAAGTGAGTTAAGATCAGTCAATATAAAAAGGCCAGCATGTAGAATTATTAGTGAGTTGGAGCATAATTACCTACATCTGTTAGAAAGAGACATTTTTCAAGAACATGTCGTGATTTTTGGCTTAATTAATCTACTAAATTAATCAATGCTCCTCAAATACTCTTAAGTGCCCATTCACTCTTTTGTTTTATATGCTGCTTCACACACGTGTCATCTGCAGCCGAAAGCTATTCACACATCTGCCCAAAGATATGCCTATAATCATTCTTTTGTCTGTATTCTGTATTCTTCTAGACGGCCATCTTTACAGTAGTATCAGTGTAATCATAAATTACAATAACAGAGTATAATTGGCACATTTTATGGCCAATAGTGTGTTAGAACATTAGCGCCATGAGTTCTGAATGTAACAAGACAAATTACACTCTTTGACCCTGTTACACCTGATATTAATATGTGTCTCGGGTGATCCCATTATATGTGGTCAGGCGAGACACATCGCTGTTTACAACTGGAGGCTAAATGCATCTTCAGCGACCACTTGTTATTTTGGATTTCAGGTGAGGGTCTCTGATTTAATTATGACATGCATCAATCACTCCATCAGTGTGTTACTGCATTATAATAAACCACTAAAAAGTCCTAAAAGACAGCGCACTGTTTTTCCCAGATGCAGTTGAAATTTAATCTAAACACAATTTCAACATGTGTGTGCTTCTCATCAGTGTCACTGCATGTTGATATCAGACACTGTAGGAGATCTGTGAAATTCTCGAGCTTGTGAATGTGTCCAGTTTTAAATTTTTTCTAATCGGACGGTTATTACCTTTTAGAGCAGCTTGTAATGGGCGAAGTTTAAATTCTTGTTTTAGCGCAGTGGTTGATTGTCAGGTGAGGAGTGGTGCTTCGCTGCTGTCCGGGACATATACAGAAGGATTAGCATTTACACATCAAATGCGATGATGCTGCATGTGTTTTTGATTACCTACATATGTGGGTTTTTGTGATCCAATCACAACATTTTTCTGACCCCGTTTACACTTGTATTTAGAGCTTGTTTAATCGGATCACCAGAAATGCATCTTAATACCAGGTGTAAATGGGGTCTTTAAGACTTGTGTGTGGGGTGTCTGAAAGGGCTCCTGAGGGCTGATTTGCCCTAAGTGATAAAACAGAGGTCAGAAATGGAGGAAATGAAGATAAAAAGATGTAGAGGTGAAAAGACAGATGGATCATTTAGTGCTGAGGCAGAACTTTAGTGATCCAGTGTTCCAAGAGCTCAAAGCTTTGCAGCTCAACTTACTCAATAATCTCTTATTCCTCTCCACTCATACTCTATGGAAAGAGACAGGAGGATGGATAGACTATCAGTATGTGTGGGAGCTCTGCTCATTCCTCCTTCACCCCTGCTCTACCTGAGTCATTCGTCTATTAATGGCTGGAAACTTATAAACGAAATGAGGTGGTGGAGAATCAGTCTGCTATACTAACCAATTTCTCACTGGTGAGTGAACTTGCCGAATATTGGCAGGAAGACACATGGAGTGTGTCTGTCTCCTGTCCTAAGGTCTAGAATTCGTAATGTGGGTGTCTCTATTCAAAGAACAGAGGCATCTGCCATAATCATGGCAGTTACCGTTGCTAAAATAACAGTTAATCTGCTTGTCTGAATGTGCACATGTGTGTGTATGGGCTGGGTGTGAAGAAACAGTGGAAAGAAATTATCAATAACTGAAGCAACAGTCGATAGTTAGTTGCTTCCTTGCTATACTCCTCTGTTTCTACTCTTCCTCCTTGAGCCAAGTTAATCCCTCCATCTCCCATTTTCTTTGTCTTTTGTCTTGTCTCTATCCTTGTCATACCCACCCACCCCAGCCCCACCTGCTTGATCTGCTGCAGTGTGCTCTGATTGGATGAAATTTTTTCTCGAACCACTTTAACTTTGTTTGAATTTGTTATACCATTGGCTATCAAAAGAATGCTACGGCGGGAGGAGGGGGGGGCAGAAGACATTCCCTTCGGTCCCATACCCAGTGCAGGGAGGGCGAGGTGGAAATGACTTCACAAGAAGGCCCAGGCAGGCTGGCTGCTTGCCTAGATTGGACTGGATGGAGCCGGACCGACCTGTTGGTCTAGAGGCCTTAGAGATTAAGGTTTATTTGATCAGGCACATCCATGGGCAGCTATCCCACAGTAAATATGGGACCTAAGAGGGTGCTAGAAGACTGCTGAGTCATGTTTTCTTTTTCTCGCTGCTTGCATAGATGTGTCAAATCTTGACATGTTTACTTTTGTTTCAAAAGCAAATACTTTATCAGGTATATCCCAGTAATATTCCAGTACTCTGTAAGTTAGGCTTGGATTTAAAGACTGCACTCTGAATTTTGGTTATCATTTATGTTATTTTACAATAATAATTATACCTTCTGGATTGTCAGTGTGTATTTAGCTACAGATAATGCACAGGGATTAAATTAGCTTTCGTGTCATCCACCTACTCTGGACACAAGAGCTGGACAGAAAACAGAATAGATGTGTAATCTTTGGAAAAATCCATCTCCAACAATGGGATAAAACAGCACACTCACACGTGCACGCCCATCATTCCTCTACCCAAGTTATGATGATATTGACTCAAGAATTGTGACTATAGAGGGGTGGTGCCATAAACCGCTCCCTGTTTAATACCACACTGTTCTGCTGGGTCATGTTTTAAAGACACAAAATAAACAGATGGATCCAACAGGGTGCTGGTGTGACAGTCTGCCACCTGCAGGTTCGTTACATTACTTCAACCATACAGCGCTTGACATCTCAAGGGACACATCCCCTATGCAACCATAAGACATATCACATCATTCTTACCTCTGTGTGAAATGTGCAAAACCATTTTGAGTTCATACTGTATGTTCATCTTGGTTCACCTGTAAAGAAAGTGAAAAAAACAAACCCAAGTTTAGTTAAGAGCATTATTAAAATCAATGTATATCTTTTACAAAAAAAAAATTAAAAGTTTATGAGAACAAACAGATTATAAATATTAATTTAAATACTCCATAAAAAAAATCTGTAATGCTTTATAAAAATGTTATAAGAATAGCAAATGTCCATTACATGTTTGGATGGAACTAAGTATCAGATGTACTTTATAAAGATTTTACACAAAGTGCCTCACATCGCATACATGTGTTCGAGTGTTGCGAGAGAAAAACAGAAAGAGAAATAGAGAGAGAAATGTGTGTGAATGTGTCTCAGGGGTATATCCAGGAGACAGATACTGCAGTTCATGTCTATACTCAGCTGAACATGAATACCTGATTCCGAGAATTTTCAAGACAAGCAAAAACCTTAACAGTCTTTTCCACTCTCCAATCAATCATTACATTTCTTTCTTTCTCTGTGTATTGTCCAATTATTCTTCTCTTCTGTTTTAGATCTACTGTGGTCCCGCCCTGCCTCCTATCTTCCCTCCCATTTTGTCCTCAGATGCCCTGGCACCCTGTTTACCCGCATGAGGGTGCTTTTCCTGTCTCTCTCTCCTTGTGTGTGTGTGTGTGTGTGTGTGTGTGTGTGTGTGTATGTTTCACTGTTTAAAAGTGCTTCTGTGGCATGATGGATAGTTATATGTTTTTATTGCCAAAGCAGAAGTGGGTGAAGATATTGTTATTAAAATAACAATGATACACATGTTTAAAAAATGTATAATAACCTTAACTGTGAAAATAAGATGTGCAATAAGGAGGAGCAGTATCAGCAGGAGTAAAATATGTTAAAATGAATAGATAAACAAGGAGATGACGCTGATGATCACAAGCAGCGACAAAGAATTAGTACTCTGCTACTAGTACGCAGCAATCCTTATGTCCCTCTAAAATATTTGCTGTTTGGCATATTGTCAAATGTGTAATAAATCTGTTTAATTTCACAGATTTTATTCAACTTTACACATTCAGAAAATAAATTTGTCTTTGTCTCATTTTCGCTTTGTTTGCATTGTAGGCAAAGCCTAACCTTTTATCTAGTAAAAGCCATGATTTTCAGCTTTTTTTTCTCCCTCCCTCTTTTTTCAGTTATTCCCAGCTTACATCTTAATTAATGTTCTATCATTCTCTCTCTCTCTCTCTCTCTCTCTCTCTCTATTATGAGGAAGGGGTGGGAATTGGGGTGGATATCTGCATTGGTTGTCATGGCACCAGACAGCTCCATTTCTACCAATGCACATGAGCAATGTGTGTGTGTGTGTGTGTGTGTGTGTGTGTGTGTGTGTGTGTGTGTGTGTGTCAGTGAGATGCTGTGAAAACTGTTAATGTCTGTGTCTCATCCCATCATTTAGATGTTGTGGCAAATCCATGAGCTACATTACATTAAAAGTTCAGTAATAACAGATTGTACTTAAATGAGGTATTTGAAAATAAACTGCATGAAGAGGTGGGGAGGACCTTGATTTTGAGTTTTAGATGGATTTAATCTGTGTGGATTTCTCAGTTTTGGTTTGGTGTATTTCACTTACATTAAAGCCTATTATAAGAGCACATCTAATGCAATACTTTCCATTCCTCAGAGCAGCCTTTGATATGTTCCTGGCCTATTTTGCCATTTTATTTTTTACTCTCTTCCTCTCTCTTCCCAGAAGAGGGCAGAACTGTTTCACAGACTTTTCTTTCCCACTATTCTCAACTATGTCTAGGGATCTGAAGGTCTCCAGGGAAACTGATAAAATGTTGCAACATAAGGATAACAATAATTGTCATATTTGTCAATCATGCAAACTCACATACTTGTGGTAACTGAAGTCCTTATTTTGAAAAAGTCCTTATTTTAAAAAAAAAATGTTTGAAGTATGACTGTGTAATTGTTGTAGAACAAAACCTGAAAGTCTCTTCAAGTAATGTTAACCACAGACTTAATATACTCAAACTGAAAATAGCTACGTTCAGGGATGCAAACTCATGTGGGCAAAAAAGTTTTCTGTTTTCTAAGGAGAGATTTGAACAAGGAGTTATACATACAGTATATTATACTGTATATGTGAGGTCTATAAGTCTTGCCTAAAACAACTGTATCACTTCAAAAAGCATAAATTAAACCGATTACCTTTATGCTGCATTTTTGTGCTTAGAAACTTATAAGTGTTGGACCCCATTTTCTTCCATTATACGGATATGAAAACATAATGAATCCAAATATCTTTGTTTGTGTTCCACAGAAGAAATACATTCTTTAGAATGAGTTTGAGATGGCATAAGGTCAAGACAATTCAAGTCATTTTTATTTTATTTTTATTTGACTGAAGTGGGTTTTTTTTCCACATATCAATATAAACAAATTAGATTGAGAAAAGGAATCAAGGTAAACTAAAGAAAAGAATGACTGCTATTGTAAAAAAAAAAGCTGGGTACTTTCCTGCTTGCTGTTTCCATGGAGCGTAGGGCACTGCACAAACTTGCATAGGCACAGTGGCATTTACACAAACACACTTACACAATCCTCATGTCCTCACAGACATTGAATACAATCACAAGTGAGTACACAAACTGTTGAAGGCCTTCACTTTAGGGAGATCTCTCCACTAAGTTAAACAAAAGGGCCACTCCACTGGCCTGTAAGACAAACACTCTTCCTAGAGAAAACACTGACAGAGTTACACTGTAACCCATCCTACATAGAGGATGCCTGCATTCACACATACAAAACTGTGCCCAATGAAGAGGTAGAACTATGCAGATGTCTTGAGCCCAGAGCAAAGTAAAGACAATAGAAGTCAAAATGCCTCAAACTGCCTCTCACATCTTTATTTCATCCAGTTGTCCTTTGGTTTATTTTTTAAATCTATATGGTCTCCAATTTTTCAGGTATATAAAACCAGGGATTATTTATTTATTTTGAAAACTTTTTTAAAGAAATGTTGTTTTACAAGAATATGGCAGTCCTTGTGTTCTCATACAAGGTTGGAAAAAGTTTTTGTTGTTTACTCCATGACTTTTCTAAAACATATACATAGTAAAATTACATTTGCTTGCTTCAAATCAGTGCAAAATTCATGCGGTTTTAAATGATTGACAGTTTTACGCATAAGCAGGTGCTACTTGAGAATTTTCTTCATCCATTTGTTTGGCTCTGCTATTACTGGCTCAAATATAGGCCTACTGTTAATGCTATGAGTAATATAAAGTGTTAGCAATAGAGGCAGGTTTACTGATTTTCTCACTACTACAGTTACAACTGGAAAATGCAAAGAATTAATTTTCTCAAAATAGCGACTTTACAGAAAGCGAATTGGGTTTCCATCCTAAAAGGCCCCTCTGGGTAGGTGAGCGAGTTGATGTGTGCACATGTATATGTGTCTCTGAATATATGTGCGTGAGCACTGTAAACATACAGTGCTGCTCTAAATCGCTGCACCCTATGACCCTATGATCTGCTGCAGTGCAACAAGTTCATTCACATGCATGCGTACACACACACACATGCTCAAGGGAGGCCTCTTTGGGAGGAAACACACATGCCTTCTCCATCTGACACCAACAGCTCTTAAACATTAGCACACACACATACACACACACGCAGACCAGCATGTGCACGTTTGACTACTTCCTTTCCTGAGTAATAGACAAACACAGGGAAAACATTCATTATTGTACCTGTAAACACACATATTATGCAAACTCTCCATTACGGTCACATTCTGAAACAGATCAGGCTGTATATAGCATATTCAAAGCCTCATCAATATGTCAGGGTTCTGCCCTTAGTTTTGTCTTACTGACTTTTGTGGCACAGCCCTGACACTCATGTTTTGTGTCTTGTCAGGACTGTGTCTTGTGTAAGAATTCATATTGGCATTGTCATGCGTTCTCCAGTCTTGTCATTTATTGGCGTGAGTGCATTGCTCTTAAGCCATCTTGGCGGCATGCACTCATGTCAATTGTTTGTGTCTGTCTCTCGTAACATCGGGCGCGCTTCACATTGCGCACGCTTTGCACGTACGGGCATCCAGGCATCTTCATGTTGTGCTGGGGTTGTTTATTTGTGGCCGAACTTTTCCACAAATGTCCCATCTCGTTTCGTCAACTGTTGCGTGCATCGCGTGGTATTTGCTTCGTGGTGTACGCTCAGGCTTTGTCTAGTGTGCATGGCATCGCTTTGTTGGCGCTTGTCATGCATTCTCTTGTCTCGTCTGTCGTTTGGCATGAGCACATGTTGCTATGTAGTTTCTAACAATATGCGCTCGTGTCATGTGTTTGTGTTTGTGTTTTGTTTCTGTATTGACACGTGTCTCTCAGTCTTGCATCATACCCCGTCTCCTTGTTTACCCATTATTAGTTCATTTGATTCACCCGCCCTGTTTGTTAACCTGTTGATTTCTCTCCCTATTTACTCTCCTTGTGTGCTCTGTCCTGGGCGAGTTTGTCTTGTATTATCCAGTCGGTTCCTGTTTATCTTGCTCTCTCTAGTCTGTTCCAGTCGGTTTTGTTTTCCAATTTGGATTCCTGTTTTGTTATATTCTATTTGTTTGGTTTAGATTTCTCTTTAATAAATGCACCCATTCCCTGCATTCTTGAGTCCTGCTCTTTTTCTTCGATCACATGGAGCTTGATCATGACACAATAAGGCTTAAGTACCCCTTCATCAACACAAAACCATTAATGTTTATTTTAACTTATATTACACTGCATATCATTCAGCATAACCTTTAATATTATTAATCACGTTAAAACAAACAAGCAAAATTACAAAGCATCCAATTTATAGAACACACAGTATATATTTTTTTTCCTTATAAAAGGAACTGAAAAAAAAAATCATCATTATGCATAAATCATGATTGATTCATTTACAGTATTCACCATTTCTTATCAGTTTTATGCAACATGATCACACGGAAAGTTGCATGTTGTTTCTGAGAGTTCCGGTTCCCTAGGATTGGCCACATTATGCCGACTCACGGGACTGATCTCCTATCAGACATTTCTGCATCAGCTCTTGCATGTTTACCTTACCCTGTGTTGTGACCGGAAGTATGTTGTGTCACTAGCATGGGAGACCCAGGTTTGAATCCCTTGTTGAAACCAGGAAGTAGTCATAAACATCAATGTTTATATAATTTTTACCTTTAACATTACAGGCCCTATTTTAAGAGGGCTAGCGCTAAGTCCAGCACTATGCCAGAAGTCATAAGCACAAAGTCAGTGGGCATGAAGTTTTGGTATTCTTTAAATACATAAAGAATGGAAAAATGTTGTGAATAACAAAAGGAAGTATGTTCTGTCTCTGGGCTATATACTGTATCAGACCAACATGCAAGCAGAAGACTGTGTTCATGTACTTTGTTACTTATATAGGTATGGATCATAAAACAAGTGCTAAATAACATTAGAATAAGAACTTGTTGTTGTATCTGTTAGGATAATGATGGTTTTACTACAGTTACATATTAATAAGAACACATAAAACAGATATTTTTCTTCTTCTAAAATATTGAATATTACAAAGTTTTTGGGTGATTCTAGATGTTTAATCAAAGTCTTCACTGAAAATGGAAAGAAGGAATGAAGAAAACATCTCTCAAAGAGCTGTTCAAGGAATCAGTATTTGGACTGAGGCCAGGACTCTGAATATCAACATAAAAGCTGCTTGTCAAGCTACATTCCAGAACTTTCTGTCTCACTCTTTTGCTTGAAAAATGACATTTGCCTGTTTAAGAGAACCCTGAGCTCTTTCATTGTTACTGGTATTCTCCAGTAACATTGTTACTGTTACTCTTGCTTCTCCATTTTCACAGAAATGCATGTCATAATGGGGAGTTGGGTTTCAAGTCTCACAATTTTCTTACTCCATGACTGAATGTGGCATTTTTTAAATAAGATATTTAAAATGTATCTTCAACCGTTTCAAGCCAATAATGCTCTCAGTAAATATGGCAAAGTCCTGCAAACAGAATAGCAATTCATTGTTGAGTACAGTACGGGTTTCGCGTTTATGTGTGTGTGTGTGTGTGTGTGTGTGTGTGTGTGTGTGTGTGTGTCTTTATGATTAGCCATATGCTTCTCTGGACTTCTACATATGAAAGTACAATAAACATGGCGGTCACTTAATAGCTTTCTTTAACAGTGCTGGCTGACTTTCATACACAGTCTTGTTCTCACTCTGTCATGTGTAATGTACACAAAGAGGCTTACTCATGTTTTGCTAAGACACGCTGAAAGTCTAACGATGTGTTAGGAGACATTTCTGTTAGATAAAGTGAACAAACACAAAGCAAGTCTGTTTGAGTTCTGCTAAATAAACCTACTCGACTGTGCTTCATGACAAGGGAAGTAAGAAACACTAACACAAGAATATCATGGACAGATGTTTCCCAGGCAAAAAATTTGAAAATCATTAGACTGTGCTCTGGTGTTAGTAGAGACAGTACACTGCACACTACTGCAATTAATCAGTGAATTAACACTGGAATGTGATTTTTCTGTGTGGCTGGATTTACTACTTGGAGAAGTGCCTGGAACATGTTCAGAGACACCTCCCTAAAGCAGGCTACAGGAAGCTGGAGGAAAACTGGGAATATACCATTTCCAATGTGTTCTGTTGCTGTTGTTTTTAGTTTTTTAGTGTTTTAATCAGAAAGAAAAATCTGAAATTAGATCTGTTTCATATCTCAGTTGTTTCTTCTAGACAGAATTGAGATCAAGTTAAATTACTTTTCCTGAAGTCTCCTGCTTCTCAGATTTTCTCCAGAAAAAAGACCCTAGCAATTTCAAGTGTGCTTCAAAACACACTGTTCTCAGATTTGTTAAAATATGAAATGGCAAAAAATGCTATCAAATGTCAGTGTTTTCAAAATCAACTCAAACATTTCTCATCAAATTCTTCCAACACCATATGATGATGTCCACATTTATTATTATATTTATTTCATAACCTCTTCTTACTGTTTGTCAACAATTGTCTAATTTGTTTCTAATTTTATTTAGAAGAAACATCTGAGACAAAGATAAAACTTAAATAAAACATTTCTGAGAACTCCATTAAATCTCCAGTGTTATAAAAGAGCAATCTCTGGGAAATAAAATGTTGTGGGTTGAGTCACTCCCCAAGGCAACGTTTTACAATACAAAACACTAATTTGCGAGACTGTCAGATGTATTTTAATATCAACGCTTGCAAGCACACATGCATAAACATAAATATACATACTTCTGCAAGAAGAGATCTGGGATAGTACCAATGAAGAAGAGCAAAAAAGAGGAGAAGAATTTATTGTCCATGTCACACCATTTGTCTTCTTGTTCTTACATATGGCTGACCTTGCGATTCATATGAATGCAGCTTTTCACAGGTTGTTTTGTACAAAAAATAAGAGGTCCTTTTTCAGTTACTTGATCATTAACACAGAATTACTGTTGTGTGCGTTTGTGGCATGTACGTCAGTGTATTGACCCCCGGGGATGACACATCGCAAAGGTTCCACTGTATTCCATTCAGTTTTCAGATCTCACACGGAGCTGAATGAAATGTAAAATAAGTAAATGCATTAAACGTGAATAAGAAAAATGTACACGTTAAACATTTTAAATAAATCGCACACGTTAATGTGTACATTTCAACAACTCTATCATTAACTAGGGCTGTGAATCATTAAAATATTTTTTTTGTAATTAATCGCACAGCTTTCTGTGATTAATTGCGATAAATTATGGTTTATTGTCATTTAAAAACTATATGTACTTCATACTTTCACTCAGAACTTGCAAAAAATTGGTTAGTCATCATTAATTTAAATTATTTAAATATGTTTGTGTTAAATTATTAAATTTTTTTACTCTCAAAAAGAGTTAAGTACTCTTTGATAAGTGATTTCACCCCTTCTCTGGCAGGTATCGCTAACAATCTTACGATCAGTATTGTTTGCATTAACTGTATGTTATTAACATTCAATCCTTATTTAATTGACAAACTATGCATCATAAGAAAGGGCTAATACTTCAGCTTTGATATTTAGCCATTGTTTCACAATAGAAATGTAACTGTCCGAGTAATTTCTTAATTTATGTCAACATATCAAAACAAAGTAAAAGTTATGAAAATTAAACCATTATAAAGATGTACGCACCTAATCAATTATGTAAACTCCCTTTGAATTGTCCCTAGCAGGCTTCAGTGAACAACATCCAATAGAACATTTAATCCAAAAATGTGCACATTTACAGACATTTTGATGGATTATCATATCTACTTCATGAAGAATTAATATTTATATCCATTTTCCACTAAATTATGCGATATGATCCGCTGACTCACTGTAATAACTCTCATATGGTGATTTCCAAATCTCCAGGAAGCTAGAAGGCACACAAGTTAATTTCTCATTCTAAATATGGTCGAGAAGGAGGAAGTTATGACATCATGACTACCTCAGTGCCCACATGATTGGGGACTTCCCCACACCATACCATAGTAGGATAAACAAAGTTTCAAGCATAAAACTAATGAGTTGACTGTTGAGACTTATTGTAAATAAATAGACGATTACAAAAACAACATCTCCTCAGCCGTACAAACAAGGACTTTTCACACTCTGCTGTCTTTCTTCCTAACAAAACAGATGAACTATATCTCCTCACCAATACAAACAAGGACTTTTCAAACTCTGCTGCCTTGTGCTTCACAGAAACCTGGCTGAGTAAATCCAGTCTGGACAACGCATTACATCTGCTGGGCTTCCAGCTGCTCAGAAAATATCCTTTGCTCTTCTGCCATTACATTCCCTTGCAATATCTGTGTATAAAGGATTTGTATTTGTACATATGTACATATATATTTTTTGTCTATTGTGTATTTCTATATATACTTATATTTTCTATTCACTTTTATTTTTATTCTATTTTTTTTAATCATCTCTGTCTTGTTGTATTGTTTGTGCACTGGTAGCCTCTGTCACCAAGACAAATTCTTTGTATGTGTTAGCATATATGGCATAAAGCTCATTCTGATTAAGACATTAGACATTAGTTTTAGGAATTGAAAAAAAAGGTAACAAATTATTAATTGCTGAAATGAACACATTACATTTCCAAGCCATACTATTAACACATGAAGCTGACTGCCCTATACATTCAAATTCAGTTCTCTTATGTAAAGGAGCATGTGAAGTTGTTTGTGCTAGATGAAGTCTGACAGCCTGTGTCAAATATAGTGTGCAGCAACACTGGCAATAAAGAGATTGAGGACTGTATTATTTTATCTGGTTTTATTTTTTATTTTATTTTTTATTACACCTCACAGAAACTCTCATAGAACCTCTCACCTCTCATAGAGTTGAGAGTGGACGGGGCCACAAAGCATGACATAACAGAAATAGAAACAAAGCTAACGAAAAAAATCTGTCATGATCACATCTGGTTTGAGATCACAATGCAAGATTGTACATATATTTTTAATAGCTCATTATTAATAGATAGTTGGTTAACACTATACAATACAGGTGCATTAATAAGCATTAATGCACAGATAATATTGAGTTAATATATGACTCATGATTAGCTAAGACATTCATTAATGATTGCCACATCAGCAATTAATAAAGATCCTGTCTGATTAATATCTTAAGTTATATATGAATTGCTATTAATTAAATGTATCATCATGGATTAATTCCCTAACAACTAATTATATGAACTAATAGTGTCAATTAATGTGTTAATTACCACAATGAGCCAAAGGTATATGAACTTCCACCCAATATGAGTACACTAATATGCATTGATACATGAACATTGAACAACAACATTCAAGGAGCACACACACCTGCAGCATCATACATTCCTCAAGAATAGTGAAGGATATTTAGATTTCATGTGTCAAATTCATTCAAATGAACTCAAAAACAGGAATTATAAACTGATCCGATTGTGTCTCCAGTTGATATTGTAGCTATGTAATTTAGTCTACCCACTCAATCCAGCACCCAACCAAGAGCACAGTCTGGCCGTAATCTGAACTTTGACCTCTGAAGGACCAAAGTCCCTCATGACCTCATCATTTCCTTTCAGACACAAAAAGGGTGTCACAATGACTTCTCACACCTCGGTATGAGGCAGCTGAGCCAGCAGAGCAAAGAGACGAGAACCAAGTAATTCGATTAAAAGACTAGAATAGGAGAAGAGGAATCAGCCTAAATCATACACAAGTTTGTGTGTTCTGGCTGTACAGACACACACAACCATGACCCTGTCCCATATTTAGAATTTAAAAAAATTATTTATTTTTAAAAATGTATTTTATTTCAGAATAATTTTTCAAATTATGTAGTCCCCAATTGGATATACAGTATTATATATATTTTGCTCCTTTTTGGGAATTTCTCTTTCCTTTTTTTTTTTTTTTTTTTTTTACAGTATATAAAAAAAGATGACAGGCAACCTAAAAAACATATGGTATTATTTAAATTAACTGGTTGATATTCATTTATCTAGGTTACACCAGATAAAGTCATTTTTATGGGTAATTTTTATTTATGTAGAAATAGATACTTGTGGTAAAAATTGCACAGTAACACTTTTTCAGTGCACACAAAAAACTTAGAAGGTACTCTACATTAGTGAGGACCTCTCATTGACAGAATAGATAAAGATAATAAAATGTACTGCACCCTAACAGAAATATGTTGATATTATTAGATTAGCCTGTCTAATAGTGAGGACCACTTCAGATGTCCTCACAATATGTTCACATGTTTTACTAAATTTGGGAGGACATTTTCAATTAATTCTGACAGTACTCTATTACTAAGAAGTACTCAGGTGCCTTTGATGTGAATTTGGTGCACTTAAGAATCGCTCAATCTCTGTTGATGTAAATGACTGTAATGAAGATTCAGGGCTGGCTGTTTATCAAGTGCTGACAGACAGGTTTGTGAGCGGAGCAAGTGCTGATAGTCCGGTATATGGCCAGCAGATAGGCTGGAAGATTCTGTATGTGTGAGTGGTTGGCATGAGGGGCGGATGATGACTGAATGACCTTCACATTTGTCTGTTGTTATTTTCCACAGGGGTCAGCCACTAAGAATGCATGGCATGCAAATGTTGCATGTGCCTCTCCTCCTAGTAAGCCCTTTTCTGCACCTTCCTCTCTCCCTCTTTCGCTCTCTTTCTCAGTCTCCTGTTCCGCTCTTTCACTCTTTCTTCCTGCTGTTGATTTTGTCATTCATCAGTTTGTTTCTCTTTTCAAAGATACTCTCATTCTCTTTAAATCACAGAAACTTGATATGAGATTGAAAGTAAGTTAAAAAAGTGGATCTATTTTAGGCTGTTTCCCCCCAGGATATCCTTTTGGACACACTGTATGTTTTCAAACTCTCCTGCAGATTACCCTACCCCCACCCCCTGATACAAGCGCACATGTTCACACAAAGTTACCCAACAACTTCTGCAGGCTCTGCACACACTACTTATCACTAATGCAGAACAAGTACTGTATAAACAATGCAAATAAATGGTAAATTCTTAATTGATGAGCGATAATGTTGATTAGGAGTGATAAGAACAGAGCAGTGCTGTTACTTACGTTGCTTTTCCAGCACTGTTTTATCAATCAAACCAGCAACACACACAGACAGCTGTGAGTAACTGCTTTGATGCCATGTTAAAATATGTGTGTGAGCCCCTTAAAAACACCAGGGAGAGAGTCTCTATTTCTGAATGCAGTAGATGTCTGGATGTCTGAACAAGGAGACAGACGAGACAGGGGAGAAAGACGGCAGCTGAGTCAATCATAAACTGCAGCAGCAAGTAACACCTCTGTCCGTATTCATATACATCCAGTAACACTCAAACATACACTCATAATCTACTCAAGTATGCTGACATTCACACACACTCACGCGCACGCACGCACAAGCACACACGCACGCACACACATGCAAATGGAAACACACTGTATATGGTATTCATACAAACTCAGTGACACTAGAAATGCATAGTATTTTAACTCACACTAAATACACACTCTAATTTGTTCTTCTTTATGAAAACCTAATAAGCATGCACAAATATTCCTCACATATATTCCAGAGCAATACAACAAGAGAAAAATACTAGTATCAATTATGTATGCACAAATCAGACACAACAGCCTTGTCCTCACAAATATATTCCCATTACTCCACTAAACAGAAACAAAACCGCCAAAAGTGGACTGTTGTTACATAATAACATTTGTAGACATAAACATTTAAATCAGCACACATACATTGTGTGTGCTAACTTAGATTCTGCCATTGCTCTAAAGTGAAAAGTAATACTGAGTAAAACATGCTGGTACCCAAACTTAACTTCACAAACACACACGTCGTGGACACTGACAGCACGCAACCAACTCCAGAAATGTACTTACCCACTATTCCACAGCCTTACGCTCTGTGCAGCAGTCTGTTCTTAATATTCACTCCCTCATCAACACAAAGACATCTGAAAAACATGTTCAACACACTTTTTGTTGTCCTCATTATCTTTTCGTTTCTTTCTTGACTTTCTTCCTTTAGGAGTCAGTTAAATCCAGTTTCAACCTCCACCCCGAACAACAATGAGAGTGAGAGAGAGAGAAGGAGAGAGTTTGAGAAGCGAGAGAAGGCTCCAGACACAAACGCTCAGTGAAAAGACCACTGCCACTTTTCTGCATACTCTACCACCCCCACCCTCCTCTGCTCTCCTGCCCTCCCCTCTCAGACACTCAGTCCAATAACAAAGCAGAAGCCACCCGGCACGGTCCAAAGTTCATTTAAACTCAACCATATGTGTGCTTGTGTGTTTGAGCGAGTGTGAGAGGAACAATTCCTAAAACTCTTTGCACTGTACTGGGTTTGCATTAGGGCTGTGTATCACCAACAAGTTCACAATATGATTTGCATTTGGCCATATATGTATCATGAAACATGTTCAATTTGAAATAAAATTTCTCCTGAGAATAATTTATTTTAAAAGCTGTTTACAATAAACTGCATAATACTTTGGCCAAACCTTTCATTTTGCGACATTCATAACGCAATAAGTTCCATAAAGATAAGTCAAATAAATCATTCTGTCACCAAAAAGCAAATCATTTTTATTGGCCCTTTATTCTTTCTGCTTTTAAAAATGCTTTGCAATACCTTTACTATAGTTTAAAATATTCTGGTTCAAAATCCCGTTTTTAAAGTGCGCAACAGGTAAAGCTGGGGCCACACTAGCCAATGTTTTCGGTGATTTTTAGGTGTAAGCTTTATTTACATAATAGCAGACCAGGTGGAGTGAGACAAAACAATGGAAAAAAGGATCCAAAATGACAGAAAAAAAAATGTTCTGTCATCAAGGTGGGGGGATCTTGTGTTCTCTTCAAGTGATCAATGATCTTTCACTGAAGAACTGAAAAGATGTCAAGCTGATCTGAACATTTTCATTGCACTCATGTGAATATCATCACAAATGCCAATTTCAATCCATAGTGATTCTATCACCAAGCGTTTTTGCTGTTTTCCAACACATAAATGACTAATGAAACCAGTGGAGGCACAACAGTCTGTTTTTGTTGAATGTCATTTCTTACTCACTGAAATATGAACATACACGTTCTATGGCAAGCCTCCAGGGGATAAATACACAAATCACACACACTTTCAAAAAAGTTACTCCATGAATCACATCCTAAATCACTCTTCTACAATTGTTTTTGTTTATCCGGTACTCCTGTTATTTTGGCGAGCGCCACGTGACAGGGAACCAGAGAGATGTAGTTGTGGTGAGGTGGTATGTCTGCCACCGCTCCACACAGTACACCACTCCCTATACGCATATTAATTAGACTGTGTAGGGCACCAACTCCCTGGGTGGGTCACCAGAAACTCCATGACTGCCCATCTTCACACATTACACAAGGACCTGATTGAAGTTGCAAAATACAGATGATCGCGTAAAGATGATTGTAAGTAAAGAAGGTAGACAAGTACACCACCCTGGGAATTTCACCCAGGGAACGTACATTGATGTGGACTTAAAATCCACCAACATGGTCACACAGATACATTTTCACAACGAAGAACAAGAGAAACAGATGTGAATAGATAAAATATATTCTCCTTTTATTGATCACATTCAATTAAAAATAGTTCAGTTCAAACTCTGTGGCACAATAAATCTGGATCTATGCAGATTCTCATTAAATTCATAACAGTCCCATGCACATCCACCATTCATAAAACTCAAACAACCTTAATAGAGCTGTGGCTTACCTGCAGGGAGCAGATACTTGCATAGACTATCTGTCCTAGACAACCCCACGATCACACGTGCACACACAGTGCAGATTCAGAATATAGTGATGAGCACAGCACGCAGTGACAAAAATTAAACAACCCACCACAAGATACAGAAGAAAAAACCAAGGCTCTCTGCCTCAAGCACCCAGCTCCTACAGGAAAAAAAAGGGTTAACGATCAGACACAAACAGTCTGTAACAATTAGATGTTGCACAAGGCTGAGATAAACTGGGCTAGCCATGACTCAGAGCCCAGCACAAGCACCATTCTAGCACATAACAGATGCATGTGTGCACAGAAGTTTAGATATATAAATAAATCCATACATGGGAAACAAGTAGGAAAAAAACAAAAACAAACAAAAAAAACAATCTGGTTAGAAATAAAACCCTAAGATTGGGTTACCGAACAGTCACAGACACACAGACACACAGACACACAGACTCCAGCCACCCGAGCAATAGTCTACTCTCACTGCTACAATCAGGCAGACGGTATCGCAGCATCAGGACCCGCACCAGCCGACTACATGACAGCTTCTTCCCCCAAGCAATCAGACTTTTGAACACTTGATCTCTCAAGATCAATATACATCAGCACTGCACTTTATTAATCTTATTATCTCACACTGGACTGTCATAAATGATATTCTCTCTACAATACAACATACTGTATATTTTGTTTTCTTACACACTTTATATACTTTTTTATTGTATGTGTATTCTGTATTATGTGTATTCTATATTGTGTGTATTGTTTACGGTACATTGTATATTATTATTGTGTTGTGTAATTATGTGTACATTAGATATGTAAATTGTGCTGTGTAAATATGTTGTTTATTGTAAATTGGTCAATGTCTCATCACTGTCATGAATGCTATGTTGCTCGGAACTGCACACAAGACTTTCATCCACTGTTTCACTTGTGCATATGGTCGTGTGACAATTAAGTGATTTGATTTGACACACACACACACACACACACACACACACACACACACACAACCAATTACAAATACAGAAAAACAAACAACAACTCTTAATATACACTACCTAATATACATACAGGAACTGGTGGTTTGTCAGACCATGCCAAAAATGCCAACTGAAGCTCTGCAATAGATACATTGGCTAAAACAAGAAGAGCAATTGACAATGCTGTACTGCAGCAGAGAAAAAAACTTCTAACACGCAAACCATTTAAAATACCTGGGGATGGGCAGCCAACACTAATGTCAATATTAAAAACATCTAAGTTTATTACAAGGAGAGAACATGCACGAACCACAGCAGGCCATGCTTTAGCCAAATGGCTAACAAGACGTAGCACTCAGGTGATCCATGCAATACTGGTAAGAGTGCAGAGGTGACAGAGACACCTCCAGGTGGCAAACAGCAGCCCTTAATAGGCTGGCCACAGCACTGATTGGCTGTCAGTGAATGATATAATTACCCACACATTAAAAACAGAAAAGTGACAGCCTATCCTACTACTATCGCATCGAAACTTTGACCACAGCTCTAGTGACCAGCAGAGGTTTCGTTTTACGGACATTTTGATGATATGCCGGTCAAATATCGCCTCTTAATTAGTCAAGTTGAGGAAAACTGGAGGCAGGCTATGTAACTTAAAAAAATTACATAATCAGGCCGTATAATGCAACATGTTTATTAGCCTAATTTTCAAATAGACGGAAAAAAAACATGAACGTCCGATTGGCGTTTCACATTCATTGTTTAACAAACCAATCCCCCTTCCCCACATAACATATCTGAATAGTAGCCTATTGTTTTTACTCAAGCGAACTTAATTATACACTCTCAGTATGTCTCATTTAGCTGGTAACATTTAAATTGGCCACCGTGAAATGACTCCTTGTCAAATGAACTGGAACAAACAAATGACTAGGCCTATAACATTGTCTCGCGTCATTTTAGGCAACTTTTTACGCTGTTTTGCAGTGCTGAATTGTGCAGCTGCCGACTTAAAATCAAAACTTCCCAGTGTCTCTCCACAACTTGCAATGCGCATAAGCCGCGCAAGGCCATCCTTAAAAATATTCTTGTTTGCCGTAACCCGACCGACCCTGTCAATTTAGGACCGACCCAATTATTTATTTATTTTTTCTTTTAGTCCGACCGACTTGCCGGTTGTAAACTTGCGTTAAGACCGACCGATTTTTTTTTACTCTTCAAAACAACTTGTACAAATTCAATAAAATAATATTAATTGTATTTTAGTAAGTATTGTGAATATAAATTGCTTATGCCTACATACAAACGTAGGCTACGTTCTTTCTTTTTTTTAAAAAACCTGTGGCGTCTATGATTATGTTTACGCTATTGGTTTACGCATGCCACACTATGGCTTGTACGTTCGCGTTTCATTCACTGTTCGCGCTTCATTCACTGTTCGCGCTTGGTAATGATGGCTGCGGCTGCAGTAAATAAAATGTTCGCGGTCACCGTTCAAAGTCATACGGGTTCGGGCACCATAATACATTTAAAAAATGCATTAAAACATCTCGACACCGCTTTAACTTGTCACGAAGTTCTGGAAAACCTGTGCCCAGATCTATTCCCCTCCCTTCTCCCCTCTAGTCTAACGGTGACCGTGTCGACTGAATTAATTAGTCGACTGAATTAATGCAATAAAGATGTTTCTTGACAAGATTTCAAATTATTTGTGGTCTATACGACCTGCATCAGAATGAGGTTTGCAATGGTGCGCCCGAAGGCACGGTTTGAAGACCCAGACAGTGACGTCACAATATGCAAAATTGTTTAAATTTATACCTACGTAATCACCATGACCAAAATTTTACTTTTTTTTTTTACATTGAAACTTGAAAGGCGACTTAGCTGCTTCGTCTTGATCCGATTCTGCAGCGACCATCAACTACCTCACATCTTAGCCATGGGAACTTGTCACTCCATTCCGACCGATACGCCCTACACTTCGGCTTTTTCTCCGGTGGTGGTGGAGCTGTCTGGCCTCAGAAAAAAGCTTTTAAGGCTAGTCTGCCTGGGCCTGGCCATATTTGAAATGTCTCACTCAATCGTTCGTTATTTAGGTCTATATTACAGCCGTTTTAGGCGTGCGCTTTATTTGAAATGCAGCATGCGATGTTGTTTAATAACTTTCAAACGGTAGAGCCTGTTCCTTTATAACATAGCCAAAGGTCGGTGTATTTCTGCTTTATACATTTTAGGCTTATTCTCAAATTCAGATTGTGTTAGGGGGGCGGGATTATTAGGCAATTTTAATCGGACAATTTGACCGGAGAGATTTAATTTTGTCGGACATTTCATTTTTTCCCGGCCAATGTCCGGTAATTACCGGACAACGGAAACCCTGGTGCAGACTGTACAGTTATGTGAGCATTTGCCTGTATTGGTTTACTTTTGATGTCTATTACATTTTCATTTTGTTTTTAGGTAGAGAGAAAAAAAGAACAGGAAAAATAAGGAAAAGGTCATGAGTTTAATCCCAGAAAGAAAGAAAGAAATAGGATTCACAACGCTTCACTTTTTCCACATTTTGTTATGTTACAGCCTTATTCCAAAATGGATTAAATTCAATATTTTCCTCAAAACTATACAAACAACACCCTATAATGACAACGTGAAATAAGTTTGTTTGAAATCTTTGCTAATTTATTACAAATAAAAAACGAAAAAAAAAATCAAATGTACATAATATTCACAGCATTGCCATGACACTCAAAATTGAGCTCAGGTGCTTCCTGTTTCCACTAATCATCCTTGATATGTTTCTACAACATGATTTGGAAAGGGACACACCTGCCTATATAAGGTCCCACAGTTAACGGTGCATGTCAGAGCACAAACCAAGCCATTAACTCCAAGTTGTCTGTAGACCTCTGAGACAGGCTTGTATCTAGGCACTGATCTGGGGAAGGATACAAAAATGTTTATGCAGCATTGAAGGTCCCAATGAGCATAGTGGCCTCCATCTGTAAATGGAAGAAGTTTGGAACCACCAGGACTCTTCCTAGAGCTGGCTGCCCGGCCAAACTGAGCGATCGGGGAGAAGGGCCTTAGTCAGGGAGGTGACCAAGAACCCGATAGTCACTCTGACAGAGCTCCAGCATTTCTCTGTGGAGAGAGGAGAACCTTCCAGAAGAACAACCATCTATGTAGCACTCCACCAATCAGGCCTGTATGGTAGAGTGGCCAGATGGAACCCCCTCCTCAGTAAAAGGCACATGAAAGCCCACCTGGAGTTTGCCAAAAGGCACCTGAAGGACTCTCAGACCATGAGAAACAAAATTCTCTGGTCTGATGAAACAAAGATTGAACTCTTTGGCCTGAATGGCAAGCGTCATGTCTGGCGGAAATCAGGCACCGCTCATCACCTGGCCAATACCATCTCTACCGTGAAGCATGGTGGTGTCAGCATCATGCTGTGGGGATGTTTTCCAGCAGCAGGAACTGGAAGACTAGTCAGGAGTTCTCCAGACTAGTCCAGAGCGCTCTGGACCTCAGACTGGGGCGAAGTTTCATCTTCCAACAGGACAACGACCCCAAGCACACAGCAAAGATAACAAAGGACTGGCTATGGGAAAACTCTGTGAAAGTCCTTGAGTGGCCCAGCCCAGAGCCCAGACTTGAACATCTCTGGAGAGATTTAAAAATGGCTGTGCACCGATACTTAAAAATATAAACTGGTTTCTTTTCTACTTAAGACATAAAGACTGGAATCACTGTTAATTTTGCAACTACATTATCCAGTATACTAGTTAATTATAAAGTGTTTTTTAATAAGCTATACATTTATATTGAAATAATGTGTAGTTAGTGGTTTGTTTTTCTATACATATAAAAGAGTACTCCCAATTAGTTCCACACAATATTCTAAACTGATTACGCAAAAAACAACACTAGTATCTGCTTGGAATCAGTATCAGCTAATACTGAGACTTCCAATATCGGAAATGGATCAGAAGAGAAAAAGTGGTATCGGTGCATCACAAGCAGAACAAGACGTGCTTTTCATATGGAGTTCAAGACAGTGCTGGATGCCCTGACACAAATCATGTGCTTTCCATATCTAAAGTGAAAAGACAGCCTGCCGACTGATTAATATTAAATGACGGTTTAATGAGCATCGCAATGAATAATAGTTCTTTCAATCAGTCAACATCCCACATAGACTTTGGGAAATGTTTAGAGTTTCTCGAATTGGAGCTATTTTAGTGATTTTTTGTCTTTATATTTAGGTGTTTGCAAAATGTTAATAAAGCATTTTCATTACACACTGTATTGTTTTGTTCTATTGTGTTGTTCTTTCCAAAGAACAAATAAAAGCGTTATAATTCATATGAATAAAGTATATATAGAGCCAAATTGTACTACTTTTAAAATCTGAGATTAATCACGATTAACAATGAAAAATTCTGAGATTAATGATTTAAAAATGTTATCTACTGACAGCCCTAATTTATTAGTAATACTTGCACTTCATGAAGTTTATCAGAATGGTACTGTATTCTCATACCCCTCTAAATCTTTGACTTCAAGCAGCATAATCATCTTTCTATCACATACTTCCTGATCCAAATGATGAGAACAAAAATACAAATAAAATCCAAAATGAAACAATTACATTAATGGTCTAGAAGAAGCCTTCAAAGGAACTAACAGAACAACAGTTTATAAATTATATTATTATACATTCCCACATTAATGAGTACCTACAAGAGTTTGAACACACCTGGCTGAATATGTTTCTCGTGATCTTCAAGATTTTTTGACCACAAGACTTGTGCTCAAATGCTTGAAATTAGTTTGCAGACAAATATGAAGTTCTTACAAGCTGCAATTTTAAATGAACAAATATCCAGCATAAATCTTCTTCAAGACTGTTGGAAAACATTTCATTGGCATCTCATGAAGTAGAGAGTGCCAAGAGTGTGCTGCACATAAGATCCTTTTGATATATACAAAATAGTTTGTATTTGTTTAAACATTTTTGGCAGGACTACATAATTCCCATACTTCCATTTGTGTTATTTCATAATTTTGATGAAATATATATTATTCTAAAATGTGAAAAATAGCCATATAGAAAAAGTAGGTATGGCCAAACTCTAAACTGATAAAACATATTATAACATCTATGTTACCATACTATTATGATATTGTACCTGTATTATTATAATCAGGAAATGTATATGTATAGCAATGTGAGTGTGTTGAATGAATAAGAACATCCTGAACTGTGTGTGTGTGGCTGAGGGCAATCTAAATGATATCTGGTGTCTGTCCTAGAAATCCCTCAATTTAATATATCCCACAGCACTGACACCAAGAGCGGATCTGTCTGTACATAATCTCCTCTTTTTTTTCCTGACCCACATTTACACACACACACACACACACACACACACACACACACACACACACACACACACACACACACACTCTCTCTCTCTCTCTCTCTCTCTCTCTCTCTCTCGCTCTCTCTCTCTATGTACATAGCATACACTCTATCCATTTTACACCAGATAAGGCACACAATGTACCAGAGCTTCTGTCAAAACCATGCATCCATCTCAGAACACACAACCTCCATTCAAAGGGCTTTTGATCTGATCAAATCCTCAGTAGGGTCTTTCATCGGGCTGAACAGGCCATGCTTGTTTTAGGCATAAACCATCAGAGTCAAGTCCAGCACTCGATAGAAATCTCAAAGCATCTCAAGATAGAGAGTCCTGCGTGTATTAATTTTTGTAGTCCGAGACGTGTGCAAGGTCAGCACCCATCTGTATTTATAGAAATATACACAGCCATCACTTTCACATGTGAATGTACAGTGCTGTGAAAAGTATTTGCCCCTTCCTGATTTATTCTATTTTTGTGTATTTTTCATACTAAATTGTTTTAGATCTTCAAACGAGATATCACATAAAAACGAAGGCAACCTGTGAAAACACAAAATAAAATTTTTCAAATATATATTTTGTTAATTGAAGCAAAAAAAAGTTATCCAACACATATATCACACATGTGAAAAACTAATTTCCCCCTTAAACTTAATAGCTGGTTGTGCCACCTTTAGCAACAACAACTGCAATCAGACACTTCCGATAACTTGAGATCAGTCTTTCACAACACTGTGGTGGAATTTTGACCCGCTCTTCTTTGCAGAACTGCTTTCGTTCAGCCATACTGGAGGATCTTCAAGCATGAACTGCCTGTTTAAGGTGCCACAGCATCTCAATCGATTTCAAGTCAGGACTTTGACTAGGCCACTCCAAAACTTTAATTTTGCATCTTTTGAGCCATTCAAAGATGGACTTACTCCTATGCTTTGGATCATTTTCTTGCTGCATTATCCAGTTGCGCTTGAGCTTCAACTCACGGACTGATGACCTGATGTTCTCCTTTAGGATTTTCTGGTAGAGTGCAGAATTCATGATTCCCTCAGTTATTGCAAGTCGCCCTAGCCCTGAAGCAACAAAGCATCCTAACACCATCACACTACCACCACCATTCTTGACCATAGGTATGATTTTTTTTGTGTGTGTAATTCTGTGTTTGATTTATGCCAGATGTAAAGGGACACCTGTCTTCCAAATGGTTCCACTTTGACTCATCAGTCTACGGAACATTCTCCCAAAAGGTTTGAGGATCATCAAGGTATGTTTTGGCAAAATTCAGATGAGCCTTAATGTTCTTCTGGGTTAGCAGTGGTTTTTGCCTCACCACTCTTCCATGGATGAAATTTTTGGCTAGTGTCTTTCTGATAGTGGAATTATGAACAGTGACCTTTCTCGATGCAAGAGAGGCCTGCAGTTTCTCGGATGTTGT
Source organism: Moxostoma hubbsi (assembly GCA_032164185.1). Taxonomy (NCBI): domain Eukaryota; kingdom Metazoa; phylum Chordata; class Actinopteri; order Cypriniformes; family Catostomidae; genus Moxostoma; species Moxostoma hubbsi. Next base: position 21,028,625 of record JAVLUX010000008.1, on the reverse strand, counting down.
CCCTGGCTTTTTTCTGGATGAGTCGTTGCTGTGCTCTTAGGGGAATTTTGGAAGGTTGGCAACTTCTGGGAAGGTTCACTTCTGTGCCAAATTCTCTCCATTTGGAGATAATGGCTCCCACTGTGGTTCTTTGGAGTCTCAGAGCCTTTGAAATAGCTTTGTAACCCTTCCCAGACTGATCTATTTCAATCACCTTTTTACTCATCATTTCAATAATTTATTTAGACTTTGGCATAGAGTGCTACTAGGTGAGACCTTTCAGCCAACTTCATTCTGCAGAAAAAAAGTTATATTTAAGTGTTGATTTGATTGAACAGGACTGGCAGGCCTGTGTGTGTCTAGTCCAGCTGAACCCCATTATGAATGCAGTTTCATAGATTTGTGTTTTTTCACATAGGTTGGTATTGGATAATCATTTTGCTTCAATAAATAACATTATCATTTAAAAACTGTATTTTGTGTTTATTCAGATTGCCTTTGTTTTATGTTAGATTTGGATAGATTTTTTGAATCAATTTAGTATGAGATATACACAAAAACAGAAGAAATCACGATGGGGCAAATACTTATTCACAGCACTGTATATAACCCTTGGCTGAGAGAGCCTAACTTAGAAAGGCACAGCTGTCCCCAGAAGCAGGCCACTCTTAAAACTCTAATATGTGTGTATGTGTGGCAGAAAGAAAACTACAGAGTGCTATCTGCAAATAGCTCTAGTAATCCAGTGAGCAGACAGAACATTCTGTCTGTGTTTTGTACTATGCTTTGCTGATAGCAATGAGCAGAACACTGAGGACAGCCACAGCAGCAGCACTAGCAGCTTTGACTTGCAGACTGACTAATGCAGTTGGGCTTGGACGGGGTTCTTTGGGTAATGCTATAGTCTGATAATTAGCCAAATGATGTGGTCCAAATAATCAGCCTAAGAAGCTAATTTCTAGTGTAAGCATAGGCTGTGAAATGTGGTGTGTTTTTTGTAAAAAAAAAAAAAAAAAATCTATCAAAAATCTAAAATATGCTGGCCCTGCTGACAAGCTATAGTTTCAGTTCTTTCAAAGTATTCACATTCAAGCCTTGCAAATTCTTAAAATACTCAGATACCTCTGAAATTATGTGTCACCCAAAGCCTGACAGAAACTATAAACAAGTTGGATTGCTTTTTGCACCATTTATGACAATGCAAGTAATATGAATCAGTAGACATAATTTCTTAAGTATTAAGTATTTCTTAAGCTGCACAGAAATTTTTTTCCACTCAAAAATCTCAGTTAACTTAGCATTGGACTTGCCAGAAACAGCAAAGACTGCTGAATCTGTATTTATATAAACACTGACCCACCAAATTGTCAACTACTTTACTGGACAACTAGTCGACTAGTGAGTAGTCATGCAAATGCCCAATTTTTGACTTTTTTTTCACAAATTGCAAATCATAGGGGAAGATGAGGATAATATAATGATAATGAGTGTAGGAAAAGGAAAACCAGAAATGCCAAATATTTCTCGCATCTTTCCTATGTCACTTTGGAAAGCATTTGTTTGATGTTAACAGGCCGGCTATATCCAGGTCAGTAAGATCCTCACTTGAGGATAGACTGCCTGCTACGTACACTGCAGCCTATGCAAAATGTTCCAGCTCACTAAAATGTCACTTTGATTTAAATGACAGTTTCCCTTCTGTCACTCACTCGACGTTGTGTCGAATGAATTGACACAAGGGGTCTTCCTTGGGAGCCTTGCGTACCTCTGAACTTGAGAAAAGGCCAATGAGAAATTGGCAGACAAATTTTGCATGTCCCGCCCCCGGACATACGAGTATAAAGGGAAGCGGGCGTGCATGCGTCTGTCAGTCAGATTTTTTCTTCAGAGCCGAGCAGTTGTGCAACAGCATGCTAAAGTTCACCACTGTTCCACTCACTTCTGTTGACAAGAAGCACTGCTGTTGGATCTTATGGCACGTTTCCAGCTGGCGCTCTCTCTCTCTCTCTCTCTCTCTCTCTCTCTCTCTGCACACTGTGCAGTCCATGCCCCTGGGTGCTTCGACACTGCATTCACTGCCTAAAAGAGTGTTCTCCCCTCCTAAAAGAGTTTATATTCTCTAAAAGAGTTTGACGCGGTCATGGAGGGCACCTTTTACTGCCCGTAACTGACCCCTCCGCTCGTCCGCTCTCACTACCCTGTATGGTGGGGCGGCCCACGGGTAAATGGAGGTCCCCCAGGTGGACAGAGCGGTTGCGATCCACCTGTGTCCCGAGAACGCCGTCACCTGGTAGGACCACCCGGTACTCCCCTCTAGAGCCTGTAGGATGACATCATCACTGACCTCGAAAGCCTACAGCGCCACCGGACAGGCAGCCTCCGCCCTGTATGCCAAGGCTCTACTGCAGGACCACCAAGCCTAGGGACTTAAAAATCTGCACCTGGGTAGTCCCGACCCTGGCGTGCTGAAGTAACTGTGCTCTGCCACTGACCTCGCTCTCAGAGCCACGAAGGTCACAGCGCAGGCACTCGGGTGGGCGATGGCCACCCTTGTGGTCCAGGAGCGCCACCTCTGGCTGAACAAGGACCAGGAAAGCTCCTAAGTGCTCCTGAGACCCGGGCAGTCAGACGTTCGCGCCGGAGCTGGTACCAAGACCACTCCGTCCCTGGTGGAGGGCCGGGAGGAGAATCCTTGTTTCCCTTATTTTCCTTTGACACCCTGCCTTCGGGCTGCGGTACCCACATTCTCAATAAAACAGTGATTTCCTCACTCCCTGGATCATCTAGCTGGTGTGTGCCATTCTCACGGCACCCTGCTCCAAAATCCTACAGTCACCTTGCCTCTGGACCCACGACTGCTCAGCCCCAGCAGGCCAGCTCTGACAAGTTCTGAAGACGCCTTTCCAGAACTTCTTCCTCAGTCTCTAAGCCACCCCCTGCCGGGTGCGCGGAGCAAGGTAAGTGCTTTGAGTCTTTTCTCAGCACCCAAGCCCCAGGACGCTCTTCTGTCTCCCGATGCGCTATGCTCACGTAGAGACGGATTCTAACCTGCATTCGACAGCTAGATTGGTTTGTGGTGGTAGACCTAAAGGATGCGTACGTCCACGTCTCCATCTTGCCTCGACACCGACCCTTTCTATGGTTCGCGTTCGACGGCCAGACGTATAGGTACAAGGTCCTCCCCTTCGGCCTGTCCCTGTCCCCTCGCATCTTCACCAAGGCCGCAGAGGCTGCCCTTGCCCCACCACGGGAAGTGGGCATCCGCATACTCAATTACCTCAATGACTGGCTCATTCTGGCTCACTCTCGAGAGTTACTATGCGCTCACAGGGACCAGGTGTCCTAGGGCTTCAGGTCAACTGGGAAAAGAGCAAACTCACCCCAGTTCAGAGCATCTCTTTTCTCGGCATGGAGTTAGACTCACTCTCAATGACAGTCAGTACTCAAGTGCCTTGCTCTCTTTGAGCTTGGCACGGCAGTTCCACTATAACAATGCCAGAGGCTCCTGAGGCATATGGCATCCTCAACCGCACTTGCACAGCTCAGGTTGATGCATATGAGACAGCTTCAGTACTGGCTTCAGACTCGAGTCCCGAGATGGGCATGGCGCCACGGCACATACCGTGTGATGATCACCCACTCCTGCCATCAGACTTTCAACCCTTGGACAGACCTCAGTTTTCTTCGGACCGGAGTCCCCCTACAGCAGGTGTATAGACGCCTCTCAACAGGGTTGGGACGCCATGTGCAACGGGCACGCTGCCGCTGGCTCCTGGACTGGGCCCTGGCTGCGTTGGCACATCAACTGCCTAGAGTTGCTGGCTATATTCCTTGCCCTGCGGAGGTTTCTCCCACTGATTCGGGGCAAGCACGCGTTGATCCGTTCAGATAGCACCGCGACGGTAGCTTACATAAAACGGCAAGGTGGCATGCACTCTCGTCATATGTCACAACTAGCCTGCCATCTCCTGGCTGCACGCCACTCATATCCCTGGCAACCACAACGTGACGGCAGACGTGGAGGTTTCGCCCAGTGGAGAGTGGAAGCTCTACCCCCAGGTGGTTCAGCTGATATGGGGCCGATTCGGCATGGCACAGGTAGATCTCTTTGCCTCCCAGGACAACACTCACTGCCCGCTCTGGTATTCCCTGGTACAGAAGCCACTCTCGGGACAGACGAGTTGGGACACAGTTGGCATTTCCCCCAGTGAGCCTTCTTGCACTGGTGCTGTGCAAGATCAGGGAGGACAAGGAACAAGTCACCTTGATAGCTTCTTATTGGCCCACCCGGACTTGGCTCTCAGATCTCACGCTCCTCGTGACAGCGCCTCTCTGGAAAATCCCCCAGAGGAAGGACCTTCTTTCTCAGGGATGGGGCGCCCTCTGGCACCCACGCCCAGACCTCTGGAACCTTCATGTCTGGCCCCTGGACGGGACATGGAAGATCTGAGTGATCTACCACCTGCAGTCATAGAAATGATCAACCAAGCCAGAGCTCCCTCCACCAGGCAACTTTACACCCTGAAGTGGTGCTTGTTCGCAAATTGGTGTTCTTCCCGAAGACCCGCAGAGATGTGCAGTTCGTTCAGTGCTTTCATTCCTGCAAGAGAGGCTGGAGGGGAGGCTGTCCCCCTCCACCTTGAAGGTGTATGTAGCCACTATTGTGGCCCAACACGACGCAGTGGACAGCAAGTACTTGGGTAAGCACGACTTGATTATCAGGTTCCTTAGAGGCGCCCGGAGACTGAACCCTCTACGACCAAGCCTGTTCCCCTCCTGGGATCTCTCAGTGGTCCTCTCGGGCCTTCAGAGACCCCCCTTCAAGGTTCCCCCAAGGTTCTTGCTCTTTCGTTGCTGTGTCCGGTACGTGCTTTGCATATTTGGACCACACGCAGAGCTTTAGATATTCTGAGCAGCACTTTGTCTGATTTGGTGGATGGTGGAAAGGGAACGCCGTCTCCAAAAAGAGGTTAGCTCACTGGATCGATGGTGAGCTGACACCATCTCTCTGGCTTACCAGACCCAGGCCGTGCCCGCCCCCTTGCAGGTTCGAGCACACTCGACGAGAAGTGTGGCATCCTCGTGGGCACTGGCCAATGGCACCTCCTTAGCAGACCCCAGCAATTTGCGACCAGACCCACTACGAGCCACAGGTACTCTGTACTGGGGTAGGGCTCCACAGGCTTAATTTCCTCTTCAGGCAACTCCCTGTGATGTATTTTCACGTCTCCCTTGGGCCCTCATCAGGCAGGACCTACCACCGCACCGCGCCACTCCCACGTGTGGCTTCACAACCCACGTGGCTTATTTGCCACATGTTACCTCCCCCTATCCTGGGCAGGATGTGGCCTCCGCAGGGTCTATTCCCCCTGCGAAGAGAAGACCGCCTACTCCGATGCATTTCATAGCGTTAAGATAGCCCCAGCCGCTTCACACTCTATGCGAGAGACATAGAGAGAGAAAATGCCACGGCTGCCGGGCTTGCTCCCATGCTAGCCATGTAGCACCTGTTCCCCCCTCAGGGGTGCTGGGAACCTAAGGTCTGTATATGACATCTTTTTCTGGGGGCATTGGGGAGGGTTTACGTGCAGCCGATACAGTTGCTTCTAGCACGCAGAAGCCTGCTTGCACCTATGTCATCAGTTCAAGTAATACGGTCTAGTGCATGCCACTTTTGAATGGGACCCATTGTGTCACTTCTTTCAACACAATGTTGAGCGAGTGAGAGAAGGGGAACGTCACGGTTACTGTTGTAACCTCCATTCCCTGAGGGAGGGAACAAGACGTTGTGTCCCTTCTGTCACGACACTAGACCTACCACTGTAAATGGCCGTACCTTATTCTCGGCTCCTCGGTGCAAAAACCTGACTGACAGACGCACTCCCACTTCCCTTTATACCCGTATGTCTGGGAGCGGAACATGCAAATTCTGTCTGCCAATTTCTCATTGGCCTTTTCTCATGTTCAGAGGTACGCAAGGCTCCCAAGGAAGACCCCTTGTTTCACTTCATTTGACACAACGTCTCATTCCCTCCCTCAGGGAACGGAGGTTACAACCGTAACCATGACGATAGTTTCATTTCTTCCCCAACAATCTATTTTCAGTTGACAAAATGTTCATCGTGTTTCATGTGCAAACATTATGGGAAAAAGAAGATTAGCATCAAAAATGTATTCAGTGCTTTTGCTATCTGTTCTTGCAATTTCTGCAATTCTTTGTTAGGGTTTGTGTGTGTGAAAGAGACACACACACACAGCAGGGAACACCTCTTAGACCCCAATGGGCACCCGACTGATACCTAAGGTCAAAGGCTATGAGAAACACATAGAACAAAAGAGCTCTTGTGTGTAGTAAGAGAAGACAGCACTCTTTCTGAGTATGTACTAGTCTGTGTGTGTGGTAAGGACAAAGTGTCAGGTTTTGTAGAGGGAAGGGCAGGACTCAAGCACAGAGTGTTACAATGGGCTTTATTTAATAAAAAAAAAAAGCAAAAACCACCCCAAAGGTGAAAAAACACAGTCCAGGGTGACAAACTAGATGACGGGCTGGGCTGGAGCAGGGAACCAAAAAGAATCCAAATGAATCAGAACATGACTGACAGAAAACTAACAGGGGGCATAAACATAAGAAACATCCCACAACAAACTGGCAATGCAGAGAACAAAGGGTGAATAAACACGAGAGAAAATAAGGAGGGTGACGAGAAGGGGCAGGTGAAACTAATGAACAAATAACAAGGCAAACGAGGTGTAGGGTTTCACTTAAGAAAGTGACATACGAGTGCACATAGCAATGGGAAAACACAAAGCCATGTGCAGTCACACAACACTAGTGTCAGCATCCAGCCACAAGACCAACCAAAGTGGCAGGATCCTGACACTAAAATTTAAGCCGGAAGTTTACATTAAAATTTTTAACCACTCCACAGATTTAATATTAGAAAACTATAGTTTTGGCAAGTCATTTAGAACATCTACATTGTGCATGACACGAGTCATTTTTCATACAATTGTTTACAGACAGATTGTTTCACTATTAATTGACTATAATCACAATTCCAGTGGGATAGAAGTTTACATACACTAAGTTAACTGTGCCTTTAAGCAGCTCGGAAATTCCAGAAAATAATGTCAAGCCTTTAAACAATTAGCCAATTATCTTCTGATAGGAGGTGTACTGAATTGGAGGTGTACCAGTGGATATATTTTAAGGCCTACCTTCAAAGTGCCTCTTTGCTTGACATTATGGGAAAATCAAAAGAAATCAGCCAAGACCTCAGAAAAGAAATTGTGGCCCTCCACATGTCTGGATCATTCTTGGGAGCAATTTCCAAATGCCTGAAGGTACAAAGTTCATCTGTACAAACAATAGTAAGCAAGTTTAAACACCATGGGACCACGCAGCCATCATACCGCTCAGGAAGGAAATGCATTCTGTCTCCTAGAGATGAACGTTTTTTAGTGTGAAAAGTGTAAATTAATCCCAGAACAACAGCAAATGACCTTGTGAATATGCTGAAGGAAACAGGTAGACAAGTATCTATATCCACTGTAAAACAAGTCCTATATCAATATACCCTGAAAGGCTGCTCAGCAAGGAAGAAGCCACTGCTCCAAAACCACCATAAAAAAGCCAGACTACAGTTTGCAAGTGCACATGGGGATAAAGATCTTACTTTTTGGAAAACTATCCTCTGATCTATCCTCTAATGAAACAAAAATGGAACTGTTTGGTCATAATGATCATCTTTATGTTTGGAGGAAAAAGGGTGAGGTTTGCAAGCTGAAGAACACCATCCCAACCGTGAAGCATGGGGGTGGTAGCATCATGTTGTGGGGGTGCTTTACTGCAGGAGGGACTGGTGCACTTCACAAAATAGATCATGAGGAAGTTAAACAATTTTAATGCAATGCTACCAAATAGCCTACTACATTTACATTTATTCATTTGGCAGATGCTTTTATCCAAAGCAACTTACAAAAGAGGAAAAAATAAAGCAAATCATCTTAAGGAGACAGTGGTACGAAAAGTGCCATATTACAAAGGTTTACAAGCATCAGAATAGTAGTATTCAAAATAGATTGAAGTGCAACAAGATTTTTTTTTAATGACTGGTTAAGTGCTCAAGGAAAATGTGCTTTTAGCCATTTTTTTTAAGAAAGAAAGTGAGTCAGCTTCACGGATGGATTTGGGAAGGTCAATCCAATAACATTGTATGATGAAGCCGAAAGTCCAGGAAGTGTTTTGGTGCCTCTTTGTATTGGTACAACAAGGTGATGTTCCTTAGCCATCTGCAGTGTTGTATTATAAAGCAGAAGGATTGAAACGACATGATTTGAATCTATGAAAAACCCATCCTTTTAAATCATGGAATTCTTCAACATCATAAAAATTAATGGACCAAGAATCAACAATCCTACTGAAGGCTTTGGACAATAAAATGGTCAAGGCATTCTAAACACCATATTTCAAAGCAAAAAGTGTCATTGGTCAGAAAGGCCCCTCAGCATGACCTTCTGAACTTCCACACAGAGTTAAAGTAGACTTTCCTTTGAAAGGTTTCCAAAAGACCATCAGATTTGCATGACTTGAATACCAACACATTTCATCTTAATCCAGGAACATTCTAAACAAAGTCACAGTACTTTACCGATTTGACCTTCTAAAATGTAAAATCCACAATTTATACAATACCTAGTCTTGCAAGATAATTCTGACAATTTCTTTGAACTGTGGTAACTGACAAATTAATGATTATAGCCTGATGTACCTCTTTAAAATGTGTATAATGTTTTATCCATGTTGTAGAACCAAGGAATTAACCAGTACGATTTGTAATCAGGGATTTTCATGTTTTGTTACCTACAAGTATAATATTCTTAAAAGAATGTAAAATTTAGTATGCAAACGTTCGCTTGGTTACATGAAGGAAGCTGATGACAATGACTATCATGTCTCTTGTACCATTCTCAAGATATAAAAGATAATGATTAAATATGCACTATTTTTGAGCAGGGGATTACTCTGAAACAAAGGACCATAAAATCAACTGTCGGAATGGACAGCCCAGTAGACCATGTGACTCTGAAAAGTCACTTAAAATTGGCGCAGGACATCTTTGGGGATGCGGCCAATTTCAGTTAAAATGTTTCCAAACAAGAAGAACATGCTTCTCTCTCTCTCTTCTCTCATCTTTTGCAGAATCTCAAAACGAACTCATTTCTAAATATTTTGTAGTCATTTTTTTTATTACATTAGTATAAATTCATGTAAATTTGGATTCATATGTTGTTTGATTCAGACTTTATGTGAACGAAAAGACACATGCCCATGGAATTTACCTCATTGGAAATAGGTAAATTAAAAAAATATCACTGTCCTGGACACAAAAGCGAAGTTTGTGGTGAATAATAGCCATTTTATATACTTTTGATGCATAAGCAATACGGAAAATATAGCTGCAAGCAGCAATATGGATTCCTCCTCAAAATGGCAAATTGTTTAAGAATTGTTCAGTAGAGGGATGGGGTTAAACCCTCCCGATGGAGGAATCCTAAAAAACACGTCTTTCTGTCTGAATCCTAAATGAAAAATTATGGCTGTGGCTGGATATGAACCTCTGACCCTTCTCTTACCAGCAAAACATCTTAGCCAAGTTGGCTATTCAGATTGCTGAATATTTCTGCTTTCAGTTTCGGTATAAAAAAACTAGTTGCTAGCATTGTCAAATTTGGCCCAAGTTCAAACAGCTGTATTTCAGTCATCTTTTGACAAATCAAGGTGGAATTTTGCACAGTATTTTAGAGTGATGTCATCTTGAAGAATCTTAGGATTGAAAAACTATCAGTCAAAATGACATTTGATTTGACACCTATATATTTAGCCAATATGGACATTTACAGAAATACGCCACTTTCAGCCATTTTGTGCTGTATTAGTCAACTGGATGTATGTTTTAAGAGAAGAGGATTTTTGTAGGTTTTTCCAAATTTTCACAGTACAGGAAAATCCATCATGAGTCTTTTTATTCCCAATGAGAAATGAGGCAAGTACACCAAGTTTCAGAAGAATTGGACAAATGGGGTGGAAATTACATCATTTTGAAAATGGAACTTTTGGGCGTGGCCTGTAGCGCACCCTATGGGCAAATGAGGGGCATTCTTACCCATTGCCCTCATGTATTAATGTGCCAAATTAGAACATTTTTGACCAGTGACTTTTTGATATCGCAAGGAGAATAATAATAATAATAATAATAATATTTATGTACACATTTAAATTCCTCAAATGTTTAAAAAACAAGATGCAGTACATATGAAAATTATAATTTGTCATATTGTCATATTCTGTATATTGCATACATCTACAGTAATTATTTTCATATCAGTAAAAACATTTATGAACACTTTCAGCATACAAATGTTCAGGATATATTATAATTTTCAGATCCGTAGCCTACAAGCACGGGGCAAAAACTAACGCATGGTTAGTTGTCACACGCGTGGTTTAAACGTTTCCACACACACTGGTTAGAAGAAACTGTCTGTTTATTTGTTGCCATATCAACAATGTGCAGATAAAAGAAATTGCGTGAAAATCCGCTAAACAGGGATTATTCAACGTCTGTTAAAAGTGATACACTTCCACCAGTTGGTGGCGCTACACTTTAGGACGAGCTTCCACCCCTGATGGTTTGTAAAGCTGCATATCTCATCAACTACATCTAAAAACAGCATGAAAAAGTACATTTGTCACAACATCATATTGGAGGTTGACCACACAGCCTGAAGCACGCTACCTAGGTCAATACTGAATGGACGGCTAGGTTTAAATGGGAGAGGTTTTGGTGCCTGTGAATCGATGTCAGAGTAGGAGGGATAAGAAACAGAATCAAGGAAGCATTTATGCTTTCTAACTGACTTGGGACCAGTGTGAGAATGGCCAGGCATACCCAAAATAATAAGAGTAACAGTGTTAGTGTTACTGTCATATGAGAAATAGAAACAAACAATACATACATATTCATACATACCCAGTTTAGGGCTGCACGATTTTAGCAAAAATCATAATTGTTGATTATTGCACTTGCTATTGTAATCGCGATTATTAATTCGATTAAAATATTAAATTACCGTGACGTCACAAAGTAAGCAACCCTGTGGTTCTTCGAAGTAGCAGATTTCAATGGTGGATATAAGCTGTGCTCCAGTTTCTTTTAAGAATCTTTTAAGCATTACATTGCATTGTATTTTATATTGTAATAATGATTGTTAAGGTAAGGCAAATAAAACAAATATATTAAATGGATATCTATGGTATGGAATAGATTAAATTATTGCTAAATTACTGCTTAAATTATTAGTTCACGTACAGTAAATCTTATGAAATATTAAATATTTAAAAAAAACTTATAACAGCCGATTTAAATCGACCAAGTTACTCTGTTCAGTAAGACCTTTTATGGAGAGACAGGGGACCATTAATCCCGTTAGATCTTCAATGGTAATCTTGTTCATGTAAGATCATCGTTACATAATTTTAGGCCTCAGTGGTTGCACTTTGGAAATTAAAAACAGTCATTTGCTATCGGAGTTTGTGAAATTCGTGAAAATGTTAAATCTGCCAATACCAGCTGCGTGGCAAATGGGTCTTATAAGAGCAGGCATGATAACAATGACAGTGATTCCTGACATAGGGCCTATGCTATTCTGGCAGACTTAGAACAGTTAAGCCGAATTAATTTATTGCTATTTTCTCATTAAAAACAAAGCTGTCTAATTAGCATAATAAATCAATTATATACACCAAGTCTGTGCCTTGATTACGGGAGCATTTTAGTTTTGTCATGTTGATGATTTTCAGTGTATCTACGTTCAAAGACAGCTGTGCAATATGCAATGAATCCAAAATAAATACAAGTTCCTTTTTGCTCTTGTTCGACAGTTTATTTTCAAGTGTCAGGTGATGTTTCTTCAGTATTAATTTTCTTGTACCACCACGAACATCTGGCTAGTTGTCTGTCCGATGAACGCAGCGGTCATGTCATTTTTTCCAGAAATTACTAGCATTACTCGTACAAATAAATTCTTAGTAACTAAAACGTTTTGATTTTCAATAAACAATATTGACAACATATGTTAAATAACGTGTCTTACCTTGAAAGGTCACCTCAGTTTTCAGACTCCCGGTTTTCGGGATATCCCCGCCTCTGTCTCCGCCCAGGCTAGGATGACGATGATGAAAATACATTTATTATTCAGGTCCAGTAACCCATTAACAAATAATTTGTACCTTTAGCTTATATTGTCATGATTATCTGGCAGTTTTCAGAAATAAAATCGGTGATTGGACGGCGAAGACACTGAGACAGGAACCATGGGAATAATTGTTCCCAAATTTGAATGCTCCAAAAGGTTCTAATCCGTCCATATAAACTATATGTTTTATTTAACAAAGATTGCATCCGCACCTCAGTTGATGTATATATTGATGTATATATTAATAGTTTGCATTTTTCTATGGGATTCGACTGGAAAAGAGCTCAAACTTAAACGCATCTTTAGTTGTTTATTTTTCGAAGTTCTCATGCAAGGTTGCCAGATTGCATACATTGAGTATGACAAAAGGCGAAATATTTCCTATTTGTGCAAGTATGTCTGCTTGGGTGGTGTCTGGCAACCCTGAGCAAGATCCCAGGGTGTTTGGAAATAATTTGGAAATAAAACAATGGAACTTGTTAAATAATATGTCTCTATTGGACATTTCTTGTAATTGCCAGTCAGAGAATTAACAGTGGATTGCACATGGATTTTCTTGTATTTTTTACATCTCATTTGCTATTTTTACTATATTTTATTTAAATAAAATTTAATAAATATGTTTATTAACATTAAACTTTAAAATTTAATTATGCCAAATACCTCAAAACATGTGAATATTCACAAAAAGAAATAAAGTCTTTTAATGCATTGTCATGCCAACAGTATTTAAGATATCAATAAACCCTTCAAGAATTAAAAATGTGTAACGCCTTGACGTTAATCTGTATTTTTTTTAAGCAATTCAGGCTAACATAATAGGGATTTTTCAACGTCTGTTTAAAGTGACACACTTCCTTGTTTGTGGCGCTACGATCCTGTCCCACAATAGTCACATAATGTGGTCAGCCTGCAAGGACAAACATTTGGCTCAATTTTTACGTTTTTATTTTTCTGCACGCAGAAGATATGAGACTTTTCCTTATTCCATTTTTGACATTATTTTATTGCTTCGCCATGGCAACACCGTTCGATAGGCTATATAAAAAAAAAAACCTTCCCAATTTAGCATCGTCAATGTCTTGGCATGATGTCACCCACATTTGGTACCTGTACCATTAAATCCTTGGGAGAAGTGTTTCAAATTCCTCATCATGCATTTTTCAAACAATCCAAAATGTCCAACTTTCTTTTGGGCAGAGCCTATGACTGTCAATGCGAAAGTTGTCCGTCCCCGTCCCCGTCCACCCCCCCCCCCCCCCCCCCCCCCCCCGTATAAAAACTACATATGCAGAAGCTGTGAAAACATGCAACAAAACGAAAGGGTTGAAACTAAATAACGTGGTAGAAGAACCCTTGAGAGAATCATATACAGGCATAACAAAATAACAAAACATCAAAGAACAGACAAAATGTTAATATAAATGTGTAATATTTGAAAATACACTGGTAGTCGACAAGGCTAAATTTGTGGCATTTATGGTAAAGCTTAACATTACTGCTAACCAGAAGAGATGATTAGATTGATTTAAAACCCTCGTGCGACCTTATGGACATTTTTGTCCTTTTCAGTTTTGTATTTTTGATAACTTTGCCTGTGTTAATGCTAACTGCATAACATTTTCCACAGGTGTGCATTTTTATTGGAAATTTAATATTTCACCTTCATTTACTTTAAAAATTTTATTTTGCACTAGGTACAAAAAATACTCCCACTTAGGGTCTTTTGGACAAAAATGTCCCCATTGAAACCCATTAAAACTGCGATTTTTAATCCCAGTGCCATTCAACTATAAAATGATGCAATCTTTCTTAACAGGCTTTCATTATGTTGGCAAGGCTTCAAAATTTAAATTTTTACTATTTTTTATCAGATGGTGCCATTTTTTCAGGTTTGGCATATAAAGCAAATTATCACTTTATTGTTGTTTACTTCTGTTTTCGGCTTATGCATATTATAGAGCCAATTAGATAAATAATTGTGTGGGTGTGTTGGTATGGATGTCAGAGTGTGGTTAGTATGTGTGTACTGAAAATTTTAGGTGTGTGTGTGTGTGAACAGTGAAAGAAAGAAATTATACTGTACTGTAATCATGTATTATACTGTACATGTAAATGAGATACCCTTGGCAGAGTCACAGCATTTAAAGGGTTAAAATTCTGAAAATAAATGAATGTTTGGTAATTATTATTAGAACTGATGCTAGTAAAAAATCTAAGTCAGTGAAAGTGGAAAAAATATTAATCTATAATATTTTTATGACACTTTTTTGACATGGACATTTTTGTCCTTTATGGGCCTGAGTGGTATTTTTGTTTTTTTTATCTGATACTGCATAAAAAAATATGATTGCATCAAAATTAATATTGTTGTTAATCATTGACATATCCAAGGCTGTAATATTTAAAGAAAAAAAATTCTGCTTAGAATTTAGTATATAGAAAATTATTATTATTATTATAATTTTTATAAATATCAACAGTGGCATTATGTAAAGAAACTGGCATTTAAAGGGTTAAAATTCTTGAAAATAAATGACTTTTTGGTAATTATGATTTGAACTGATGCTAGTAAAAAAATCTAAGTCAGTGAAAGTGGAAAAAAATATTAATCTATAATATTTTTATGACACTTTTTTGACATGGACATTTTTGTCCTTTAAGGACCTGAGTGGTAGTTATTTTTTTAATCTGATACTGCATAAAAAATATGATTGATTCAAAATTAATATTGTTGTTAATCATTGACATATCCAAGGCTGTAATATTTAAAGAAAAAAAATTCTGCTTAGAATTTAGTATATATAAAATTATTATTATTATTATAACTTGTATAACATCAACAGTGGCATTATGTAAAGAAACTGGCATTTAAAGGGTTAAAATTCTTGAAAATAAATGACTGTTTGGTAATTATGATTAGAACTGATGCTAGTAAAAAAATCTAAGTCAGTGAAAGTGGAAAAAAATATTAATCTATAATGCTTTTTTGACAAGGACATTTTTGTCCTTTAAGGACCTGAGTGGTATTTTTTTTTTTATCTGATACTGCATAAAAAAATATGATTGATTCAAAATTAATATTGTTGTTAATCATTGACATATCCAAGGCTGTAATATTTAAAGAAAAAAAATTCTGCTTAGAATTTAGTATATAGAAAATTATTAATATTATTATAATTTTTATAAATATCAACAGTGGCATTATGTAAAGAAACTGGCATTTAAAGGGTTAAAATTCTTGAAAATAAATGACTTTTTGGTAATTATGATTTGAACTGATGCTAGTAAAAAAATCTAAGTCAGTGAAAGTGGAAAAAAATATTAATCTATAATATTTTTATGACACTTTTTTGACATGGACATTTTTGTCCTTTCTGAACCTATGTGTAACTTTTTTTAATTGACGCACAAGGGTTAAGACCATAGTTGAAACAGTGGCTGAATTTCTGAATATTAAGGATGTGCCAGAAGAAAGCATTCACAACCTGCTGATGCATTCCGCTGAGGAAGCATCTCAGATGTCAAATCAGTATAATGGTGCTAAACATCTACAATAGAACATTAGAAGTATATTTGCAAATGGACAAGAACTTAAAAAGCACATAAAATATGCAATTAGTAAGTCAGAAATAAGTCTTCAAGAAACATGATTTCATAATGAATGGATATAGTCCTGTCAGAAAGGACACAAGTCAAGGAAGAGAAGTGATTACATTTATTAGAAATAATTTGACTATTTGATAATGAAAGAGTATCAAAGGAAATGGAGACATATAGAGAAGAAGGAAGTATTATGGTATTCAACCTATATAATTCATGTAAGTCTTTTTCTATTCATTGTTTTGAGAAAATCAATAAATCTAAAGGGCTGGAAATATGGTATGGGTATGTTAATGCACACAACACACTATGGGGTAGTATAAACACTGATACAATTGGCAAAGTTGTTGAGGACTTTACGGAAGATCGAATATTAGTATTTCTGAATGATGGAGAAATGGTGCTTTAAGCAAACTGCGAGTTATTTAAATCATTATGTATAACAAATAGTAATATCATAAATGAAAATGGATCTATAGATGAACAGACAGACAGCATGGTACCATGTAAACTCAGCAAAAAAAAAAGAAACATCCCTTTTTCAGGACACTGTATTTTAAAGATAATTTTGTAAAAATCCAAATAACTTTACAGATCTTTATTGTAAAGGGTTCAAACAATGTTTCCCATGCTTGTTCAATGAACTATAAACAATTAATGAACATATACCTGTGGAACGGTCAATAAGACACTAACAGCTTACAGACGGTCAGTATTTTAGGTCATAGTTATAAAAACTTAGAAGAGACCTTTCTACTGACTCTGAAAAACACCAAAAGAAAGATGCCCAGGGTCCCTGCTCATCTGCGTGAACGTGCCTTAGGCATGCTGGATGGAGGCATGAGGACTGCAGATGTAGCCAGGGCAATAAATTGCAATGTCCGTACTGTAAGATGCCCAAGACAGCGCTACTGGGAGACAGGAAGGACAGCTAATTGTGTAACAACACCTGCACAGGATCGGTACATCCAAATATCACACCTGTGGGACAGGTACAGGATACACCAGGAACACACAATCCCTTCATCAGTGCTCAGACTGTCCGCAATAGGCTAAGAGAAGCTGGATTGAGGGCTTGTAGGCCTGTTGTAAGGCTGGTCCTTACCAGACATCACCGGCAACAATGTCGCCTATGGGCACAAACCCACCTTCGCAGGACCAGACACGACTGGCAAAAGGTGCTCTTCACTGATGAGTTGTGGTTTTGTCTCATCAGGGGTGATGGTCTGAAGAGTTTACTAAAGGCAATCCGAGTGAGAAATCATGCATTTAAAACAATAAGGAGAAATCTTAGTTTACAAAATATATTGGAATATCAGAAATTAAAGCAAGTTGTCGCAGAACAATAAAAACAGCTAAGAGAATATTGAAGAAACTTTGTTCAACCATTGGGAAAGAGACCAGTATAAAGAGAAGGGGTGGTAAAGGAAAGTATACACCTATACCAGTGATGACAGAAAATGGATCTGTACTGTATATGCAAATGATAAGGACAATGCTAATTGAATTGGAAAGATGTTTGCTGAAGTATGCACACTGAATAAAGACAGTGAATATACTAATTAAAAAGATGAAATATTAAAAAGCTAACCAGATGTTAATATGCCAAGGAAACCATCCGAGGACACATTAGATGGTGATTTTAGTTTGGATGAACTAAACCTGGCAATTAATGGATGCAAAAATACAGCACCAGGAGAAGACAAAATATACTATATCCCGTTCAAACATATACCAACAGAAAAACGTAAAAATTTAGTAACAGTGTATTTTGATATTGAAAAGCTGTATGACACAGTGTGGAAAAAAGGATTAATAATCAAACAGTTTGTGTTTGGGGATACAAGGGAGGATGTATTCCTGGATATTGCAGTTTTTAATTAATAGGTCATTCAGGGTAAAGGTGGGCCAAGCAGTTCAGAAACAAAAAAAGAGTGTGGAGTACGACAGGTAAGTCTGTTTTGTTCAATATTTTTTAACATTATGATAAATTAAAATTTTTATTACATAGTATTAGGAATTGGAGCTGCTTTATATTCTGAAGATGGCACTTTATGGAAAAGAGGAAGAAGAACACATAACATCAGTGTGGCAGAAGTTCATATTTGGGTGAAAAGGAGGAAGCAGGACATGGTGATTTGAACTCAGGAATGTCTCTTTTTATTAACAGAAAATAAACATGTTCGCTTAAAGCGCAATTGTGAAGCTTCAATTCAATCACACAAACAGCTTGTCAGCCAGGCTCTCTCTGCCTTTCGTGGACTGGGCCATCTTTTATCTCACCCGACACTCACTGTGAACATGGAAATGGTAATTAGTCACAATTCATCTCAGGTGGATGTCCTTACACTCTCCCACTCCCCAGATAGGCGCTTGACAACACCCTCACCTCCAAACACCCCCACTTCCCGACTCAGGCCAGGGGAACTGTCTGGACAAAACCCCAAAGAAGATGAAGATTGTTCTTTGTTGTGTATTGATTGTGTAATGTTGTTCTTGTTTGTAGTAATCCATCTTAGTTAAGTCAAGTCAATTTAAATCTCTTTGTTCTAGTTTGTGTTGGTTATTCACTTTGTAAATACAGCACTTGATTTCTCACATCATCATCTTCGTTCTTCCTGTCTTCAGCCTGTCTCTACTTTACGTTATAACGACCACGAGAATGGACCCAGCAGTACAACTTCTGTATTTGCATCAATGGAGTCGCCTAATTGATGACTATGTAGTCAATTTTTGTGAGCGAGTGGCTTTCAATGATGTCGCTCTCAAGGACTGTTTTCGTGCTGGCTTAAATGAGCCTCTATGCTCCATGATGGTTGGAGGCAAAATTCAATGGACTCTGGCTTAGGTCTTGGACTATGCCCTGGTGCTGAGCGGTCTTTCTCTGTGGGAGTGGCTTATGTGGAACTCAGCACTCCCACAATGGCTTCCACATCAGAGTCGCCTGCCATGGTCCACATGCCAGCACCCATGGTCCATGAGCCAGTGCCCATGCCTGCCGCAGCCCATGAGCCAGCATTCACGCCTGCCACGGTCCACGAGTCAGCGTCCACTTCTGCCACGGTCCATGAGCCAGTGTCCACGCCTGCCACAGTCCACAAGCCAGCGTCTACATCTGCCACGTTCCACGAGCCAGCGTTCATGCCTGCCACATTTCACAAGCGAGTATCCACACCTGCCACGGTCCACGAGCCAGTGTCCACGCCTGCCACGGTCCACGAGCCAGCACCTACACCTGCCACGGTCAACAAGCCAGCACCTGAAGCCTCATCGGCCCAGAGCCAATGCCTGAAGCCTTGTCCGTACCAGAGCCAGCCACCTTGATCTCACTGCCTAAGTCCCCAGCCGCCTTGACCGCCGAGCCCTCTGAGTCCCCAGCCACCTTGACCTCTGAGCCTCCAGCAGTTCCGCCCGCTGAGCCTCTCTTTGTAATAGGTCAATACAATGCAAGTGAATAGTGGCCAAAAATGTTAAGCTCCAAAAAGCACATAAAGGCAGGCTAGTTAGCATAAAAGCAATCATGTGACTCCAGTGGTTAAATCCATGTTTTCAGAAAAGATATGATAGGTGTGAGAAACATGTCAATATTTGAGTTCTTTTTAACTATAAATCTCCACCTTATACAAGACTCCCTTCAAAGATTGAGTAAGCACTTTGTTGGAAAAAGAGAGCATAAGAGGTGTTTAAAACTGTTTAAAATGCAAAAAGTAAGACAAGGCTAAAGTTCTCAACAACCAGATTTATAAGCTTATCAATTTAAATAAATACTATTTCATAAATATATAAGCAACAAATATTAATATTTAAGTAATTATATTACAATCACAAATCAGAAAACTTAGTGTAAATGCTTCTTTGGCTTCTTTAGTTGGAGCAAAAGGGAACCTGCACTGAGGGTCAAGTTACCAATGCAGTCAAAATACATCACAAAAAGTTATATTAAATAACAGTTCCCATCAGGGCCGGACCAAGCCTTTATGGGGCCCTAAGCAGAATTTGATTTGGGGGCCCCTCAGTGCCACCAATATGATTGACTATTGTCAATGCTTGATTATTCACACAGTATACATCTAAATATTATCACACCCCTTATCAATTTTATTAGTTGTAACTGTGTTGCTTACATCATATCAATGTCTGCCCGGCATGATTTTACCATTCTACGTTTTATAATTGTAAGAGTGGCACACCTATATTTACCCAATCCTGTTGTCCCTCCGTTACCAGTTTTATGGACTTCCTAGAGAACAATTTGCAGCAGAAGACTGGTAGACTGGCAATATTTCTTTTTGAATAAGTGATCCAGCTCATACTGATTTTTTTTCCCAATGAATTAACTGTCTGTAGGTGTAGTGGTGGAAGCTTCGGCCATCAGGTTTTTCAGGGAACGTGAAGTTTCAGGAACGTGAATAGGCAGTGGCCCACCTGCTCAGTCCTTTCTAAGTCAGACAGGATAGATGACCACTCAGCTGGGTAAACTGGAGGAGCTGCTGATGGTAAATGGCACTGCACTTATATAGTGCCTTTTTAACCTTAACGGTATTCAAAGCACTTTACACTGTGACACATTCACCCATTCACACACACATTCATACACCACACAAGTGTCACATGCTGCCATGCAAGGTGCTAGCCTGCCATTGGGAGCAACTTGGGGTTCAGTGTCTTGCCCAAGGACACTTTGGTATGTGGAGTCATGTGGGCCGCGATTTGAACCACCAACCCTGCGATTAGTCGCAGATTAGTGGCCGACCCGCTCTACCAACTGACCCTGATCCATGGTGTAGGCTGGAAGTTGCTAAGGGAGTAGATTTACATTTACATTTATTCATTTGGCAGACACTTTTATCCAAAGCCACTTACAAAAGAGGAAAACATAAGCAAATCATCTTAAGAAGACAGTGGTACGAAAAGTGCCATACTACAAAGTTTCACTATCATCAGAATAGTATACAAAACAGATTTAAGTGCAACAAGAATTGTTAATTTTTTTTATTTATTTTTTTGTGACTGGTTAAGTGCTCTTGGAAAAGATGTGTTTTTAGCCGTTTTTTGAAGATAGAGAGTGAGTCAGCTTCATGGATTGAGTTGGGAAGATCATTCTACCAACGTGGTATGATGAAACTGAAAGTCCGGGAAAGTGTTTTGGTGCCTCTTTGTTTTGGTACGACAAGGTGATGTTCCTTAGCCGACCGCAGGCTTCTGGTGGGAACGTAGCTCTGCATAAATGTTTTTAGGTATGCTGGAGCAGACCCAGTGACTGTTTTGTATGCCAGCATCAGGGCCTTGAATTTAATACGTGCATGAACCGGCAGCCAGCAGAGAGAGACAAAGAGTGGTGTAACATGTGCTCTTTTGTTTCATTAAAAACCAGATGTACTGCTGTATTCTGGATCATTTGCAGAGGTCTAATTGCACATGCAGGAAGGCCTGTAATGAGAGCGTTACATTAGTCCAGTCTAGTTATGATAAGTGACTGAACAAGCAGTTGTGTGGCATGTACAGAGAGGAAAGGTCTTATCTTCCTGATATTGTAGAGTGTAAATCTACATGATCATGCAGTCTTTGAGATGTGGTCTGTGAAATTTAGCTCGTCATCAATGGTTGCCCCTAGATTTCTGACTGTTTGGAAGGCAACTCTGTAGTTGGACCCAGCTGCACGGTGATGTTGTGTTCAAAAGCAGGGTTGGCTGGAAAAACAAGGAGTTTGGTCTTGGCTGGGTTGAGTTGCAGGTGGTGTTCCTTCATCCATGCTGAGATGTCTGCCAGACAGGCAGCGATTCGAGCGGTCACTGTGGTGTCGTTGGGCTGGAAAGACAAGTAGAGTTGCGTGTCATCAGCATAGAAGTGGTAAGAGAAACCATGTGACTGGATGATGGGTCCTAATGACGTTGTGTATATGGAGAAGAGAAGTGGCCCAAGCACTGATCCCTGACATCAATACCAATGACCACAGAAGTAGAAGGACCTATAAGGAAATTACATTAATAATTATAATTAGAAATATTAATCTCAGGAAATTCTACAGATATTAACTTGCCACATCCGCTGAGGTTGAAACAGACA
This sequence comes from Moxostoma hubbsi, assembly GCA_032164185.1. Taxonomy (NCBI): domain Eukaryota; kingdom Metazoa; phylum Chordata; class Actinopteri; order Cypriniformes; family Catostomidae; genus Moxostoma; species Moxostoma hubbsi. The sequence goes on along the minus strand of JAVLUX010000008.1, from coordinate 21,006,719 downwards.
TGGAAGGAACAGCAGGATCAGTGGATGCAGGTGCTGGTAAGTGCTCCTCTCCTGCAGAGGATGGACCTGATGAAAGATGAAAATAATAATAATAATGAAAGCTAACCATGTTAGATGTCATATTAGAAGGTAATGCAACTGCCTGTCATAAACAAAAAAAGATCTCACAAAAGGCATGTTTTATCCATATAAATATATTGATCTGGGATTATTGAAAACCAGCGGTATCATCATCAGCAGTACCACTGGCACTTGGGGCAGGTGGCGATGGTTGTGCCCCATCTCCAAACTATTTCAACAGTGCTCCTAGGAAAGTTTCATTAGAGTACATAGTTGAAGGAACAGAATATTATTTTAACAACATAAATGATTATACACAGCAGCAAGCCATCTGTACACCTAAAACAACAACTCTTAATCTATAACTAGCTAATTGAGGCACAATTATATTGGAATATAATAGTAATGACCACAAAATGGTAGGCTAATGTAAATAATGTTAAGCTGCTATCAGTTCCAAGTTTATGGAACAGAAGCTTATTTGTATTACAAAAATATATACCCAGGAAAGTTGTTTTTACACAGAAGACAAAAACTTTAATCTAAAACTAGTCAAGTTGTATTATAATATATTAAGATGTCAAGGTTATTTATGGATGTTTAATCAAACATGTACTTTCATAAAACAAGAGTATATGCTACCTAGGCTATGTTAACTAACTAACCAGCTAATGTTAGCTCGTAACATAGCCTAGCTACTTAATATACCTTTATCTTGCTGTTTTTTTCTCTTCCTCTGTTTTCTTATTTTTCTTTTTTTCTGCACCAGAGTGATATGTCTTTTTTTTGGGACATTGCTGTTTTGCTGCAATGCTTCTGTCTCTTCAGTCATCTGTCTGTCTGTGCTTGCATCCTGCAGACCGTTAACATTATATTTGTATTATATTTTTAAATAGTTACAATTGTCCATTGACATAATATATCACTTATTATATATATATATATATATATATATATATATATATATATATATATATATATATATATTCATTTTTTTTGTGCTCTTGGGGGCCCCCTGGTGGCCCTAAGCAGCTACTTAGTTCGCTTATGCCTTGGGCCGGCTCTGGTTCCCATATATAGCACGTTAGATGATATACAGTATATTTAACATGATCACTGCAACGTAAAACATGACCAAAAAAGAAAAAAAAAAAAAACTTTAATGCAGTATGACAAAATATTTATTTGCCAACATGCTTTACAAACATTAAGTCTTAACATAAATGCCAACAACCATATTTAAAAGGGTAATTTTTCATGGTGGAATGTCATATATGCTTTCGGAATCTTTTATGAGTGTGCATTAAACTCAAACATAAATTCAAACAGTTTGAGCACTGAACTATAACTTATGTTTGTGCAGTCATTTCATGTACAATCTTTTACTATGAAAAAGTGAATTTGGGGTGATTTTTATGCTGCAAATGGCTCAAAACTGAACTTAAATAGCCTTAAAAAATTCAGATAACCTGAATAAAAGCAGAAATTAATATTAAAACTAAAAAGGTCAGATTTCATGGATGACTGAAAAAACAAATAGTAAAAATGCCATCTGTAATTGCAACTGGTTTTTACCCATATTTTTCCATTTTCTTCATTCATTCATTAATTTATTGCCACAGTAATTGATTAATAAAGCTTTATATACTTACACATCCTCATCAGGACAAAGACAAACCCTTATTGCCAAAACTGAGCATGTTTTAAGAACATCCCTAAGAGCATCAGAAAATAATGATTCATTCTGTTTCTCAAAATAAAAATAAAAAATCAGTAAAGCACTTTGGCTAAGATTAGAGGTTACCCGACACTTCCTTTTCAAACAGTCAGAAGAAATTAGAGATTTTATACAATATTTCTTTTTTTTACTGGGTAAAACAATGTCTGGATCAACATTTGTCAAGCTGTATTTTTTCAGCACTCCGTAGTAATACACACTATTACACCTGATGTGGTTGCGTGATGGGGCAGTTTTGGAAGAACTATAATCTATTCAAGGTAGACATGGTGTATGGTGGACAAGGGTAATACAATGTTTGCAGGAAAGTTGCATTTTCATCTTCTGGCACATGAACAAACACAATCACTGACACTGGGTTTCAGGAAGCTTAACTTTAAATATGCCTAGTTTAGAATCTTCATAAACCTTCATTAAGTCATCTGAACTGAGATAAATGTCTTGTTTAAATTCACGAGTAGGAAGCATTTAGATGCTAAAATGGAAGGTTATGTAACTTGCGCTGGAAAACATATTGAAGTGAGATTTATTTTAGACTCCCTGGACTCTGAAATGTTTTAATTGTTCCAAGAGCCTTCCCCTGACAGAGATCATTTAAGCAAGATATACAATAAAATAAAAAATCAACTGCAACTTCATACTTCTGTAACAAACATATCATGACAGATCTGACCTTGTTCCCTCATACTTGGCACGACTGGTCCAGCCTAATGTCCATATTTACGACAGCAACTTTATAAACTTTATAAGTAAATGCACTAGATCAAAAAAAACAAAAAACCTCTCGTTTATGCAGTGTTTCGCGCATTTCATTGTCATCATTACATGGCAAACCATAGGAGGGCAAAATGATTATGAAGATCAGGCAATACAGATGGCATTTAACAGTAATAGATATGCTTATGTAAGTGCTTAGAGTGGTGAGAAACACTGCATTATATAGTGATTTATATGGCTATTTGCTATGGCTTCATTTCTCTATTTTAATAACAAGAAATAATAAAAAAGCAATCTGAAGCACCAACATATTATCTTTACAACTATCTTATGCATACATAAATAAATGCAATTATAAATCTTACATTTAAGGGTGAAACACGTCAATTGGTTTTACTATGCAACTTAGTATATACAGACATGTTATGCATTAATGTACAATTCTTTACATTGTTGAAGCATTCCTGTTTAGTTAGATTTTCAAGTGCCCAGAAAGTAAAGTTTTCCTTGCTTGCCTGCAGCAGTACATTCCTTTTTAACAGCTGCAGATAACATTATTCAAGCTGCTGTTTGTAAAATAATTCTTAAGATGTTCAAATCATTTGTGGCACTGTCTTTGACAGTTTGATGATGCCTTTACAGGTCTTATCATCTTCCATTTTGCAAAAGCAACCATACATGCAAAACCTGTCTCCAAATAAGACGGAACAGTCCTCCAAAAGTGTCCTATAGTTGCAAAGTTTTTAACAGTAGGAGCATGATAGCAAGGCACAGGACAAATGTGCTGTCCTCCAAATCCTTTTCTAAACTAATTTAAAGCTGCTTTGTCTCAGTCTGTCTGATTGCCATATTATTCTCTTGTGCTTTCAGGAGGTTGGTGTTTGGGCTTTAACCAGGTCTGAGGAGATCTTATTTTTTGCGCAAGAGGTTGTGCATGTCTACTTTGTTCACAGTGTAAAAGAGAGAAATCATGTTCCCCTACAGTCTAGTTAAATGGAGTTTACAAAGAGTTCAGAGACCCAACCAAGTCCAGCAGCATTAATTTTGGATGTCTTGGATGATGACTTGTCAAATTTGATGCAACTTTGCACACAATTTCCTCCTCAGTGAGGCAGGAAACCTGAGTTTATCACTGCATGACATCCTGTGTATGACATGTAATGTGTCTGAAGCGCTCAGATTTTGGTTATGTTTGGGGTGCATTTGGAAGCAAGTGTTAAGCTCAACTCTGAAATAACCTGCTGCAGCATTAAGCTTTGATGTTTCATCCTTGACCATGTATGTAGGCCAGCAAATGGTGTTTGAGCACATTATGGTAGCATATCACAAATATTACAGCTCTTATATATTAAGACAGTCTAAGTGTACTGAGGTGTACTGCAGAAGTGCAAGAACTTGGCTATGAAAGCATGAGCTTTAAATAGTGCTGTGGTGCAGGTCTGTGATGATGTGAAAGAGATGTGTGACTGTTAGCACATCCTTGTTGCCTTTGGAGGAAGAGCAATGAAAGTAAAGTTGCAGTGCCTATCAGTCCTGCAGCAGCGCTTCCCTCCAGTTAAAGCTATGATTGGGTCCATGGGTGAGTGGCAGGATTGGAGGGTCCACAAGCTGCCACACACCTGTTTCACCCATCTCCTCACAGGCACAAAAGCCCAAGTAAGGTATCTGCAAGAGACACAGACAGAAATGGAGACAGAGAGATGAAGAGAGGGACAAAGAAATGAAGGGGAGAAAAGAGAGATGATGCATGTGCAAAATAATTCATAGAGAAAAAATATTTTCAAAATGCACAAGAGAACTGACCTTTCTGACCACTTGTACAAAGTCTTTAGTGTTCTGTGGTGCGAGTCCCTGTATCTGCCTAGTACATGCCTCCAAAGAGGAAGCATGGGCCACAATCAGCACTGTATTTCCTGTTTGAAGGGCACCACAACATGGTAAGCTTGAAACTTGCAAAACCTCTTTTATGCAAGTACACATAAACAAGTATCAGAAAATAACTTTTTATTTAAATATATTTTTATATTTATTATTTATTGTGAATTTATTTTTGTTTTCAATTCATTGTTTTTCTGGGCAATTTCACAATTGAGTTAAAACACAATTTTTGAACAATTAAATTTAAAGTTTTCCAGGACTCTTCTAATCTTTTGTGATTTTGGAACATTTTTAAAAATAGTTTTGATTCAGATTTGTTAATCATTCAGACTGATTTTAGAACCATTTCTACCAATAAACTGACAATAACCTACACAAAGAAGGATTTGCTCACAGATCAGACATCATTATGGCTTGCGAGAAAGTTGTACTCTACCAAAACACTACCTAAGAGCAATATTTCCATGATGAAATATTTTAAAACTGAGCGTAACTAGAAAATATATATATTTGCTATCAAAATTTCCATGACTTTTATCCAAGATTTAGTTCCTTCCCATGACTTTTACAGGCCTGTAAAACACAATTTTAACTGATACTTCTAGGCTTTCCAGGACTGTGGAAACCCTGATATTTTATGTGTTGTCCATTTATGTCAAATATTTCAATTAAATCAGTTCATTAAAATCCTCACTATGGTGTTGAAACCTGTAATTAGATAAAACTAAACTAAAATATTGTGAAATGTCTAATAAAAAAAATAAAGGAATTCAGTGGCATTATTCGCCCTCCACATTTTAAACATCTGGGGCATTTAAATCAATTTTGATGGCATTTTTGCAGAGAGCTCTGGTTCATTTCTGACTCTGACACAAACACAATTACACACACGCTCATGACCTACCCAAATTATTGCACTCTGACAGTATTTCACGTGTCACTTGGAAGCTGCGGCTGATGTATGTTTCATAGGACTCTGACACAGCCAGTTTACTGATGGGTATATGAGGTCTGGATTGGAACAAGACAACTTAGAGGAATTGATTTATTTACTGTAACTGAATAGTGCTGGGAGACATAAAACATTCATACTATCAGACCTATTCACTGTGCAACTTCAGAATCCATTTGCGAAATAACAAATTATGCAATCCATAAAAAACATTACAATAAAAAAGTGAAGCAAAAAAAAAAAAAAGAACATCATTTCAATAAAATATATTTAGGGAACACAATTTCATGTATACTGTATGTTCTCTAGGTATCATGTACCTGTACGTTGTATCCACACCGAGGTTAGCAGCTGCTAAGTCTGCATGGGGGATCCAGGCAGGTAACGAGGTTCCAGATACCCATTTAGTCCACTCAAACAGACCAGGCTCAACTCGAATCTTAGTCTTTGTATCCTGTTGAAGACCTGAAAGACAGCGTCCATAATAGTGAATGAGGCATATGCGAAGAAATTGTTTTAGGGTTGAAACTGGCATGGATCCTGTGAAATGATACTGATCACAATCCTTGCCTCATAATGCATTCATATCAGCAAAACATGTGATTCATGAAGGAACTCAAGATAGATGAAAGAGAGATGGAGGTTTTATTATACCTCTGAGGATATTATAGGCTGTTTGCACGCAGCGCAGAGATGGAGAACAATACACAAAGTCTATCACTGTATGACTCTCCAGCAGGGCCTCCCCTATAAAACAATTACACACAAACACAAATTAAAAGTGATGCCTTGCATGAAAAGCAAATTAAAGGTGAATTTAAAGGTAAAGTTTTATGGTGCTGCTTGTGGCAAATAAATGAAATCCTTAATCTTTAATGGCATTAGTAGTAGTTTAACATATGTAAAATAGAAAGAAACTCATGTAATCTTGTTATTAATGGGTATTTAACAGTGACGAGGGACTGACCAACTAAACGAGCTTGTGTGGATCCAAACACAGTGATAGGGCAGTCCTTATCATAGTCCCTGTACCCCCCAGTCCTCGCTGGGAGACTTGGCGGCATATTGAGGTTAGACCGCACATACCGACCTGCTCAGGATGCAGCAAGCACACACAAACGAATGTTAACACATCCCTAAACTACACATAAATTTCCAGTTACAAAGATTTAAAACATTTAGAACAGAAGAACAAGCAAATCAAAAAGATTTAAACTCAGACCTTTGGGATCAAAGCACTGAGTGATCCAGTGTTTCCCAAAAACTACATCCATTCTCTCACCATGGCGACAAACAAACAAAGTTCTCTTAGGCAAACGAGACTGATTGGGTCGTAGCATCTAAAACAGCCCACAAATATTTGAATAAGACATTATGCATTTAAAATTCTTTTAGATTATGTCAAATCAACTATACAGTCCTCCTCAAGCTTTTACCTGCATAGGCTGGCATAGGACACTAAGACTGGTTGGATCAATTGGAAATGAGTCATCACGACCATCAAAGTGAGCATCAAGAAAAAATCCACCCATAGCACCCCTGCTATTGGAAGGGGGGGTCCCATTTAGGAAAGAGAAAGACCTGAAAAAAGGTACATGAAATGAAGTAATAGAATGTAGAGAGCTAATAAAGAGGTACATTTGGCAGTTATTGTTTCAATGGGATGGTTCACCTAAAAATTTTAAATCTGTCAGCATTAATCCAAACCAGTTTTAGTTTAATTCGTTCATGTTCCACAAAAGATGTTAGTCACCACTGATTTGTCATTACATCTTTTTTCCATCCATTGAAAGTGAATTGTGATTGGTTGACAGTACTTCCTTACATCACCTTTTGTGTTCTTTGGGGAAAAAGTCATACAGGTTTGGTACAACATGTAGGTGAGTGAATGTTGCAGAATTTTCATTTCTGGGTGAACCAACCCTTTAAATTGTTGCATAATGTTACGATAGTATTAGTAACATGAAATACCTCTTGTGATCTAACTTACCCATGAAAGACCCAAGTGTCACACTCATCTGCCCGACTGACATAATTTTCTGGCAGTAGTCCAGATAACCCAGTACTCATAGAGGTCCCATAGACCCAGCCCTCACTGGCAGTGGCCTGTTCTATGGACGACATGAAGATAAAGTCAGCAGGCACCAGCTCCAGTTCATCATCATTCTGAGGTGCGTAAGGGTACATCACCCGCAGGGTCTGAAAACAGAGATAGAAAGAGATAAAACAAAGGCCACTGGGTCAAAAGATCAAATATATAGTGGATAGTGGAGATTTACTTCTGAAGACATATATTTAAACACTGGAGTCATGTGGATTACTTTTAATCTCTTCATTTCTCGCTTCATTTATGTGCTTTCTGAGCTTCAAAGTTTTGGAACCCATTGACTTGCATTGTAAGAACCAACAGAGCTGAGGAATTCTTTTTAAAATCTTAATTTGTGTTCTGCAGAAGAAAGAAAGTCATACACATCTGAGATGGCGTGAGGGTGAGTAAATGATGAGCGAATTTTATTTTTTGGGTGAACTATCCAATGTGTTCTCATAAGGCAACATTTTATAAAAAATGTAACATTATGGTAAGTGATACTTTGATTCTCATGACTGATTCACGTAGGCTGCATTTAAAAGTATGTAAACACAAATTTTCGTGGTATAATATAGCACAGACATAAGCCAGAGAAGACTTCCTGTGGCCATGGCATGATTATATTTATACAGATATATAGAATTTCTTTGTTTTAAAGCTGCCCATAACTAATTCTATAGGAGCAGTTTGCATCCGAACTGCTCTGTGTTAAAGCATTTAACATTCAAATTTCAGTTGAGTGAAGTGCGATTAATTTAATATACACTGCATTAAAAAAAAGTCAGTAAGTGCGCTTAGGCAGTGGGATTATAAGACTAGTCTTCCACTGGCTATGGCATGATATACAGGGTGAAATACTCACTCAGTTTACTTGCTGGATATTTTTTGTTTTGTTTTTTTGCACCATTCTTTATACACTCCAGAGACTGTTGTGCATCAAAATCTCAGGAGATCAGCAGTTATAGAAACATTCAAGCCAGCCCATCTGTCACCAACAACCATGCCATGGTCAAAATCACTGAGATCAAATTTTTTCACTATTCCGATGGTTGATGTTAATATTAACTGAAGCTCCTGACCCATATCTGCGTGATTTTATGCATTGCACTGCTACCACACGATTGGCTGATTAGATAATCGCATCAATATGTAGGTGTACAGGTGTTCCTAATAAAGTGGTCAGTGAGTGTGTATTTATATACAGCATATATACATATATATTGATCTAGGCTGTCCACAAAATCTTCATGTACAGGTTTTGTTGATGCCAAATGAAAAACCTAGGACTAGTTCACAAAAGTAGTTTTTTTTTTTTTTAAATAATCTCAAATATTTAACGAACAACTTGATTGACACCAATGGTTCTTAAGGCAAAGTTGTTCAGAATGAGGGGAGCTATCATATGATAAGAATAACATGTGTCTCTGTGAAACATTGCAAACTATCCAACCATTTATATGCTTGTAAAATGCAATAGCGCCTGCCGTCATTTGCACAGACCTCTAGGGCCAAGAGACAAATAGGCCCACCATGTTTTGTTCTGATCTGCCTTTTTTAACCTTGTCTAATACCTGCTGAAAATAGATTGGTCTATGGCGACTATGTTTTTCAAGATATGTGACTGTCCTCATAGACCTTGATGGAACCATGGACAAAGACACTGCATGCAAAATTTCAAGTTGATCATGAACGGTTTTATAGTTAGAGCTACTTTATGTTTGTAATTGTTATAGGCCACCAACAGGCAGAAGTGTGCAATTTTTTTCATGTATCCTCAAATTGACACCATAAATAAGTGTACCAAATATGGTGAAAATGTCTTATTCCGTTCAAGAGTTATAAACATTTAAAGGGATAGTTAACCCAAAAATGAAACTTCTCTCATCATTTACTCACCCTCATGCCATTTCAGATGTATATGACTTTCTGACGATTTTTAGAAGATAATCTCAGCTCTATAGATCCATACAATGCAAGTGAATGGTGATCAGACATTTGTAGCTCCAAAAATCACATAAAGGAAACAAAAATAATCTATATGACACCAGTGGTTAAATCTTCAGAAGCATTATAATAGGTGTGGGTGAATTTCACATGAAATTCTTGTGATGCGCCCTGAAACCAATCAAGAAACTACTGGGATGTGACTGTTTTAGCACCATTTCTGACAATGCAAGTAACATAAACCTGTCAAACTATGGCTCCAGTCTGCCGTACGCAATTGAAAATACAAACTGCAACTGAATCTCTGAAACTGAAACAGAGATATATTAATGTGGCTCGTTGGAACTTTTTATTTTGCATAGCTGACAATATATGTTTATTCCAAAGTACTACGTTTTAAATTAAAATCAGTTTTATTGAGAGTTGAAAAATTATTCCCTTGCACCTCTGTGAATAATTGCTTAAAAAACATTATTACCTTTAAGAAGTTACCAAGAGAAACTGATAATGACATTAATTAGACTACCTCATGATTGGCAAATCGGATGTCCCGTGACAAGAGTACAGCTTGCCAATCACAGCCCAGGGTTATGTCTACACCTTTGGCAAGTTTCTCTAATGATGTTAGATGATTGGATTGGAAGTGGTAGGCCAGAGTTACATGAAGCTGCTTCTTATGGGGCTCCACATGAACATCTGGAGGGAGAGAAAGGAGGAGGAATGGGAAGGCAGAGGGGAAGATGGAACAATAAGGTAAAAAAAACTAAGTACCATTAGTTGAAAAAGGGGTTTGTTGCTCATGTCATAATAATTTATAGCTAGGCAAAACAACAAACAACCTCTCACCACACACCTGCTTTGGAAGCCGCTTCAGTTGCAAAGTCTGTGGCAAAGCTCTTGATCACCTCAGCCACCTTCTCTTCAACAAAGAGGCCAATGAAGTTAGAAGATGAGTAGAACTCCAGGGGGAGGGGGGAAGGAAAACGTCCTTTCCACTGGCTTACCACTGTCTGCAGAGCTTCACTGAGGGCATCTACCTTACTGTCTGCACACTAAAATGAGAGAGAAAGAGATACAGTCCTACAGTGAGACTGCCAGGAACACAGAACTTACAGATCAGAGGGCCTGAGACGGTTAGATCAACACACTGTACAGTTTACTGCATGATGACCCACATCTGGCCCTATGTTATTGATAAGTGCTCTGACCATGAAGAACTGGCAAAGGGTTATGTGAGGAAAGATGTTGTGGGCTTTGTTCTTGCCACATGTGATGCGACTCTGTTGCCAGAAGTTGGAGAGCTGGTTCAGGAGTGGGCCGCTGGGTTTCAGGTACAGCACATACTCCCTTGGTAGAGGATCATCCAGGAATGGGTCATCTACATGAGAGAACAACCTGCAGAAAATGGATATCCATTTCATATTTGATATATTTTGCCAAGATATCATGAATATATGAGGTAATTACTACAACATATAATGTGGGTTGGAAATTAATCACAATTGGTTGAATTTCAATCAATAAAATAAAATTACATCAAATCTTAGAACCTGTTCTTTTTAAGGAAATAACATATGAATGATACTATACAGACAAGAGTAGGTGGACACCCAAACACCATTTCCGTATGTGCTTGTTGAGAATTTAATTTCATTGCCCCATTCAGACATAAAAGCATTAGTGAGGTCATACACTTGTTGGGGCCTGGATTGTAGTTGGCACTCAAATTCACCCCAAAGGTGTTTAGTGGGGTTAAAATCTGGGCCTTGAGCAGGCGAGGATAGGCGTCGTGCCCAATTAAATGTTTGAGCAAAGAGGATTTTGAATGGATTTTCTGAACTTCCAAAAACATATTTGTACCTTCGATAATAAAATTAAATAACTGCATGTAAAAACAATTTAATAAATTACAAGTCTGTGGCAGAAATCTTTTTTCACATGTCTAAATTCTGTCAGTCCAAGTCCAATCGTGTCACACATGTTCCGCTACACACAGCGTACAGTGGCTGCTTAGGAGAAATCAAGCAGCACTAAGAGAAAGCTTGGCATTATGGTAATAAAATCTAATTAATTGCATCAACTTCAGTGCAGTTAATTTTTGCCAACTATGTCTGATCTCTGTGGAACAGTGTAGAAACGTAATGTAATAAGAAAGCATAATGTAACAACTGCACATTATGTATTAAGTTAAATTATATAAATGTTCATAATGTAATAAAGTTTTTTGCATAATGTAATAGATTTATTATGGGAAATTGAAAACATAATAAACTCACTGTAGCAACTCATAATGTAATAAAAGTACATACAGTAATGTCAAATCAGCTCATAATGTACAGTATAAAAGAAACTATGATTAAAAAATAATAATTTTCTTTCAAAAATGACGTTAGGAGCACAAAACATAATGATAAATGATACATTATGAGTTGCTACAAACAGTCAATAAGGTTTTTTTAATCAAATATAGATTATTATGTCTATGTTTTTGTTTGATCTGTCGCTGTTCATTTACTTAGGTGCTGAAATGCATTTGACAGATTTTGCGCCATCTTTACACTCTCTTGTCTTCAAGCTTAAAGAAAGCAGCAGCTTATAGGGCTCTATTTTCGTGAGTACACAAAGCGCAGCGCTACGTGCAACCACCGCTATGTCAATTTTCGCTAATTCTAAGTACAAATTTCATTCCAGCGCAAGTGGGCATGGGTGGGAGTGTTTGCGTATCTGTGGGTGTATGCGTGCAAACTGTGGGTGTATTGTATGGTAATGAAGTGGTGCAAAGCACAATTTGCTGTTTTCCAGAGAAATAGGTCATTGCGATAAGATGTTTCAAAAGCATGTCTGTTTTCAGTTCAACCTCATTGCAATGCAATTCAGTTCCTCCATTTGCAGTTTGGAGATTCTATCAGCAGGTGGTAATAAAGTTAATGTCCAAACTCTGAAAATATAGTGGAACATCAAAATATGTCCCTGACGATCAGAGTTGTAGCCGTCTTATCTAATTAAAGTTTATGAGATTTAGGTCTTGGTTTATTTTTCAATTATTTATTAATTCAATTATTATTATGTTGATATTTACAACTGCATTTATGCTCTAATTTGTATTGGTATTTTTCGACCTGTTTTCAAAAACAAAAAAAAAACAAAATCGACCAGAAGTGAAATGCGTGCTGATGCAACCACTGTTAATACTAGCCTTCATTTGTGTGTCAGTGGAAAATTATTTATAATACTTACATTCTCATACATACATATAATTTAATGGCACGTACTTCCAAATTCTGACAAGAATAACACTTCCATGCATATAAAAGAAATGTGTCACTGTCAAATAAATATGCCTGATATTCATAAAGGACAGAGTTAATGCAAAAAGAACATAATTTTCAATTCTTCTAAATAATTGCAGACAGACCATTTACACTACCAACTTCTTACGAATGTGCTGTCTTTGTTTATATCACTGGTGCTTGACAGGAAATAACATATACAGTATAATAGGACAGACGGTTCAATAACAAGAGATTATCCTCCGGATTAAATTGCACTTAATACAGCCCTTAAGCGTGTTGCATGAATAATTTCACAAAACCCACTTACGCCTAGACTTAGCGCATAAAATACCAAAACTTCATGGCCATACCTACTGGCTTTGCAAGTATGATTTATGGTATAGCGCTGCGCTTAGCACTAGCACTCTTAAAATAGGGCCCATTGTCTTATTTCGGTGTGAATCCTCTCTTTTTCGGTCATTCTAAAAACTTTAAGTGACGAAAGGCAGTCTAACATGTTTCCTCAGTAGCCGCAGGTTCAGTATTTTCAATAGTAGAAAGGCAGTAAAGGGCTAAACGGATCGAAGCAGCAGTGCTTGTGTTCACAAAACATCAGCCGCTTTGTTACATCAATACTTACGGCACACACTCACAGTGTGTGCACACACAGATAAAGATATTGTATCTTTTTGCAGCTGCTGCACGTCATTGAGCAATCAGACATGACTTTATCAGCCAGCTTTTAACTTATATTATGTCAGTTCCCTTAAGAACGATTGCTCCCAATTCCCTACTGTAGTAGTAGTCTATTGTTTGGGATTATCATGGGAAACAAAGAGGATACAAGGAGTATATTATAAATTGCATAATAATACTGGCTAAATTATTTATCCATAAAGCTTATTTTAAGAAGCCCCAATCTGTTTTCAATTGAAATTGCGGTGGCTGAAATCGGTGCCCCCTCAAAAAGAAAATGAAGTGACTATTTGCACTCTGGTGTAAATAGCATCTGGAACACAGTGTAGCTATTTGCACCCAAATTGTCCGGTGGAACAAAAGAACTATAAGACAAACTAGACAATAGGTGTCACTGCAGTGGTGTGGGGTGTGAATGTGTAGTCTTGTCCTAACGACCCTGGTTCGATTCTGCCTTTTGTCCAACAATTTTTCAATTATTAATATTTCCTTTAATACTACTTACAATAATAAATAAAAATACATTTATAGGTTGATTTCATTGCAGTGATTTGGTCACGGTGAATATCGGGGGAGTGCAGAGAAGTGTCTGATCCAGAGGTGGGGACTGTCTATCGCACTCATTCCCTCCTGCGTCTCAGCATCACTTGTGTTTAGATTGCATTGCTGTATTACTATAGTAATATTGTTGTAACCATGTTTTTTGGCAGAAACCATAGTTTTAAAGCAATTAACCATGGTGTTACTACAGTAATATGGTGGTAATATAGTAACCATGGTTAATTTTGTGGTTACTATAATTTTTTAATGATGAAACTATGGTTACTGTAGTAAAACTAAGGTTATTTTTTTAAAGGGTAGGTTAGGGTTAGGTTTAGGGGTAGAGGCTGTTGTAGTGTGTTTGTGGGACTCTAAATAAACACGATAAACACACTGTAGTGATGTCCATATCCATGTATGTTAGTATCTAAATATGGGTGCAAATAGTATCTGACACTATTTGCACCAGGGTTGGGGTGCAAATAATATCTGCCACTATTTGCACTGAGGTGTAAATAGCATATACCATTATTAGCACCAGGGCACAAATAGCATCTGCCAAGAAAAACAAACAAAATAGGTGTATGACGCCCCTGCAAGGAAGATCTTGCACACCAGATTCAATGAACTATTTCTTTATTGACCTTGTTTTGTGCACAGGAGCATTCATGAACATGCTATTTCCACAAAGTTGGAAGAACATTATTAATAATAATTATTAATTATTAAGATTTGTCTTCTCTTAAATTAAGGGACCTAGCAAAATCTGTTGATTAGGAGGGGGTGTCCTCATACTTTTGGCCATTAAGTGTGTATCTGAACATTGGTAGAAATACTATCTCACTGGCCAGCAGAGAGCAGCAGTAAACCATTAAATGTTAAATACACATTAAGTTAAGATTAGGTAAATGATTACTTGTGAACCTGTCTCATAGTATAATGTTTCTTTTCAACATGTGTGTGGCTTTAAAATGTATCATACTATCACGTCAAGTGTCTGTATATCAAAATGGTTCAAATGAAATGAATGGCTGTCAAAAACTACATGGGTCACAGAGCATGTATTTATATATGTGGGTGTGTAGGTATTGTGGGTATATGCAAACTCACCAGTCACAGGCTGCTTGTACATTTCTGCCCCCAGTCGAAACCAGAGCTTTTAACCTATAACAAACATAAAGGACAGAGAGAGAGAGAGAGAGAGAGAGAGAGAGAGAGAGAGAGAGAGAGAGCTCAATTGCTGCACTGGTCACAAAATCAATGGCCTCCTTTCCGGAGGATGTTTATCTCTACATTAGTGCTGAGGAGTTTGCTCAGAGATCTTAATAGGAGATCACTGAGATGCTCTTCTTCTGTCTCAGCCTCTATGTGTGAAACATTATTTATCACATACAAAATCGCATGAAGGCTAAACAAACTCGGTGTTAACCCTACGTACCACATCCTTTCCCCATGAGCAATCCTGGAAAAGTGATTAAATAATCACTTGTTTACTGGCAGTTGTGAATAATGAGGAGCTTTTTTTTTTTTAATTACATTTAATATACATTTTTTATAATTAAATAAATTAATATGGTGTAACAATTATATTTTTGTCTACAAAAATAATTACAAACATTTAAGCATACGCCTTCAGATCAAAATATTTTTAAGAACACAAGAAACATTTCAGTCAAGTGTTTCAAAACCTTTGACCGGTAGTGTACACACACACACACGCGCACACACACACACACACACACTCACACACATATATGTGTATATTTGTACATACAGTATGTGTACTTATATACTGAATATAATACTGTATGTGTATACTGAATATATAGGATGGATGGACATTATATATTTTAATATAGTATGGTATTTTAATATAGTTAAACTTGCAGATCATTTATTATATTTTTATTCTGTATGATAAAGAGCAGGAAATACCTATAAAATGCTTAATACTCCAGTTTATTACCCAAATCTTACTCATTTAGCAGGTGTAAGTGTTAAAGAGTCTGTAGTGGAAAAGTAATATCATTTGGTCTGTGGTTTCAAAAACTGATGAAAAAGGAAATGTGTGTCATCTCTTTCAGTTCATGAGACACTCGCCATACTTTCCTCACTCTGTTTCTTTATCTCTAGCTCACCTTTATTCTCTTGTTCTTTTTTAACAAATGAAAGAAAAGGTGTAATTAAAAGCAATCTGACACACATGCAATAATTTAGGGCCACACAAAAAGGCCAGCACTAATGCACCCTCACACTCAGGGTTAGTAGAAGTCTTCATACTCAGTATACAAAATCTTCTCATGTGTAGAATTACATTTCTCTTCTCACATATGTACTGTAAGACTGCACATAATCTAATCTAAGGTCACGCTAAATTTACTATGCCATATCACTATGCCATGTCAAAAGGCTTTTTTCCAAACTGATTAAATTAGCTTTTAAATCCAATTAGGGGCTTTTTATAAAAGCTCTAAAAATCATACACTCACACTGACTCTCTGGGGAAATTAGATGTTATGCACAGTGCATTTGTGAAACCATGGATTAAAACTGAAATTCAAACTGACATTTGAAGAAAATGACAAAAGCAGCAAAAAAGAAAAAAAAAAAAACACTCCCAAAAGGCATCGTTCAACTAAAAAAACGAATTCAGTTATTAATTACTCTCACATTATTCCAAGCCAGTATGACTTTCTACTGTGGAATACAAAAGGAGATGTTATGCAGAACACACCCTCAGACACCATTTACTTTATTGAAAAAAGATGCAATACGTCTCCTTTTGTGTTCCACGGAAAAAGGTCATATGAGGGTAAATAAATTATTACATAACATTGATTAGTGAGTGAACTATCCCTTGAAAGAAAAAATAGGAAGAGCAATAAATTTTCTAGGATGACTATTGATTAGGGATGTGTTGATCAGGTATGAGTAGTCAAAGGAAATACAATTACAATGTTGATTCAATGTAACCACAGACATTTGATTTCATGTTACTTAAAAGAGTTGAAGTTATATGACGCATTTATGCAGCAATAAAAATGACTCGGAGCAACATTTCACAACAACTGAGAAAAACCATGACAAGACATAAGAAAAGAGAAGTCACATGTCAAAGATGACAGGAATTATGCAGATTATGCAGATTTTTCAAAGTACAGGAAACCTCTGGTGATCAAGCGGTCCCCATTTCACGCTTGACAATGTTTCCATGTATTTAAGCAAACTAAGAATATGCAAATGTTTAAATATATGTTTTTAGCAGATAAACCAAAGCAAGCTACGATACAGATTCTACCGACGTCTGGGACCTGTTGGATTGGATGGTGAGGGCATTACCCCCAGAAATGTCCGGGAACTTGCAAATGCCTTGGTGGAAGAGTGGGATAACATCTCACAGCAAGAACGGGCAAATCTGGTTCAGTCAATGAAGAGGAGATGCACAGCAGTGCTTAATGCAGCTGGTGGCCACACCAGATACTGACTGTTACTTTTGATTTTGACCCCCTCTTTGTTCAGAGACACATTATTCCATTTCTGTTAGTCACATGTCTGTGAAACTTGTTCAGTTTATGTCAGTTGTTGAATCTTTTTATGTTCATACACATATTTACACATGTTAAGTTTGCTGAAAATAAAAGCAGTTAAAAGTGAGAGGACGTTTCTTTTTTATACGTTTATATACTGTATATGTGTGTGTGTGTGTGTGTGTGTGTGTGTGTGTGTGTGTGTGTGTGTGTGTGTGTGTGTGTTTATGAGCTGTATTGTGTTACAGGCAATCTCCTCCTCTCTTCCCCTCTGGTCAATGCTCCAGTCTGGAACTGAATGATTTATTTATAACCTGTATTTCCTGTGTAGCATTTGAGAGGGATGAAGTGGCTGGCCCAGATAGTACATTTGTTCCCCTTCTATCACTCACTCGACGTTGTGTCAATGTAGTGACACTAGGGGTCGCTCCTGTGAGCCCCAGACATCTCTGATCTTTGAGAAAAGGCCAATGAAAATTGGTTAGTAGAATTTGCATGCCACTTTCCCAGACATAGGGGTATATAAGGAGCTGAAATGCAACCACTCACTTCACACTTCTTCTTTGGACCCGAGCGGTTGTATTTCACAGATGGAAAGCGGTTGTATTTCACAGATGGAAAGCCACCCCAGCGGCTCCCCAGTGGCTCCACAAATCCCCCACGGACCTCCCATTCCCCTGCACACCCCAGTCGAGTTCTGGGATGAGACCACGGGCCCATCTCAGGGTGGGTTTGCGGTCTCATTCAGGGCTCGAGAAGAGGATGAGCTATCGATTGCAGCATCGGAGAGTGGGTTCATCATCTCTGATGCGGATGACTTGACTGGACTCCCACCCTCGGGTGCAGTAGCCCAGTCGCAGGCTGACATGGAGCTGGCGGGCTGGAGTGGAATCCTCCAGGCCAGAGTGCCGCTCACGGCCATGCTCCACCCATGTTCCATACTTCCCGGAGGTGCATGAGGAGCTTTCCTGATCATGACGGGCACCTTTTACTGCCCGAACCCGATTCGCGAACTCCTCAGCTCTCAGTACCCTCAACGGTGGGGCAGCAAGGGAGTACTCAGTGATCCCTCAGCTGGATCAGGCAGTCGCAGTGCAAATGTGCCGCAGAGCGCCGCCACCTTGCAGAGTCGTCCGAGGCTCCCGTCCAAGGCCAGTAGGCTTAAGTCATAGCTGGCGGATAAGGCCTACAGCGCTGCTGGATGCGCCACCTCTGCCCTGCATGCCATGGCACTCCTGCAGGTGCACCAAGCCAAGGCACTTAAAGAACTGCACGAGTGTAGTCCTGACCCTGGACTAATGTAGGAGCTGCGCTCAGTGACAGATCTCGCCCTCCGGGCAACAAAGGTCAAAGCGCGGTCTCTCGGGCAGGCGATGTCCACTTTGGTGGTCCAGGAATGCCACCTTTAGCTCAACCTGCTCGAGTCGAGAGAGGCCGACAAGGTTCGATTCATTGACGCCCCCATCTCTCAGGTTGGCCTGTTCGGCGACACCGTCAGAGACTTCGCCTGGCAGTTTTCAACGGTGAGGAAGCAGATTGAGGCTATTCAACACATCCTACCCCGAAGTGGCACAAGATCCCTGTTTGCTCGTTGCCATGGGCTTCCCCCTGCAGAGGTAACACCGGCTCCGCCACAGCTCTCTGTTCAGCCATTGGTCTTACCTAGCATTCCTACGGGCAGGAGTTACCCTAGGCAAGGTCTCCAGGCACATCGTATTTATGACGGACGCCTTCAAGCGTGGCTGGGGCACCGTGTGCAATAGACACGCAGCCGCAGGTCTTTGGACTGGCCCGCGACTGCGTTGGCACATCAACTGCCTTGAGTTGCTGGTGGTCTTGCTTGCCCTGCGGAGGCTATTGCTGTTGATCCAGGGCAAGCATGTGTTGGTCTGGATGGACAACACAGCAACGATTGCATACATCAACCACCAATGCTTCCTATGCTTTCGTTGAATGTCGCAAATCGCCCGCTGTCTCCTCCTCTAGAGTCAGCAGCGACTCAAGTCCTTGCGAGCCACTCATATCCCGGGCCATATACATTTACCCCAGTGACCCTACTTGCACAGATGTTGTGCAAGGTCAGGGAGGATGAGGAGCAGGTCATTCTAGTGGCTCCTTATTGGCCCACCCGGACTTGGTTCTCGGACCTCAAGCTCCTTGCGACAGCCCTACCGCGGCATATTCCACTGAGGAAGGACCTTCTTTCTCAGGGACAAGGCACAATCTGGCATCCGCAACCAGACCTCTGGAATCTCCATGTCTGGCCCTTGGATGGGATGTGGAAGACCTAAGTGGCCTACCACCTGCAGGTCTACCTGTCAAGTCAAGTGGTTTTTATTGTTGTTTCAACCATATACAGTTAGTACAGTACACAGCTAACCGAGACAACGTTCCTCCAGGACCATGGTGCTACATAAAACAACATAGGACAAACACAGAACCACATGAGACTACACAGACTAAATAAAGTACCTAAATAAAGTGCACGTGCAAACGTGTGCAAAAAGTACGGGACGGTACAATAAATTACTAACAATGAACAGGACAATAGACACAGTGAGAGACAGTGCAGCGCCGACCAGTACACAGTAGTGCAAAAAGATGACAGTTCCTAAAAATGTAATGTAAACATAACATACTATGAGATAGTGTTCTATGGACATAGCAGTTATTGAGGTAGCAGACAGTTATAAAGTGACAGTAATTAAAGTGCAACTCAGGACATGTGTGTGTGTGTCAAACCAGTCTCTGAATATTGAGGAGTCTGATGGCTTGGGGGAAGAAGCTGTTACACAGTCTGGCCGTGAGGGCTGAATACTTCGGTACCTCTTGCCAGATGGCAGGAGGGTGAAGAGTTTGTGTGAGGGGTGTGTGGGGTCGTCCACAATGCTGTTGGCTTTGCGGATGCAGTGTTTTTCGTAAATGTCTTTGATGGAGGGAAGAGAGACCCCAATGATCTTCTCAGCTGTCCTCACTATCCTCTGCAGGGCTTTGCGGTCCGAAACGGTGCAAGTCCCAAACCAGGCAGTGATGCAGCTGCTCAGGATGCTCTCAATAGTCCCTCTATAGAATGTAGTGAGGATGGGGGGTGGGAGATGTGTTTTCCTCAACCTTCGCAGAAAGTAGAGACGCTGCTGGGCTTTCTTGGTAACAGAGCTGGTGTTGAGGGACCAGGTGAGGCTCTCCGCCAGGTGAACAACAAGGAATTTGGTGCTCTTGATGATCTCCACAGAGGAACCGTCGATGTTCAGCAGAGAGCATTCGCCTTGTGCTCTCCTAAAGTCAACAACCATCTCTTTTGATTTGTCGACATTCAGGGACAGGTTGTTGGTTCTACACCAGTCTGTTAGCCTCTGCACCTCCTCTCTGTATGCTGACTCGTCGTTCTTGCTGATGAGACCCACCATGGTCGTGTCATCGGCGAACTTGATGATGTGGTTCGAGCTGTGCATTGCTGCACAGTCGTGAGTCAGCAGAGTGAACAGCAGTGGACAGAGCACACAGCCCTGGGGGGGCTCCAGTGCTCAGTGTGTTGGTGGTGGAGATGCTGTTCCTGATCCGGACTGACTGAGGTCTCCCAGTCAGAAAGTCCAGGATCCAGTTAGAGAGGGAGGTGTCCAGGCCAAGCAGGTTCAGCTTTCCAGTCAGGTGCTGGGGAATGATTGTGTTGAATGCTGAGCTGAAGTCTATGAACAGCATTCAAACGTATGAGTCCTTATTTCCAAGTGGGTGAGGGCCAGATGGAGGGTGGTGGCGATGGTGTCATCTGTTGAGCGGTTTGGATGATATGCGAACTGCAGTGGGTCTAGTGAGGGGGGCAGCTGGGTCTTAATGTGCCTCATGACAAGCCTCTCGAAGCACTTCATGATGATGGGTGTGAGTGCGACGGGACGGTAGTCGTTGAGGCAGGACACTGAAGAATTCACAGACATCCACGGCTTCTGGTTGGAGCGTGTGGTGATGGTCTTGGAGAAAGTGACATCATCAATGCACTTGCTGATGTAGCTGGTCACTGATGCTGTGTATTCCTCCAAATTGGTAGAGCCGCCATATGTTGCAGCCTCCCTGAACAT
This sequence comes from Moxostoma hubbsi, assembly GCA_032164185.1. Classification (NCBI taxonomy): domain Eukaryota; kingdom Metazoa; phylum Chordata; class Actinopteri; order Cypriniformes; family Catostomidae; genus Moxostoma; species Moxostoma hubbsi. Next base: position 20,985,233 of record JAVLUX010000008.1, on the reverse strand, counting down.
GTGCCAGTCAGTACAATCAAAACAGTCCTGAAGAGCAGAGATGGCTCCTGCTGGCCAGGTTTTCCCCTGCTTCTGGAGCAGTTTTGTGTGTCTGTCGAGCGGTCTGTATGCTGGAATTAGCATAACAGAGATGTGGTCTGAGTAGCCGAGGTGGGGGCGGGGCTCCCCCCGGTACATTCCTGGGATGTTTGTGTAAACAAGATCAAGCGCGTTCGCCCCTCTCGTTGCAAAGTCCACATATTGATGGAATTTAGGGAGCAATGTCTTGAGATTCGCATGGTTGAAATCTCCGGCGACAATAAACAGTCCGTCAGGGTGAGCGTTCTGCAGTTCGCTCATAGCCCCATACAATTCACAGAGCGCTTCCATAGCGTTAGCGCTGGGGGGAATGTAAACTCCGGTTATAATAACTGTGGTGAATTCCCGTGGTAAATAAAAAGGTCTGCATCTAACAGTCACAAGCTCCAACAGCGATGAGCAATAGCTAGAAACTAGCATAGAGTTCTTGCACCATTCCGTGTTGATGATAAACACACAAGTCACCACCGCGAGTCTTACCACAGAGAGCTGCATTTCTGTCGGCACGAAATGAGGCGAGCCCGTCTAGCTGAATGGTAAGTAGACATGATAACTGTATGAGGCGCCTGTATGACCTGAAGTGGTGTTCTTCCCAACGCGAAGACCCCCAGAGATTGGAGAGGCGGGTGTCCCCCTCCAACTTGAAAGTGTATGTTGCCACTATATCGGCACACCACGATGCAATAGACGGTAATATTTAGTATCTTTGCAGGGACACCTCCCGACGTGGAACTTATGTGGCCCCCAGCTATATAATTTTGTTCCTTTTGGGGAGATAAAACAGAAGAGGTCACGGCTGGGTCCGCCGGTCCTTATTTTTTGAGCAGTCAACTTGTCCCAGAGGTGCAGGGGACCATTTGATGCCTATAAGTGCATTGGGGGTAGTTATGTGATGGCCTGGTGCGCTGGCTACGAGGCATACAGAACTCTGCCCATCTCACACTGCCAGTCTACGTAACACAGTTCAGTAGTTGTGGTGTTTTCCATAGGGACCCCTTGTGTCACTACATCGACACAACGTCGACGTAACCTTCATTCCCTGATGGAGGGAACGAGAGGTTGTGTCGATGTAGTGACACAAGGGGTCCCAATGGACGAGATGGACCTCCTCCCACAATGCTGAACTACGTGCTGAAATGGACGGGACCTTTTCTTGGCTCCTCAGTGCGAAACCTGAATGAGTGGTTGCATTCCAGCTACTTATACACCCGTATGTCCGGGGAGTGGCATGCAAATTCCACTCGCCAATTTTCATTGGCCTCATTTCAAAGATTAGAGAGCGACCAGGAACGACCCCTAGAGTCACTACATCGACACATGTCTCGATCCCTTCATCAGGGAATGAAGGTTACATTAGTAACCATGACGTTTAACAGATATACATTTATCTTTATTTTATTCTGTTTGTCGTTTAATAATCTACCATTTGCCTGAGACTACCCTTTTCCTGAGAAGTGGAGTTCTTAGTTTGTAATATATGCATAGAAAATAGTGAACAAGTTCTATTGTGTTAGTGCATATTTGCGCCATCATTCTCACTCCTTTGGCCCGATTTCCAAACTCTATGGGGGAAATAGTCACTTCCTGTTTACAGAAGAGTAATTTAGCATGTATACCCATTCAGTATAGCACACTCACACACACACACACACAGATAGAGAGAGAGAGAAACAAAAAGTGTGAGTGAGTGAATGAATTTAAATTATTATCCTGATTGTTTGCAATAATTTTTTTAAATTCAAATATACTTTTCAACCCTACTGTACATACAAACTGGTGTTCTCATAGCCAATTATTATAATTTCATTAAACTATAGTATAAGGCCCAATCCACTTCTGAAAAGACATTTGTGTGTTTCTTACTACTGCTCATATTTTCACACCTTACACTGTCTTTCTAAAAGTATTAACATGACATCATAATTCTTGTTTCTGACTTACTATAACACCCTCTCTCTCTCTCTCTCTTTAATTCCCCTCCATCCCACACAGAGAAAACAAGAGATAAGAATAACAAATGCAGTGTGTGATGTCTCTGATTGTTCTGCCATTCACATATCCTCATGCACAATTGTTAGTCTCTGACAATAAGCCCTTCTGAGTTTGTAAGTAACAGGGTTGGCCGGCCATGCAGATCTTTTCACACACATCTCATGTTCTCTCCCCCACTAGTTAACAGCTTATTATGTTAAAAGTACAGGGAAGACACTCACAGCTTTTGTGCACGTGTTCTCACTTGGTTAGGGTGCATGAGACTTGGCAGATGGTGACACTGTTTGAGAAGACAGATCAGGAAAAGACCAACAGGGCATAAACAGAGACTGAATCAGATGATGCACTAAGAAAATGGGTTTTTGTGCAAAAAAAAAACTAAATGATATAATTTCTCAATGACTGAGGGAGAACAGAAACAGACACACCTTCACAATTCAACAGTGTCTTAGGTTGCTTACACACCAGAGCTTTTACACATCCGAGTCTGTTTGATGACACCGTTTGGTACACACTGTGTAATAGAGGTTGAATTTGGGTGCACACGAGCAAACTGCAATCATATTGTGATTCTAACCCAAAAGTACAATGTGAAAAGAACCAGTGGTTTGGAAAACGCAATGAAGTATGAAAAAATGGCCAACAAGAAAGCAAATCTAATCAATATTTTTTAATATGCCCAAAATTCTAAACTGAGAGTATCAATACAAACTGTACTTGACATAAATTGTGTGTGTTTAGGTGTGTGGTGTCTAGGTGTGACCTCAGGTTTGAACATGTATGCATGACTAAAACATGATTAATTGTGACTGAACATTAAATAACAACTTCAGCCATTCAAAACTGCCACAATAGGAGGAAAGAGACTTGTGAAACTCAGTGTGGTGATGTGGACGTGGCCAAGTGATGTCTGTGGAGAGAGAGGCCGGGAGAGGGAGAATGGTAAGGATGGACACCTGTGGTGAATTATCTACCACTATTGAGAGCTGGAGAGGGATAAAAAGGAAGTCCAGGCTGCCGGAGGGGAGCGAGAGAGCAGTAATCACGCAGTAGGTGCTATGGAGCTCTGTACATCATGAGGGGTCTTCAGCCATGACTCCAGACCCAGTCAAGGCCATACCGCACATCACGCTGATGAAGATGGTACCTCAAGATGACCCGGAAGCATTCCTTAAGCTGTTAGATTGGACAGCAGGAGCATGGAACTAGACCAGCACTTAGTGGGCAGCCCACCTTTTGCCACTGTTGTCCAGGGAAGCCCAACTCGTGGCAAAACAACTACCTGCATCCAACTACCTGGTGTATGAAGATCTGAAGAAAGCCATCCTGCAATGGGTCAGCCGAAGCCCAGAAGTCCTTGTCAATGTCCTGCAGAGCAACAACGGCTACACTTCCACTTGCTGACACTCGGCAAGCTCGGCCGTCTGTTCGCATTTGCTCGAAATCTCAGTGACACCTGCTGATGGTGGCTGCTGGCTGAAGATTGTGACGCCAAGGAGATACTCGATCTGGTGGTACTGGAGCAGTTCATTGCGCAGCAACCATTAGGGACAATGAGTGGGTCCAGTGCCATCAACCGGCATCGCTGGATGGGGCAGTCCAGCTGGCTATGGACCATATGGCGGCATATTTAGGGGCCATGATCTCCCTCTCTCTCTCTCTCTCTCTCTCTCTCTCTCTCTCTCTCTCTCTCTCTATCTCCTTATCCTGTTGCTATTCCCTGGAAACAGGGAATTCCTACACCAAAACCGGGTCGCTGGTCCCATGGGATATTCAACCCCCCAGGTTCTCCTAACCCTCTCCACTCTCCCCCCACAGGCTGGTGAATCCGCTCCCAAGGGTGTGGGCTTGAAGTCTGGGACAGTCTGCTGGATGCTGCAGAAAACTGCAGGATTTTCAGTACCGATACCCCATGATGGAGGTGGAGGTGTTGGTCCTGGTCCCCGATGCACCACTGGTCACCCCTGATCGAGTAGGTGCATACCGGATACCTGTGAGTATTAAGGGGGGTACATACCAAGCCATGTTGGATTCAGGTTGTAATCAAACCTCCATTCACCAAAGCTTGGTTCAATGCAAGGCATTGGATACTAGCCGGAGAATGAAGATAAGATTTGTGCATGGGGATATTCAAAATTACCCTGTAGTGACAGTCATTATTCATTTTCAGGGACAGAAGCATATTTAAAGAAATTGGGACAAGTGGCTCGAGCCCCTATTATTTGCAGTACGAGAGGTCCCCCAAGCCTCCACGGGGTTCTCCCCATTTGAATCATTGTACGGGCGTCGACCGCATGGTGTGCTCAACATCCTACATGAAAATTGGGAGGAGGGACCTTCAAACAGCAAAAACAAAATTCAATACGTTCTTGACCTGAGAGCAAAACTCCACACACTGGGGCAATTAACAAAAGAGAATTTGCTTCAGGCTCAAGAATGTCAAAGCCGGCTATATAATATGGGTCTCTCCTTCACAAGAAAGCTAGTAATATGTTACATTTAGACATCATCAGAATCACACTGCAGCTTCTTCCATTACAGCTCATCCGGAAACATTGTGCTTTATTCTGAGTGTCTATCTCATGTTCTCAGATTCACTGTTCACTTTGGCTCAAATATGATCAGGACAAGAGTTCTTACCAGAGGAGATGTTATAACTGTAAAAACATTTGTTGTTGTCTGTTACATCACAAATAAATGACCAGATTCCCAAACAGAATGCTTAAAGGTATAGTTCACCCAAATATTTAAATTGTTTACATTGTTTACTCACGCCTGTGTTTTTATAACCCAATATGACTTTCTTTCTTTTTCTTAACACAAAGGGAGAAATTGTGAAAGAAAATTATGCTTAGTGATGACATACAATGGCAGTTTATGGTCTGATGCAAAAAAAACAAAATCTAATCTATTATTTAGTGAAACTGTTGACAGACCGTTGCTCTCTGCACGTTCCTGAGACTGCATGAGACCAGTATTTCCCATAGCCCGCTAGTGAAATGTGGCGTTCAAGCAAAAACACAATTTGTTTATCTAAAAACAAGTCCACCACAGTGATACAAAAGAACAGAACACAACACAAATACAAAATACCATACTTTTAAAAAAAAATTAATTATTGGTACTAAAATAAAACTGGTAAATTAATATGAACCTCCACAGACACTATAAAAGTTAATTATATGAAACAACAAAATATTATAAAAGCTTCCATTCCATCAATTGAAGGAAATCACAAATTCATTTGTGATGATTTGACAATAATAACAACATATCTAGTAAATATAGTATTTTGATGCAGGGATATTACAATGCACATTATAAAAAAATAATTGCATAACTATAATAATTGCATAACTGCATAATAAAATTAAATGTAAGCTGTCTGAACTGTTTGTTTGTTTGTGTTGACTTTCTATATGTATGTTACATTACCCACAAATTTCAGTACAGATATTTGTTTGGGTGTATGTGGGTTCATATTTATTGTGGCTATCAGTGGAGGCTGTGTATCATTATGTGCCACTTGCTCTTTAATATAGTTTCTGTGAACCCCTGCCTTGGTATTTCAGATTATGCACATATGTCTATGCATGTACCTCGCTTTATTTAAAGTTTTGTGTATGCGTGCATCTTTCCACCCCCACTTCTCTGTGTGTCTCAGCACATATGGGTTCCTTTATGTCCCAGCAGCCATGGCGCTCTCTAAAGGTCACAAACCACTTCCTGAAACGGGGCACTTCCTCTTAGCGGACAAACTTTGCACTGTGAGTTTACAAGGAGCGTAGGAGTACTGTGCGCGTGAGCGCTTGAATGTGTGTCCGTTCACAAATAGTTCTAACACATATTCAACCTTCTTTAAAGTAAAAATATATATATATATTTTTTACAATGCTACTACAAAAAGCTTGCCAACAGTCAAAAGTTTGTGTTCGGTGAGCATGCTTTACTAACGGTGAAATAACAGCATTTCCTAATGATTAATCAACTTAAAGTGAGACTATTTAAAGTAATCAATACCCAAGTTATTAAGCAACTGTCGCAACACTGGAAAACTTCCAGCAATCTCTGTTGGGGAAGAGTACTGGGGCTGTGATTTCAGCTCTGTTTTCTTTCTCAGGTCAAAATGACAGAAGGTGATAGACTGAGGGTGGCCAACAACATACAATGGAAGACACCTTTGACCAGAAGAAAAAACTGTATTGCTCAGTGGTTGCTCTTTTGTAGCTCAGGAGACTTAATGGAGTTCTCAGTTAAGCTGATGGCTTTGTTGTTTCTCCTAAAATTCCTTAGGAGAAATAAAATAGTTGTTTTCATATAGCAAGATTGTAGAGATACACAATTATTATAGATAGCATATAGCTCATATAATTTTGCATTTGAAAACTTGGTGTGAAATATTTGAGTTAAAATTGATCTCTCTGACCTTTGATTGAAGATGGTATTTAAGCTAATCAGAGCCCAGTGGGGCTGGGTATCGTATTTCAATATCGATACCCTGACTTCGATACTGGTTCATAAACAATACTTTTTTCGATATCAATTTTATGAAATCCATTTAACAAGATTACAAACATTACACATTACCTAAAAATTTTTTTTTACTTTTTTACAGATTCAAAGACTCATCTCCTAAGCCTTCTGGTCTCCTCATGTCAGGGTCAGCAGGGGCAGAGGCTATAACATTAATGTGAAGAGGAAAAAAAAAAACAAGAAAGCTAAACAGTTAATTCAGCCACCCCTAAGGATAAGTACGGTTTAACAAGATAACTAGTTTAATGTATGTTAAACTTGATCAGTTACTGTCAACCTTAAAGCATTTTTAGCTTCGATTTAGCTAGCTGTCTATAGCCATACATAAAAACAATATTTAAGTTTATGTAGGTCCAAGTTTATAGGACTACGTCACAGTGCACAGAAACGGTAATTTAACATGTACACAAGCATGTACCACTACAAGTTAGGCGATTTTGTTTGTTGGTTTGTTTGCTAAACGTTAACCTTAGCTGTCGGTGTCCCAGTCATAGCGCCGCTACATTTATCAGTAGTTTGAGGAGGACTCGTGGTGGGCATGTTGAAGGAAGCTCTGTGGCAGGAGGATGCTGAGAGGATGACTGCACCGGCTCGGTCTTCTTGCAGTCGAAGATGGAGCAACTTTCTGCTCTTAAGTTTATACCGTGCACTGTCAAGTGCTTCATCAGTTTTGTTGTGTTGCCAGTCTTGGCAGCAATTATCTTGTCACACATATTGCCTCGTGCGCTGTTGGCATCGATCCTGGTGAAATTTAGCCACTCTTGAGCTTTTCCACATCTTTTACATCTATGGGGGTTGAGATGCATATACACTACAGCCTCAAGCCTCAAACACAGCCAATCACCGGCATTTTTAGATTTGGGCACATCTAGCATTCTACATGCTACATGCTTATCACTGACGTTGACGAGATTAACCCCTTAGGTATCGAAATTTGGTACCGAACGACAAGACATTTTTTGATAATCGATTGTTTAGAGGCAATTCAGTCAGTGTCTAAAATGTATCGAACTCGATACCCAGCCCTAGAGCCCAGTGCATGACATTGTTGAGATCTCTTCTGAAACTAGAGACATGTCAGATTACCAGGGTATTTTTATCAGAGGAAAAATCTGAAGTGCAGGAGACTTAGGCAAGTTTCTTTTTGACCTTAATTTAATCTCATTGCTGTCTGGGAGAATTAATTGATATTTTAAAGACAACTAATTTGTAATATTTCTTTCAAACAAATTAGCATATTATATAAGCCTTATAGCAGGTTGGTACACTTAAAGCCATTTGTTCATCTTTTCTAGATTTAATATTTTTAGCATCAGTGTAAGTGAAAAGTCTTTCAGCTCAATGAGGAATATGCATATGTTTTATTTTCTACAGAGTCTGTGAATTATTAAACATGCTTGACACTGTTCTGTTTAACTGTTATATTACAAAACTCCTTGTTACTGGATATGTCAGCTGGTTGCAAAAACTGTGTGGGACAGCAAGGGTTGACTGGGTTTTGTTGAGTTTATGCCTAGATACTGCACTATCATGGCCTTCCCACTTCCCATATTTCCTCTGTGAAAAGTTCATCATGTGATAGCTCCAGACACACAAAGCAAAGGCTTTGTTGTCATGAAACATCTTTGAGTCATAGATGTGTTATTATTAAGTATCCGAGAATAGCCAAATACAATTATGTAGCATAATAAAGAGCAGACAAAATTGTTGAGTGGCTGTAAACCCATTTTCAGCACTAGAAGCTCTAACATGGATCAATGCAACAAAATCCAAAAATGAGAAAGCACACCCTGCAGGTGAGGGATAACATGAATATGACTATACAAATACATGCACACTAACACAGTTCAGCTTTCATTCACTTCACAACTGATATGGATTTTTCAATGGCCGATTATAATAACTAAAGGGCATGATGGCTGATGGCCAATATAATGCCAAAATACACTATATGTGGCTTAGCCTAGGTTATGCGGTTTCATTAGGCTATAACAAATGAGAGTACACACATAAACTGGAATTAAACACTTTATTACACAGTATTTACTCGAAATTGCTCTTGGCAGACTTTGGAAAGGACACTAATCAACTTAATTTTTAAATTATTACCTTTAATTACTCTCTTTAATATAGCCAGTCTTTATCACAATATCCTATTTAAGAAACCCTTAAATGGCACATTAACTGAACAGACTCGCACTCGCCTTTCAAAACTCATGTTTCATACTCCTTTCTGTAGCGGAAAATCTGTGCAACCCCTGCATCAGCAGGCTAAACTGGAAAGAGTCCCTCAGCAGCCGGGACACAGAAACATCAGTGTTTCCACCCCGTGTGAGAGCTTCCCACTCACACTGACCTTAACACACACTCACACACAAAAACACACACATACTGTACTGACAGCCTGCTTAAAAATATAGCCACTACAATCTGACACGAAAATCTTGAAGAGCAAGGTTTTAAAACTTGTACGCTTAAAGTTACAAAATACACTTTAAACCCTTAAATTGTCATTACTGTAAAAATTGTCTTAATTATGTATTACTTGAAAGGTAATTCACAACTCAAATATTTAATTGAACTTATTTTTCCTAAAAATCCATAGAATTGAGGTGTAAATGAAGTATTAATAACTAAAACTACTCAACAAATTTGAGGATATGGGGAACACTCACAATCCCTTGCTGCTTGAAATATGTTTCCTTGGTCAGAGGGAACAGATTGGGGAATTTAAATAATTGTTAATAAGAATTCATACGTTTTAGCTCTTTTGTTGTATTATTTATGCTGTGTGTATTGTTATCATTAGGGTGATCTGTGTCTCTTTGGTCAAGTCTCATTTCTCATTTCTCTTTTGCATGAGTAGCTGAAGTGCATATACGCATTTCTGTAAATAATGATTTAATAGATTATTAACAGACTAGAATCAGTTATCATCTTTATGTGTGCTGTTGTTTGATCTAAAATTCAATCAATTCAATTAAAATGTACAAGGGTAGAAATAAAAATATTTAAATTCAAATCTGAGTTAAGTCTACTTGCATGTAAAGCAACTTAAATAGTTAAGTTTACTCAAGTTAATTGAACTTAAAGCTAAGGTTAAGTTTTGGGAGACCCCATTACTCAATGGTATTGAGGGAACAAGTTTACCCAATCAAATGAGTTCAATTAACTTATTAGGGTTTTCAGTGTACAGTTGAGTCATAAGACACAAAAGTGGCTTCTAGCATACAAACTGTACCATATTTATATTTTAGATCAAAAATATATTTTCACAGGGTTTCCTATAAGTTCAAATGGCATATCTGTAATTTAAGGTGGGTATAGGCAGCATTATTTATCCCACAAAAAAATTATATATTTTTGATATGGAGGTGCTCTTTCTTGTTAGAGACACCAATGAAATCCATTCTTTGATTTGAAAAGCCAATTACGGCATCTAATTTTTACTAAGCATAGAATTATAACAGGTCTCATGGTGGTTCACAACGTGAATCGAGCGGCACGATTACATACAAAGTTGGGCAGCAGGCAGTGCGAATGAAGCGAATGGCATAAACGTGAAATCAATTCATTCGCGTGTTTGCGCGAGTTGAAATTTTTAGTTGCCGCGAAAGCCTATCAGCATTGAGACTGTCCGGATGTCACTGACGTACTGACGTAGCAGCAGAAGAAATCAGGAAAAATGGGTGAGAAAATGGTTGTAGCAATGTGTGGGCACCCGGAATTGTATGATAAAACATCAACGTATCTGGGACTTCCACAACAGATACAGATCAGCAATCGTTGTGATATCGGAAAATGCACTCCCTGTAGCCATTAATGTATCGTTGTCTGCACACATGCAATTAAATCCTCTACCGCATCCCAAAATAAAAAAATTAGGGTCGACATGGACATGTTATGAAAAACATGGTTTGAGCAAGTTAATTAAAAATCTACTGTAAGTCATTTTCATTTTAGCGTTACTAATTTATTTACAATATATAAAACTACATTATTTTAAACAGTTATATCTCCTTTAAAAGTTACCTGTTTTTGTGCTGTTTTCTGGCCTGATTTGTTAATATAACAAAAAATTTAAAATCTACAAAGTGCCAAGCTACTCTCTTTTGCATAATCATAATTATGTGAAAACATCCATTCCTGTCTATTCTATTTAATTTTTCTATTAAATGACGAAGTTACATAATTCTTCCCGTGTATCTGAACACAATCTATATTATGGTGATCTTTCATATGGTGTTGCATATAAAATACTGTCTAACTCCCAGCTAGCAAACCCACTGCCACTTGGTTACATCTAGACTTTCTGATGTCCTTCAGACATATTTTGAGCAATTCAAGTGTGGAAGAAACTGACTGACAGAAATTCCAGTATGATAATTTACTATACCACATACAGTTAATGCAAAATGTCAATCACCCAACTGCATATTATCTGATGCCAAATACTTGAGCACAAATCATTCAAAAGTGAGGATGACCTAACCAGAAGGCTAGAAAAGGGTGCATACCACTGCTTCCGAAGTCAGCAAATGAAAACATACAATGAAAACTTAATACACTGACTACATTCAGGCATAAGATTAAATGTCCATAGGCAGCCTTGATCTGCATAACTCTAGCAATCGAGATTGTATTAAATCCGGCAAACAAAATAAGATTTCTTGCCCCATCACCGTTGTTATGCTCTCTTTGGATTAGTATATATGGAAAGTAACATTTGGCCTGTACAATCCTTATCTCATCACAAAAACTAAATACCGACGATGAGGATTCCACACAGATTATGGAATCTGCAGGATAAAGCACAAGCTAAAAGTACCAGAAAAGATGAGAGTGAGCGATAGAGAGAAAATAAGAGAGAGAAAGAGTGTTTAAGAGGTAGAGAACAACTATAATTTTGATGAATGAGTATCTAGCTCCTCTCTGACAGCAACCCAATGCTGCCTTCATGGTTTGCTGGAAATGCCCTTTTCCAAAAGTCTACCTCAGAGAAAAAAGGTGATAGAAATGTTTAGGATTGGCGATTTTACCATCTAAAACAAAGACACTGTAAAAAGTCGTATGTCACAGGGCTTAACAATAAATATGGCCTGCTGGCACGGGTCTAGTGTAAGAGAGTTTCGGGCCATACAGAACGGTCACTTGCCCAACTGGGCCAGGGCTGTGTTGCCATTAAAATTAAATATTTCTCAATCTTGTAAAAGTGTTTTTATTGCTTGTACACTTAAAACTTGTTGCAAATTCGGCTGATGTAAACTTGCCACCAAGAACTAAACTTTGCCTTTCAAACAATCCCTAATAATAAAAAAAACAAATTGAGAGAAAAGCGCATTTAATTTTTTTGCCAGTTGGGGTCAAAGTAAAAACCTGATCTACTGAAAGAAAGAAAAAAAAAACTCTTTACTGATGAGCCCTGACATCACATTTGCTTCAGTGTTTTAAAAATAATTGAATTCTCCTGAAGGAATAATCCGGGTTCAATACAAGTTAAGCTCCATCGAATGAATTTGTGGCATAAAGTTGATTGCCACAAAAATTGTTAGGAAGTGATTTTATCATACTAAAATCATGTTTACACGCATATCCTTTATGTCATATCATTTATGGCTATACTTGAAAAACAGTGAGTACTTTAACGTTCAAAACTTGGCCCTCATTTACTTCCATTGTAGGAGCCTCACTGTAACCCAGATTTTTGCTTCTTCTTTTTTTAAGAAAAGGATGTGCAATTTTCTTTTCTTTTTATAAAGCCCAGTGTATGTTTAGGACCCATGCCAGGAAAATCTATGCTATGGCTGTGTCTCAACTTTGGATGCGCTGACACAACGCCAAAAGGATGGACAGCGATGATGTGACCTCGCAGCGGTGCCAACCTCACGCGCGGCTCATCCGCTCGAGGAAGCGCTGGTAGCACAGAAACATGCTGTCGGCTCCAGCGGAGACCATGTATGGCGAGTTTAAGAAAATTGCTTGATGAGGTAATGGGGAAAACTTTAAACCCTGCGACCCTTTAACGTTTAAACCCATTTCCCACTTCGACATGTTAATCAATAAAACAACTAGATAGACGCCATTACAAAGGCAACTTGCGTTTAAAAATCTGCCGTCGTTATAGCCTCTGTTTAATAAAGGTTTGGCATTTACATGCGCCCATGTTCTTGACATTTCCAGCTGTGATTGCAGCTGCGTGATGCTCACTGTACGTGATCAGTCTAACGGGTCTGTAGGGACTTGGGAGAGATTAAACTCTAGTACTTACGCCCTGGTTTTTGGGAAGCCCATTGACAGCAAAACGTCCAGACTATTTCCATGTTTGACAGTTCCTGGCCGGTTCTGCCGCTGCATCCGTGGAGCGACTTTGGCATATAGGTCGTCTTTTGCTGCCATGGTTCAGCTTTCCATTTGGCTTCAGAACAACGGTTTGCTTACTTTTGACTTACGACCACGGCACACATTGAAAACAAAATCAAAAACAAGCGCTACAATCTACATTAAATGATTATTAAAAAATTCTACATTAGTCCCGCATTTGGACAGACAGAAGTCTTGGCGGACGCGCTCAATGTTTCTAAACAAAATTATTTGAGCTTCCTGCTGGAGCGCTCATCGGCTCATGTCCTTACAGATGGAGAAAGGAGTCACCAGTCGGAAGTCAATCTCGATTGCACTACGTATCAGCAACAACTGCGTTCGCTGTCTGCGACGGGAAGAAATGTCTGGGCCTCTCGCGGCTGAATGTATGTGTAGAAATGTTGAAGCAGGCGAGTAGCGAGCGAAATCTGTAGATACTTGTTACATCGGTTCCTCCTCGAGATGAATTGACGCTTGACTGATGGTGGTAGCAGCCTATCAGTAGACAGCACTCGCTCGGCCACGCAGTTTAGAAAAGTGACGTAGAGCAAATGCGCTTGTAACACAGAGCCGTTTAGCTAGTCTGGAAGGCCGGACTATGGTGGGAACTCCGTGCCAAAACCAAGCGTCCGATCAAACATTTTTGTGAGATACCTTCTATTTCAAACAACCAGTCTCTCCAGTAGCATAGCATCCTGCTTTCCTCTTGTCACTGGCTACTCCCAACTATGGACAGCACAGTGGAAATGTAATCAAATCTTCTGCATTTAGTTGCTGTGTGTTGTAGTGTATTTAGGGGTTTAAGTGAAATGATCAGTGGTGCTGTGTTTTGCTATTAGCTTAGCTGTACTGTGTTGACAATATGGCATCGGCATCATGTGCAGTTAGTAGCCCCGGAAGAGTGTCTTTAGGATTTCCTGTGAACTCTTGTTTGCCATAGCAACCAACACCAGTGATTTGTGATCTGGATCAACACTAATGTAGACAGTTTCATCAATGCATATGAATGTCAGCGCATTCCACAATGCACAAATAAACAGTATCAATATATGTTGCAAATTCTGTATGATATATGTACACTGCATGGGTTAAAGTGTCTGTATATTATGATGCAAAATGATGATGTCACTGATCATTACATGGTAACTTGCATACTACGTACCACTGAAATCTGTCATATTGCGCCACATTATCGACCAAGCAGAACAATCCTTCCAACCACAATATATAGATTCTCAAATAGCTTACCTGATCTATCTCAGCTGCTCAGTGAACCCAAACAAACAGATGAACTAGAGGAAATGACTAGCAGTTTGAGCACCATTTTCTCTGGTACATTAGAAATTGTTGCACCAATTAGATTAAAAAAGTTTAGAGAAAAAACTAGAGCACCATGGTACAACAGTGCTACGCATGCTATCAAGAGAGAAACTCGTAACTTGGAGCGTAAATGGAAACAAACTAATTTAGAGGTCTTTAGAATCGCATGGAAAGACAGTATGTCACGTTACAAAAAGGCTCTAAAAACAGCCAGGGCTGAGCACCTCCGCATACTAATAGAAAATAACCAAAATAATCCAAGGTTCTTATTTAACACCGTGGCTAGACTAACAAATAAACAGAGATCACCTGAGCAAAATATTCCGTTACAGTTTAGTAGTAATGATTTTATGAATTTCTTCACTGAGAAAATAGAAAACATCAGAAACACAATTGTAAACACAATTGTTAATGTACAATCTTTTATGGTGTCTTATGATTCAGCCTCAATTATCGCCCCTCAAGAACAACTACACCGCTTTACAACTATAGGACAGGAAGAGCTAAATAAACTTATCATTGCATCTAAAACAACAACATGTTTACTAGATCCAATACCCACTAAACTACTGAAAGAAGTGTTACCTGTAGTGGTAGAGCCTCTTCTCAATATTATTAACTCGTCTTTATTTTTAGGTCATGTTCCAAGAATATTTAAGCTGGCAGTTATAAAACCTCTCATTAAGAAACCACAATTAGATCCAAATAACCTAGCAAATTACAGACCCATCTCAAATCTTCCATTTATGTCTAAAATATTTGAAAAAGTTGTGTCCGCTCAATTGTGCTCTTTCTTGCAAGAAAATTATATCTATGAAAAATTTCAGTCAGGATTCAGACTGCATCATAGCACAGAAACTGCGCTAGTTAAAATTACAAATGATTTACTTTTAGCTTCTGACCAAGGCTGCATCTCAATATTAGTTCTACTCGATCTTAGCGCTGTGTTCGACACTATAGATCATAAAATACTCTTGGATCGACTACAAAACTACACGTGTTCAGGGACAGGCATTAAGCTGGTTTAGATCGTACTTATCAGACCGTTACCATTTTGTTTGTTTAAATGGGGAAAAATCGAAGATAACGTCAGTAGTCTATGGAGTGCCACAAGGATCTGTGTTAGGCCCTCTATTATTCTCAATATATATGCTGCCACTTGGTAAAATTATAAGAAAACATGGAATTAATTTCCACTGTTATGCTGATGACACTCAATTATATATCTCATCACGACCAGATGAAAACACTAACTTATCTAACTTGACAGAGTGTCTTAAAGATATAAAATGCTGGATGACGCGTAATTTCCTGTTATTAAATTCCGATAAAACGGAGGTATTACTTATTGGTCCAAAAAACTACCCACAAAATCCCTTACAATACAACTTTAATTTAGAAGGATGTCCTGTTACATTATCCACTACAGTAAAAGACCTGGGTGTTATACTAGACCGCAACTTGACTTTCGAAAATCATATTTCATCTGTTACGAGAACAGCCTTTTGCCACCTTAGAAACATTGCTAAGCTACGTAACATGCTATCTGTTTCTGATGCAGAAAAGTTAGTTCATGCATTCATGACCTCGAGACTAGATTACTGTAATGCTTTATTAGCTGGTTGCCCTGCATCCTCAATAAACAAGCTACAGTTAGTCCAAAATGCAGCCGCTAGAGTTCTTACTAGGTCAAGAAAATATGATCATATAACACCGATTTTATCATCTCTACACTGGCTACCTATTAAGTTCCGTATCAATTACAAAGTATTACTACTGACCTATAAAGCCCTAAATGGTTTAGCTCCTGTGTATTTAACGGATCTTCTATCGCCATACAATCCATCGCGCTCTTTAAGATCACTAAATTCGAGGCTTCTGGTCATACCTAGGATATCTAAGTCCACTAATGTAGGGAGGGCGTTCTCACATTTAGCTCCTAAACTCTGGAATAGCCTTCCTGATATTGTTCGAGGCTCAGACTCGCTGTCCCAGTTTAAAACTAGATTAAAGACGCATCTCTTTAACCAAGCATTCACATAATGCTTACTTTTTATACTACTGCTGAATCAGTTATAATGCATTAATATTATGAACATCAGCTATGCTAATTATTTCCCATCTGCTTTTCTGCTGTTATCTCGGGACGCCAGTCCCGAGGTAAATAGCGTTCGTCAGCTCCAGTTTGTATCCAGCCTCTCACGGAGACTTCAGATGCCCCATCACCATGGATTACGATCTTGAAATGGGATACATAGACTAACTATTGCCAACAAAAGCCTTCATCAGCCAAACAAGGACAATTGCATCTAAGTGAACTTCTGGAATTTAATCAAGGATGGACTTCAAAGACACTGGTCACTAATCTTGCAGTTCAAACACAATCACTGTCTAAATACTGACCCTTAACACTTAATAAGTTTAATAATTTTTAAATCATGTTTTTTAACTATAAATAATTCTTATTTACATTATTCATGATGTTAGCCAGAGGGGAACTGGCCCCCCACAGTGAGTCTGGTTTCTCCCAAGGTTATTTTTCTCCATTAACCATCATCTATTGGAGTTTTGTGTTCCTTGCCACAGTCGCCTTCGGCTTGCTCACTGGGGTTATTAATACAATTAGTATTTAATTATTTTTAAACACGATAAAGAATCATATCTTATCTAATTCCACAACAGGGCTCCAAACAAAAAATCAATTAAGGAGCCACTGGCTCCTATAGGGGGAAAAACAGGCGCCAAATATTTTCATTTTTAACTCCTTCCATTCCTTTTCGTCCCGCAGCTCGCATGCAAGAAAAACTGCACGTGCTAACAGTGTAGTCTGTGGAGCATTCTTCGCAATTATGTGATCACGTGCATTTTTTACGCTTGTTACTGTCACCGTGTTTTCTCACAGTCTCTTTTTTGAAATGGTTAGTTCCTGCAATGAACTCCGTTTTCCCCGCTATT
The DNA here is from genome assembly GCA_032164185.1 of Moxostoma hubbsi. Lineage (NCBI taxonomy): Eukaryota > Metazoa > Chordata > Actinopteri > Cypriniformes > Catostomidae > Moxostoma > Moxostoma hubbsi. The sequence continues at coordinate 20,967,995 of JAVLUX010000008.1, read as the reverse complement.
TCTTTGATATAAACTTTTGTAATGTATTTCGGGAAATGTAATGCAAATTTTAAAATCAAAGGGAGTAAATTTTTACTGTCGCCAATGGCGACCTTGACAGAAATTACACTCGCAAATAAATTTATTTGGTCGCAAATGCGACCATTTTTAGTCGCAGTTTGGAGCCCTGCACAATGATGATGATTTATCGACTTTATAGACATTACATTTTTATCGTCTGTTAATGCTGAACTTCTGTAAAGCTGCTTTGAAACGATGTGTGTTGTGAAAGGCGCTATACAAATAAAATTGACTTGACTTGACTATATTACCATTATTTGTAAGGGAAACAGTATGTGTGAGCTAGGAATTAAATTAAACGGTCCTATTTCTACATTACTATGTAAAGAAATATATAATGGAATCAGTCACATCTGACAACCGTTATAATTTATATCAGGGGTCGGGAACCTTTTTTCCCATTTTTGAGCCCATTTTAACATTTTTGGTTAATGCATTTTTTCCATACCACAAACGAATAATTAGCTTTTTTCAAAAATAAAGTTTTTCAATAAAATAAAATGTTTATATTGCCCATATTATATTGACTACTCAAAAACAAACAAATATGCAAATATTAATAGGTAACATGTTACAATATGTAATTGAGTACACGTGTTTGTGTGGGTCTCTGTAAAATTACTTAATTTTACTTCATGATAAATGTAACTTCCCTTTGGGCTGGCCGATATGTAAAAACTTTTGAATGATAATCACATTGAAAATCCGACCGATTTTTGCTTTATTGATTTTGCTTTAAAAATTTAATTAATTTATTGAAACACGAAAAACTTGAACAAAAAGACATTTTCTAAATTCAAATTGCACTTTAAAAGAAACGAAAAAGCAATACAAATAACAAAACTGATAAAAAAATCTTATATATAACTACCTACCCAAATCCAAACATTTACGGTCTCCAATGGCCCCATTTGCTATCACGCAAGTATCAGTATGCAGCAACAGATGAAAATTAGTAGCATACAATTTAAGAACTAAAGACAATTATAAACGTAAATATAATTATAATAATCGTCATAATAAATAGCCAAAAAAATTATTGTGTTCCCAAAAAATGGTGCCAAATGTGTGTTCTTATTAAATGTGTTTGTATTCCGTTTTGGTCATATTTATGCTGCCTAAAGAAAAAAAATTAGTATCAAGGTGACGAGGTTGTATTAATTGCTTTTTAATTACTGATAGTTTCAGCTGTTGTCTTGGCTTTCCATGCCTTTTTGCACCTCCCTTTCTTCATGTGTTCAATACTTTTTCCCTGTGTCATTTCACATTATTACACATAACTTAATTTGCTGAGCTCATTTCTTTGTATGTATGGATTACTTGGGTTGTTACCAACATCTGGTGAAAATTTCATGTCAGTAGCACCTTTGGAAATATATTTACTGAAAAAAATGTTGACGTGTTCAATACTTATTTCACCCGCTTGTATTTTTGGGAAGTTTCTCCCATTTTTCTTTGCTTGACCTCTCAAGCTCCATCAGGCACAGCCATTATCAGATCTCTCCAGAGATGTTCAATCAGGTTCAAGTCTGGGCTCTGGCTGGGCCACTCAAGGACATTCACGGAGTTGTCCCGTAGCCACTCCTTTGTTATCTTGGCTGTGTGCTTAGGGTCATTGTCCTGTTGGAAGATGAACCTTCACCCCAGTCTGAGGTCCAGAGTGCTCTGGAGCAGGTTTTCATCAAGGATGTCTCTGTACATTGCTGCATTCATCTTTCCCTCAATCCTGACTAGTCTCCCAGTTCCTGCCACTGAAAAACATCCCCACAGCATGATGCTGCCACCACCATGCTTCACTCTAGGGATGGTATTGGCCAGGTGATGAGTGGTGCCTGGTTTCCTCCAGACATGAGGCTTGCTATTCAAGCCAAAGTGTTCAATATTTGTTTCATCAGACCAGAGAATTTTGTTTCTCATGGTCTGAGAGTCCTTCAGGTGCCTTTTGGCAAACTCCAGGTGGGCCGTCATGTGCCTTTTACTGAGGAGTGGCTTCTGTCTGGCCACTCTATCATACAGGTCTGATTGGTGGAGTGCTGCAGAGATGGATTTTCTTCTGGAAGGTTCTCCTCTCTCCACAGGGAAACGCTGGAGCTCTGTTAGAGTGACCATCAGGTTCTTGGTCACCTCCCTGACTAAGGCCCTTCTCCCCCGATCGCCCACTTTTTTATTTTTAATACATTTTCAAAGATTTCAAACAAACTTCTTTCATGTTGTCATTATGTGGTGTTGTTTGTAGAATTTTGAGGAAAATAATGAATTGAATCCATTTTAGAATAAGGCTTTTCATAACAAAATGTGGAAAAAGTGAAGTGCTGTGAATACTTTCCAGATGCACTGTATATATTACTGAACCGGCAGAGTTGCATTCACAATGTGTAAGAGCAAAATAAACTCGCAGTACCTCACAAGATGATCGGAGATCATTTGCAGGATTATCATAGACTACATAATTTTTGCAAACAGTTTTCAGTTGAATAAAACAGAGAAAGAAGAGTGGAAACTCTTTACATGCGCTTGTTTCACGAGACAGGGTCCCGCTGTATGCCTCTGAACAAACAGAGAATTTGACACGAGCATTGACAGCTTTTCTTTTGTCTGTTCTTAAAAATATAATAAAGAGTGTTTCTTCAAACACGTTGTAACAGGGCTCGGATGACTGACACAGAGGCAGGGGCGTAACTCCAAAGGTAAGTCTTTAATTAATATTTTGGGGAAAGGGTGAACACAAACTCTTCTATATAAACAATCTTTGTCAAGGCTCTCTCTCTTAGCCAACACTGGACTGGCATTCTCTCCATGACTGGCGGTGCTGTGGCTCTTTTATGCCGCTCTCCCCGTGCTCACTGAAATTAGAGACAGGTGTGTAAAACAGATCAAATTCATGGGCAAGGAAGAGGCGAGAAACTGGCTTGACGTATAACTTAAAGGTTTAATGGAAAACTCAAGACAAACACATAAGATAACGGACATGTCCGTAATTGAGCTCTCTCTCTCGATCGCCGTCTGCGAGTGGCCTTTATCCCTCTTGATGGCTTAATTAGCCTAATGGGGGGGGGGGGGGGCGGCACCTCCCGCGCGGTCTGCCGGTGGGTCGTCCCCATCAACCTGGACGAGGGAGGGGGCAAAGGGAGGGAAACAACAACAAACAATTAAAAATGGGGGGGGGAGAGTTCCTGCACTGGGCGGTACCTCCCCTCCCACGAACACCATAATTTAAAAAAGAGGGAAAAGGCCAACGCAGAGCGGTAGCGAGAGAGAGAGGAGAGAGAGATTAAAGGAAAAAAACTTACTCGCCGGTTCTCTGATACGCCGTAGCTCGTTCCTCAGCCACTTCTCCACCCTCTACAGGACGACAGCCGCGCCTCTCCGGGCAGATCGGAGGCAGTCCTCAGCCCCTGGCGGACGGAACGCCCTGCCGCGTTCCCGGGGTGTCGAAGGGGCCTCCCCCCGCCCCTGGCAGTGGTTCTCCCCCTCCAGGCGGTCGGCGGCGAGCCCCTCCCCGCACGCGGTCGGCAGTCTCCAACCCCGCCGCGTTCCAGCGGCTAGTAGGGGACTCCCCCGCCCCTGGCAGCGGCCCTAACCACTCCAGGCGGTCGGCCAGGAGCCCCTCCTCCCCTCGCGGTCGGCGGCTGTTCCTCCGCGTCCAGGTGGCTGGGCTCCTCCGTCCCCCGGCAGATGGCCGCGGCTGCTCCGCTGAGCAGTGGCGAGAACTCCGCTACGGCGCATCCCTCTTCCTTCCCGGGTTTTCGGCACCAGTGTAACACAGATCATATTCATAGGCAAGGAAGAGGCGAGAAACCGGCTTAACATATAACTTAAAGGTTTAATGGAAAACTCAAAAGACAAACACATAAGATAACGTACATGTCCGTAATTGAGCTCTCTCTCTCGATCGCCGTCTGCGAGTGGCCTTTATCCCTCTTGATGGCTTAATTAGCCTAATACGGGACCAGGCGTGCGTAATCACGCGCCGGTCCCGCCCTCCACCGTGCCACAAGGTGTTAGACATAATTTAGCTCAGGTGCAAGCGCCCTTACCGCTTTCCCTCTCCGGACGGGTGCTTGACCACGCCCCCGCTGCCACACACGTCAGCATTTCTTGTCATGTGTCACTCCAAGACACCTTTTGCAGGTAGATGAGCAAAATTACTATAAATGCATGAAATGCATTTGCAGAGGAGCTCGCAAACTGGATTGAGTCTCGTCGCATTTTGTGGGTGCTACATCACACCGTGGTTGCACATAAAAATAACGAACGTTCGTAAAATCGCTCGTAGAAAATCAAGATCAAATCAAAAGATCAATGGTTATTGGGAAATGAGGCACAGAACTCTATGAATGTTTGTGTATTTGAGAAGCGCTTTCATTGCACTCAGATCTCACTGTGAGCACACATCAAATCAAACGTGCATCGGCAGCTTTTCTTTCGTCTGGTCTTCAAAATATAATCACGTTTCGTCAAACGCACATCTTTGTGTTTAATTTCTTTTTATATATCTCTCTGAGAAGTCTTACAGGTCACCTTCTTCATTGGCTGGTACATCAGCAAAATACTCGGCATGAAAAATCTGCATTTGGCCGGTGTTCATTTCAAACCTTGTTCACCAGAAGTAGGCTGTAAAATTCGGGAGAAAGGAAACCAAAACAGTGACATTGACTTCAAGCTTTGCAATCGCATCCTCACTTTCTGTTGGAAAAGTATCTCTAGTAAGATTTAAACGTTCATGTGTTGGTGAATGGTGAGAGAATTGGCGAGCCACTTGTGGTTCGCAAGCCATAGGTTCCCGACCCCTGATTTAGATAAATGACAAATAACTAGATTATTTGTCCGAGTAAAATTCTCCCCCATTAAATTCGTAATACAATGTCTCGTTGTATCAGCTCACAATTTCTACTGTAGGGAATTAGCTTTAATTAGAGAATTGTGATTAATTCTCTTATTGGAGTAATATTATTCTCATGACAATACTATTACACATATAGGTATAGCTTTGAAGCTAAATCTTTTAGAAACAGGGATGAGATGATTTATCAAAATATACCACAGTCAAAATATCTTTAAAAGGGAAACATGAATAATTAATCATAACTCATTATAAGTAATTATGAACATTTGGATCAGTTAATAGATTTAACTTGATGTAGCTGAATTAATATTACAATTAATTTATCTGTTCGTCCAGCGAACTCTCAGTATTGATCGTCTATAAATTCTCAGAATGGATATTTTTCGGGACATTGATTTACAAGCAGACCAGAATCAACTCGCAAGAATGTACATAAAAGTGTATTTAACTACAATACGAACACATAACTAATCTAAAAAAAAACATACACACGAAACACTCATATATGGGAAAGGGAAAAGTGAAAATAAAATGAAACCGGAACAGAATTGGCGAAATGCAGTTATGAAAAGAATCATTTGACCATTTGAGAGGACCATCAAGTTCTTAATTAAAAAGCACCTTTTGTTACAAAGGGGTTTACCTCTTATACTAAACATATTTGCAATTGATAGTTGCAATTGCCTTGGCTGTTGAGAGAGAGAGCACACGGATGCAGTTGCAGGAGAAAGGCTTGATGGTTCCTTGGTCAATGGTGTGGAAGTTGCAAACAATTTCTTCCACGTTGAATGAAGAAATTATGATGAACTATGGTGTTCATTGACTCCATGGTCGAGGTAGTTGCACATGGCTTGAGGTGTTGAGGCCTGCCGGCCTGCCATCTCGTGGTCAGCACGACCAGCAGTAGAGGGTCAAGGGAAAAAGAGATTAAGAGGAGGGACGTGTCTTTTAACTTCTGCTGGAGGTCCCTCCTCTCGAGTCTGGCTTGACCAATGAGAGGTGCAATTTCCAAGTGTGAAATGTTCCTTTGTTTGGAATCTGACTCATTTGCATGATTGGGGTTAGTTTAAGCCCCTTTATGCGCTGATTAATTTAGCAAGCATACAATGCATGCTGTCAGAATTATATATATATATATATATATATATATATATATATACACTACCGTTCAAAAGTTTGGGGTCACTTACTCATTCTTTATTTATTTATTTATTTCACATTTTAGAATAATAGTAGTCAGCAAAACTATGGAATAATAGAAATGGAAATATGGGAATTATTTTGTGACCAAAAAATCCAAAATAAATCCAAAACTATGTAATATTTTAGCATCTTCAAAGTAGTCACCCTTTGCCTAGATTTTGCAGACATGTACTCGTGACATTTTCTCAACCAACTTCTTGAGGAATCACCCCGGGATGCTTTTTAAACAGTATTGAAGGAGTTCCCATCTATGTTGGGCACTTATTGGCTTCTTTTCTTCATATTTTGATCCAAGTCATCCATTTCAAAAACTTTTTTTTTTTTTAGGAAATTTTAGATTTGTAATTAAATAAATGTATATGTTTTGGCAGAATAATATTTTGTCTACAAAGTTAATTTCAAACTTTTAAGCATACACCTTCAGATCAAAAGATTTTTAAGATCATGAGAAACATTTTAGACAAGTGACCCCAAACTTTTGAACGGTAGTGTATATATATATATACCATTATGCAGGATAATGCACAAGGATTAATTTGGTAGGAAACATGATACTAAATCATTTTACATCATTTTAGCTGGTAGTCCTGTCATAAGTCATGCATAAAACAGTATACAGTACAAAAAACAATTTACAAGACAATAATGATCCTATACTCAATGTCCTGGGGATATACATGTTCATTTATAGTTTGTTTATAAATTAATGAAGAAAAGGCTATGTTCTGGGCTTTATGTCAATTTCCTTCGGTGTAAAGGAGTGAATCAATCTTTCTGCATTCTTTTCTTTAGCATGCAGCTAACTTCTCCCTGATATTTACTGGTCCAGTGGCAGCAAAGACAGTGTAAAAGGCTTGATAATAATCAGTGGGGAAGCAGACATAACAGAGTCGGCTTGGGCCTACTTGGACCTTTGCTTGTTACAGTCTTGAGAAATCTGTTGGCTTATTAATTAAATAATGAATAATTATATGTCTGATTGGTCCAGATGCTAGTGTTTTCCACAAGCAAGGGTTTAAATTGTGCGGCTTTGATGGCCTCAGCCAGTCCGAGTGTTCCCAGAACTTCCATAAATCTGTAAAATGAAATATAACCCATAAAAACAAAACCTATGTATTAGCACTCACTTTGCATTATAAATCATTAGGGAAAATACAATGTTTGTAATCACTTACTGTTGAAATCCCATTATCCTCCGAAATCCTCTACATACTGCTGGATAGAGTGTGTTACTAAGCTGTCCCTCTCCTCCATGTAGGTAATGCATGGTGCATTGTCCCCAGGACTGTCAGGGTCTCAGAAGCCTGAAAATTGGTCTCTTTTACTTTAACAATTTTATATGCATTCTTTATCTGTTGTCAAAATAACAACAACTGTAAATGGCAATATATACCTATACAAAGCATTTGTAATCAAAATGCCCTTACTTTTTGCAGTCTTTCTCGGACATCTTGGTCTCCAATATCTGTGAGACTAGCATGGCCTGTGGGTTTTCCAGAAATCCAGTTAAATAGCCTGTCTGAGAATAAGGCAAACAGAAGTCATCTTCGCTACAAGACTATAGAGTCCTGTATGTAGTGCTGTAACACAGAGAGGCTGAGGCCAACACACCTTCGGGGCAGTCTACAAGTTTTTTGTGTTTTTTTTTTTTTTTTTTCGCTTATTGGCTGGAGTTTGTTTTATAGAATATTTTCTGCTTGTAATTCTGTCTCACAAAATGTGTATAGACATCATACTTGAGCAATCCAGTGGCAAAGTTGTCGCGGGGGATCTCGTAGGCGTACATGGACTGTTTGAGTTTAGAGGGATGGACGCCAGTTGGAGCTGTTGTGTACAGGGTTAATGTGCACGTTTTTCTTTTTTCTGTTTGTTTGGTATCTTTATCTTTATAGTTCTACGTCTTTGTCTACTGATGAAGATATTAGAAAATTTTGTGGAACCTTTAGATCTCCCTAAACTGACGGCTGAGCAAAAAAATTATTTTGATTCTGAGATAACCTTGGAGGAGCTTGGCAATGTAATTATGGCCTTGTCTACAGGCAAGTCCCCGGGGCCAGATGGCTTTTCCGCTGAATTTTTTAGATCGTATGCTACAGAATTGGATCCACTTATGTTAGAAGTTTATACAGAATCATTGAAAAAATGGAAAGCTTCAGCCAACCATGACACAAGCCCAGATCAGTCTGATTCTTAAAAAAGGACAAAGATCCAAGAGAGTGTAAGAGTTACCGTCCAATCTCCCTGATCCAGCTAGACGTTAAAATTTTGTCAAAAAAAATCTCTTATACATATAGATCAGGTGGGGTTTATTCAGGGTCTTAGCTCATCTGGTAACATTAGACGTTTCATCAATATCATGTGGTCAGTGGCAAATTATCAGACTCCAGTCGCTGCCATCTCACTTGATGCTGAAAAGGCATTTAATATGGTAGAATGGGATTATCTTTTTAAGATTTTGGAAATGGTCTCCTGAGCAACCAAACTGGCCCGGTTGCTAGTGAGGGTAGAGTCACATGGTCGTAACCTCTTCGTGGTCACTATAATGTGGTTCTCGCTCTCTGTGGGGCGCGTGGTGAGTTGTGCGTGGATGCCGCGGAGAATACCATGAAGCCTCCATACACACTATGTCGCTGCGGTAACGCAGTCAACAAGCCACAAGATAAAATGCGTGGACTGATGGTCTAGGATGTGGAAGCAACTGAGATTCGTCCTCTGCTACCCGGATTGAGACGAATCACTACGCCACCACGAGGACTTAGAGCACATTGGGAATTGGGTATTCCAAATTGGAGAGACAATTATTTTGAAAATAAAAAAAGATTTTGGAAATGTACGGGTTCAGGAATATTTTTATTGAATGGATTAAGTTTCTTTATAGACACCCAGTGCAGCAGTACAAACAAATTGATTAATTTCAGATTAAGTCAAGTCATATAATTTTTATTTGTATAGCGCCTTTCACAACACACATAGTTTAAAAGCAGCTTTACAGAAGATCACGCATTAACAGAAAATTAAACTGTAATATCTATAAAATCATCATTGTCACAGAGTCATCATTGTGTAGTTTGATAAAATACGATTGTGAATTGTGTTTAAAAATAAGTAATTAAATAATAATTGTATTTATAACCCCAGTGAGCAAGCCAAAGGTGACTGTGGCAAGGAACACAAAACTCCAAAAGATGTTGGTTAATGGAGAAAAATAACCTTGGGAGAAACCAGACTCACTGTGGGGGCTGTAATTTTGAAACTGTAATTTTGATTCCGCACTAATGTGCTCACTCTCCCCTTCCTGGGGGGTAGGTTTATATATGATGAACGTTATGTTTGTTTACCATTCACAGTACGTATTTATGATCTGTTCGATGTTGCTCTGACAACATATAACTTCATATAAGATTTTGCACAAGGGATACATTAAAGCACCAACTCTATGATATCTAACTTCTATCAAGAGACATTGTGTTCTGACTAGCATTATGATTGGCAGACAATTTATTTGGAAGGGTTGAAAGTCGGACGGAGCGTCATAATTTCCAGAGTGGTGTGCGGAGATGGGGAGAATGGCAGACTCTGAAGAATGGTTATATAGAAGACTGGTAAATTTGGACTTATTTGTGAGAAAGTGGGGCAAATATCTGGTGTTTTTGTAGGGCTCTCAGTGAGGGACAGTGGAGAGAAAGGTGTAGTTATATGTGTGATTATATTTCAATTATATATTTTTTCTTCTTTTTTATTATTGGGGGGGGTGGTAATTGTGGGGGTGAAGTATTGATTCTGTCTGTATATGTTTTGCTTTTATCCATTTAATATTTGAATTAAAAAAAATGTTGATCACAAAAAAACTAAGCATTTATTTTATTAATCATCTTTACGAGGTTAATAAATCATGCCGTGCTGTGAGTGTATATGAATGAGGGCAGAATTCATGAGAAGGCGGCACTTGTTAATGCAGAAATAATGCAAAATTAACCTGGCAAAGACCCAGTAAACTGCCCCATACATGAATTTCTCATATTTTTCAAGAGCGATTAGATGCAGGACTCACCCCCTCAACACTCAAAGTGTATGTGGCAATGAAGCTGGCGCCTCTATAGGCAAGCATGACTTAATTATAAAGTTCCTTAAAAGGAACAAGACAATTAAACCCACCTCGGCTGGATACAGTCCCAACTTGGGAAATAACTTTAGTACTAAAAGCTCTTGCAGGGCCCCCCTTTGAACCTTTGGTTGATTTGCACATGCTCTCCATTAGGACTGCACTACAGCTGGCTCTGGCCTCTGTTAAGCAGGTCGGTGACTTACATGCACTATCAATCGAAAATTAATGTCTGGAGTTTGGCCCCGCTCTTTCAAGAGCCACTGTAAACCCAGAAAAGGCTATGTGCCTAAGGTCCTAACCATGCCTTTCAGAGCACAGGTGGTTCACCTTCAGGCCTTCTTCCCTCCTCCATTAATTTGGATAAGGGAAAATCATTGCATTTGTTATGCCCTGTGCTGGCACTACACACATACGTTGAGCGTACACATCAATGCAGACTGTCTGATCAGCTCTTTGTATGCTATGGAGGATGCACAAAAGGTATGTCTGTATTAGAGTAAAGACTTTCTCACTGGATTGTCGATGTAATTGCCCTGGCTTATGAGTTGCAGTGTACGACTTGGACAATTGGTGTTAAAATGCACTCAACTAGAGGCATGGCCTCCTCATGGATATGAATGAATGGTGTGTCCTTACGAGACATATGTTTTGCAGCAGGATGGTCCTCTCAAAACACATTTGCAAGGTTTTACAACCTAGATGTAACGTTTCTCTCTCTTCACAAGTCCTCTCTGTTTAGAGCGCTTGCTATCCATTGGCCAAATATAGCTCCCCATCTTTTACACAACCGCCTGCATTAGGCCGTTGTAATTTACTGTAAGTCACAAGTACTTGTATTATAAATAAACTCCCTTCCTGACTGAGTTTGTGAGTGAGTTAATTCATACTATATGACTATAGTTCATATATTCATCCTGAGTGCTCCCCTCCTCACCCAACACAAGGGTCACTCACTGCTTCCTTTCTGGGAGGTTATGTCATGTAGTGCAGCGTGATGGGATTCTGGTCCCATATGCATTAATAAACGCAATGTTAAGTGCACTGAGTCGTAAGGGAATGTCTCAGTTACGTACGTAACCTCGGTTCCCTGAGACAAAGGGAACGAGACATTGCGAACACTAGCCGCACTACAAGACTCAGAGTTCTTGAGGTATGAGCAATGCGCTCCTCGTTCTCAGTAAGAAATTGAGGAAATGGTGTTTGTGCACCTGTTTTTTTAGTGGACAGTTTCGTGCCAAAACAGGCGGGGCTCAAACACCATAGCCAATATTAGAATATTGGCATTATTATAGAGAGGTTTCAACTAGGTTGTTCATCTGCGTGAACGTGCCTTAGGCATGCTGCATGGAGGCATGTGGACTGCAGATGTGGCCAGGGAAATAAACCTGTCCGTAACCTGAGAAGACAAAGACAGCACTACAGGGAGACAGGAAGGACAGCCGATCATCCTCGTAGTGGAAGACCACGTGTAACAACACCTGTACAGGATGGGTGCATCTGAATATCACACCTGTGGGACAGATACAGGATGTTAAGTCTATGTTAAGTCTGCGGTTTGGTAATTTTGTGCAGATTCCATGTGGGCTTGAGAATGTCAACATTATCTACAATATATAAGTCATATTCAGTCATTTTGATTTATTAGAAGAAAAGGATCAAATCAAAACTACAAGCCAAAAATGTGCTGTCACTGTGATACATTTTTGATGAGGTCACAGAGGCTGAGGTCAATCAAACATGATCTAATATGATTTAAAATCCTATAAAATCTCAGTATAAGAGGGGGAAGGGGGGGTTATTTACATTTTATGAGGTAAAAAAACATATACAAAAAAGGTATACCATCATGAAAATATTACAAGTGAAGTAAACAAAATACATATCAAAACCAGATTATTTTTCTACACACAGATTATTTAAAATTCAATAAATTATCCAGGATAGTTCTCTGTTAATTTCTGGAAAACAGAGAAATAATATTTAAGAGTCCTAAAATTACATCTGCAGTTTAGTTTAGTCTAGTTTTGTCATGGCTGCTTCAGAAGTATTGGATACATCGTCAGGTCAACCATAGTGGTAGACAGAGCATGAAAGCACATCTAAAATCACACTCTTCTTTTACACATTGATCCTGAATCCTATTAACTTAAATAGAAAAAAATTATCTAGGCAATAAATCTTCCTATTTCCTCCAACACAGGCTACACCAAGAAAGATGATTTCTGTTTGAATTCCCCCTGAAACAGGCACATACAAAATATTTCCAATTTAAATATAATTATTTACCTGTAACAGGGTGCACAATTAGGAAAATAAAACTTCTGCAGAATATTTTTTTTTTTTTTTGGCACTATTAATTCCATTGCATACATTTTATATAATTTACACAACCTAGCAAGGTGAGTAATATTTACATCCACATTCCAGTTCTAGGCTGTGTATAAACGGCTGTCTTTGGCTTGCAGTGAGAGAGAATTTACATCCTTTTATTAAGGTTTCTTATAAATCCAAGACAAAAAGCATTCCCCAGTACTAAAGTTTATTATTATTTTATTATTATATTTTTTTTTCATCAAGTTATTAATCTGCATTAAGAGTATGGAAAATACATTTCCAAAAAAAAAAAAAAAGACTTACCTTTCAGCCTTACCATTGGTTGAGTAACATTGTTGGGGTGGGTCCAAGTTTTCAATTGCCACAGAAATACAGTGCTTACACTTTCAGAGAAAATTAACATATGAATGGCTAACTTACAGTTGTATATTAAGCTGGGATAGGAGAAATTATTTTTACACCAAAAAAAATGTCCATACTGCAGCTTTAAACAATTTGAAACGTCTCCTGATTACTGCATTCTGAATTGCTCTCCGTCCAGCTGTGTTTGGACGCTAGTACACATTCTCATCTTGTGCTGTCGCTAGTGTCATGCAAGCTTGAGTGTGGTTTGTTCTCTGTACATCTGCTTGTTGCCTATAAAGAGTTTTGCTTAATGTCCCCCCTGCTGAAAACTGTTTGTACTTCAATCTTAAAGTGGTCAGATGGGAGGAATATTCAATTTTACAGTCCTGGGACATAATTAACAGTGTTCATTTGTTTAACATGCAATTATTTTTTTTTTAATAGTAATCGCCCCTAATTATTGTATTATTATTATTATTATTATTATTATTATATTATATCATTATTTCTGCACACTAACGTAGCTGGAAAATTTCTATTGCTCATTCCAAGTTTCAAATATATAACTGTAACTATGATTTATTTTTCACTTATACTTAAAATGTATACTATATAATTGTTGATCATATGATTACTAATAGCTATTGAATGCCTAAAGGAGGTTGTTAAATAGAAACATTGAGAATTAGAGAATTGGCACGCTATGGCAGTAGGCAGGTGTAATGGTGGCCAGCTGATAGATAGCTGTGCAATGTGTATAAACCTCACTCTCCTGACCTCAAGAGGTGAACTAGTGACTGACACTAGAGGCTGTAACCATTAGCACTCCCGCCTCCCATGCCAGAATTTTTTTTTTTTTTACAGTATTAAATATCTCCTATGCACCAGCCTTAAACCGGTTGACTGTGCAAAGAAGTTTTATTGGTTTGTTTGTTTGCATGTGAAACAAAATACAATTTGAGAAGGCAAGTCTGCATAAACATAAAAAGGTGGAAGAAGCCTTGTGAAGTGCAATAGTGCAGTGACAATGCAAGGCACTTTGTATTTGGATAAAACAAATCCATTCACTTTCAGTAAATCTATTTACTTAAAATTGCGATCACATCAACTGGTCATTTGTGACCTTATTCTGAATTCCAGTACTACTGACAGTGTGTAAATGTTTCTAAGCAGTGACAATGGTACTTAAGGACATCCATCAGCACAATGTCACCAAGCTGAGGGAGACCCTCTCCATTACTGGCCTCACAGGAATATTTACTGGTGTCCATCTTAGACACACTAGGAAACTCCTGGCCTCATAGGCATTGATTATGCTCTTTTGTGGATGAACACACCAGGTTACCATTGAAAACATTCATCTTGTAGGTGAGGTTCCTGAAAGTGGGGAACTTGATCGGATCCTCAGGGAGGGGAGCGTCATCTTTGTTCCATTTGTAGGTGGATGGCGGTGAGCCGACTGGGTCATTGCAGGTAAGGAGGATGATACTGCCAGTTGTCACTGATGAAGGGATTCTGGAGATGGGCATGGAAGGAGGTACTGTAGAGGGCATTGGGAATTACAACGTTGTTTGCGTGTGTTACATTAATTCATATTACATTACGAGTGCAGACTGTTGTTGAATATACATCATTAAGCTATGTTCTGCCTAATATCCAAGTTCATTAAATCATCAAACCCTCTCTAAAAGTCATCCTAGCTACAGGTTACTAAATTTCTTAACACTCAAATATGTTTATATTATACAAGCTATAGGACACTTTTTGATGCCATAGGACTCAGTGTTTGTGATCACCAAACACTAATTGAAAGCGAGAATTTTTCTGATTCAATTTAATAAGGACTGTTAGCTTAATGGCATTTTCGTCATAGCCACAATTGCCGGATACCTCACAGGTATAATCTCCAGTGTCTTCTCATGTCACCTTGTTAAACCTCAGTCCTCCATTATACATAGTGATCTGACCTTCATATTGAGCTGTTGAAAGGGAAAAAATGCACAATACAGTCACATTTTTTTTATTTTATTCCCAGTAAAATAGATAGGTCTAATTTGCTGTTTTACCAGACTCACACTCATCCACAATTTTAGTTTATCTATCTATCACTGTATAAAACATAATTTGTACATAAGGTGAGATGCATTGGGATGATTCTGATGGTATAAGTTCATACGTTTTGATGACAGGTGTTAGATGTCACTCGCACCGGCGCACCCAAAAATGTTTACACATTCACACGCAGTAATTTTCCGATGCATTTGCTCATACCCCAGACTAGAGACTTGCTTTTTTCATTGTTTCATTTTTTTATTTTTTTTTCAGGAAATGAGCTCAGCTTTGCTGATAGTGTCAAATGTGACAAAAAAAGCACCTTGAGCTCACCACACAATGCATGAAGTTGGCCAGCAATGCAGTACTTGAAACAATGCTCAGCTTCTGATACAATAATTGCACCTATTCTTGCATACTGGCTGCTCCCATGATACTGAGTTATGCAGTAATGTAGTATCTAGCATACCCATCTCATTAATCCATTTATTCAATATGTATAAGATAAATATAACATGTACAAGACATGTACAAATATAACATATTTGATATAAAGGAAGTTGCTTTACACTGCTAATTATGTTAAATATACAGATTTTCCATATAGCTTATGTAAATGTATCTATGTTTTAGACAGAAGCCTTATGCAAAAGGATGTTGAAAGTTTGGAGGGGTACGCCACTGTAAAAAGTTTGGGTACCTCTCATCTTAGTCATCAGATTATTCTCTGCTTTTGACATCAAAATGTAAACCGGCACATTCGGTAAGCCAGCCTGTAAAGGTGTTTATATGAAACACGAAATCAGGGTTTTAGGGCAAAATGTATGGGCAGTTTTTGGTTAAACTGAGAGCTTAAAGGCATTTACTTGACCACAAAAAAATAAATCAATGTACAATTGTGCATATAAACTTGCTCAGTGATAAACTAAATGACAACAGATTTAATAGTAACTTTTTAAACCTACTAGTTGGCTTGCCATGAAAGTAGACGAATGACTGATAGCCCTTGAGATCCTTGAACTTCCATTCTACTCTGGGCGTTGATCCAAAATCAGCAGTGTAAGTACATTTAAAGTCAGCTCCTAAAATAAAAACAGAGTTACTCTATTTAACATGATGTGTAAATGTGTTTTTCACATCAAAACCTGATACCATATTTTTGAGCGAGGATCATTCTTAGCAGGCAGACCTATACTTAGGCTCTCCAACATTGAAAATAAAGTAACACGATTTCAGATTTATGTTTGTTTTTGCAATATTTCTAAATAGCTAAAATTATTGAGTAATCTGATATGTGTAAAATGGCTATTATATGTAGAAATAATGCAAACTGACAAAAAGCCACACACAAAAAGACAAAGATAAAAGATGAATCAATTTCATTGATGAAATTCACTTTCATTGAGGGATTACCAACATTAAACGAAAAGGCATGTAGGCCTGTCAATATAAAGAAAGGCATTCAAGCCTTTACTACATCAGCAACAAGAAAAATTTCTTAACATCCATTAAATCAAAATCCACCAGTCAGGCATAAAGAGTAGAATGAGGTGAATGCGATATTCTATTTAAGAGATTATTGTTCATTTGGACAGTCTTAGTAAAAGGTAAGAGAGTCAATACCAGAAACAACTAATTGCAAAACATTTATCTGTGAGTGTGAGAGCATGTTTCAAGCTGTTAATGATCAATAACCAGCTGTACTTAAGCAATTGTGGATAAGACTTTTGGAAGACTTTTAAGTCCATGCAAATATTCAAATGTTTAGGAATACAAGGAAGTTCTTCATCATACAGCAAACTCTCTTTGCAACTCTCTCATCCTCAAAAATAATATTTAGTATCTCCATGGGTTTTAGATGCTTCCTTGATTTACACAAACCTTGTGTAATCCTCCAGTATGTTCAGAGTACTCATAGGTCATTCTGCACAAAAGCAATAGTTCACTCAAAAATGAAAATTCTCTCATCATTTCCTCACCCTCATGCCATCCCATACGTGTATGATTTTCTTTCTTCAGCAAAACACAAAAAAAGATTTTCTGAATAATATCTCAGTTGGTCCATTCAATGCAAGTGAATGGTGGCCAGAACTTTGAAGATCAAAAAGCACATTAAGGCACCAATAATGTAATCCATATGACTCCAGTGGTTAAATCCAAGTCTTCAGAAGAGATATAAGTGTGAGTGCAAAACTGGAAAATATTTAAGTTTACAGAACTCCACTTTCAAGTAGTCCTCTAAAGTGCTCTTCTTTTGTTTTTCACAATTCAAATTTTGTGTACATCGCCACCTACTGTGTAGCAAGGAGAATTTATGGGAAAAAATTACTTGACTATCGATTTAAGTCTATTCATATAGCTTCTAGAGATGCACCGATTGCAATTTTTTTTTGCAAGTGTGACCTGCCAATACCGATTTTTTTCCGATTCCAGTTTTCTTTCTAAAAACTATTATTGACCACATATACAAACAAAATCTACTTTTCTTCAATGCAAAATTTTATTTTCATAATAAAAGAAATTATTAAACATTACAATTTCCCCCAAACTGCATTAAGTTACAGGATCTTCTCTCACTTAAACAACTCTCAAAATAAAGTGCACTGTGACTAGAAAGAGGTAGAAATAAAAATTAACTGCAAATGAGTTTATATAACAAAACAGATGTCATTTTCCACTATTTTTATAAATGGACATTTTTCTCTGTTTTTACTCATCTAACAAAACAAATCCAAAGATTACAAGCCTATGAACAAAACTGAAGTGTCCAATACGCTCAACATTGACATTAAGCTTTACGTTAGATGTCCAAATATCAGTTGTAAAACGGATTGCTGCTTCGGGATCAGCTTGTAACCATACCTGTCAACACTCACAGTTTTCCCAGGAGTCCCGTATTTTGACACCCATCCCCCACCCCTCCCGTTTTGTTATTTCTCCCGGGAAACTCCCGTAATATATGGCCCAAACCACGTTATATAAATAAACACATCAATATATTATTCCAAGGTTGGACAACTGGACAGTTGCCAAATATTGTATGAAAAGCATCCTACACATCAATATATTATTCCAAGGTTGGACAACTGGACAGTTGCCAGATATTGTATGAAACGCATCCTATTCACACAATCAACACATCATACAAATTTTGATTTTAATATCGGACACGGTGGGAAAAATTATGTTACTCGGCACATTAAATCACAACGGAACAATTTGTATTTAGCCTGTCTGTGTTATCCAGCACCCCACTTCCCTTCCCGGATTTGTGTACCCAAATGTTGACAGGTATGCTTGTAACAGGCTTGAAATCGGAAAGACGTGAGGCTAACCGGCCCGTTACCGGTCCGGGCCGAGCATGCGGAAGATCGGCTGATCGGAAGATCTCTAATAGCTTCTGAAGACATGGATTTAACCACTGGAGTCGTATGGATTAACTTTATACTGCTTTGATGTGCATTTTGGACATTCAAAGTTCCAGCCACTTGCATTGTATGGACCAACAAAGCTGAAATATTTTTCTTAAAATCTTTGTTTGTGTTCTGCAGAAGAAAGAAAGTCATACACATCTGGAATGGCATGAGGGTGAGTAAATTAAATAACTATCCCTATAAAGTTTCAAATGGGTATAACATGTTTTAGGCTCTGTGTGTGCATAAACAAACAGGCTCACTATCCAATTATCAGGCTGTGAGTGGAAGCCATCTTTTCACACAGGACTAAAATTTGAACGAAGACCAAGGGCATAGCCAGGAATTTACTTTTGGGTTTGGCCTCAATAAAAAAGGATGGGCCAAGTTTTAGCCCAACTTTTATTTTTTACCATATTTCCCTTAACAACAGAGAACAGATGCATTCAAACAGTTCTTCACACTTTCAGAAATCAGAATTTATGTATTTTTTTTATATTTTATAAATACATATTTGATGTCAAAGAATATCTGATATTCTGGGTGGCCCTGGGCTATGCCACTGGTGAAGACTAACACATTTTGCATGATAGTTACTACTAAAATTAATGAGTAGATTTTGGCAAATGTGTCTGTAACAACTACATACATTATTCTATGTATTGCTTTTTTGTTGTTGTTGTTATTATTCTGTGTCTCACTGTCATATTTGTGATTGTACTGGAAGCTTGTCAAAGAAGACAAATTTGTGCATTCTTGGCAATGTGCGCATACTTGGCATTAAAGCTCTTTCTGATTCTGAAACATGTTTGCACTTTTCTGGTTAGCCAAGACCAAGTGCGAAACCCATTAATGGCCCAAAAGAAGATGTTGTTCTGTGTGTTACATTACATGCCAACTTATGATTACAAGTCAACTTGTGAAGTTTCATTAAGCAGCACAAATGATCTACAAAAATGTAATCATATGTAAATAGAATGAAACCCATAAAGGGATGTTGAAATACATCTATGCCATATTTTCCCAACAGTAATCATGCATTTTAATTTCACCATGATATCTTAAATGTGATTTTTATTTAGATCAAATATATACATTTGTCTGTTGCTCGTACAGTTCATTCAAACATAATCCTTAAAGATTTGTTTTCACATGCACTTGAGGGTTACAGGTATAAGCAAACACAAAACTCATATGCTGAATCCATGACAAACAATTCTCTGATCATAAGGAAGTTGTGCGTGTTTGGTATGGAATCCATATGATGCCTTATATATTTGCAAAAAAATAAGCTATTGCAAAAGAGAAAGCTGTGTTTAATTGCAAAAAACAATGTATGTTGTAAAGTCATGTATGTTGTTTAAAGACTTAATTGACCTCAAATGTTAAACAAAAAATAAAGAATTCTGTCATTTAGTCAGCCTCATGTAGTTTCAAACCCATATAACACACTTCCGTGGAACCCAAAAGATGTTAGGCAGAATGTTAGGGACCGGCAGCCTCAGTCACCATTTTTATTATATGGGAAAAACAGCGATGCCAATATTCACTATGTCTCATGTTCCGTGGAAGACTTTGATGAATGCAGTCTCAGTGCTGTGTAGAGAATGAAAACCAGATTGAAAACTTTCAAAGAGATTGTGTGTGGCTAAGCTGAGATACAACCACTTTTTCCATAACTTTAGACAAAAATGGAAGATTCGAAATAGTGCAGTAATTTTTAAGATAAGTGGGGTCCAAGCCAGACTTTCAGAGTGACAGCTGCAGTTTTCAGTTCTGGAGGGACAAAGCCTGTACTAAATATCCTGTTGATAAGATGGGAAATAGGCGCTAAAATAACAGGCAGATATAGTTTAAGCAAGACAGTGGGTGCAGGATCAAGCTGGCAGGAAGTAGAATTCGAATTGATAATTAACTCAGAAAATGTAGATGGGGTGGTGGTGGAGAAATCAGTATCTGGTGGTTTGTGAGAAAATCCTGAAGTGGATTAGAAGGAACAGTAGAAAGGAAAAGTTTGTAAATAGAGTTGATTTTTATTCTGAAACGAGTGAAGAAATGACTGACAGTGTTCAGTAGAGTCTGAATTAAGGGGCACATGTAAAGGGATTTAGACGGGCAAGGAGGCGAGAACCTGCTTGACAATATAAATAATAGTTTAATGTGAAACTTAAACAAAAGACACAAACACACACATGACGGACATGTCTGTAAACGATCTCTCTCTCGCTCCGAGGCTCAATTAGCCCGATAAGGGACCGGGTGTGTATAATCACGATCCGGCCCCGCCCTGTCACATTCCTCCCTCATACTCTCAGGCTGGGGAGCCCCCGGCATGACGTTCATCCACCCTCCTCTTTCCCTGGGGGAGGGCGTGCCCTAAGCCCCGTCTGCCAGCAGGTCATCCCCATCTACCTGGATGAGGGAGGGGACAAGGGGAGGGAAACAGAAATAATTAAACTGGGGGGGTACTTCCTGTAACAGTGTAGTACCCCCCCCCCCCCCCAAAAAAAACACTAAAATTTAAACAAGGGAAAAGGCCAACGCAGAGCGGCAGTGAGAGAGAGGAGAGATGGAAAAAAAAAAAAAAAAAAAAAAAAAAAACACTTACTCGCCAGTTCGATGATACGCCATAGCTTGGTCCCCGGCCACTCCTCCACCCTCCAACGGACGACAGCCGTGCCTCCCCGGGTGGATCGGAGGCAGTCCTCCAGCCCCTAGCGGACGGAACGCCCCGCCGCGTTCTCAGGGAACAGAAGGGAACTCCACCTCCCCTGGCAGTTGGCAGTGAGCCCCTCAGCGGCTGGTAAGGGACTCCTCCGCTCCTGGCAGCGGCCCTGACCGCTCCAGGCAGTCGGTTAGGATCCCCTTCTCCCCTCGAGGTTGGCAGCCATTCCTCCGCTTCCAGGTGGCCGGGCTCCTCATCCCCCCACGACCCGGCCCCGCCCTGTCACATTGGGTTAATGAGTTTATTGACGGTACACAGAAAAAAGTGTTTTAGGTCTAGAAGATGTGTTATTGATAATGGACGAAAAGATGAGTGTGCATCTTTTAGTGCCGATTTGTATGCCTGTATAGGGTCATTATAGGCGGTTAGGTGAACAGATAGACCAGTTTTCTTGTAAAGATCCTCAAGGCAGCATCCTGTACCTTTAAGAGCACGTAATTCATGAGTGTACCAGGGAGATGAGTGAGTGGAGTGTACACATCTACTTTTAAGAGGGGCATGAAAATCAAGGGCATTTGAGATTGTTTTGTTATATTTAGCGAGTATGTCCGTTGGACAGGAAAGTTGCATGACGTCTGTATGGAAAGATGTTTGAAGTGATACAGAGAAAGATACAGGGTTAATGGAAGTATAGTTGAGAAAGGTAGCCAAAGTTTTTTGAGCAGATCTGGGAAATAGTGTAATTCAGTTCTATGAATAGTTGATCGGACAGTCCAATGCGAGACCCAGAAACAGGGATATTATTTAGGCCATTAGTGCAAACCAGACCTAAAGGTTTGCCATGTGAATGAGTAGGGAAGTCCACATGTTGTACAAAGTTGAAACATTTTAACAGAGACACGAGTTTATAGGATGCAGCACAATCAGTGTCAATATGAATATTAAAATCACCAAGTAATATAACAGATGGACACATGGCACATGTAAGAGTTAGCAGCAGTTAGATCACTAAAGAAATTTAACAGAGGGTTAGGTGGCCGATACACAATCAGCGACGATGGACTAGTGACTTTGAAAACAGTATTCGTAGATGGAAATCTCATGAAGTTCAAAGTTTTGATATGCAAGTTGCTGTGATATACAGCAGCCAAACCACAACCTCTGGTTTTCAGGCGAGGTTTAGCCAGATAATTGTAACCAGGAGTGAGCATGTTCATATGTAAACAGTCGTTTTAAATGTTTCAGTGAGCAGCAATATGTCCAGGTTTTTTTTACAGTTATTGTGGTGCAGAGCAGTGTGGCCTTATCATTTAAGGACTGACAGTTAAACAATGCAATAGCAGGATTGAAACAGTCGCGTAGTGTAGACTGTTGTAGATGAGGCCATTCATGTGGTATAGCTAATAAGGAATTATAATTTCTCCCTCGTTGAGCAGATGGCAGCAACGAGCAGCAGGTGTCTGTACGAGATGAC
Organism: Moxostoma hubbsi; assembly: GCA_032164185.1. NCBI lineage: Eukaryota > Metazoa > Chordata > Actinopteri > Cypriniformes > Catostomidae > Moxostoma > Moxostoma hubbsi. The sequence continues at coordinate 20,945,498 of JAVLUX010000008.1, read as the reverse complement.
CTGATGGAGGGGATAGCAGAAGGGGACGAGTAATGGAATAGAAGCTTGTGACGAGGGTAGCGATGGATATAGCGCGGGCGGCGAGTAATCCCAAACTCGTTGCAGATGCCGTATGTTTCCAGCCGGGGGCGGGTGTTCAAACCGCGCAGTTGCAGTGATGTATAACTAAGTGCAATTGTTAGAACACTACCGATCAAAAACCCTAGGGTTGACAGTCTAAGCAGGTCATAGGCGAGTGATTCATTTTTTTTAGGCTTAATAATTTTGTCATTTCTTCTTTTGTGTATATTGATGAATACATTTTGCCATATGAACAACCACTCAGTAATGAAAAGTATCAGTAACATTAAGACATTTCAAATGTAATAAATAGTAAACAATGGTTTAAAACATGTAGAGTAAATCATATTGAAAATACATTGTCTCTTGTATTATTATTGTCTGCTATTTGGCTAATTCGACCGATTACTCTACAAATATAATGCCAAAAATATTTTTGAGATTGGCTCATGTGGGTTCGGATTAATTCTGAGTTGAACTTGCACCACAAATCCCACTACATACAATAGTAAATTATTACTGATTTAATAAAAAGATAAATATACTGATCGATGGGATGTTCTATTAAATTATTATTCTAATATTAAGGCAATATTCTAAATTGTACCTCTAAGCTAAATGACAAATGTTTAAAAGTGTCAGAAGGCACTGGTTGAGGACATAGCCTTATTAAATAAGCTTAACAACCGTTAAAGTAGCATATTGAAAGCATGGAATATTACGTGGCGGTTGGAATAGAAAGGCATAGAAAGATGATGGCCAATTTGAATTGTCGTAATGTTTATCATATTTTATCTAAATAGAACCCAATGAAGGGCACCAAAATGTACACATTACATAAAAAAAAAGAAATATCCACCTCTACAGTAGTCCTGAAAAACAAAATGTACAGATCTAAAAACAGATTATGCAACAATTATACACTATTTCAGTGCAGTAAAAATAAATCACCCAGAAAATCTGAAATAATAGAAGTCAAACACTTGAGAAAGTGAAGAAAAATCAAGGCCATTTTCAGGATCTTTGTCAAATCCTTTACCACCTAGGCAAACCAGTTTAAAATACAGTCTTTCAGATTATAGGCTGCATAATTAACCTGTTTAAACAGAATTCATTATAAGACCACAGGAGATATGTTCTGGTGGATCTTAAGTCCTTCATTGAGGGTCCATCGATGCTGCCACTATGCCATGCTGTCTTAATTGAGTTCTTATCATCTGGTTCTTTGATTGCCACTCTTCCACCTATGGGAGGATAAGTGGGTGTGAGGCATGAGAGAGAGAGAGAAAGGCAGCATGAGCAAATGAAACAGTGTGTCAAGGACTGATAAATGTTTAGAAATACTCATTGTAGCAGTACTCATTTGCCTGCACTTGTGGGCAAAGTAGATGTTGTCTACATTGTGTGAAATACCTCTTGCTTGAGAAGCTGATTGTCCATCCTCAGTCTAGACACAGTATTAAGCTCATCTTCTAGTCGTGAATTGCTCTGACGTAGCTCCTGGATATAGTCACATGCCTTAGACAAAATCCCACCTTTACTCTATATGAAAACCAGAGAACTATCTGAATACTCAGGCTCTTTTTCAAACATTATTTTCCATGATATTTTGTGTAAGAAACACCCCCTGGACTGTCTCTATACTTGATTAAAACTAGCAGTTGTATACACTGAATATACATTGTTTACATCTGATGTGTAAATTCAAATCTATTTTAGATAGTTCAGAGGATTCTGTAGCAAAATGTAAGATGAAAAGGGAACGTTTATCAAGCAGCTTCAGCTTTGATTCCTTCTTCCATCACAATAGCTAGGGTAAAGGAAGATTTCTGTAGTTGGTTAACTTGTGCTGTTGTGGGGTGCAGAAGCGTTTGTACTAGCTAAAAATCTGTTATTTTGAGAACATTGTTAGCGTTCTGTTTTCTTGCACATCAAAATAGTGTGCTCCACAATAACAACATCTACTGTGTTTGTAATAAAGTCAGTAATGCATTAATCAATACTTAATAATTAAATAAATAATAAAAAAAAGCAAGGCCAGAATGTTAATTTCTGTGCATTTAAATTTCAAACATGAGAGGTTACACTTTGATGCACCACTGGAACTCCATACTGCTGCTGCTTGTGATAACTACACTTACTTGACCATTCTTGGTTGCGTCCACATTACAGTCAGGGATGGTTTTGGAAAGCTGGACTATCCAGTTGTTGATCTTGTCCCTGCGTTTGCGTTCCACTGAGAAAAAAAATAAATACCACACTCACAATCAGATGCCAAAAACAAACACGTTTAAATGCTTGTTTCAGACTAATAAGAAATATAAAAGAAGGGAAATGGATAATAAGGTGGATCAAAGATTATAATGATAAAAAAATAACAAAAATAAAAAATAAACCTTCATTGTGTTGAGCCTTCCGCTTGTCATCCCTGGAGCCGCGTGGTGTTCCAGGCTTACTGTGAAACCAGGGAAAACAAAATATTGGACTGGTTGAAGTTGAAAAGAAAAAGATTAATGTTATTTTGTTTAGTGTGTGTGATATGAGACGTGAACCTCTGCTGAGTTGTGGCTAGAACTTCCTGAGGTGACATCATCACATAAAGTTGGCCTATGGGAAAACAAAGGAAAGCAGTCGATTCTCAAAACAAGTGAAATTATTTTATTTTTCAACAAACAACTAAACATAGAGAAACCCATAATGCCCAACACAACTACATTTTCCCCTAACAAAAATATGGTCTTACACAGACCATAGTATTTAAATTGTGTTTAGTATTACCTGTAGGGGTGGGCTGAGACAGCATCGAATCAGTTGTGTGGACATTGGTTACCATGGTACCAGCCATTGTGTCACTGATGGTGGCAGGGTAGTAGTATTGAGTTTCAGATGCCTCTCCCTCTAGACTCTCAGATTGAGAGATCATAGCCTATAATAAACATGTGTATCCATTAACACAAAGATCAACTCTTACATAATATTATTTACTTTTAAGGGATAGTAAAAGGAATAGTTCACCCAAAAATTAAAATACTCTCATTATTATCTTACCCTGATGCCATCTCAGATGTGTATTACTGTCTTCAGCAGAACACAAATTATGATTTTTAGAAAAATGTTGAAGCTCTGTAGGTCCTTAAAATGCAAGTAAACAGGTGTCATCAGGCTGCTGGCTGTTTCATGTTCCAAAAAGCATATTTAGGCAGCATAAAAGTAATCCACTAACTCAACAAATGTCATCTGAAACAAATCGATATGTTGGTGTAAGAAACAAATCGATAATTAAAACTTTTTAACTTAAATGTTTGCTTCCGCCAAGTGCTGCATTTCTGTTTGAAATCAACTAACTCTTGCATGACGTTTGTTCCTCTGAAGTATACATAGTGCAGGATGTGTAGACTGCTAGCAGGAAGCAAGTTTTTTTAAAGTTAGTTTTAATTATCGATTTGTTTCTTACACAAACCTATCGATTTGCTATAGAAGACATTAATTGATTGACTGGAATCGTGTGAATTACTTTTATGCTGCCTAAATATGAAAACAGCCAGCAGCCTGCTGGCACCCATTTACTTGCATTTTAAGGAACTACAGAGCTTCAACATTTTTCTAAAAATCTAAATTTGGGTTCTGCTGAAGAAATAAAGTCATTCACATCTAGGATGGCATCAGGGTAAGTGAATAATAAGATAATTTTTGGGTGAACTTTTCCTTTAACCTAAAAAGGCAAATTCTGTCATCATTCACACACCCTCATATTGTTCCAAACCCATGTGGTTATCTTCCACAGAGCACAAAAGGTGATGTTAGGTGCAAAATAAAAGTGAATGGTGACTGATGATAACATTCTATGAGACATCTAATTTTATGTTTCACTGAAGAAGGTCATACAGGTTTGGAACAACAATTATGACAATTGTTTTTATTTTTGGGTGATTTTTAATAAAAGATATCATGTTCTATATTGTATTAAGAATTCACATGACACTGCAAATAATTTTCTTTTAATCAAGCTCAAATTTCTATTCCTGTTCTAATAAGTGTCAAACCTGGGTTATAGGTGGAGTCACTGTCTGTGTTGCTGTAGGAAACCCAGTCACCACACTGACTGCTGCAGCCCCATCTGCCTGTCCTTCTACCTGTCCATCAGCCAAATGGATCACCCGGTACGTTACCTGAATCATGGAAGTCATGAGTTTAATCATCAACTCCCCATTATACAGTAGCTATATTTATGTGTACATATATTCTCATGTGTACAGTGCTCTGAAAAACAATTTGCTTCCTAAGCACTCTGACACGTCACTGTATCACTCCGCTTGTGTTGGTGTCATTCTAAATATACACACACACACACACACGGTCAAAACTTTTTAAACATTCGACTTAAATGTTTCTTACGATCTTAAAAATAGTTTGATCTGAAGGCGTATGCTTAAATGTTTGAAAAAGAGTTTTGTAGACAAAAATATAATTGTACCACGTTATTAATTTATTTCATTATTAAACAAAAATGTAAAAAAAAAAACATTTTGAAATTGATGACTTGGACCAAATAATAATGAAAATCAGCCAATAAGTGCCCAACATAGATGGGAACTCCTTAAATACTGTTTAAAAAGCATCCCAGGGTGATACCTCAAGAAGTTGGTTGAGAAAATGTCAAGAGCGCATGTCTGCATATTCTAGGCAAAGGGGGACTACTTTGAAGATGTTAAAAAAATAATAGTTTTGATTTATTTTGGATTTTTTTTAGTCACAACATAATTCCCATAGCTCCATTTATGTTATTCCATAGTTTTGGTGACTTTACGATTATTCTAAAATGTGAAAACAAATAAAAATAATTATATATACACATAATAAAGAATGATTAAGTGTTTCAAAACTTTTGATTGGTAGAGTAATATATATATATATATATATATATATATATATATATATATATATATATATATATATATATATATACACACACACACACACACACACACACACACACATACATACACACACACACAGTTAGTTACAGTTAAGAGCAATGGTTTGTCTTTTTTTCTTTTTTTTTTTGGTGTCAAAAGATCATTTTTATGTGTAATATGTGCCAGTTAGGTGACGTAAAGTGAAGCTGCTTTCACTGTTAACATACAACAGCTCTTTGTGATCTTGTATTACTACTACTAAAGCTAGGAAATAGCTTTAAATGAACAATTTCATCACAGCTGAGAGACACAACAGACTGATTAATTGCACAAACTGAAGGTGCTACCTCTTATCAGACTTTCCACATTGGAGTGAACACCCTGTTTAAAATGGTGGAGGACATTGCGGTTTCTATAGTGAAAGACACTTGTGCACCGGCTACCCGTGAAATAGGGAGAAATACCCCGCTTGGATGGCTATTTTTCCACTGAGAAAAATAATATTCAGAAATCTGACAGCATCTCTACTTCCAGGGAGGCAACAGGTGATCGCACACGCTCTGTGTGTGTGTGTGTGTGTGTGTGTCTCTCTCTCTCTCTCTCTCTCTCTCTCTCTCTCTCTCTTACACACACATCCACCCATCCATACTTGTTTATCCAGTAACTTGTTAGAAACAGCACAAGCCATGATACTATTTCTGAAGTGACATTTTTTAATTACTAATGAAGGCTTGGACGCATCATTTGTTTTGAACCAACAACGTCAGATTCTGATCCGTCGCATAAGAATGTAGCTCCATGCACAAACGCGTTTTAATGACGCACTCGGTTTTTCCTAATTTTTTTTTATTTACTTGTTCATTGAACTGTTGTATATAAGCAATATCACACTCGTGCTACATGGCCCTAAATCAGCACTGCTGTGATTACCTACGAGTGCAAGTTGTGGCCGAATCACAGCAGTGCTGACTCTTGCTCGTAAATATATATATATATATATATTATATATATATATATATATATTATATATATATATATATATATTATATATATATATATATATATATATATATATATATATATATATATATTTTTTTTTTTTTTTTTTTTTTTTTTTTATTGAAGCAAAAATGTTATCCAACATCTATATCACACCTATGTATGTAGTGGTGGTGGCATAGTGGGCTAAATCATAGAACTTGTAAGCAGAAGGTTGCCTATTCGATCTCAACAGCCACCACTATTGTGTCCTTGAGGCAAGCATTTAACTCAGTTACTCTGGGGGGGATTGTCCCTGTAATAAGAGCACTGTAAATCACTTTGGATTAAAGCATCTGCCAAAAGCATAAAAATGTAAAATATCACCCATCTGAAAAAAGATCTTAAGTTTAAGTGGCTGGTTGTGCCACCTTTAGCAGCAACAAAATGCACACTTTTTCACAGCACTGTACAGTGTATGCATTCATACGAGTTTGAGATGGCATTAAAAGAATTATAAAGAGAATGATCAAATTTGGTTGAACTATTCCTTTAAATTCTGTTACCCCTTGTTGGGGTGTACAAATGTAAGACATGCTTACCTGCCCCCCTGTTCCTTCTGTTTTGAAAAGATACTTGATTTGCTGATCTGTGGAGAATGTGGCAGCTGACTGGATGGCTGCGATAGCCGATGGGTCATCTGCTGTTGAAATAACACCTGGTAAAGCAGCACATACATGTAACTGTTTGGCACCTGGCCTATCAGGTCCAACAATTCATAGAACTGGAAATAAACTCAGCATATCCATCTCAACACTCTGTCTTTTTGCTGTTGAGAGGTCAGGTATTGAACAGTAGCAATCTCACTGATGCAGCATGTAATCAAAAGGGTTTTGCAGGGAATGTTTTTATCTTGATTTTCAAGTGCCTTAAGCAGTGGAGGTATATGGGGTAATTATCACGAAACCTGTCAAGAAAATTTCCTTGCACAAGGAGGGCAAGACACAAAAGGTCATTGCTAAAGAGTCTGGCTGTTCACAGAGCTCTGTGTCCAAGCACATTAATAGAGAGGCGAAGGGAAGAAAAAGATGTGGTAGAAAAAAAAGTGTACTAGCAATAGGGATAACCGCACCCTGGAGAGGATTGTGAAACAAAACCCATTCAAAAATGTGGGGGAGATTCACAAAGAGTGGACTGCAGCTGGAGTCAGTGCTTCAAGAACCACCACGCACAGACGTATGCAAGACATGGGTTTCAGCTGTCACATTCCTTGTGTCAAGCCACTCTTGAACAAGACACAGCATCAGAAGCGTCTCGCCTGGTCTAAAGACAAAAACGACTGGACTGCTGTTGAGTGGTCAAAAGTTATGTTCTCTGATGAAAGTAAATTTTGCATTTCCTTTGGAAATCAAGGTTCCAGAGTCTGGAGGAAGAGAGGAGAGGCACAGAATCCACGTTGCTTGAAGTCCAGTGTAAAGTTTCCAGTCGGTGATGGTTTGGGGTGCCATGTCATCTGCTGGTGTTGGTCCACTGTGTTTTCTGAGGTCCAATGTCAATGCAGCCGTCTACCAGGAAGTTTTAGAGCACTTCATGCTTCCTGCTGCTGACCAATTTTATGGAGATGCAGATTTCATTTTCCAACAGGACTTGGCACCTGCACACAGTGCCAAAGCTACCAGTACCTGGTTTAAGGACCATGGTATCCCTGTTCTTAATTGGCCAGCAAACTCGCCTGACCTTAACCCTATAGAAAATCTATGGGGTATTGTGAAGAGGAAGATGCGATACGCTAGACCCAACAATGCAGAAGAGCTGAAGGCCTCTATCAGAGCAACCTGGGCTCTCATAACACCTGAGCAGTGCCATAGACTGATCGACTCCATGCCACGCCGCATTGCTGCAGTAATTCAGGCAAAAAGAGCCCCAACTAAGTATTGAGTGCTGTACATGCTCATACTTTTCATGTTCATACTTTTCAGTTGGCCAACATTTCTAAAAATCCTTTTTTTGTATTGATCTTAAGTAATATTCTAATTTTTGGAGATACTGAATTTGGGATTTTCATTAGTTGTCAGTTTTAATCATCACAATTAAATGAAATATACATTTGAAATATATCAGTCTGTGTGTAATGAATGAATATAATATCCAAGTTTCACTTTTTGAATGGAATTAATGAAATAAATCAACTTTTTGATGATATTCTAATTATATGACCAGCACCTGTATATAATTATTTTTTTTTTACAAAGAAAATAAAACCTACATTTAGGACCATTAAGATTTTTGCATTGTGACAGAATTTTCAGGAAACTTAAGCAAATTTCCCCTCGGTAATAAGCATATGCACATGCACATTGACGACGTAGTCTATGTAACGGTCATTAAAATAATGTCACAGTGTGATTTGAGCAAAACAGGACCAGTACATTTCTTATACAGGTTTCGTGAGAATCACGCTAGAAGTGGTTTGTGTTTAGCGTCAGATGGTGGTGTACACACGGTGAACTGTTACCCTTAAACTGGCTGTCAAAAGCATTTTTATGTTGGCAATTTTTATATACAAATCAGATTTCAGATTTCATTGCATTGCTATGGCTTAAAATCACATTATAGACCATTCAATTCAAACATCTCACCTTCCTGCAGTATGGGAGAATCTCCACCAGGATCAGGACTTTTCTGTTCTCTGTTAAAAAAAAATACAGAAAAAACTCAAACATGTAATAGTAACAATGGTCTGTCCTGCTGTATGTTTTTTGCGGCATGTAATATCAAAGTTAGTGTACTGTATTTGCAACTTCCTTGTGCTGATTCATGAGAAAAGTGAAAAAAGTTTTATTAAATCTGATTTTTATTTTTTTTTATTGCTAAATTAATTTGAAATGGATATAATTGTAGACAAAGGTCTCAGCTAACGAACCATGTAAGGAAACAGGTTTTTTTTTTTCATAAAAACCGACGTTTCTAAACTTCATATCTTAGTTCATCTTACTGTAATTTGTGTCAACTCCATCTGACACTAAAAAGCATGCTATTTTAATTTGATACATGTCCAACAAGAGTTTGAAATCTTTATCTAATAATGGTGTTCAGTAAAGTAGTTAAGTGATAAAATACATTCTATAAATGTTTTTCTGTTTTCACACTATTCTGAAAATTTGGACGGAGTTAACAAAACTGAATATTTTTCCATCTAAACCACGTGTTGTACAAAGGAGCCATTAAAGCTGCCTTTATAACCTAAATTAAATGCCAGAATTATTCCACAAATCTTAACAGAAACGGGATGATGGTGTATATATGTTGAAGCTGTTACCGCAGAGACTAAAATATTGTTTAAAATATTTAAAAAATATATTAAACTTACCAGACCATGTGTCCTACTGTTGCATCCACCATGAGCAGGAAGTGGGAAAGGGGTACTCAGAGTTTTGGCTGACCATGGAATTGTCTGATTTATTCAGGATTATTAAAATATCTTAACACTGAGTGAGGGCACAAATTTGATAGGCAACTCTTTTTTTTTATGGAAAATTTAAAGTTTACTTTATGTACTGTTTGATACATTTCAGATCCCCACCTTTCATTTTATATTTATGAATTTGTCGTCTATTTAAACATGTTGTTTGGCAGTTTAACACTTATCTCTTGCTGAGGACAGGTTAAATTACCTGTGCTTCCAAGTAAAGAGCATCAATTAAAAAAAAAAAAATTAATGATTTTAAAATATAAATAATAAAAGCCCTGAGTATACACATTTCCTTTAGAATGAACTTTTGCAGTAGTTTTAGTATTACCAATTTTGGGATTTTTTCACTTTGAGAACTTTTGTATGTAGGACATGTTTTCACCCTTTTCTCAAGAATCAGTGTTTGGAATTGTGTTTTGAGGTATAATAAGCATAAGGTGGAACTCAAGATTGATACTCACTTCATACTTGTAAGAATCGTGGTCTGAGCTTCAGTGTTGTGGTGCACCTAAAACTTAAACATCCACTTTAAATCGGAATTACAACCATCTACAACCGGAAAGTCACAACAGAACAGAAACGGAAAGATTAGGACCGCAGGGGTTCTGCTGAAGATATACATGTATCTTACACTGTTTAAGTACAAAACGATCTAGCGCAAGTTTTTATAGTATTTTAGATGCGACTTTAGTATTACTTATCAGTATCACTACTATAATTTCACAAGGCGCCGAATGCAAAGCAAACTAAAACCAAGCAGCCTCTAGCATTTATGCTAAGCAAAGCACACAACGATGAGTGAAAACAAACATCCCCCCCAATATAAAGCGTGTTCTGGATATTGAGGCAGAGTATCTTATCTTTGTGTCCGAAACCGAACCATATTCCCAAAATAAATCATAAAGGAGTTACCTGTGTATTCTTAAGAGCAGAGGTTCGCGACAAATAATCTCTGCGCATGTGTAGTAATTTTAGATGAACGTCTAAAACACAGCTAATGCGCATGTGTGTTAGCGAGTTGATTTACAGGTGATGTCTGCATCTAAAAGGTGATTGGCTCTTTAATCTGTAAGGCGGGACTTACTTTCTGCATCCGTTGACCGTTAGAGATTCTTAGTTAGACGTTCCATTTTCTCCCATTCATTTAAATAGAAGTGGCCCATCTCTGCTTAATACACTCTGGCTATATATATATATTCTCTGGTGCTAGTCACTAGAGGGAGCCATTACTCAGTAGTTTGTGTCACGATACACCTTTTTCACATTCCGGGTTTTGGAACGCGGAAGTAAATGTTTGCAGGTTAAACTACGACAGCGGTGGATGGGAGATCAGAGCAAATATTATATTAGTTCCCATTTCCTCCAAAGAGCAAGAGGAAAAAAAAAAAAACCTATTACATATTAATGACTTTCCAGAAGAGGAAATAAAATAGAGCGGTGGATTAATACAGTAAAATGGAAGATGCCAAGTTTACTGTCACTCTAATAGAAACCCCCTCACAGCTGTGGTATTTCAGTTTTTAAAACTAATATCAGGGTAATAACACAAACGCCAATGTTATAAATTTACACTCAATATTTAAAAACGTAGAATAACTTTTTTTTTGCTAGATTAACGCTGATAAATTAGGCAGAAATGCATCAACATGGTCTGTGGGGGGGGGGCACTTTTACAAGTAAACATTAACAAAGAAAATATCATGTAGCATTCCCTGCTATTCTCCATTCAGCACACTAAAATATGGCCACATCAGAGTACAACTGTATTTATTTAACAGAACTCCTTAAACATGATATAAAGCCAAACAGTGGATTTACTTAACAGTTTTATCAAACAACCACATTTAAAAAGAATATGCTATTACATGGTATTTAAGGGATTTGCATCACATAACAGTATTTTTGACATCAGCATCACTCAAGCAAGTGCATAATAACGTTGCAATCGAACCCCATGACAACAAAACTGATTACAGAGGAAATATCGAACACCTAGATTGATATATATATATATATATATATATATATATATATATAAAAATCAATCTCAGTATAAGAATTTTGTTTTGGGGATAGTGGAGTTGCACCAAGAGATCCACACACCCACAGCTCACAGAAGCTCTGACGTCAGTGGGAAGGTGAGGAAAGCTAGCAGGAATGCTACTACACTGTGCTGCAAAGCACACCAGGCTGAACAGGTCACTAACTTACCTGGAAAAAAACAGAAGTAAAGAAACATTATCATCATGTGACTTTATATTTCCATTTAATTAAAAAGTGCACTAAAGACTAGTTTACATCATTCAAAGTGCTTAAATGGTAGTGAGCATTCCCTGTGGTTTCCCCAGTTTCAATTGTAACAGCAACTTCACTGATTTTGTGGAGCTCTTTTCAGGATTCAAAACACACTGATGTAGTTTCTAAAAGGAATATTTCAAACAAAAATGTAAATTCTTCATTTACTCACACACTCATGCCATCCCAAAGGAGTAGGATTTTTTTCTTCTGCTTAACACAAACGAAGATTTTTATAAGAATATCTCAGCTCTGTAGGTCCATACAATGCAAATTATTTGATACCAAAATTTTGAAGCACATTAGTCAGCATAAAAATAATCCATAAAACTCAAGTGGTTAAATGCATGTATTCTGAAGAGAAATGACAGGTGTATGTGACAGATCAAGGTGTATATACACTTTTTACTTTCCACTTTCTCCTTTTGTTTTTGGCGATTCACATTCTTTGTGCATATCACCACCAACTGGGCAGGGAGGAGAATTTAGTTAAAAAAAAAATGTTTCTCATCCAGACTTCTGGTCATGTTCCACTGGAGTCGTATGTATAACTTTCATGCTGCCTTTGTGCCTTCGGAGCTTCAAAAATTTGGTCACCATTCACTTGCACTGTATGAACCCACAGACCTAAAATATTTATCTAAAAATCTTTGTGTTCAGCAGGAGAAAGAAAGTCATACACATCTGGAACGGCATGAGGGTGAGTAAATAATGAGTTTTCATTTTTGGGTGAACTATTCCTTTACAAATCTTGGAGCTCTGGCTTTTTTTTCGAAAGGAGAAAACAAATCAGTTTTTACTTGAGGAACCTGACTGTTGTGCTCTATTAGAGGAATATTATTTTCCAGTTTACAATGCATTATTAGGCAAAATGCAAAATCCATTTACAAGTAAAACTAAAATACATTTTTGACTATAATACATATTAATTTTATTGTCTTACTCTTTTCCACAATAGCAGTTACAGACACTGAGGCATCCTGTTTGATGTTGCAGAGGAAGTTTTGGGGTTTGTCATTCGAGAAACCAATCAGATTCAGCTGACACACATTATTGACAATGGTGACACTGGCACGTTTCTTGAAAAGGTCGTCTGCTTCAATGCTGATATTGGTGGAACCGACCACTTTATCATCCGCCTTATAGTAGCAATTCTTCGGAAGCTTTGGGTCTGGATTTAGAATAAACTCGCAAAACATCTTAAGGTTTTGATCTTTAGTCAGGCAGGATGAAATCTTAAGTGAAGTCTGGGCAGCAGCAAAGCCTGGAAAATAATACAAACTTAGATATTTTGTGAGATTCCAACTGGGAATGTGGCCTATTATTGATTGATTGATTTGTGATGTACTGTATGTCCGATGCGTTTTTATATGATCAGCTACCTTGCAAGATGACATTTAAAATAGCACATGATATTATACATTCACAGCTGCTGGGATCTTTCATGAAGTAAAGAAATAAGAGGAAGAAAAACGGTTCCATTTTTCAGTGTGTGAAAATAAAAATGAGAAGAATGATAATTTACCCAACAGACAAAGTGTGGCAGTATAGACAGCATAGCTCATCATCTTGACAGCAGTACACACAATCATGTACAGTGGAACCTGGAGACCAAACACAAAAACAACGGTTCACCAACCAATCAATCCAACATAGCACATCACAACTGATTGACTCTTTGATGGTTGTAGCATACTTTACAATGTTTGTATTAAAGTTTGTGTTAATGACTTTTCAGGACTTAGTGTACACACTACAACATTGATTTGCAAGAGAGGTTTTAAAACTTTTAAAGTCAACAAATTACTAGCAATACATTTGCTCTAAATGGCTGCAGCAGCAAATGTCTCAATATGGGTGCGGTCATCACATATCAGAGCACATCAAAAAAAAAAAAAAAAAATATTGTAACAAGATACATTTACAAGGACACCACCTTATTCCACACAGCTATTGGTCAAAAACACACATTTACAGAAAATGGATAGCTATGACGATTTGAACTACTTACAAGACACGCTACTTTATTTCAGGCAAGACTGAAATTGTAAAAATTCTTTGGAAAATATATGTCCCACCTTATGCAGAAATTCTGTTTTTAGAAAGTTTCGCTCATCACACATGATTTTAAATGGCGTCATGTTTATTAAACAACATTTGCAGTTCAATTAAATTCCACTTTAAAAGCATAGTCACGGTTATGAAGAGAAGTCACGGTGGTCCAAGCGGACCCATATTTTGTCTTTTTGTTTGGAAAAGTGGAATTCACCGCGTCGCAAGTGATTTATGCTTCCATTTCGACATAGAACACTTTGCAGGGTGCAAATAAGTTTGTTTAAATTCTTACCTTATTTTATCTTATCTTATCTTCTCCGTTTTCGAATGCTGGAGTTGGTCTGTTATGTAGATTGCAGCCTCAGCTAGGAAGAGAGAGATGGTATGATTAAGTAGGTGAAGTCGCACGCCCATCGCTCTGTCATTATGATGAAATGACGGCCTGCCAATTACGACCAGCCTAAACTTGTTGTAGCTGCAAATACCGAACAAGCCGTGTTAATATGAATGCCCTGGACAGAAATTGTAACTAAAGATTTTTACAAGTCGAATTCAACCCAATTAAAATACAACAGAAAACTGACTAAATTGGCACAAGTCAGATTACAGCTACATTTTAAAAATAATATAGTGATAAACATGGTTACATTTTGGTGTATTTCAATTGAAAAGTTATGACAGGCTATAGGCCTATTTCATTATTAGTAGCAAAGCAGTGTAAGTTATTTCTTAAGTAATTCAACTCCCTAACCACAGATGATCTGATGTAAGATACAGCATTACGATATCTGATTACACAGATAATCATAGGATGTTAATACGTTTATATTGGATGATATAGGCTAGACCCAGTACAGGTGTAACACTTTTAGCTTTTTGCTATACTCCACAAATACTGACCAGAAATAAATATGTCGTTTCACATGAGATACCTTTATCTGTCTACTTACAGCATACATGCCAAAACCAACATACTGCTCTTAGTTCCTATTTTAAAAAAAATAGTGTGTGAAAACAAGATGTGGCATGTACTCTTGCAACACTATACTGGGACAGTCGCAATACTCATTTGAAATGTTCTAAATAAGGCAAAAGGTCTTATTTAAGTTCAAGGTGAAATCAGTATCTTTGTGTCATCTTGGAAGTCGGCATTTAAAATCAATAGTTTTCAGTTTCAGATGGCATTGTAGAAATGTAGTGTTCACAGTCAGCCATGAATACTTGGCGAAATTGGGTGAAAATGTCAAATAACAGGATGGTTACTGAGATTAAGTGAGTAGTATTCGGCTGGTTGTGTGATATTAACATGCCATCCCCCATGTGCAGACCCTCTCCATGTAGAATAAAACAGCTTTTATAAGGTTACTGATATGACTGGGTTCTTCAATTTAATGTTGTGGTCATGATTTCACACATATATTGCAAAATAACATGTCTTTAGGAGTTAAACTTTTTTTAAGGAGGAAAAATTTACTGAGTGCAACTTTAAATAAACTGGCACATTTTATACTCTGTGATTGTTTGAAAATATTTCTAATGCTTGCATATGTACCAGTTCTAACACATCAGCTGGAAATACTCGTTTCATCCTGTGACATGAACATACATGCAAAGAAACAAAAATGCACATTTACAATCATATTTTTGGATTAAATCGATTTAACAATCCACTTCAGATTTAGTGACTAACTCCAGAAGGAGCATTTACTAGCATGTTTCTTATGCAGCTGCTACAGTTGGAACACAGTGTTGCATCTGTCCCCCTCTGACCACCAGTGAATTTGCATCCTAATGTTCTAAAATGTCGATCAGTCAGGAATAATGATATATGATTAGAATGCAATAATGATATGAATGCAATAACACTTATGATTAATTTTCTCTCTTCCCATTAGATTCCTGATGTATATTACTTCTTTGACAAACAAATAATTGCATTAATTTCTAATCTTAATTCTCATTGTCACTGTCTGCCAGTACACCTATATTTTATTACTTTTACTAAAGTTCTCCAAAAATTCATCAGCATTAGTATACAGTACAGTAAGGGGAGTGAACATGCTCTCATCATCCAAAGATATCCAACTTAAAGGCGAGGCAATTCACTGTCGTAACACTACTGTCGTGTTAGCTGAAAAATATTATTGTTGCACCTAACTGCAAATTTTATCATTTTCTTAGTTATCTTATTGTTTATCTTAGCTCTTAGTTCTCTTACTGCCTAAATAGCAGTCTAAGGATAGCACTTTGCTAACAATAACCGCGGTGTGCATGGTTTCATGGGTGGATAGCAGACAATTACTTTTATTTCATAAAAAAACAATCAAGGTCAAACTGTTAGACACTGTAATTGCTTTCACAATAGTTTTTTTTTTTTTTTTGTAATCATAAATGAAAAATCTAATTTTGTTGTTGTTCTTCAGCTATCTATATTTACACTAAGTTATCCAAGATGAGTTCCTGATATACAGCATTTGTTTCCACTGAACAGAATCTGCCAAATCCCTGAGAAAGCTAGTTCATAAATAGTTCATAAATTACAAGACTTCTACATTTTCCGATGTGTTGGTATAAGTTTAATAAGTAAATATTACAGCACATGGTACATTCTGCATTCCTTTATTGTTTCTTGAGACATTTCACAGTATAGATCCTTCAGAAAATGAGACAACCCTAAGATTGGATGCAGCAAAAGAAGACAATGGATTTCCTCACACGTGTAATGGCATGAAATGTGCATGTTAGTGCTTGATTATTTTGCTATGTAATCTTTGTAATTGAGTAATTATGGCCAAAATGAAACACATAGCCTAATTTAAACAATGCAGACATTGCAAAAGCTAAATTTTGTAACACCTTAAGCAAGCTTAATGTGCCTATAGGTTTGTGCAAGAAAGCATGTGCAAAAAGCAGCTTAACTTTGTTGAAGCAGACAGTAAAATAAAGTGCGTGCATAAAGCAGCAGCACTGTGTATGCAAGCGGAATGGAAGACAAATATGAATTGATGTAAGAGTACATCAAAATACATTTTGAGCTCTCGCTTAATTATATTGCCTTAATACTATCATTCTTATGCATTTGTCTTCTGTGCTACACATATATTATTCTTTGCCTTGAAACTCAAGTTGTTTGTGTGAATGGGATACTTAGTTCAGACCCTGCATACGGTATAAGTGTTGGAATACAAAATGTCAGCAGTGGAAATGTCCTTCAGATAGAGCTTTCCTTATACCGGTGATAAACAAAGGTATGGCAATAATAGTGTTCAGCAGCACTATATTGCATCTTGCACTAGACATATTGCTAGGATAATTTAACCAGCCCAACAACAAGGTGTACATATTACTGTTGCAATGATTTCACTCATTTATTTCTATAAATATTACAAAGAATTCCAGCAATAAAAAGTATTTTCTATTGAGCAAATGCATGATTCATTATTATGATTTGAGAAGGAAACACAACTAGACTTGTATAAAGGCGCAATGCAACAAACTGTATTGAAACAATAATATGCATTTCTGATAACAGAAAATACTTTAAGTGAGAAGCTTGAGGCGCCTGATCATCTCAAGCTTCTGCATATAGTTTTTGGTGCCGTGTAAGTACAATGCAAAGTTCTCAATTGACAAAACAAGTCAATCATTTTCTGGCATGCTACATTAAAAAATATTAATCTGATTGTAGATAATTTCAGGCTATCCTTTTATTGAAATAACTATTGCAATATTTGCAACTGTTTGTTTATGTAAATCAAGCAACTATACTTTTTTTAAAGAAAAGGAGGGATGAGTCAAAATACATTTTGTGGTAATTAATATTATTCCACAAACAAGCTTCTCTTGTATTGAACCTGGAATATTCCTTTAATGACACTTTCAGCGGGTCTGTAAAGCAAAAAAAGACAAACAGTCAACATAATGGAAGATGTCTAAAACAACTGAATAAAAATCTAAATTTAAATGTAAAACAGTTAAAATGTGAGAATGGCTTCAAGTTTTAGTGCACAGGATGTAGGATAGGTCATCCTAACAGAACGCCAAGAGAAACAGGAAGTGATATCACAATTGAAATTATCCATGGTCCTGTGTGGAACAATATGCTTATTGCAGAGCACAAAAGAAGGTTTCCTGTGTGAAATAAAGAGACAGTTATTAAGTAGAAGAATAGATTGTGAAAGCATAATGATTAAGAAAGAAAAGTCTCAAGCAGTGACTACACTCTTTTTCATATTTTAATATCCTTCTGCACAGGTTTTGTTGAGACATGTTTAAACTCACTTTGGTGGTATGCCATACTGTTTTCTTTCCAGGTGTTGCCCTGATAAACCCTGCATGTGTAGGTGTATGCACGGTCATCAGACATAGGCATCCAGGTGAGACAACAAATGTTAGGTGGCACCAAATAGACATTTGTTCAGCGTCGAGTCTCAATAGGAGGGATCATGTGGACCGGAATGTTGGGATAGGAAGAACCCATGAGTCGCCGTCCTGTTTGAACTCGCAGAATGGCCCAGGGATCATTTGCATCTCTGGGAATTCACAATCAACCTGTAGATTCTTCTCCATGTAGGTGATGCAAGCAAACATCTGTGGCCCTCGAGGAGTATTCCAAAACCAGGAGTCAAAGTCCAAGAATCCAGGTTTCTGGTATGGATTTGTTGCAGTGACCACACCCAGTATACATGATAGACACACTATTGGGGGAAAAAACTGTACTGTATGTATTCTGCAACATGGAGTGTGTAATGTTTTCAAGAAAGAGATTTACACTGTGTGCCAATTGTTAGGCAAGTGAGTATTCTAATCTTATAATTATTTCCATACACATTTTCCAACTCCAAACCATATAAACTTCTTTTAAACATTTTCAGGTGGTATGCATTTGTGTAATGAGGGAGGGTGTGGCGAAAGTGACAAACACCATACATCAAGGTGTGCATAATTATTAGTCAGCTTCATTACCTCAGATAAAATGTGCCAAAAATAAGTCAAATATTGTAAAATGCCTTTCAGACAGATGCAACTCTCTTGAAATAGCTAAACTATTGAGGCGTGACCACCGGACAATCAAACGTTTTGTTGCGAATAGTCAACTGGGGCAAAAAAAAAAACATATGGAGAAGAGAAGGCGCAAATTAATTGCAAAAGACATGAGAAAAATTAAATGTGAAGCTACCAGGAACCCATTATCCTCAAAGCTACCATATTCCAGAACTGCAACCTACCTGGAGTGTCCAGAAGTACAAGGTGCCAAGTGCTCAGAGACATGGCCAAGGTCAAGAAGGCTGAAACACGACCACCACTGAATATATTCATAAGTTGAAGTGTCAAGATTGGGCAAAGGAATACATAAAAACAGGTTTTTCAAAGGTTTTATGGACAGATGAAATGAGAGTGACTCTTGGTGGACTAGATGGATGGGCCTGTGGCTGGATCACTAATGGACACAGGGCACCACTTCGAGTCAGGTGCCAGCAAGATGGAGGAGGGGTACTGGTATGGGCTGCTATCATTAAGGATGAGGTAGTTGGACCTTTTCGAGTTGGAGATGGACTGTAACTCAACTCTCAAACCTACTGCCAGTTTCTGGAAAGTAATTTCTTCAAGCAGTGGTATAGGAAGAAGTCCTCAGCATTCAAGAAGGCCATGATTTTTATGCAGGACAATTCCCCATCACATGCATCCAAGTACTTGGCTAGCCAGCAAGGGCCTCAAAGATGCCCAAATAATGACTTGGCCCACTTCCTCACCTGACTTAAATCCTACTGTGGGCCCTTCTCAAATGTGATATTTACAGCGAGGGAAGTCAATATGCCTCTTTGAACAGCATTTGGGAGGCTGTGGTTGCTGCTTCAGCAAAAGTTGATTGAGAACAGATCAAGAAACTGACAGACTCCATGGATGGAAGAAGGCTCATGGCAGTTACTGAAAAGAAGGGTGGCTATATTGGTCACTGAATATTTTTGAAAGGCTAAAAATGTTATTCAATTGTCATTTTGTGTTACATATTTGTTGCACATACTCTTAAAATAAACAATTGAGTTGTGAGAAATTATTTTTGTAATTTAGTTGCCTAATAATTGTGCACACTTGTATATTCCCCTGAGAAAAACAAAACTTGCAGTTTCTTTGTTAAACATTCAGGATTGAGGTTCAATAACATTTTGGATTGACTGAGAGCATTGTGTTTGTTCAACAATCAAATTAATACTTAGGAATACAATTTGCCTTATAATTGTGCATGCAGTGTATATTGGAATGTTTATATACAAACAGTATTGTGTAAAAGTCTTAGGCACACTGGATATTTCACAAAAACTTGTGTCTTAAGATGGATATTTTATATCTTCTGCTTTAGTGTGTGAATAGGAAATATCAATTTTTGTCCAACCATTCATTACATAGAAGTGTGGCATGTTCTCCAAGATGCTTGGAACAACCTAGCTGCCAACAACTTTGAAAAACTGCAAAAGCATACCTAGTAGAATTCGTGCTGTTTTAAAGGCAAAGGCTGGTCACACCTAATATTGATTTAGTTTTTTGTATGTTAACTACACTTTATATGAATTTAATTATTAAATAAAAATAATGAATTGCTTTATTTTTTCAAAACATCCTCACAATACACTATAACTCACAACTACCTAAAACTTGTTCACAGTACTGTATATTTTTACTGTACTGCATTTTACATTATACAGACATAGGAAAATCGTATGAGCACATTAAAAAAAATACTTGACTGAAGTAAAAAGAATTTATTCTAATCCACCACCTGATTCAAATCAGTCTCTAAAATGGGCCACAGTTTGCAGTATATCATTACAGGATATCATTATGTGATGCAGGCCTGGAGGCTGAGGTGGACCATACCATATTGGTAATACATAGCATAAAGAATGAGAATCATTCAACATTATTTACATGCTGCTAGATCTGTTTTGACATGTACCATAGTATTCGCTGCTAGATTTGTTTTGACTTGTCCCATAGTATTCACTGCTAGATTTAGGGGGTGGTTATCCAGTGTGTGTAAAACTATCGTCCCTGTTATCTGTTGTAGACCGTTCACAAGATACAGATGCAAGATCAAACGCAACCCACACAACCTACGGCCGATTTGCACTTACACCTACTCCACTTTCGTTCTCATTGGGACTCTGCAACTGCCAGTCTGCTGTGATCAAAGCTGCCTTCATTCCAGCTTTCGCCACACAGTTCATCCTCAGCATCCTGGCACTGATGGAGACATGGATACATCCTGAGGATACAGCAACACCTGCTGCTCTCTCCAACAACTTCTCCTTCTCTCACACTCCTCGATATACTGGTAGGGGTGGGGGAACAGGTTTGCTCATTCATAATAACTGGACTTTTTCACCACAGGCCATTCCATGCCATTACTACAATGCAACCCACAAAAATACATGTTGTTGTCATCTATCGCCCTCCAGATCAGCTGACAAGCTTTCTTGAGGAGTTGGATGTCCTGCTGTCCTCTTTGCCAGAGGATGACAGGCCACTTGTGGTTCTTGGTGATTTCAAAATACACCAAGACAAGCCCCAGGCCATTGAACTGAATACTCTTCTGGCCTCATTTGACATGGAAAGACTACACACCCTGCCCCAGACTCGAAGCTCATGCTGGTTGCCAGAATGACGACACGCAGGATTTCTGGGCTTTAAGCTGACTCCATCTTCCAAAGGCATCTCCAATATGTATCATTGTTTTACTACACCTCTGGTCATGGTGGTTTTTAGATGGATGTCAAGGTTTTTAGGTCAGGTGGAATCTATTATCTCTGATCCAGTTCGTTTGCTGGCTTCCATGGCTGAAGCAAGCAGTGTTGTTTGCCACCAAACTTGTTCATATCTGGCAACCCGGCGGCGTTGAAATACTATTGGTCAGTGGGCGGGATCACACAGGCCAAAACAAATTCCAGCCCAGAATGGAGACGTCAAAGTAGAATATACTTACTGTAGTATTGTTATCGGAAAAGCCAATATTTCAACTCAGCATGTTTCCTCATTCTCTAATGTGACATGTTATGGTCATTTTATGATTTAGTACATTAAAAATATTACAAATAGCACCTTTAAATGGTCCAAATACATATAACATGTCACCTACCCATATACAAAACCTGCAAGGCCTCTAACGATTCCACCAGACATAAATGAACAGGAAACACAAAAAATTAAACAAGTCTGAAAATGAAATAATTGCGGGTTTATTGAATATAAGGGCCAGTACTATATGCTATCAATCCAAGATGTGGAGACATTGGTACCATTGCATCTTTGTAACACACTGATTTGTATGATTTTTAATGTATGCTGCTCATTTTATGTATTGTCTTGTATTTTAATTGGACCCTGAGTCTGTAATAATGTTTTGAATTAAAATTCTAAGATACATTTTGTGTGTATGTTTTTTGTAATATTCCCTACTAATCTCGCCACAATTAAGGGTTAAAGGACAAAATGTGACTTACATAACACCAAACAAGCTTCTGCTGATGGATAAGATTTCATCACCTCTTCCATGCAGGGTTAAAATTAACATCTATGTTGGATGCTGAACAGATATGGGGGAGAAAAAAAAAAATAAACATGTCAGGTCTATATTTAACTTTCACAAATATCACGTAGGCTCATATATGAGCTCCTAAATGTTATCTAGAAAAACACAGAGGTTTAAAGGTCATTAGGTGGCCCAGCGAATTATAGGTGGCCCATCGTAGAATTCACATTTATCTACATATTTACTTACTTAGACTAGGTCTAAAAATATCTTCAAAATATCTGTACAAGTAACAAATTAAACAAAACGACTTAAAACGAATAAATACAGGTACCGCAGTCCGACCCCTCCCAGATCTTTTTAATAGCCTAATGATAGGCTACTAGATATTTGCATAGTCCATCAATGGGATATTTTTTAGACGAAGTAGCTATTAACCGAATTTAGCCATAAAGGGCGCCTGGACCTCTGAAAACACATGCAATTTTTCTCATTTTCATTCAGTTGTTTGTATTACCTCCAAGCCGATATATTCGGACCGTGTCCTCGTCTGCAAGCCAGAGCACTAGTCTCCTAAATGATGCTAGTCGACTCGAGTGAGATGCTGATGCTGAGGAAGCCCTCAGCTCCACCGCAGTCGAGCAGTTACCGCACCTGGTCCTACATGCACAAATGACTACTGCAAACGTAATGGTTTGCCTTGTCCTTTAATATCTTATTCTTAATGTCGATATTTTCATGTATTTTTGCGGCATAAAAATTAGTGGACACTGACACCCCTACATCACTGGCATGCTGACTGAGCATGATTATAAACATGAATTAAGGCTATATGTTATTAAGGCTGTGGATAGTTAAAAAATACTACAGTAGGACTAAATGGTCTTATTTGGGATTCGGTGGGATTGTAGTCAGCCGTAGATCGCACAGATGATGACGCAGCAGACCTGAGAAATTGCGCGTGCCATAGGATCCCCCTGGCCCGTATGGAGTTTTCTTTGTGTCTTTTTTATTCAATCAAACATACTGTGTTTGAGAGTAAAGCTAATTATTTTGTAACAAAAATATAAAAGAGTGCAAAAAAGTCTTCTAAAGGCACAAAAATAAATAAGTTGATAACAAAATTATTTGCAGTGCGTGTAATCTTTTGAACACTTTTTTTTATTGTTTTGTGCACTTCAAAAACATTTCATCACAAACCCACACATTTTGCTCTCTTTTCTGCTGTCTTTTTTGCGGGTGTAAATATTTTGCTTGCGAGTTAAAAAGTTTTGCTTGCGCGTTGAAAAGTTTTGCTTGCCAGTTGAAAAGTTTTGCTTGCGAGTTGAAAAGTTTTGCTTGCCAGTTGAAAAGTTTTGCTTGCGCGTGAAGCCGTACCTCAGTGGGCGGTCTCTAACAACCAGATGAAAGGGCTTTTTCTATTGGTCACCCTCGATTGAAGTGACAGGTTGGCCACGCCCACTACAGTTTCGCGCCGCTGCTGGCTGCTGCCATCACCGTCGCCAGTCTGTCATTCTGTCTTGAGAGAAAAGCGTCAGCGAGCGAACTTCTAGAATGGCGAGCAACAGGTCGTTTACTGCGCTAAGGCCATCGCGTGTCCGTCGTGGTAGAGCTACCTTAAATCGACAGAGACGTGGGTTCGAATCCAGCTCTGGAGTATAAACCTATTTATGAAATTATCTTCATATAATTATATTATGTGTGATTTTAATCATGTGAATTCAATCTGGTGATGTTTCGTGCCTTATGGTACACAATTAAGAATTATCTGTACAGTTCGTATTGTTTGTGTTGCTATTAAAACGAGTATAAATGATAATTAATGATACATAATGATACATGGAATGATTTAAATAGTGTAACAATTCTTCTGTTGTGTCATAAATATTGTCAAATGTTTTTTTAAGTACTACTCTATTGATGTATGATATCAATGGTGTAGTTTGATATATCAATAATACTGGAAAATGCTTCCACCATTAAAATACTTGCTATACAACTGTAAGTGTATTGTAAATAAAATGGCTTATTAAAAATAATAATAAGGTGAGCACACATAGTAACAAATCTGTTTATTTGAATTAAAATGTGTAATAGAAGATTTAAAATAATAATAATAATATTAAAATGTACACCTCTAATTATTACAATAATAACAATAAAATGAGGACAAATGTATAACAGTAAATGCAATAATAATAATTTACAGTTTTTGCTGAGTCAAAAACACATTTTACAGGTTATCTATTTACAGTAATGTAATTTGTATACATAATAATATTCTATTTGCAGAATTAGGCATTCTTTAGATAATCAACCAAATTACATATACTTATATAAAATAATACAAATTAAAATTGTGCAAATATGAGTAGTCACCACCATTACAATGCTTGCTTAATGAATAATGTATGAATAATAATAATTAGAAGAATCATATAAAAATATACAACTTTAAATAAAGTGCAAATACACGTAATCTTAACAAAAATGTGAGGGAAAATGTGTAGATTAATAATAACAATAATATATACTGTATAAATATACCAATATTATGCAAGAAAAATAATCAATCAAAAGAACTTTGATGCAGTTTAGTCAAGTGTTTCCCCTTCTAATCTTCAGTGTGTGCCCTCTTCTTGCCATAGCCCCGTGTCTGCAGAGCTGCCCTCCTCTCTGCAAATGGTTCTGTAGCTGTCTCCTCACAGTGCCAGTTTCCAAAATACTGGAGATGAGATGGTGGTTTCCTTTCGTTGTTGCACTTCTTGCAAAGGATGACTTCAGTCTTACGCACATATTTCCTTTTTAGTGATTCCTTCTGCTCCCTTTCCTGCTTTTTCCTCCTATAGTACTGAGTGGTGTATGGCACAGAAGGCTGTGGCGCTGCTGGTGATGTTTCCATACTTTGTGCAGGTAACGCCACAAATAGCATCATTGGCTGGGATGCAGCAGTGGCTGGAAGGATAACTGGGAGAGCCCTAGACAATGGCCCTGGCTGAGGAGGTGTAGGTGGATATGGCAGCCCTGGTTGAGGACGTGCTGGTGCTTGTTGCAGTACATTTTGTGGTATGTGTGGCCCAGATCTGGTTTTGGCCATACCAGCTGTATTTGGTGGCAAGCTGAAAATGTGTGGGTCATCATCACAACCACCCTGCAGTCACACTTTTTTTTTGGAGGGCTGATGGAAGCCTGTCTGGTGCTGTCATTGGTGCATCTTGTGCAGGGATTCCTTGAGTCAAAATATCCCTCTCCTGAGATTTGGCACGTCTGCTGTACCTAGAATTTATAGAAATTAACATGCATAATTAATAAATAATGTGAAAAGTATTGAACAGAAATTAATATGCATAGTTTGCATAACTAATAAATGGAATTAGCTGAATTAGCTTAGTGGCTGAATATATTGCAGATTCCATAACATGCTATTCCGCAATAAAACTTGTTTTTTGGGTGAAAATACTAACGTGCCTATGACTGAGGGGCTGGTGCACCGGAGGAATCTTATTATAACGTTAGTTCCTCGAACTACTAACGTTATAGGAACTAACGTAACCAGTGACTTTAGTGCACGCTGATTGGCCAAAGTCGTGTAAATACAGAATATATAGCCTATATATTTACTCCAGAAACTAACTATACGAACATCGAAAATAGTGGCCTCTTAACCTTTAACGATACGCTGAGAAAATCCAATGTGATTATGTATGTATGTATTATGTATGTCTGCTCAGATAGCAACATTGGACATCAATCGCACGGCAAACGGTACTATTTGGTGTTGGGTAATACAATCTAGTCAGCGGTAACACTAACTACAGACTGGTCTATCCGACGCAACGTATTTAAATGGGACAGCATAAGAAGAGAGAATCATTCAGTACACTTGTCACTGTTTATGATATTAAATTATCTTACTTACCCAGTAAACGACCTGTTGCTCGCAATTCTAGAAGTTCGCTCGCTGACGCTTTTCTCTCAGACAGAATGACAGACTGGCGACGGTGATGGCAGCAGCCAGCAGCGGCGCGAAACTGTAGTGGGCGTGGCCAACCTGTCACTTCAATCGAGGGTGACCAATAGAAAAAGCCCTTTCATCTGGTTGTTAGAGACCGCCCACTGAGGTAAAGCTTCACGCGCAAGCAAAACTTTTCAACTCGCAAGCAAAATATTTACACCCGCAAAAAACACAACAGAAAAGAGAGCAAAATGTGTGGGTTTGTGATGAAAAGTTTTTGAAGTGCACAAAACAATAAAAAAAAGTGTTCAAAAGATTACACGCACTGCAAATAATTTTGTTATCAACTTCTTTATTTTTGAGCCTTTAGAAGACTTTTTTGCACTCTTTTATTTTTTTTTGTTGCAAAATAATTAGCTTTACTCTCAAACACAGTATGTTTGAATAAAAAGGACACAAAGGAAACTCCATAGGCCCTCGCCGGCAGAGATCGCTGTTCACAACTGTCCTTATTCACGCTAGCACCGTCTTTTGGAATGACAACGAGGATGTGGGATAGACTAGCCATCTCCGCAATGGCACGAACTGCTATAAAGCTGTAAAAAGCTCATTGATCACATCCAATTTTTCCACAGCGCAAGTTGTCTGGAGTTCTTTGTTTACTGAATGTTCTAGGACTGACATTTAATCAATATCTTGTCCGCGGAACGATCCAAAAACACTTTAAACTGCAGTAGACCCAAATGAAGAGACTGTAAGTCTATCCCTCACAGCCTCGTTGTCATTCCCATTAAAAATGACGTAAGCGTGACTATGGCGTAATCAAGTGAATACAAGTGCTGCGGTAGCTTGTTCGGTTGCGGCAGAGAAATTAATGGAAGAAATGGGAACGCCCAATCGAGAAGCGTTTGCGCCCAATGGTCATCGGATGTAGAAAAGAAGTCCCGCCTTACAGGTAAAAGAGCCAATCACCTTTTAGAAACAGACATCAACTGTCAATCAACTCTAGAATGCGCATGCGCCTTAGCTATATAAGATGGGAAAAGTGCGTGTTTTAGCATAATATGAGGCAAAGAAGCGCAATGTATGATTCCAATATGATACACTTTTATTATCTCTTTGATCGTAATCTTGACCAACCGTTTTTGAGATTTTTGTGTACCCTTATTTAAATAGATAGGAGCTGCACTGCCATGACTGGAAATAGCATCTCGAGAGCGTTCCAAATATAGTCGACAGTGGACTGACTTGCTTAGAGAGACTTTGGTTACTGTTAATTGTTGTTTTGGCACAAGTCACACTGCCTCACATTCGTTTTGCCAACAGATTATTAAGAAACAGACATCAAAAAGAGCCCTTAAAGGAATATTCGTAGGCTACAAATTAAGACAAATTAGGAGCATTGGGATAAACAATGTTTCACTTTTAACTTTCTATAAAGTGACTGATTATTTGTTACCATTTTCCATGCCTGATTCTGGCACAGCTGCTGTTGTTGGCTCATCTTTCTACAAAACCATTTAATCAAATCAAAGTGTATATTTACTTCAAACTAATATCACAAAACAAGTCACACATACAATTTATGTGAATGTTTATTGGTTATCCTTAGAGAAAACAACACCTGATAAACAAGGAAAGAATTCAGTGAGAAACTAATCCTGCTCGTTCTGCTCCGAACGGGACTCGAATCGACGTCGCCGGCATGGGAGGCTGGTGCACTAACAATGAGGCTAAAAAATACAATTCAAAGGGACCCTTATTTAAAGCATTTGCGAAGCCAAAGCACAATGAAATAAGGCAACTTATGATGTTTGGGGTTTACATAGGCTATTGTCCGGTTTCATATGTGTCAGTCAACTTTTCAAAATACATTCGGGGCTACACCACTGATCTAGAATAGTAGGCTACACTCAAAACATTCGAGGCTGAAGCCCCGGCAAAATCGGCTGACGCCGCGTCTGTAACTTGCCACAAATACTGTCTATTGAGAGCGTTTGTATTGAGCCTGGATTATTCCTTGAAACAAGACGTTCCTCTCTCATTCATTTGAGAAGACGTCTATTTATTGTGTGTGTGTGTGTGTGTGTGTGTGTGTGTGTAACATTATAAAATATGAACATTCTTGATACTTATTTAACAAATTATTTCGCCCAACTTCTCTACCTCGCTCTATTTGGTGGGAATGCTATTTTCATTCTTTGTACCATTCTGCCATCTGTTGTAGGCTACTGGAGTGACTGCCATGGTCCACACTCGGGAAAGCGTGACTGTAGTAGGTTTTTGTTTTATTAGCCTTTTTTCAACCACATTACGGAAACTCTCACTGCTATGATATTTAATCAGTTAATGAATATAACGTTAATGAAAAACCTTCAATGAAAATACTGGTGCTTTGCAGAAGCGTCCCGTCTCCATGACAACCAGACAACCAGAAGTGAGAAGGTTTGGCTAACGGCCTGTGAAATATTGGCTCTAAATCTGTATTTCATTCGTGTATTTCAGTGCTTCGATCCAGCAGTTAGTGCAGTAAAATATCTCTTTTCCTCGAACCAAGTTTGTTTATCATTAGAAATCTCCTGGGAACAGTGTTTTCCTCTTCCCCGCAAGGTGATTCGCCCAACAGGTAGGTGTTCTTATCTTTAAAATGTATATTTAAATAAAGTAATGACCTATGTAAATAAATCTCAGCTAACTTCGCGACGTTATTTTATTGAGAGTATAGTATGTTTACATATGCACATTGACAATATACAGCTATCCATAAAACTGGGATACCTTGTTGTTTTGTATGTTAAATCACATTTTCTTTTGTTTGTTTGTTTTTTTCAACGGGTCAAAGATGGAAAGTCCTCGTATAGGAGTGGTGAGAGAGTCTATGCTGCTTCGACCTCTCCTAATTAAGGTAAGGGTTGGTTAAAAGCAATAACATTGCTTGATCACTGGAAAAGTAAACGCTGTCATTATATTTCTCTGACCAATGCCATATAGTAATGACCCCCGGTAAAACAAACAAAATAAATAAATAGTTAGACTTAAGGTAAAAACTCATGTGTTTCAAAATGTACCTTGAAAATTGGAAAATGACACCATCATTAAAATCACCACTAGATGGCAGGATTAATCTCTGAGTGAATAATACTCAATACTAATCCTACATTTCTTGCTTTTTTCTTTTATAATTCGAAGCAAAAATTTCACATAATAATAATAATATTTAATACAAACATAAAAAAAAACTCTTTGGTACAACAATTCAACATAGAAGGCTAAGAATGCACATACCATTAGTAGTCCTCATCATGTGAATGAGTGGAACCTCCTCATCTGTTTTTAAGAGAGTTATAGAGAGTTTAAGAGAGTTTTAAGATATTGAGGATCAAGAAAAATTTAATTTGTTTGTGTTGTGGTGTTTAAAGACATCACAATTCTTTTCTCTCCTCTAGTTAACCCTCTTTGTGTGACACAGCTCAAGTCTTGAGTCTGTAACTAAGTACTTCCAGTATATCTTTCATCTAATTCTGCTTCATTTCAACTTCATCAACTATTCCAGTGGAGCAGAAGGGAGGATGAAATAAACCTGCACAATCCTTTAGTTCTCCCTTTTCTCCCTTACCATTCCCTTTCTCTCTTTTCACACATCCAATCTTTCTGGCCATCCCTGGTGGGATAAGACGCCTCTGTTAGACCTTTGCTTGTTCTCGCCCCTCCTTTCTTTCTAATGTTCTCTTGGGTTATTTGATATGCCCCTTTTGACTGATGCAGAAAATAGGATTACTGTATTTAAATGACTATGATAATGAACTGTGTGCATGTTCCCAAAGTCCCGTGAGATCAAGGATTTCTCATTCTTTTTCATTGTGAGCAGTCATAGCTACAGGTTTTTGCAATGCGCTTGAACAATGACAGAGTCATCTGTGAGGATTCAAGCTTTTGTCCTTGCGCCGTTGCCTGATGTTCCTCTATTTCTTCCCTCTTGTGTCTAGTCTATAGATTTGTAGGTTGGAACATTCACCCTCAACCAAGGCTGTGTAAAGGGAGACCCATTGCAGGCTCATTTTCATTAAGAAATAGGCCAACTGCAGCAAGTCCCTTGTGCTGTGAGGCAGAGTGAGAATATCTGTTATAGGCATGCATATACAGAGAGTAGGCAGCAGTTCATCATCGGAGGAGTTTTCTCTGTTTATGCAGGGCTGTCCCATGTGGTAAGGGGACAGACTGTATATCTTGGCCTCAAAGTGAAAAGGAGATGAATTGATCTGAGTACTGCATGTTAGTGTGCTCTCTGCGAGCTGAGCACCTAAATAATGCTTTTCCTTGTACAGTTGAAGTCAGAAGTTCACATACACATTAGCCAAATACATTTAAACTCCATTTTTCACAATTCCTGAAATTTAATCATAGAAAAATGTGTGTCTGAATAATAGTAGAGACAATTTATTTATTTTAGCTTTTATTTATTTCATCACATTCCCAATGGGTCAGAAGTTTACATACACTTTGTTAGTAGTTGGTGGCATTGCCTTTAAAATGTTTAACTTGGGTCAAACGTTTTGGGTAGCCTTCCACATGCTTCTCATAATAAGTTGCTGGATTTTGGCCCATTCCTCCAGATAGAACTAACCGAGTCAGGTTTGTAGGCCTCCTTGCTCGCACATGCTTTTTCAATTCTGCCCACAAATTTCTATCAGATTGAGGTCAAGGCTTTGTGATGGCTAATACCTTGACTTTGTTGTCCTTAAGCCATTTTGCCACAACTTTGGAGGCATGCTTCCATTTGGAAGACCCATTTGCGATCAAGCTTTAACTTCCTGGCTGATGTCCTGAAATCTTGCTTCAATATATCCACATAATTTTCCTTCCTACCGATGGTCATAATGACCAAACAGTTCAATTTTTGTTTCATTAGACCAGAGGACAAAAAGTAAGATCTTTGTCCCCATGTGCACTTGCAAACTGTAGTCTGGCTTTGTTATGGTGGTTTTGGAGCAGTGGCTTCTTCCTTGCTAACAGCCTTTCAGGTTTTTTCAATACAGGACTCATTTTACTGTGGATATAGATACTTGTCTACCTGTTTCTTCTTCCAGCATCTTCACAAGGTCCTTTGCTTTGTTTGCTGATTTGCACTTTTCACACTAAAAGACTTGACCGAATGCGTCTGCTTCCTGAGCGGTATGATGGCTGCATGGTCCCATGGTGTTTATACTTGCATACTATTGTTTGTACAGATGGACGTGGTACCTTCAGGCATTGGTACCTTGCTCCCAATGATGAACCAGACTTGTGGAGGTCCACAATTTTTTTTTGAGGTCTTTGCAGATTTGTTTTGATTTTCCCATGATGCCAAGCGAAGAGACACTGAATTTGAAGGTAGGCCTTTAAATACATCCACAGGTACACCTCCAATTCAATGCACCTCCTATCAGAAACTAATTGGCTAATTGTCTAAAGGCTTGACATCATTGTCTGGAATTTTTCAAGCTGCTTAAAGGCACAGTTAACTTAGTGTATGTAAACTTCTGACTCACTGGATTTGTGATACAGTCAATTAAAAGTAAAACAATCTGTCTATAAACAATTTTTGGAAAAATGACTTGTGTCATGCACAAAGTAGATGTCCTAAATGACTTG
This sequence comes from Moxostoma hubbsi, assembly GCA_032164185.1. Lineage (NCBI taxonomy): Eukaryota > Metazoa > Chordata > Actinopteri > Cypriniformes > Catostomidae > Moxostoma > Moxostoma hubbsi. The sequence continues at coordinate 20,913,609 of JAVLUX010000008.1, read as the reverse complement.
CCAAAACTATAGTTTGCTAATATTAAATCTGTGGAGTGGTTAAAAAATGTGTTTTAATGACTTCAACTGTTTGTCACTAAAAAGTAAGACAATTGATAGCACAGGATGGAAACGTACAAACCTATCCTCTCCTTTTCTCCCTTTAATTCCCTTTTGATGAGGCATGGCCAATAAATCCTGTTTTCATGCCTGTATTCCCTCATGACCAGTAAATTAGAGATCAGGGGAGCAGATTTTGAGCTTTTGTTGTTCTCTGGTGTCTGAGAGAGCCCTGCTGTGCAGCAGGCTGGTTGGGCCACATTCACAGTCCCCTCTTCCCACTCATTACGATTCACTTCATTCACCCCATGTAGTTAATATTAGACACACAGCACTTTGTGGTTCACTTATTCTTAGGCAAATGTGCAATGTAGCCAATATTAGCCTGCAGCACAAATTTAGTGTAATGTGTATGTGCACAAATGTGTATGTGCATGCCATCTGGCCTAAAGCTGTTTTTGCCTAAATTAAACTTAAATGTATAATAATAAAAAAAAATCTCTTTTGAAGGCAATAGTGCTTCTACATTTTCTGCCTGAGGAGGGAGAGGACACTTTTAAAAATCATGATCTGTCCACGGAGGGACGCTAGAAGCGAGTTGTAAAGTGCATTGTTTTCAGCTGTACAGGCTGTAATACAGTGAAGAGGAATGCATATTTTAAAAATGTACCCCCCAACTCAAACCCTATACCTAACCATCAGTGGGGTAAAATTGTAATGTTAGAGGGGAAAATGCAACCCCCCAATTGGGATCCAAACCCAGGTCTCCCATGCAGCTAATGTAACATGCTTCCGGTCACACCACAGAGAAAGGTAAACAAACTGGAGCCGATGCAAATATATCGCTTGACATTGAGTCAGCATAATGTGGCCGATCCTAGGGTTCTGGAAATTTCGGAAACAACATGATGACCTCCCGTGTGATCGTGTTGATCTGTATATCAGAATGGGCGAAAGCAGTATAATCTCAGTACAAATTCAAACGCACACACTACCAGGCAGATTTTTTAAGTGGCCTACTGACTTTAATTGGCATCAGGAATGTATTTGAATTGTAAAGGAACTGGCCCCAACCTTGACCTTCACCTAACTCAGCTACAGTATGGGGAAATGGAGGCATCTACAGTTCTGTAAACAGGCTCCTGTGTGCAGTGCCTTATATATAATCTCTCACTACAACCTTAACAGGGTCACTGTAGCAATACAGAGCATTATTATTAATGGGTTCCAGCTGGGACCAATGTAGACCCAAGCACAGAGACAGATACATAACCATGAACCCCAATATACTGCTTGCATAATAGATACATGTAAATGAGAAGTGTAAAGGGACTGTTGGCCATGTGTAGTCTGTCATGTAGATGCGTTATGTACCTGGAGCGTGTACCTGGAAAATTGAGATAAGGTATAATATGGAAGTAATTCTTGTCCATTTTCAGTTAGTATAACTAACTATTATTGTATTCTGTGAGCGGCATGCACTTATTTATTTGGAGGGGGCACAAGTGGTAGTCCTGACCCATTTACTCAATTCAGGCCTGGACTGCTGTGGTTTAGATCCTTTGTCTAACTACTGCACTGCTCATTCACATGGTATGAACGCAGTTTGTGAGCCAAGTTGTGGATTTAACTAAAGCTGCATTTTCCATTAAACACACACCCACATGCACACTTGAGCACACATACAACAGAAGCAGTAAGATAATACTCATCTGTATTGAAGGAGAGTAGCACAGGCTTGCCCAGACACATGCTCCCAATTAGCTGGCCCTCTTTATTGAAATGCCTCATCAATTATACCCAAAGCTTCAGGATTTCCACACATAAAGAGAGTTAGCATCTTAATAACCAGCCAGACTATAGAGGAGATGAGATGAATCTGTGTGCATGTTTGCATTGCACATATGTGCACATTGACATTCTAGAGATTTTAGAGGTGGGCGGATATTAATTTTGAGTTGACAGATTTAGCTATAGAAGAGAAAATCTGTGATCTGATTTAAACATTTATGTTTGGAATCTACTTTCACTCCTCTCTGCATTTTTTAACTAATCCTTATTAAAATATGTATTTTTAAAATAGCTGACCTATATATGTTGACAATTTTCAGGTTCCTTTGAATCACTTAAAGAAATAATTCACCCACAAATGAACATTTTGCCATAATGTACTCACCCTTATATTGTTCCAAATCCATTTGACTTTCTTTCTTCAGTGGAAGGATTTCTCAGTCAATGCATCGTTATTTTTTTTCTAATTTTTTTTTCCTCAAAACTATGAAAGAGAAATGTAATTGAGGTTATAACTTTCTGCCTAACAGTTTGTATCACGTAATTCAGTAAATTATGACAGAATATTCATTTTTGGGTGAACTATCCCTTTTAAGGGATGAGGTTGAAATTAAATATTGCATATAGGCCATGTTTTGGATCAGAGAAAAGCTCTGCTTTTGTCATAGTATTGATTTAAGAGAAAATGTTGGTTAATTGAACCCCAAATTAATTGTATCAGATTTACATGAGGAGTTAGATTTGTTATGGATAGACAAAAACGTACAGCTATCAACAAAGGTACAGCTTCTGTTGTTGCTTTCTTTCCTACTTCCACTTTTCTCTCTCGCTCCATTCCCTCCATTTATCTTTCTTTGAGATGAAGAGATTAATTTTAAGCCAACATGCCTGCTGTCCTGTAATTAGGCACCAGATGGCGCTGAAGTGGTCTGGAGAAGCAGGATAAAAATGAGCAGAGACAGTTCTGCAAGCATTACTTACCAATATCCTCTAATCATCATCCTGAGAACATTTATTTGTAAGTCTGAGGAAGGAGCTGCATGGTGAGGCTGTCTGTCAGTGCTGAGTGATATAAGATGATCAGGCCTGCATAGCTCACAGCTCTCCACGCCGCTGCTTTAGAAGATTAAACCAGTTCCACAGGGACAGCATAAGCATGTTAGGCTATGGGCAGGATGTGCAGAGCAGTTTTTTTTAGAAGTTTCCTTGCTTAAATTTGTGTAATCTAGTAGCTTGGCTGTTAGGGATGTTCTTCGGTGAGAGTTTCACACACATGGTGGGCTTTAGACTGATACAGATACAGAAAATGCTCGCTTGCCATCAGAGCACTTCAGCACAAAGATAAAATATACAAAAACCCTGGTAGCTGCCAAGACTGGTTGCATTAAATGGTCTCACTTATGGAGACAATATCTCGACCAGAGAAAGAGAGACTAGTGTCCTGCTGAAAAGGAATGTTGAGGGTTCAATACAACATAGAGGTGCTGTAAGCTATTTATGGAAAAGTATTAAAAAAAATGTTTTACTCCCGGCTCACCGGTCTCTGTGACTTTTTAAACAGCAAAAAAATATGTGTCTGCAGACATTGATGCTTTTCACCTGTCAATCATTTTGCTCGTTCTCATAGTGTTGTATTTGAAGCAGATCATTTAGGCTATTTGTAATGTTTGTCAGTTGAGGGTGCTATTGTGCCACTGTTGAATTTCACAGCTACAGCCACATGTTTGTCAGTTGAGGGTGCTATTGTGCCACTGTTGAATTTGACAGCCACAGGAACAAACAATGCAGCTCTTTTGCCCAGGTTTTATCCTTTGTGGCATAATGTTGCTTACCACAAAAAATAATTTTGACTCTTCCCTCCTTTTCTTAGAAAAAAAAAAAAAAGAAGCAAAAAATTTGGTTACAGTGAGGCACTTACAATGGAAGTGAATGGGGCCAAATTTTGGAGGGTTTAAACAGAAATGTGAGACTTTTTTCAGACATTAATTCTTCTGTGTATTTTTTGAGCTGTAAAGTTGTTTAAATTGTAATTTTTAGTAATTTTAGGGTTTGATGACAATACATCATCATGGCAACAAAGTTGTCAAATTGTCTATAACTTTACACAAAAAAAGTTAGTGAGTGATTTTATCACACTTTACTGTTTACATGCATATTGTTTGTCTTATGGCTATGCTTTTGAAAAATTATTCTGATGGAATTTTGTTATGAAATTTAAAAACTATGGACAGTTTTGAAACAGCAAAACTGTTTTTTTTGAAAACCAGTTTGTTTTTCTGTAAATGCTGGTTAACTAAGGAAGTCTTGCTGGTTAAGGAAGTCAAAAAGCCTTGTTTCAACACATCATACCAGCATCCCGTGTTCTGGGCCAGCATTCAAAACACAACACGGCGACCAAACAGCTATGGTGTTTTTTTTCAGCAGAGTGAGAGTGTCGCAGCTCTGGTGAGTTTGTCGGTTTGTTTTGTAATTTTCTTTCTCTCGTGTCTCACAGGTAAGTCTGGCATGCATGATCGGTATTTCCATCAGAACACTGATTGTTCCCGGGGGAACGCTGAACGTGCCACTGATTAGCATGCAGAGCAACACCTGTTCTACTCTAATTCACTCCCTTCTTAAGCCCATTGTGTTCTTAGTATCTTTGCTAGATTGTTGCTTGATTTTGAGTACTAACCTCACTCCCTCTGCCTATTTGGTCTTGTTTCGTGTATCTGTTGGTTGCCCATGCATTGGGTGTGTGGTTGCCTTCCAGTATTGCTGTGTGTCAGCTGGTCTTCACGGAGTATACCTCGTCTCTGACTGCGTGTCGGGAGTTAAGTTCGCTCATCTCTGCTGGGCGTTGTTCTACATCTCACTAAGCTTCAATGGAGGATTCTACGAATCTGTTCCTGACTTCCACAACTGACACACTCTTCATGGATTGCCGTTGCACGACTATGATGTGCACGCCATTGGAGATTGCTTCCTGCTGCTGCAGCCAGTGTTGGGATTTTCTACATTCCTCAACCCAGTGACTGTTCATTATTACTGTTAATAAATCCTTTGAACTGTTCCTCTGTGCTTTGGTCTGTTTGTCTCACTATTGTTTGTTACAGAACAATCTAGCCAAGTATGAATCAAGAGGAGGAATCCAATCTTCGCTCTGCCCTCTCTCAGCAAGGAGTCTTGCTGGGACATCAGCAGGATCGAATCGCTGCCTCGAACCAGGCTTTGGAGATGATTGCTTCGCAGCTCACTGAGCTCACCCCCTTTGTTCAGCAGCTCTGACTATCTCCTGAAGCTGGCCCATCTCACGAAGCTTCCTTACCAGCTCTGGCAGTTCCTCTGGCTCCTGTACGCTTTGAAGTCTGAATTCACCCCTCCAGCCCTGTATTCAGGTGAGGCTGAATCCTGCAGCGCATTCCTTTCGCAGTGTTCCCTGTTCTTCACATTACAGCCCTCCACTTTAGCTTCGGATATGATGAAGGTGGCCTGTGTTATCACGCTTCTCACCGGAAGGGCTGGTGAATGGGTCACTGCTATTTGGGACAACAGACATCCCTGCTGTGCTTCCTATTATGACTTTACCACGGAGCACCACAGAGTGTTTGATCATTCGGCTCAAGGTTGGGAGGCGCAGAGGGTTTTATCTGGACTGTCTCATGGAGATCGACGACAGTATCATATTATGCAATTGAATTTCACACCCTAGCTGCTGCTTGTGAGTGGAATGACCATGTTATGTGGGATCGATTTCTGCAGGGCCTTTCTGTCAACATTCTGGATGAGATTTATTCTTTGGACTTGCCTCCGCAATTCAATGACTTGGTGTATTTGGCTATCCGAGTCAATCAACATCTGACCCTACGCTGTCACCACCGTCTTCGTCGCTTTCCACCTACCCTGGCGGATGATTCTCCAACTCATTCTGCCTCTCCAGCCAACTAGCCAGTATCACGGCCTGATACGGAACCTATGCAAGTTGTTAGCACTCACCACTGATGGTTCTCACGTCCACACGCAGTGACTTTTTTTGGTCCTCATGAGCTGAGGCTGCATTTTCTAAATTAATGAAGCTGTTTTCTACCACATCCATCCTTTTTACTCCCGATCCTGCAAGTTAGTGCGTGGTGGAGGTGGATGCGTCTGAGGTTGGTGTTGGAGCAGTCTTGTCGCAGTGCTCCCCCCTCTGACAGAAAGATGCATCCGTGTGCTTTTTTTCACAACCCTTAACACCAGCTGAACGGAATTACGACATCAGCAATTAAGAATTATTGGCTGTCCGATTGGCCTTGGCGAGTGGTGTCATTGGTTAGAGGGTTCGGGGGTACCTTTCTTGGTCTGGACAGATCATAAGAACCTAGAGATATTCATAGTGCCAAACGCCTCACCTCTAGACAGGCTCGCTGGCCACTATTTTCATGCTGTCTTATCGCCCGGGCTTTAAAAATATCAAGCCTAACTCCCTATCTAGATGTTTTGCGGTTGAGACCTAACCACCCCATGGTGGGCATGGTATCCTGGGAGGTGGAGGCTGAAGACCATGCAGTGCTAAGAAACACCGCTCCCCCTGTCACGTGCCCAGTGGCCCGGTTGTTTTGAGGTGGAGACCTCTACCGCCCCACCACTTGCGTGGTGGGCATGGTATCCTGTGAGATGGAAGCTAAAGTCTGTGTGGCACTACGAAACACTGCGCTCCCGCCACGTGCCCAGCGGGCCGGTTATTTGTTCTGCATCTGCCTAGACGAACATCCTACAGTGGGGTCACTCGTCCAACGTTGCTTGTTATCCAGGGGTGACTCGCACTGAACTCACTCAGTAGACAGCAACAACAAATGTGTTCCTGACTTCCACAACACATACACTCATCCTACGAGCACACTCTTCACAGATTTCCCTTTGCGCATCTACAAAGTGCATGCCATTGGAGATCGCGTCCCGCTGCTGCAGCCATTGTTGGTATTTTTGACATTCCTCAACCCAGTGACTGCTCATTATTACTGTTAATAAATCCATTGAAATGTTCCTCTGCTGTTGGGTCTGTTTATCTCACAATCGTTAGAGATAGAGGCAGTGTGTGTGATGTGATCAAAGAGGACCAGTGATGGGACCTAGAAATGTAGTGATAGACTCTCAGGGTCAGCACTAAGCTAATCTCAGCAGCTCAACCAAAATCCTAAAAGCACACATGAGCAAGAGAGGAACAAAAGGGTGGTGAAATTAAAACACGGGTGGCTCAATAGACTGAAGGGGTCTCCTTATTAAGAGATGATTATGTCCCCCTGTTCTCTGTCTCTTTTAGCCTGTGTGAATAATCTGCTCTTACTGACCCTCATGTAGCCTCTCCTGAAGAAGCCCCATTCTCATACTGGCCTCAAGCTCATTCAGCAGCTCTATGCCTGGTTAATGAAAACACAATATAGAGACAGATCACCAGTAAATGACAATATAAAAGGAGCTTTTGCTTAACATAATCCTCCGCCCGACTTGCCTTTTCTCTTGTCCCCTTCTCTTTCAGCCCTTTTATTCCGAATGAAAGGCCCAATAATGTTTTGAGGGGTCTGATTAGCCGTTTTACGCCAGCAGTCAACACGTTCCTTCAGGCATCTCTAAGTGATCTCCTCAAAACAATCTGCAGATTAAAATTGCGAAGGGGATTAAAGGGGTGGCCAAGAAGCACCGTGGCGCTAACCCAAAGGATTGTCGCTTTAAGAAGCATTTGATATGTTTCAGCTGTTATGTTAACTAGAGGTTGTAAATGGGCTTGGGTTTCTGTGAATTTAAAAGGCCAAGAAAGATTTAGGTTAGGGATTCACCATATAAAGACCCAAGTTTGGCAGTCATATTCAGTTTTTGGAGGGCTTAACTTGCTTAGCATTATTGGTGGGGGTCCAGCGACAAATATCTTTCAAATCCATTTTTCAATGTGGACTATTCAAACCTCAGAATAATGAAGGATTCAAGGTTTTAAACCAAGAATTAAGTCTTTAGAACACAGCAAACACACACAGATCTCCAGAGATGACAGAGATCTGTTCTTTCCTACAGGCTCAGCACACAAAGTCTTTTCTCCCCAACCAAAAAAATCACACATGACAGTGTGAGCTGAACCACCGACATAAATGCAACTCTGTGACTGACACGTGAGCACACCTCCCTCATGTTCCATGAAAGATCAAAGATATGTGCTTCTGGAATGCTCAGGCACCATATTCCACAGATCACTTTTGATACATCCAGTTGTCACCTTTGTCGTGGATTGATTCTCAATTTTCCTCCTTTTCTAAGATAAGCTGATCTTAAAACAAGCCTTTGAATTGTTTAACAGGGCTCAAAGAAAAAAATACTGGGCTTTTCTTTTGCCCCATGAGATAGTCTTTGAGTGGAAGATGATAGGGTGTAAACTCCTTCCCCACACACATGGAGGATAAGTGTTGGCTTTTTCAACTATTTAGCTGTCAATCATCTTAGTTATGACTCTGGAGACATAAATCATACTCAACATGAACTGACTGGACTACTATGTTTTAGCGATTCAAATTGAGTCCTGACTGAAGAAATCAGCCAGCAAGATCATTTACATCAATGTTCAATGGGGAATGACAGTAATTTCAGACATTAAGGCTTCTTTGTGACACGTTTTATGGTAATAGGCTCTAGGTTTTTGCATAATTAAGATTTTATTAATAGACACAATCAGTGAGAGGCTTTGGTGTGCTAGAATTTGAAGGTGTGGGTCAGAAACTGGCTGTCAATCAGGAAATCAGCCTGCACTCTAGAGGTTCATTAAACTTTGACTTTTTGATGCATAGAATGTCTTGTCTTGAAATTATTAATTATTTGTGTGATGTATAATTGAGGCAGAGTGACTGCGTGATTGGCAGTTTCTAGTTGTTCAGAAATAATTGAGTTACTCTGCTCTGTCAAAAAATACAAACAAAATGGCCTGTGGGAAAAATATTCTACAAAAATGAAAAATATGGAAACTGCAGATGTGTATGAAAGAGTTGTATCTCAGTTTTGTGTGCTCTCTAATAGCCTACTCTTGGAAAGACCAAGTCAAGAGGTTTGTCATGTCCAGGACCTGACTTTGTTTATGGGACAGCGACCACAGTCCAGGATGGAGGAGTGCCAGAAGGTAGGTGACAGAAATATTTTGAACTTTCAAAAAAAATGTACACTGTTTATCTGGAGTAGATTTGTATCATTGCCTTCACACTTATCACACAAAGATAAAATCTAATCTAAAATCTACTCTAACTCAAAGCCTTTTATTAATGCATTCAACATCCTCCGACACCACACCCTGCTCCCCATCAAATCTTGTGACAGGATAATGTCACAATACGTTTCTTGAGAAAGTGTCCCCTCAGGCACTAAGCCTGTGCTGTCAGTGTGCTCCTGTTAGCACACTCGCTAAACTGTGCCCGTCTTCTGCACTGCTCTGTCTGTGGCTCCCTTGTCTAACACTTTAATTATGCACTTCCAATGGACGACAGGCAATGACTGCAAGTGTCAAGCCATCTCCCTTATACAGTCCTGTGAACTATGATGCAGTTCTAGGTCGAGGCTACGCTGTCATGCCTATCTAAGATTACGTAACACAAATCCCAATGTAACTATTATTGTGGAAAACACCAAAACCGGCCCTTTGGTTGGTTTTGAACATGCCAACCAGAGCTCTGCTGGAGCCCAAGCCATTATGAAGTTATTTACCTTATGCCAGAAGAATAAAGCTGCCAGTCACAAAACTGTCAATGAACAGTTCTCTCTCTCTCTCTCTCTCTCTCTCTCTCTCTCTCTCTCTCTCTCTCTTCCTCACTTTTCAGCCATCTCCAGCTGGCAAACTCACACTATGTCCACAAGAAACAGGATGGCTGAGAGGGATTTTATCGCCCTTAACCGAGAGGGTGTCAAGTCAGGATTGGTTACTGCTAAAGAGCTGCACCACTACCGTGCCACCCACGACATCAGGCGCCAGCCACTGACCAGAGAGAGCTTTCGCAGGTCTGCTCCACCTCGCATACCACCAGATTGTTCGTTTGGTATTTCTAACAGGTAAGTGTGGGTGTTTCAAAAGTGTTTATAGAGGCCCAGCCTATTAAATGGTCAAGGGCCTCTTTAAATACATTATCATCTTAACACATGCTCTGAAGATACAGTCATTATATATATATATATATATATATATATATATATATATATATATATATATATATACTGTTTATACAGTATGTATGTATGGGTGTATATACTGTGTATGTATGTGTGTATATATAATATATATATATATATATATATATATATATATATATATATATATATATATATATATATATAATTACACATTTTTGAAAGTCTTAAAAATCTTTTGATCTGAAGGCATATGCTTAAATGTTTAAAATTTAGTTTTGAAGACAAAAATATAATTGTACCACCATATACATTTATTTCATTATAAAAATACAATTAAAAAATTGATGACTTGGACCAAATAATAAAGAAAAACAGCTAATAAGTGACCAACATAGATGGGAACTCCAATACTGTTTATATATATATATTCACAAAGCTGTTAAGACAAATAGTAATTTTTTCCTCTCATTTTTGTTTTGGTGGTTTCACATGGAGCTCAGGAGAAAAAAGGCATTCTAAATACTGCGATTACTAAATACTGCGATAAAAGTTGTTAGAAGAGGTATGAGTCACAACAGATTTTTACTTAAATACATTATTTGTATGTCATTGATTTGAATTGCTCGCATTGCTTACATCAGAAAGGGTCAGGCAATATTCTTACAATTAACTTAATCCATGATGATGTTGGAGTTTATCATTAAGTTACCAGCCAATAGGCAACAAAGTCTGACTAACTGTTTAATTGCCAAATTGAACATTTACTCACATTTAGGGCTTGGCAAGTGTTTATTTTGGACTCTGTACATACTAAATACAGACAGTGATATCAACTATGACTTTATGGGGACCTGGGTAGCACAGCAAGTAAAGATGCCGACTACCACACCTGGAGTCACAAGTTCAAATAGCAACCAGTTGGCCCGGTTGCTAGGGCGGGTAGAGTCACGTTGGGTTAACCTCCTCATGGTTGCTATAATGTGGTTCTCGCTCTTAGTGGGGCACGTGGTGAGTTGTGGGTGGATGCTGCGGAGAATAGCGTGAGCCTCCACACAGGTCTCCACGGTAACGCTCTCAACAAGCCACATGATAAGATGCGTGGATTGACATCTCTGATGCGGAGGCAACTGAGATCCGTCCACCACAACCCAGATTGAGGTGAGTCACTATGCCACCACAAGGACTTAGTGCGCATTGGGCATGCCAAATTGGGGAGAAAAGGGGAGAAAAAAAACTATGACTTTATATGGGAGTCTTAAGGGTGCAGTAGACTGATAGTGCCAAAGTTTTTAATAGGTTAAAAGAACTAAAACATCATTGAGGTAATAAAATCACAATGACCACAACTGGGATAAATACCATTATGGTTTTGTCTCTAAACTCTCAAACAAATGCTGCACTGCATTCAAAGGAAATAGGCTATTAAAGGATTAGTTCACCCCAAAAGGAAAATTCCCAAATGTGAATGACTTACTTTCTTCTGCAGAACATAAAAAATATTTTTTGAAGAATATATCAGCTCTGTAGGTACATACATTGCAAGTGAATGGTGACCAGAACTTTTAATTTCCAAAAATCATATAAAGGCAGATATGATCCATATGACTCCAGTAGTTAAATCCATGTCTTTTGAAGCTATGTAATAGGTGTGGGTGAGAATCAGGTCAATATCTGAGTTCTTTTTTAGTACAAATCTCTTTCACTTCCACGTTCTTCTTCTATTGTTTTTTGGACATTTGCAATGTTCTTGCATATTGCCACCTACTGGTCGGGATTGGTCAAAGGCAAAGATTTATAGTAAAAGAGGACATAAATATTGATCTGTTTCTCACCAACACTTATTAAATTGCTTCTGAAGACATGGATTTAACCTTTGGAGTGGTTTGGATTACTTTATGCTGCCTTTATTTACTTTTTGTAGCTTCAAAGTTCTGGCCACCATTCACTTGCATTGTACAGACCTACAGAGCTGATATAGTCTTCTAAAAATCTTAATTTGTGTTCTGCAGAATAAAGAATGTCATACACATCTGGGATGGCACAAGGGTGAGTAAATGATGAGAGAATTTTCATTTGAGTTTGAATTATATCTTTAAATCAGAAATCAGAAAAAGAAAAGCGTTAATCTTACTGAGAATGACTGTCAGCACTAATCGAAAGGAAAGGTCTTATTGACCAGTGAATAGTCAATGCTTAGAGAGATTATTATTTATTACAAATTTTAAACACTCAAAACCTCTTGACACAGAACATTAAGATTTTTAATTTATTTTTTATTCAGCCACAAAGCTCTTTTTTTTGTGACAAAAAAATGTAATAAAAAGTTATAGGGATATATTGAGAGAGCAGAATCTGTATGGTATGGGTGACTGTTGCTCAATTTTGAAAGTGTTTCTGGGTCTCCTCTTGTTTTAGCAGATGAGGCAAAAAGGAGGAAAGTGGTTGAGGTAGGTGAACAGATATAACAGAGAGATCTTTGAGCTCTATGCCCACTGAGATGTGACACGAGCACTCTGCTGTGAGCAGAGGTTGGATTATTACAGCAGTCACAATGCCACAAGCTACCTTCTCTGCCTCCTTTTATGCTCTCATCCTCTTGGGCCTTGATACTGTTGAAATGGAGCTGAATTATTTAACTGAAAACATAGCTCTGTCTCCAGACTTTCTCACTCTCTCTCTCTCTCACCCACACACACACACACACACACTTGATGTTGATACTTCCAATGTGAAAAAGTGATGAGTGAGAGTGTGTTTTAAGAGGCAGTCAGGAGGAAGGAGGGCTAAAGCAATGAGAGGTAAGATCAGGGGCCCTCAGGGACTTGTTTAGCCCTGCACTATTCATCAAATGCTGTTTGCCATTGCCACGGTCAGTCCTAATGAGGGTGCACTTGGAACCTTAAACAAAATGTCACCATCCTCGTACACACATTAAATAAAGCCGCAGACATAAAAACCAGAGCAATGACACTACACCTAGAGATATCTATTCAAGATATAAGAAAGCTGGTTTTATAACTTTACACCTGGCAGTTCTGGACAGAGCCAATGACAAACACTAGAGTCAAATATCAGTGAAAGGACAGTGCTCAGCATTCCTCTGCACTCAGTATTAGGGTGATTTTGAATTAGAAGTCTCTTTAGCAGCCTGTTCAAATGCATTAGGATGGTGAGCCAGTGATAGTTGAGACATGAGGTATGTACTAATAAAGCAATAATGCTAACATCATGGGATAGAGTGGAGGGAGAGCCGCATATTACTGGAGATTATGAGTCTGATATACTACTAACATTACTCAAATATTGCACATTGATAGACAGCCTATGTGGTTTACAATATGCTGCCATGCAACATGAGATTGTTTTGATGCATGAATTACAAAGCAGGTGATACAGTAAATGAATATGAGGGAATTGTTTTGTTCCAATTTAGACCATCTACCCCAATCTCAGAGCTCATGGAGTATAAGTATGCTCACAGATGGCTGGAAGAGCAACAGGCAAAGGACAGGGTCCTACAGGCTCACCAGCTCAAGAAGGTCAGTAGAAGCATGAGAGAAATGACTTTAATATTGACCTGAGCTCTTATGACAAAAGTAAATTGTGATGTATTTAGACACTTTTAGATGTAAAGTGTATGACTTGCATTGGATTACACTTGATCTGCCCCTTTTATTGGTGAAACCAAATGTATCCAGGTTGATTCAGTCATATTAAATCACATTTTTGACTTGAATAAAAGCAGTTGATTTAGGTATTACCACATGAATCACATTTTTAGTTTGCCTGACAAAACATTATCAAATCAAGTGGCATACAAATTATTGTAGAGCTTTTCTCAGAACTAACATCACTTTTCTGAGCCATATTAGCAGTTACTTGTAACCACCTGGTGTCATGGTCATTTTTAGTGGATGTATGAAGTCAGTTCCTCTCACGTTCACACAGGTGCCCTTGCAGAGTGACCACAGGTGTAGTTCATCACAATATATTATTCATTTTGATCAATATTTTTTTATGTTTCCATTTGAAACCTAAAAAAACTTTTTTAAAAGATGTTTTGGTTTAACAAATGGCACTTGGTATATTAATGTATGTGCGTGAATACTTTTTGGGGCCACTGCCTTTTTTTTTAAGTGCCTATTGAATCTACCCTATCTACCCATTTTTTTTTTTCACAGGTTCAGCTTGGACGTATACAGGATACACGAACAACTGTCCTCCGCAAGAGTCGCCCCTTGCCTGAGGCCCCATCCATGTGGAAACTGCCTCGTTTCCAGCAGGTGAATGTTCCCTCAGTCCCCAGAATGGACATTCACTGTTATGTTTGTTCTATTTAAAGGAATATTCCGGGTTCATTGTAAGTGAAGCTCAATCAACAACTTTTGTGGCATAATACTGATTACCACAAAAACAATTTTGACTTGTCCCTCCTTTTCTTAAAAAAAAAAAACAAAGTACAAATCTTGGTTCCAGTGAGGCACTTACAATGAAAGTGAATGGGGGTCAATTTTTTTTTTAATGTTAAAATACTCACTGTTTCAAAAGTGTAGCAAAAGACATAAACAATATACACCGATCAGACACAGCATTAAAACCACCTGCCTAATATTTTGTAGGTCCCCTTCGTGCCGCCAAAACAGCGCCAACACACATCTCATAGTAGCATTCTGAGATGCTATTCTTCTCACCACAATTGTACAGAGCGGTTATCTGAGTTACCGTAGACTGTCAGTTCAAACCAGTCTGGCCATTCTCTGTTGACCTCTCTCATCAGCAAGGCATTTCCGTCCACAGAACTGACGCTCATTGGATGTATTTGTTTTTGGCACCATTCTGAGTAAATTCTAGAGACCGTTGTGTGTGAAAATCAGGAGATCAGCAGTTACAGAAATACTCAAACAAGCCTGTCTGGCACCAACAGTCATTCATGTAATTATCTAATCAGCCAATGGTGTGGGCAGCAGTGCAGTGCATAAAATCATGCAGATAAGGGCAGGAGCTTCAGTTAATGTTCTTATCAACCATCAGAATGGGGAAAAAAATATGATCTCAGTGAACTACACAATATTAGGCAGCTGGTTTTAATGTTGTGACTGATCGGAGTATGTGTTAACATGATTTTAGTATGATAAAAGCACTTGCTAAACTTCAGCTCAAAGAATTCAAAGAAGTCCTTTTATAAAATTATACGGTTCACATTTGCCTTTAAACCCTCCAAAAATTGGCCACATTCACTTTCATTTTAAGTGCCTCACTGAAACTCTTGCTTTAAATGTTTTGAACTCTGAATATTCCTTTAAGAAGTCTACACATTTTAAATAACCCACACATAATTGAGTCATATTCATGGTTCTTTGCAGCTTGTCAAAACTTTATTCATTGTTTGTAATTTTATAGATTTTGATTTTTCATCCAGAGGCTTAGTTGACTTTCACTGGAAGGGTATTAATCAAGATCAATTCGCTGTGTGTGTGTGTGTGTGTGTGTGTGTGTGTGTGTGTGTGTGTGTGTGTGTGTGTGTGTGTGTGTGTGTGTACTGAGAGTGTATGTGTTGTGACACAGAGAGAAGAGGATGTCTTGATGAAATATCTACACTGAAAGTAATGATATCTGCCACAAGCCCTTACAATTGTTCACACATACACTAGCCTCTTCAGTTTTGGTCCCTTTGCTAGCCTTAACGTCTGTCTTTGTGCTTTGTTTTTAAGCAGTCTTTTGCACTGACAAGCAGACTATCATCATGACAGCTTTACCTGTCAGAGGTCTATGAACATTCTCCATTGACAATCCCCAATGCTTCCAATTATGAAGGAATCAGACTCCTGCTGGGCTAATGATGGCCTTTACACTCTGTAAAACACAACCCAACACACATTTACAAGCACTGACGGAACACCTAATACATGGGCATAAGCCACAGTATATACATTAATTGACAGGGCTGTAACAGATGTAGGCACACAAAAACCTACACATACTTACATGAACACACATAAACCTGTAATTATGAATGTATTTATATTGCTGCATGGCACATATACATACACACACATACACATCCTATACTGATATTTTTTTCTCCTTTTAACTCTTTGCCTGCTCTTTTCCATCCTATCTTCCACAACCCCCAACCCAACTACATGCACGCACACACACACACCCCGTGGCTGCCTGTCCTGTCGTCCACCCTCAGTGGTCTCTAATGAGGGAAGGAGAGTGTTATTTTGGTTGCACACCTGTGCTAAATTCTCTCTTATATGACAGCTGATGGAGAGAGAGGGGAGCGTTAACCTTATAAAAGATTTACCTCTGCTCATTACAGCCTGTCAGGTAGCAGTACTGATAGCATCGGGTTCGACATTTGCATCGTTGACGCTCTTCTTCATTCTACACTCATTTTCTTCATTACTGTTGTTTGTTTGTTTGTAATGTCATCTTCTCTCATGTCTCTTTCTTTCCACCATTGTTGAGATGTGTGTTCCTACTCTTTAATTCAAAAAGGTTTGGAGGTGTCAAAAGTGTTTGTGAAAGGCAACAGATTTTTCTACAATAAAAAAAGGAAAAACATAACAATATGTTGAACAAAAGATTCAGTCTGTTTGGGCTGTTTAGATGGATTTCATTAAGGCTTGTATTGAAGGGATTTCTTATTGTTTGATACCTCACTCAAACATTTAAAATGTGCCATAAACAAAGTAGCCTTTGGAAGATATTAAACGAAATATAATGTATTGGCTACACCTTACAATTACATTATTGTTCCCTTTGATAAAGGGGTTCATTTATGTCTAATAAGTAATTAACAAATGTAATATAAATCATTAGTATGCAGTTCTAACAACATGGATAAACATGGGCAACTTTCTTGCAATATTTGTCAAATAATGAGCCTTTAAACGTACACGTTATAAATGCTTAATAAATACACTATTCATACTTGTATATATAAAACACAATTTCCATAATTCATAGCAAAATCTAATATTATAGTGAGATGAATATAATGGATTGTAATCTCACTATTATGGGGCTATTATTGATTAAGTGTTATTAAGCATTTATAACATTTGAGGTAAAATGACTCACTAAATGGTAGGTTTTCCTTGAAAGTCACCCTTTTATGCATCTTGTATCAATGATTTATAATGGATTTGAAAAGGATTTATTAGTCATTAATGAACAAACTTTTAACAAAGGGAACATTCATTTAAAGTGTTAACAATATATTTTATACACTCTGGCTGGCAGATCTGGTGTTTTAAGCCATTGTTCAAATAAAAAATGTGCTGTGACGTTTATATAGTTATGTATATCACAAACCACACGCTGGTGCTGGATCTGGGCTATCCAACACTCATCCTTCCCAGACAACTCCCCAGTGCATAAAATAAGAGTAAAAGAGTAAAAAAAAATGATATACTGTCTGTCTTGTGTTTTGCAGGTTGGGCCAGCTTTGGACACCTTTCGAGACCCTGAAGCCAAGAAAAGAGCTATGGGTGCCCTCTATGCCGAGTCTGCAAGTAGAAGAGGGATTCTGGGGCAAGGCACTTACACAGTGGATTGACAGAGATTGCGTTTTTTTCATATACATCTCAATGCTTCTGTTGATCAGGCTACTTTTTGAAGTATTATTCTCTTAATAAATTGTACCGCTCAAGAAATGTGGTCTTTATTTGTTTACTTCGTGCTGTGTGAACAACTAAATATATAAACCATGAAAAACTCTCACAATTTAGACCAGTGCCCCTTTTAAAAAAAATCTAAAAAAGTTTGGAATATTTTTTTTCCTGAATTTTTTTTCCATTCTAAATGAAAAACATAGTACCTTATGCTGGATCTATACGTCACGTATTACATGTCTGTGATTTATTTAGGGGGAAAGGATTATTTTTCTCCCCCTCCCACAACACGCACGTGATCATCACCCCCTAAAAAAAAATCTTTTAACCAATAACGACGTGGGGTTGAGGACAAACACGGAACGGACACATTTAAAAGCTTGTTCCTCCTCCTGTATTGGTTGTTTCCTTGAGGGTGTCAATTTCAGGTCTTGATGATCAAACACGCCTGTGTTTTTACTCTGTTACACAAGTTTAGTCCTCGCAGACCTGGTGCAGAACTTTACACATCAGCGTCGGCTTTGGGTCACTACGAGGATTTAGGGGGGTTAGCACTGATATATTTGTAGTTTTATGCCTAAAAAGACAGAAGAGTTGTACATTTTTAAGCTTACGTATATTTTTAGAATGAGTGCTGACACAGTTCCTCTCGTCTTGTGTGCGGATGAATAGATGTACCTGTCCTTGGTGCTGAAACTGACCTGTGCGTATTACGGATTCGCCTTTTGGGCATCACTTTGAGGAACTGCACGAGAACAATTTGCACACAACTGAGCTGCAATTAAAACCCGTAAAAGGATCTAGAACAAATCAGTCTTTAAAATAGAGACTTTGTGCCTTCTTGCTGGGACAGGATCAAAAAGAGGTTGGTTGAGTTTTTAAGATCTGAGAAAAATATCGAATTTGACAGGTTTTTACCTGCATATTTTCTCAGCTTTATTACCAAAAGCACGGTAGTTTTAGAAAGGACAAATGCTCAATTGATATTGATTTGATTCACGATGGAAATATCAACAAACGGGTCAAGCTTTGGGATCGAGTCGATACTTTCTCACAGATCCAGCAGTCCGTGTGTTTCAAAGGGAGAATGCAGGTCTCCGGCGGAGTTGAGCCCGAGGTCGGACTCGGACAGCGACTGCTCGTCGCCTCCCTCGCCGAGACGGAACTCTGTGGAAGACGCGGTGCAAAGACACGCGCGCAGTCTCGGACTGGACTCTCCTTTACAGATATCCCAGCAGCCACGAACAGTAACGTCCTCGTTCTTGATCAGAGACATACTAGCGGACTGCAAACCCCTGGCAGCCTGTGCTCCATATTCCAGTCATGGACAGTCAGCCCAAGATGCTGAAGACTACATGGACAAACTTCACAGCAATTCCTCCTCGGATAGCGAATACAGGGGTGAGACACACAAAACTTTGTTTTTATATGTAGGCTACATTTTTATAAACAAATACTGAATCAGTTGCTTAATAGTTAGACAATTGTATTATCAGTATACCAACAAATCTGGACGTAACAAACGGTGTGTAGTTAGCTCAAAATATATAGGCCTACATATGATAACACTCATAAATATTTTAGCATTTTTCTCAGATTAAGAAACACTAAAAATTACAATATATAAATATAATACATGCAGTATGAAGGATGTTTAAATAATTTGCTTTAAAGATAAGAGTTTTTCCAAAGTTCACAAAATAATTTTGAGTAATAAGAGGCCACCTTGCTGGCAACCATATATATATAATTATATAATATAATATAATTATAATTATATATAATTTATTATATCTTATTTTTTTCTTTATAGGGTAGCCTGTATCCTTTTCTTTCGTTCGCTTCGTTCCTGTGGAGGATTTGATCAATATCTTTGATCGCCAAATTATGATTTTTTTTCAATCGAAAAATGATTTCATTGAGAACCAATCTGTTCTGAAGTTCTTAAAATGTAGCTCAAAATTGAATTGTTGTCAATTAAATTAAATTGAATTGTATCAAATGTTGATATGATGGTAGAATTTCACACAACTAAAAGGGTGTTTGTGCGCACAATTTTCGCGGGATAATATAGTTTAAGTAAAAAAATAAATAAAAATAATAATAATGTTTTCAATTTTCCACTTGATAATCAAATTTGTAACCTAAAGCCGTCTCTTTATGACAACTCGAGCGCAATATTTAAGTTCTCACCTTTGCAGCTCAGTTACAGAGATTATTTAGCCATTATTTTTCTTATTTTTATGTAACTTCGTCTATAGCAAAACGTGTTAAATGTCGTGTTAAACGTGTCGTGTCATGCTGAAACATCCGTCTAAACCATTGGATTTTTTTAAATTAACAAATTATCCCCTAAAGAGAAATGTTATTCAAATTTGACTTATAGACTTGAACTATGAATTTAAAGTTAAAGTTAAACAGTCTGCGTGACCTCTAGTAAAAATAAATAATCGTAGCCTATGGAACATTTTTCAAATGCACATTTGTCGTTTATATATACATGTTCTTTTCAGTGAAGGGTGAAGCTGATCGAGAAATCTCCAGCAGTAGGGACAGCCCAAGCTCCCGGCTGAAGAAGCCACGCAAAGCCCGCACTGCGTTCACTGATCACCAGCTGGCGCAGCTTGAGCGCAGCTTCGAGCGTCAGAAGTACCTGAGTGTGCAGGACAGGATGGAGCTGGCAGCGTCTCTCAACCTCACTGACACACAAGTCAAAACATGGTACCAAAACCGCAGGTAAGAAGCTAAAATGTCTAGCAAAATGTTGAGACGAGCAACCAATATGTGAGCTACTTTTGTTTAGCAACACTTTGTACACTTTTTGCATTTCTGAACTATTTCTGAAACATTTCAGAAATGTGGTTTCCTACAGTCTGCAAAATAATTGCTAGTAGCGTTTGTTTTGTAGCTAAACTGTGAACAAATTAAACCTCAATGGGAAAAAGTTGTGCATAGGCTACACAACAACGCACACACCACGTGCCCAACACGTTTAGTCATAAATAATACAGTAATGCGCGGTGGATCAATAATTTAGCATCCGAGTAGTAATTAAACAATTGCCCTAATGATAAATTATTTACCTAAAATGGCATTCTGCTGAGTGACAATTTGACGGATGAGTGTTCAACAGGATCTTACACGGGTTAATTCTCTACGAAATAATAAACTCTGAAGTAGCAGATATTTTATTGAACTTTTTCACATGCATAACACTGACTGCCTATCATAAAAAAAAAAAAAAAAAAAAATTAGCGGGAAAATGTGGAAAAAATTTGAAATGGGCCCGTTTTTGAAAAATGACTCAAAAGTAGCCTACTTTTTATTTTATTTTTTATATACAGAACGAAGTGGAAGCGGCAGACAGCAGTTGGACTCGAGCTCCTAGCTGAAGCAGGAAATTACTCGGCTCTTCAGAGAATGTTTCCATCGCCCTATTTTTACCCACAAAGTCTGCTCTCCAACCTCGAACCAGGACCGGGGCTATATCTATACCGAGGGCCATCAGCGCCTCCGCCTCCCGTTCAACGGACTCTAGTACCGAGGATCCTCCTGCACAGTCTTCAGGGCAGCGGGGATCCAGCACCACTCTCTGGAGTACCTCGACACACTCCGCGATGAACTGATCCAACCGTCACACCTCCAAACTCAGGAACAGCAGGGTTGCGCCATGAAACAAAAACTTTACGCGCAATAATACACTTTCCAAATGACTCAGACCAAAAGTTGGATGCAAGCTATTTATTAAACTTTCAAATGCTGAAAAAGTGATCAGCAAAAAATATTTGACGATGCTTTTCCCCTAAGAAATGGCTTGGGTTATTTGCACAAATAATAATCGAAGCAAGCAAACCAAAATCAACATTACAGATATCAATAAGACAACGTAATTTCAGCTGAGTTATATGCTCAATCAAGAACAATTTTTATTTGGGATTTCTACCCCTAATGATATGAAGCATTTGAATAATATAACGAACAATAAAACAATAATGCGTCGTTTTTACAAATGCAACTGGTCAGATTCTTATGGTGGTTATATTGCTGGGGATTATTATTAGGCCTATTAGGATATTAATACTCAAATCTGACATCTAGTTTTCCTAATGCACATATCAAGGCACTGCAACCTGTTCGGATGTTGAAACAGTCTTTGTGGAAATTGTGTTGTGGTTACATTACAACTCAGTTCAAAATGCGCCAAAATAATTTTCTAAATATTGACCTTGAATTTATGCCACATACGATGCTAGTTATATATTCTTTAATATTATCAACTGTGAATTTATTTACAGCCTCCCTGAAATGGGCTTCAGAAAATGTTAGATGCAAAAAGAATCCAAAAATAAATTAAATTGTTATAATTCACAGGGTAGCTGCAACGAACTGTCATAGTAGCCTAGTAGTCTGTGGCGCAGTGAAATAAACGCATAAAGGGCCGATTAATTTTATTATTATTATTATTATTCCAGAATTCAATTTACACAAGACGTAGGCCTACCACATATTTGATTTAAGCGTGGCATTTTATATTAAAATAAACATACGAATTACTGCCAATCAAACGCTTATGAGGTGTATGTATATTTAAAACGGCACATGAGCTTCGAAAAGAACAGCTTACACAAATCGAAATGAGCGTATCTGAGTAAGTGCTTCTCTGTTTGGGTTTAATTGACCCACCATAATAGGCGTTTCTTTGGAAGAGACCAATCGAAATTCTACGGGCAACAAAACATGGGGCTTTTACGCTAATAAAGCGACCGTGAAACGTAATATTCCGGTCAAATTTCGTTTTAGCTTTCAAAGCGAAGTCTTTGGCCAAAAGACAGCAGCTGGTGACCGGGAGAATCAGACTGAACGCTTGGACAGCTGGTCAGCGTAAGCCACCACAGTTACCCACCCCTATTTACCTGACCTAGCTGAATTTCAAGCCAAAGAAACCAGCTAAATGAAGCTAAATAGGTCTTAGTGATAAAACAAAAGACCTGATTTATTTTTTATTTATTTTTAATTGAAGTGTTGTGTTGCTAAAACCAGCCGTAATACATACAACGCACGTCATGCTTTGTACGCCACTAATTCTGAAATAATTTGAGTAATTTCTGTTCAAAATAACATTAAATCAGACAAACAAATACTGAATACTAATCTTTTCCATGTAAATCATAATTGTTTAAATAATTACTACATGTCACAGGCTATATTCATGGCAACACATTTATAATAATAAATTCACAGGTCAAAAATGATTCTGGGGAACTCATACCAATACAATGAACTCAGAACAATAAAATATTACAAATACAATTCACTCTGTCTTTTATTATTTTACCATCTACATTGTTTTTTAGCATTGAGCACATTTTCAGACAGTGCTGCTGACCTGAAATGCATTATTACAGGAAGGAACGTCACACTCTGTGTAAAGACACTCGAGTTCAACCCTGAGAATCCACCTGGACTTGAGGGCTCTGACCGGAGCACTTCTCGACTGAAAACAGCATCTCGTAAAGTTTCTATAACTGCATTCTCACGCAGGAGTAGATTCCTCTTACTCTGCTTGATCTTTCTTCTTTTTCCTCTTTTTCTTAGACTTGGATTCTTCCTCTATCGCACTGACATTCTCTGAGCGCATAAGGTTAGATAGGCCTTTTACTCTTTTATTGTGAGCTTCCTTGGAGGCCTGTAAAACATATTAAAGGGATAGTTCACACACAAATTTAAATGATCTCATCATTTACTCACCCTCATGCCATCCCAGATGTGTATGATTTTCTTTCTTCAGCAGAACACAAAGATTTTTAGAAGAATATCTCAGATCAGACCTTTTGAAGCTCCAAAAATCCCATAAAGGAAACATAAAAGTAATCCATAAGACTCCAGTGTTTACATCCATATCTTCAGAAGCAATATGATAGGTGTGGGTGAGAAACAGAACAATATTTAAATATTTTTTTACTCTAAATCTCCATTTTCACATTCACTTTCAGATGTGAAAGTGAAATTAAACTGGCACCACATGCGACTTTCAGATGTAAAAGTGGAGATTCTTTTTTATCACCCACACCTATCATATCGCTTCTGAAGATGGATTAAAACACTAGAGTTTTATGGATTATTTTTATGTTTACTTATTGCTATTTTTGGAGCTACAAATGTCTGATCACATTCACTTGCATTGTATGGACCTACAGAGCTGAGATGTTCTTCTAAAAATCTTTGTGCTGCTGAAAGAAAGAAAAAACCCAGCAGTAATCACAAAATAAAAAGAATATCAACCACAATGACAACAAATGTGAATTGCTTTCATTTTTGGACAGCATCAATCGACCTATAAAGAAAGCACAGTCTGGCCAAGATTTGAGGCTGGCTGAACACATTTCCCACTGTCGTCAATAAAAGGCTTGTAGACAGCAGCAGGGGCCTGATGTAAAACTAGTGACTGTTTATTTAATCAATAACTCTGGAGAATGAAGCGGCACTTTGCCCCCGTGGGGCTGCTTAAGCATCCAACACACACACACACACACACACACACACACACACACACACACACACACACACACACACACACACACACACTCACTCACTCACTCACTCACTCACTCACTCTCTCTCTCTCTCTCACTCTCATGGTAACACACGACACACTCTACCCCCAGGGCTTAAAGGAGAAATGAGACCGCAGTTCTTTTATTATTGTTCTTTTAGTCCCTGAGCGCTCTAGGGACCCCTACAGGCGACATGATGTATATAGACAAACGCGAATGCGTGTAGATAATGTATAATATCACTTTATTTACACTCACTGTCAGACACTAAAATAAGCCTCAGCAGCGGTTAGATTACGGAATTAAAGCAAAAACTTGGAAACCTTGGAAACAAAGACCAAATAGAGGGTGGTCACCAGGTGTAGCTGCCCGAGATACAAATGGAGAGAAAATGAAGAAAAGTACCTGAACTAATAAAATGTCCATGTCCAACTGGTGCTCTAAAAACTGTTCAGCTCTGAGGTTAACGGCACTAGCAGCCAGACTAGAGATACACAGAAGTAAAACAACAAAACTTCTTGTGGGATGTCCAGAAATAGACAGACAAGAAAACACTGTCCAAACAATCTGGTATTTTGAATATACAGGAGTAGCAGCAGAAAACGGCAGTGATGATAGGTGCTGAAGCCTCAAATGAGTAACATATTGAAATAGAATGAACAGTTTGATAAGTACTCAAAAACTTAAAGAGGATCTGGAACGAACAATCAAACAAAGCCAAGGTTGTTTTGGTATCAATAGGTGCTCTCGGAGTGGAGAAAAATAAAGAAAAAACCTCACCAAATCTTAAACATTCTGGGTTTCTAGGTAAAGATCTGAGATTGCAACAAGCCCATCCATAAGGGGTGAGGAATGTGTTGAGAGTGAGAATTTCTGTCTATCTTTGAGAAGGCAGTACACAACATTTTAATTAAGATTTTTAAAGCATCAAAGAATATTGCACACTTAAAAGTTGATTAATGAGTCTTATACACATCTCAGCTGACAAAAACTAAACAAAACAAAATAAAAAGTGCTAAATGGCAATTATGTAGTTTAAGGTAAATGCTGGCATTTCATTTACATACATGCAGCAATTCATCTTTATTTCAAAACCCCATTATTTAGCAGTGTAAGGCTGCCACAGCCTCTTCTTCTAAAAGACATTTAACTAATTTTTATGTTAAGATTGCAGACTTCAAATATTGGCCTTAACAGTTCACTCAAAAATGATAATAATCTCATCATTTACTCACACTCATGCCATCTCAAACTCATATCACTTTCTTCTGCAGAACACAAATGAAGATAGTTCTATGGATGTATGATATTTTGTTCATACAATGTAAGTCAATGGGGTCCAAAACTTTCGAGCTCCAAAAAGGACACAAAAACATCTTAAAAGTAATTCATATGACTCAATGGGTATAATCCATGTCTCCTGAAGTGATATGATTGTTTTAGGTAAGAAACAGACCACAATTTAGGGATTTTTCACTATAAAACATGACATCCGTCCAACTGGAATACAGTACAGGCTTCAAGATTGTGATTCATTGACATCTACTGCACTTGACTTTTATAACCTTTATAAACACTATTAAAAAAAAGTCTTGAAATTTTTCTCTTGTCTGCACTTTCAAAAATAGCATGAAAACCTGGCAACATTGTGTCTGGTTCATGTACAGCACTCAAAGCATGCATCAAGCATGTGGGAATGTGTGAAAGTGCTTGCTTATGAACGCACAAGAAACTGCAGTTGTCAAATTTATAATTGTAAAGTGAATTCATTATTTTTTTATAATTTTAAAGACCCATGGATACCTTGTGTATACAGCTACTATGGAGAATATCCAGCACTATCCAGCAAAATAAAAAATAGAATCAGCCTTGCAAGAATTCATAAGCACATTTTGGGATGCTGTCACAGTGAGATTCCCTGTAATGTCCTCTCTCCTGTGTACCAGAGGACTTTGTTGTTCACTCGAGTGTCTATAAGTGTGTGTGAATGTTTATATTGGTATGATCTGCTCATTAGAGAAAACTTGTCTGGACATGGACAGTGTATACCACAGCCTGCTGTAATGAAGTCTCTCCTGACAAGATGGCTAGACTAGAGTGAGGTAGTAAGGCACAGCAAAACACAGCAATGACACACCCACACACACACCCACACACACACACACACACACACAATTAGGCTCAGAATGGTAAATGTTAGCAGGGTCACAGCATTGACCACTTAGGTCACATCAACATATTGTGGCATGAATATTCTAAGAACAGCAGTGGTTGGTAAATATAGATGTCAGCTGTCATCTGTGATGGCTGATAAGTTCATTACGAGCATTGTCTGTTGTCTGGGCAGCAGAGAGCGTGTGTGTGTGTGTGTGTGATGAGTGCTCTGGGGGCATATCCTCAGGGACTGACCTATTGTCCTGATCCATGGGTTTTCATTCACAGGTCCTGGTGCAGGTCACCTTGCCAATTACTAGTGGTTAGACACATGCTTCTCTCAATAGTGTCTGAGCGAGCATGCTGCACCAACAGTAGAGTCAATTCTCAACACTACCATAAACTGGTAATTTACAAAAAGCCAGAAAACAAACAATACTTTAAAAGGTTAGTGGAGATATATAGGACTTTATTTCATCATATAAACACTGATTTCTAAGATAAAAGAACAGTGACAACAGCTATTCCACAATGGAGTCCTGTATTGCAACTTTAACATAAGATTTTACCAAACCGTATCTGACACCCCCTTTACGCTAGATAGACAGTACACAAGGGCCTTTATCTCAGAGGCACATCATGTAGGAACTGAAGAGAGGCACATGTAAGAACTTTCTGGGATGAAAGAGAAAGCAGTAAAATACAGACAAATACCGTAACAAAGACAGACATTTTCAGAAGAGAGTTATGGTCCGACAAGGGAACTGTGATCAGTTTGTGGAGGTCAACTTTAACACATGCTAAACACCAAAGCAGAGACCCATATGTAAATATTCTTTATGTAAATAAGCACATACATGCACATTTTTATAGCGATAAAACTCCTCATTCTCTGACAGCAAATGTTTTGGGTAATGTTCGATCCTGGCTTAACTAAGGATCCTGCTGATAAGCTGATCACTTATTAACACACACACACTCACACACACACACACACACGCACGCACACACCCACCCACACCCACACGGGCTAGTCTGTACATGGTCTTTGCTAACCAGAACCCCACGCTTTTAGCACCAGTTTCAGTCCTGTGGGAGATGACTAATAGCCAAGCAGTGTCAAGCACTGGTCAAACATCATAGATAGTACAACCATGTTGCAATGTACTTGCTGAACCTGACTGCATTAACATCATTTAATAATCAATCATCTTCATCCTCATACCTGCATTCCCAATTTACACCTATATGCCCTTGATCTCAGGGGAGTAAAACAGAGGTCTGGTATTTCAAATTCAAATTCAAATTAAAGAGACTGTTCACCCAAATATAAGAATTTTGTCATCATTCATCCTCACGTGGTTCCAAACCTGTATGACTTACTTCCGTGGAACACAAAAGAGAAACATTAGGCATATTGTTAGCATCAGTCTCCATTCACTTACATTATATGGAGCAAAAAACATGCAAAGACAGTGACTGGTAACTGAGGCAGTCAGTGCCTTACAACAGTCTGCCACACATTTCCTTTTGTGTTCCATGGAAGAATGTAGCTCATGTGGGTTTGGAACAACATGAGGGAGAATAAATGATGACAATGTGAATTTTTGGGTGAACTATCTTTTCAGACTATGGTTTGTACTATGGTTTGTATAGAAAGCAGATTCGGTGCTATTAGCGTCACACCGTGAACCGTGAGATGGGGGAAGAAGGTAAGTTCGATGTTGCCAAAGGTGAAAGGTAAAAATCGCAGCTGGTAAAGGCAGGACTTGACTAGTCCTCTTTGACCCTGCAGATCTCTGGAAAAGAGAAAGGCTCACAGCTGCCAAGAGTGGTGGGCTTTTCGCCAACACAGCAATGCTAGTGATTGCAGGGGCAGTAGGTCGCTTGGTTTCAGTTCCTGCGGCATCACATTGGGAAGCCATGCAATAATTAAATCTTACTGCTCCAAAATCCCACTCTACACAACTATACATTATACATTTAATATATATTCTGATTGGCTGTGATTGTGCCATGTCAAGCAGTTTTTTTGCATCTGTGTGGACAGGAAAATTGCTTATTGCTGGAATCTTCACACATTGCACCTGGTTAGGACAAGATGTTAGAATACAGGAAAAAAATGATCTCTGTGAAAAGGCGCTACATCCCCTTTTCCTAATGATGTGACTATATAAATGCTAAATATATATATATATATATATATATATATATATATATATATATATATATATATATATATAAAAAATACATAATTAAAGGATGTTAGTGTTTTCACATTTAGACTTGCTCCAAGATAGTTAAGTGAAAAAAATCTGTTAAGCAATAATATATCACAAGCAAGAGTGCTGTTGTATGGAATAAAAGTTTGGTAAAAAATAAATGCAAGTGTATGTTTAAAAGTAATTTGTGGCAGGACGGAGAGCGGGGCCGTGTCGTGATCCTACACACCCGGTCCCGTATTAGGCTAATCAAGCCTCCGAGAGGGATAAAGGCCGACTGCAGAGGATGGTGCGGGAGAGAGAGATCGTTAACCGACATGTCCGTCATGTGCGTGTTTTGTCTTATGTTTTAGTTTCTCATTAAACTATTATTTATATTGTCAAGCCGGTTCTCGCCTCCTCCTTGCCCGTCTAACCCCCTTTACACAATTGTTCATTTGTAACAAAACAAAATAGTGTTTTTAATTTTATTAAAATTTTCTCAGAATTCCATGTTTTGTTACTCTTGCTTGTGATTTATTATTGCTTAATAGATTTTAAAAAAATACTTTTTAATCATTATTATTTCTACAGTAAATATTACATTTTACTATACATTTGTAGTATATTTATGTTGCAAGTTCTTACATTTCAGATGAGAGCTTTTATTTTGACGTGTGTCTTTGATGGAAGCTTCAAACCTCCAGACAATGTCTCCTACACACTACACGACTTTCAAAGACGTCAGTTTGTGGTACCGTTCATATTAAACAACTGTCTGTTTTGTCATGGAAGTCAAAGAGTTTTCAAATTACACAAGGAATCGGCGACAGGGGTGAACGCATTGCAAAACATTTTACGATTGACAAATTCCTGACGACTCTGCCTGGACTTCACAACAGAGTACACGCGAGAAGTGATACGAGATATGAAAACAAATGCATGATCGTATGTTATGCATTTCAGAATATGACATGTATGTTTTTAATCGCCCTTACGTAATATGTAAAGGCATCATATATTTTATTGGTTACAATATGAAAAAGAACCTCCTACTGAAAAATCCTGACTGTCCAAGAGAATTGGCAATTTCTCTCCAACTCTTCTCTTTCTCCACCTGGTTGTGGTACAGTTCAGAGGAAACATCAAATATCAAAACATTTTCCTCCATTTCTTCAGTTCAATGAGACTTTCTTGATACCGCAGCCATGCTAGTTGATGTTCTGTTGCAGGCACATCAGGACTCCTCCCACTGGAACATCCTGTGCCCTGTTTCTTGATCTCTCATTGGCTGTAGGTCAACGCTGCTGTTGTATTCAGTCAAAACACTTTTCACACTGCTTGATTTGCAGTCGCAGACAGGCCCAGATATTTAACATGCTAGATATCTCGCTGACATTGGCGACGCATTGGTGCTTCTCTTAGATCGCGTCTTTGATATTTCATACATTGCGTTCATCTGCGATAAGTCTCTCCATTGTGTTTTGGAGAATAAAAAGCTAACTGGAACTGGACCACGAAATGCTTGATGAGTGGTGGTCATCAAGCGTTCTGTGGTTTGACACAGTTGAGATTTCAATTTTCAAATAAATGTCCGATATGGCTAAATGATTGTGAACAGCTCTTCAACAGCTTAGAAAAACTCTCAAGCCACGGCGTGCTTGGAGAAAATACAACAGAGTTGCATTTTCACTTTGAAGGACACAGCACATGCATTTATTTAATTAAATTGTATTTTTTGAAGTTGGATAATCTCATTAGTTCATATCACGTCTTTCCTCCCCCAAATTTAAGACCTCTTTATATAAAAATTAAGACTTTTGTTGTATCATTTAAGATATTTAAGACTTTATATGACCTCAAATTTTGGAAAACTGAATTTACGACCATGGGAACCCTGTCTATTAAGCTCACTGTAGTTAAATGGTTATAAAATTAGACATTCATCTCTTCTTTATAGTAGCAGAAATGTTTAGGCACCCCACAATTTGAATCCATTTAGATTCAGAGAGTCATGATCGGATTCCAAACAATTCTTGATGCATCTCAATTTCACAGCAACAGCTCAGGGGCACAAATCTTTGCTGAATTAAGGTGGCTCATTGGCAACATATGTGGCAACGTAAATAAAAAAATACTGCATTATATCCTATAAAGTCAGTCAGTGTGTGTTTTGTTTTCTGTGGCTGTGAGAATTGTCAGCTTTCAAGAATGGGATATATTGCATCTTCACATTGGGGTTCCTACATATTTCAAACATTCATTTAAATATAGAGACATGAAGCACAACACTGACTGCTTGTTTTTCTTAAGATGCTGTCAAATAAAGCTTATTCTGCCTCCACCCCCCTCCCCGACTGTCAAAGTCTCCAATGGTTGCTTGTTTTATCTAACTTTTTACGTTATAAAAAATTATTTATAAATAAATTTTGTCCTCCATGCCATTTTTGGAGTGTTACATAGCATTGCACTTGTCTTGTAATGCATATACCTTTTCAATACACAGATGTATTAATAATTAAATAAAAATTCAGAATATACATTTCTGTTGATTGATTCAGAATCATTAAATGAAAGCCGGGCTGCAACACTGTAGAGTAAAATACCAATTTAACAAAGGAAGCGTGGCTTGAACTTACCACTTTTAGCTGTTTGCAGTGAATCATTATTAAGCATGAACATAATTCTCAAAGTCAGTCTGTAGAACGGTAGCTCTCTCTCGTATCTCTTGTTCAAAGGCAGTGGCTGAACTCTGTACAGTAACATATCATGAGACGCACATTAAAGATAAAATAAAATGATATTAAATTATGCAAACTGAATGTATTCCAAATATTATGAACACAAGACAATATTTTGTGATATTAAAAGGCAAAAATACAAAATAAGAGCATCACATAAATGTGATTGGTTCAAAACACTAATGACAACACCCCTCCCCCTTCAATAACCTCTGACCTTCAAAATGAGGCTAATAACAAGGGGGGTGGCATGGGTGAGGATTCCAACCAGCCGATTGGTTCTGGGAGGGAAAAGGACATTAAATCAGGATTAGGACTGACTGAGAGCTGGCAGAAACATTTGCTTATTGTTGTGAGAGAGAGTGAGGGAGCAAAAAGAAAGGAGATAAAAGAGAAAGCCTTTCTTCTCTCACAGCTGTTCTCTAGACCTGACTTTTCAACCACAAAATCAGCAACAGCAATACAACGATAACAGAAGCAGCCAAACTAAGGACGTCAAAAGTAGTTACTCCGGTACATATATAAAAAAAGAACAATACCAGTTTTTCTGCTATCTACTCCAGTGGTCAAGAAGATTTACCTGGTGCTCTCTCTCCCTGCTCTGACATGCCTTTTCAGGTCTCCCTCTGCCATCACTATAATTAGAGACAGGTGTAAGAGTAATTATAACCCAGTTGAAAACGTACCCCTTTCCCTCTCCCGCAGATTACACATGACCACATCCCCCACATGCCACAACAACATTTTCCATTTTTGGGTGAACTTTTCCTTTAAGAATATGCATAGTATCCATAGTTTCTCTTCTCATGCAGAGAGACTGAGAGACTGTGTGTTTTCACTTCACTGGCTTCCAGAGACCAGTTTGATCACCTTAAATCATAAAGTAGTCAGTGACTGGACTGTATCCACAAAAATCTGGACCAGCCCTAGTAACTCCCCTATTGCTGTGTTAAAGTGCATCAACATGATATAGATGAGGTGTCAGTCAGACAGTGAACCAGATGATATGATTGGCTAGAACATCTACAAAGGTGGGGGTGAGGAAAAGCAGGCTGCTGCCCTGAGCTCCATTCAGTGCACTGTTGCCCACACGACTAACATATTACGCAGCAGTAATGGGAGGGTTAAACTGCAAAAGGAAGACTCTCATCATATGACTGTGACAGTGAAGTAGTAAATTTTATCTATTAGATAAAATTATACTAATGCAACATAATCCTAACAGCCTAAATTGATCACTAGACATAGTGAAGACTCACCATATGACTGTGACAGTAAAGTAGTAACTCATCTTTTAGATAAAATCATAGGATTACGTTGCATTCGTAACAACCTAAATTGATCACTGCACATAGTGAATTTTACTAATTGTTTAAGAGATTATACATGTAAAGAAATCTAACCTGTAAAATCCATGTAACCTGAGGCAGATCCAATCCACGTGCAGCCACATCCTTGAGGCACAATAAAAACATATAAGAGTCTGCAGCTCTGGAGCTGGGACAGATGGAATCCAGCACAAGACCATGCCAAACTGTCAGCAGGATTAGAACCGTTCATTTACTCTGGGATACCTTCTGCAGAATGACGGTTTGGAGGAAAATGACACCTGCATCTAAAACTTTAGTATGCATTGACTTAAGCTATATTATTACATCAATGAGTCATTAAACAACCATTTATATTTCAAAGAGGTCTCAATTCAATGTGGGTTTGCAGTGGGGAAGCCATTGGGGCAAAACATTCGATAACTTTGATGTGAGTGTGGTATTCAACATTATGCCACAAATGTTGTCGACTGAGCTTCACTTGTATTGAACCCAAAATATTCCTTTAAGCTACACAATAATAAATGTATTTAGTTTTTCTGTATAGGCAGCATATATACCATATAAAGATGCTTTGATGAACATTTTAAATAGAGAAAAACAATTATATGCTCTAAATTTATTTTTGATTCTCATGCGCAGCCAACAGTAAACACATGCTGATTGTCATGTTTTGGCTCTGATGCTTATATTGAGCATTTTTATACTCAGCGGAATGCAGGACTGCAGACATATAAAATCGTTAACAGAACCAAACATAATGAAAATAACGTATTATTTTTTTAAATGGAACAGGCTCTAAAAAAAAAAAAAGCAGGGGCCGGATTCATGGAAATGAAGAATGTTCTTAGGATAAATTATAAGAATTGCAGTAAGATTCAGAAACCCTTGTTATTAATGACACCTGTGGCCATTAAGTGAACTGCAGCAAGCTACCTGTTGTTCGTGATCCCGCACACACTCCATAAGGACGCGAGCATCGACCAAAACAATGGCGTAACGTACAAAGAGACAACGTGATTCACCAGCATCATGCTAACAGATAAGGTAGCATAATTAAAATTACACAGTTATGATTGTTTTACTACAAACTTTGAGATTTTATATTATATTTGACTCTCCAGTGCTGGAACAGGGCTAAAACAATGTGTGGATATAGATCTGACTATGCGAGACTGTAGTTTGAAGTTATCACTTTTCTTTGCATGATACTTTGACTTCATTTATACGTTAGCTAGCTAGCCAGCTTTATCAATAGCTGTTAGCTAAATTTGGTGGATGATGACAGTAGCTGTTTATAAAATAGACAGTACATTTATAAATAAATTGACTCAATTCAGTATTGATGTGATTCCATCACAACTGTCATTTTGATATATTGATGCGCTATTGTTTTATAATAATAGAATGTATACATTTTCTGTATAACCAAGTTATGTTACAC
Organism: Moxostoma hubbsi; assembly: GCA_032164185.1. NCBI lineage: Eukaryota > Metazoa > Chordata > Actinopteri > Cypriniformes > Catostomidae > Moxostoma > Moxostoma hubbsi. Next base: position 20,879,620 of record JAVLUX010000008.1, on the reverse strand, counting down.
TAATGAATGGAGCTTTTTGCATTATCTTGAACATTGTCTAGCGTTAATTTCGTGTTATTGTAGTTTACCTTGCTGAATATTTAGAGATTAACATTAACCTGACTTTTAGTATTAAGTGAAGATCGTTGAAATTATTTGAAAGTTACGAAGCAAGGTAGCTTGCAATTCGTCAGCAGTCAAGATCAAGTTACATTAAAATTACACAGACCAATCCTTATTGCACTATATTTCACTTGCTTTGCAGTTATGCAAGCTTACCTGTCCAATAAGAAGGCCAATCCAAGGTCTGTTTTGATCCCCAAAACCGAACAAAGGTCCCTCCAGGAATCAAATCCCCTGCCGATGTTCACTCTAGTTTTTGCTCGACCATGATCACATTCCAACTTAGCCAGATGGGATTCAGTAGATACATTTTTTTTTTTTTTTGGCTTACTCTGAGTTTGTGTATGAGTCAGTGTTGTGCTGGGAGCCGGACATTTGCTGGATTCCATATCTAAGATAACATTACCTAGTGTTGCAGACTGTCTGTTGACGCTGTTGAATAGCGGAAGACAAGCTACTGTCTGAGGTAAGGCTCTCGGGTGCAAGCAATTTTTTAAGTTGCATTACAAGCTGTTCACACATTGGCAAAAAATAAGGCAAATATTACATGAAAATTGTTACATATTGCACATTTAAGAACATCTTCATTTTTTTTCTTAAGAGTAAAAATACAGGCTTTTACATTGTCTGATCTAATGTCCAGCCTGCTAATGATTTGCCTTGTCTAATAGCCTACAACAAATTTATTACTTCAACATTGGTAAATTGTAATGATTTAAATGTATCTACATACTTTAAGTAGCAAGCACCTCGCGATAAATTTTTTTTTTCAATGTAAAGTATGTGAGATGTGTTAGTTTAATGACATTAACCATCATAGGACAATTTACTTGCCGTTAACCATTGGATAACTTTTAATTTGACATGGAAGAAAAGAAACAAACTTGAGCTGAGGAAATTACTGGAAGGAAAGAGTTCTCCTTAGGAAGCTTGATAATAATATCAAGTCGGAAAGTACAAGGCAGGTAATTGGTAAATGGGAAAAGGTGGCGGAGTCTGTCTCTGCTGTGCCTAACTCCGATTGGGATGTGGATGGGGTGTGAAAAAGAGTTTCAGCTTTCTAATGTTATAATTATGATTCTTATGATAAGGTCACTGAGAGAGAGTGCTATATGTACCGCTTCCGTTTAAATCAGCATGATTGAGAAGTTTCAAAATAACATTTATTATTTGAATTTGGTGATAACATTTACATGGTTTACAAGCTGAAACATCTTACCTTTTAGGATTTAAGATGTTATTTTCGATGATATTTAAAAAAAAAAAAAAAAACATTTCCGAGAATTTTAATGCTTACATATTTTCTTAAGAAAAAAGAGAAGAAATAACGTTTATTCGGGAATTCAAAATATTCTTAACTCTTAAGTTACAAATTAAGAAGAAATGGTAGTTAAGAAGAAATTTCTTAAGAACCTTTCATGAATCCGGACCCAGGTTCTCTCTAGTCAACACTGCTTCGATGGGATTTCAAATACAGCTGCTGAGGAAGTGGCAGTAAATTTGGCATCTTTCTCTCCAAACTTTTTTATTCCTCTTTTGGAAAGTTGTAGAAACGTAACTTTTTTTGTTTTGCTGTTGGAGCATATGGGAAAACAAAAATAAATATTTGCTATGGTCTCCCATTCAACAGTAAAGAGATTTTCCCTATTATAGTTCAATTCCATGTTTCAAACTTTTCATTGGTGAACTATTCATTTATTATGAGAGTAGTAAATACAAAAGGTGAGAAAGAAGCACAGTTGAGAGCCCCTCTGAAGATTGGATATCTGACAGTTCCTCTATCTTGCTCTTTCTGCATGGAGCACAATATGTTGTGTGCTGGAACAGCTGCCTAACTCCTGCAGCTCTCCTCGTCGAAGGAGACGTCCAGAGCTCATCCTGTGCTGTCCCAATACCAAACCCATTCATAACACTACAGGCCATCACCACAGCCAGACCTGCTCTCTCATACATCTGACCATAGATGCCGCAGAATCCCCTGCTCTTCCATTGCCATATGGGAGACCCACTGCAGCAACATCTGAGTGGGGGTAAAGGTGCAGGCTGGACAGTGGCAGGATGCAGTTCCCTTGACACTGACACAGGGCACCCACTGCTGCCGTAGTCTGTGCGCCAGCTGGCCAAGGGCCAATGTACCCCACCGGTCAACCAGACCCTGATGGTCTAACCCAGTCATATGCTACTAATGAATTTAGATGTTTATATAGAGCTGTTATAAATAGTTTTGACAAAAAAATAAGAGGGGGGTGGGGGGGGGGGGGGGGGGGGTGTTAAATATTTAATTAAGTTTAATTGTTGACTTCATGACAAAAGCAAGTCTACAGTGCTGAGAACACTTGGCACAGAAGTGAACCTTCCCAGAGGTGGCCGACCTTTCAAAATTCCTCCAAGAGCACAGCGATAACTCATCCAGGAAGTTACGAAAAGGCCAAGGACAACATCCAAGGAACTGCAGGCCTCTCTCGCATCAATAAAGGTCATGTTCGTGACTTCACTATCGAAAGACACTGGCCAAAAATGGCATCCCTGGAAGAGCAGCGAGGCGAAAACAAATGCTAACCCAAAAGAACATTAAGGCCTGTCTGAATTTTGCCAAAACACACCTTGATGATTCTCAAACCTTTGGGGAGAATGTTCTGTAGACTGAGTCTAAAGTGGAATTGCTTGGAAGACAGGGGTCTTATGCAGATCTTCATTGATGGGTCCATAAACAAGCCCTCATAATAAATCTCCAACTGATTGACAAATTCACTTGTGAAATGGATTGCTGTGAACTGTATGCCAATGATTGGTTTATGTTCAGTAATATGGTAGTAAACAATACATAATATTCTAAAGCCGATTTTGTATTGTCTTCTGCCACAAGAATGTTTAATTATCTGAATTATTTTTATTTAAGTTTTAAATATTTAAAGATAACTATGTATCATTATTTCATCATTATATATTGAATTATATTTATATGAGGGGCTTTCTCAGCAAATATTTGTATATTTCTATATAATTTTGTGATTAATTTATCGGGACACCATGTAATTCATTAGATTAAAAACTTTAATTGATTGACAGCCCTAATATTTATATATATTTGATAACTATATTTTGTGTTTACTCGGGTTGTTTTTGTTTTATGTTATATCTCGTTTAAAGATCTAAAACAATTTAGTATTAAAAATACACCAAATCAGAAGGGGGCAAATCATTTTTTCACAACACTGTATATACACAATAACTAGGAGCGATGCATAGGCACACAAGCTTTTAATACATGTAAATGCAAAACCGATAATTGGATGCGTTTAGAAATGCATAGTAGTTTGACACCTGTGGGGGAAATAATGAGCGACCATCTGAGCTATTTTGTATGTGAACAGGTCAAATGGAATAAACGTAGCTAAAAATTTACTTTACTTTATTTAAAATTTTAAAGTGTCTGAACATATTTAACTTGCCCTGGACTACATATAGCTGCTGGCAGTTCCCCCACTTTTTGCAGCCACGTGTACATATCCAACTTGAAGCACTTTTCTAAATGTCTCAGAGTCGTGTTCTTGAAGAAACCGCAACCAGGTCAGATGTCCCAACACCCAAAGTTGTGCTTATCATGTTGAAAATCACTAACTACCATCAATGGGTACCTTTTTAAATGATTATGCAGAGCACTAGTATTTTTACTGTTTGAAGGCCACTTTGCATAAATAGAGGCTACTGCAGCATGTATCATCTTTTATAAAAGTACATTTGAGCTACTTTGCTCGTAGGATGACAGGGAAAGTCATTAATATTTGCACCATTTTATTTGTCAGAGAAATCTTAAACCACCCCTAAATCTAACCCTCACAAATCAGGTGGAGCTTTCAGGAGTCTTTACTTCACATAAATCTGCCACCAGCTGCATTTCCTCAATGCTTGACTTATTCAGAGCTTAGTTAGGCAAGATGTAGAGACATTTTGGGTATATTCCAAAACTTTCAGAGCTGGCTTGCTGTATCCTGCTTACTTAGGCAGCTGTCTTCTATGGCAGAACCATAACTGAAATGATGCCTCATAAGAGACAGATTTCTCACGTCATTCAATAGGGCTTCTCACGCACAGTGAAACTGATTTCAAGTCGGAAAGTGATGCAAGAGGAGCAACACGATACTCTAATGAGCATAAATATGCACAGCACACACACATTTTGGGTAAAATAGTCAGTTTTATATCATATTAAAAAAATCAAGACTTTTCAGTATTAAATGGATTATAAGTATATTATATAGTGTGTGTGTGTGTGTGTATAGTCCTCTCACTTTCAACTGCTTTCATTTTCACCAAACGTAACGTGTAAATAGTTGTATGAACATAAAAAGATTCAAATCAAATCAAAATCAAATCACTTTATTGTCACACTACTGTGTACACGAGTGCAACAGTAGGTTAAAGTCTTGTGTGCAGTTCCAAGCAACATAGCAGTGATGAGACATATACCAATTTACAATAAACAACATATTTACACAACACAATTTACATTTACTTATATTGACTAAGACAAAATGTACAAGTTTCACTTGTCATCTGGTGTGGCCAGTAGCTGCAATAAGTACGGCAGTGCATCTCCTCCTCATGGACTGCACCAGATTTGCCAGTTCTTGCCGTGAGATGTTACAGCCCTCATCCTCCGATATACAGGTCACAGATGTGCTGAATGGGACTGAGATCTGGGCTCTTCGCTGGCCATAGCAGAACTCTGACATTCCTGTCTTACAGGAAATCACACACAGAACGAGCAGTATGGCTGATGGCATTGTCATGCTGGAGGGTCATGTCAGGATGAGCCTGCAGGAAGGGTACCACAAGTGGGAGGCCACACCGCCCCAGACAATGATGGAACCTCCACATCCAAATCGATCCTGCTCCAGAGTACAGGCCTCAGTATAATGCTCATTCCTTCAATGATAAACGTGAGTCCGACCATCACCCTTGGTGAGACAAAATCGCAACTCATCAGTGAAGAGCACTTTTTGCCAGTCCTGTCTGTTCCAGTGAAGTGGGTTTGTGCCCATAGGTGACGTTGTTGCCGGTGATGTCTGGTAAAGACCTGCCTTACAACAGGCCTACAAACCCTCAGTCCAGCCTCTCTCAGCCTATTGCGGACAGTCTTAGCACTGATGGAGGGATTCTGCATTTCTGATGTAAATCAGGCAGTTGTTGTTGCCATCCTGTACCTGTCCCGCAGGTATAATATGTACCCATGTACCAATCCTGTGCAGGTGTTGTTACACGTGGTCTGCCAAAACGTACGGGACAGTACAATAAATTACTAACAATGAACAGGACAATAGACACAGTGAGAGACAGTGCAGCACCGACCAGTACACAGTAGTGCAAAAAGATGACAGTTTCTAAAAATGCCAAATGTAAACATAACATACTATGAGATAGTGTTCTATGGACATAGCAGTTATTGAGGTAGCAGCCAGTTATAAAGTGACAATAATTAAAGTGCAACTCAGGACATGAGTTTTGTGGAGTCTGATGACTTGGGGGAAGAAGCTGTTACACAGTCTGGCCACGAGGGCCCAAAAGCTTCGGTACCTCTTGCCAGACGGCAAGATGGTGAAGAGTTTGTGTGTTAGGGGTGTGTGGGGTCTTCCACAATGCTGGTAGCTTTGCAGATGCAGTGTTTTTTGTAAATGTCTTTGATGGAGGGAAGAGAGACCCCGATGATCTTCTCAGCTTTCCTCACTATCCTCTGCAGGGCTTTGCGTTCCAAAACGGTGCAAGTCCCAAACCAGGCAGTGATGCAGCTGCTCAGGATGCTCTCAATAGTCCCTCTATAGAATGTAGTGAGGATGGGGGTGGGAGATGTGCTTTCCTCAGCCTTCGAAGAAAGTTGAGATGTTGCTGGGCTTTCTTAGTAATAGAGCTGGTGTTGAGGGACCAGGTGAGGTTCTCCGCCAGGTGAACACCAAGGAATTTGGTGCTCTTGACGATCTCCACAGAGGAACCGTCGATTTTCAGCAGAGAGTGGTCACTCTGTGCTCTCCTAAAGTCAACAACCATCTCTTTTGCTTTGTCGACATTCAGAGACAGGTTGTTGGCTCTACACCAGTCAGTTAGCCGCTGCAACTCCTGTCTGTATGCTGACTCGCCGTTCTTGCTGATGAGTCATCAGAGAACATGATGATGTGATTCATGTGGATGTTACTTTTACACGTACCAACAACCCAAAGATTGTTGCAGAAACATACACCCCTTAGTTTCAATGGTATTCCCTGATGGCACTGGCCTCTTTCAGCAGGATAATGTGTCCTGCCACACTGCAAAAATTGTTCAGGAATGTATTGAGGAACATGACAAAGAGATCAAGGTGTTGACTTGGCCTCCAAATTCCCCAGATCTCAATTTGATTGAGCATCTATGGGCATCAATGGAGGCCCCACGTCACAACTTACAGGACTTAAAGGATCTGCTGCTAACGTCTTGGACCCAGATTGGGTCTCTTCTGCGACTGGTTGAATTTTGTGTTTATTTTTTGTTTTTTTTACGTGTTTGTCACGCTCCCAATATTATATGAACTTTAATTAAGGATAAAATTATTATTTTTTATTATTATTGCCGAGATTTGGAGTTACAAATGACAACCCACTGAGTGCAATGCTTGTTAGTGTTTTCAATACAGACACCCACCAGAGTTTCGTAGACAGCCGGAGGTGGCCGCCTACTAATTCTCTATGCAGGAGAAACCCTGATATATATATATATATATATATATATATATATATATATATATATATTATGATGGAAATTTTTCTCACTTAGTCTGCCATCTTGGGTTTATTTTTTCACCATGCTAATCACGGTACATTATGGGGTCACCTATCTGGGGAAGGATACATCCAATGTTTCCTTAGAATCTGGCCAAACCAAATATCTTAAGAGGAAGCATAATTAAGATACCTAGCTTTTGGAACAGCATTCACGTCGAGAGCGCATCTACAGTGTATTAAAGTGCTACCTCCGAAGTCAACTCACTAGGTTTTGGAACAGACTCATTGTCTCACCTTTTGTTTCATGTTGCCATGGAGCCTGTAGAAGTTGTGATGTTTGTTTGAGGTGGTTTTGAGCATCTCACACAGGACTGCAGTGAAGAGAGTCAGCAGAAATTCTACAGCCTCACAGCTGGACATGAATAAACTCAAATTCTCTCCATGTTCAAACTGTGTAAAAAAAAAAAAAAAAAACTAAAATCCAGTGATACCAATGTATTTACCTAAATGCGAATTTAACATGAGCAAGTCACTTTCTTGGTAATGTTAAGCTCTGGCCAAGTTTATTTTCATATCCTTAAACTAAGCCAAAAAGACAATCGATGATTTAAAAACATTTTCATGAGCAAATGAAAAAAAAAACAAACAAAAAAAACTAACAAACAAAATGGTTGAAATACTGTAATAAAGTGGGCTTAGACGAGGGAGTGAAGATCCAAATGCAGTTTATTTGAATATTAAAAGTAAAAGCAAACACTTAGAACACTTAGGCAGGAACTCCGACCAAGGCAGGATACGAGACAGAGATTCAAACATCTAACATCAAACATCAAACAACGACCGACAAAGGACAAGGTGAACATCAGGACCTAAAATACAAAACAAGGGAAAACATAAACCAATGGACAATCAGAACTAATAACAAGGTGAAGAGGTAATTAACTAAAACCAATGACAAGACTAGAACAGAGAGTAAAGTAGTTAAACAATAAACCAATGGGGAGCGGACACATGGACGAGGAGGGAGGACAGGACATGACAAAACTTCAAAATAAGAGTGCTTAAAACAGAAAGCAATACGGAACATAAAAGGTGCCAAAACTCAAAGAGTGCATAAACAAAGAACAATGTGGAACATAAAAAGTGCCAAAAACTAAAAGTAAAAAGGTAAACAAACCAAAGACGGTGTGGATCGTTACAGAGCCCCCCCTTTAAGGAGCGGATCTCAGACGCTCCTAATCAAAGGAGGGGCAAAACGACAACGAAAACAAACAGGCAGATCTAGGGAACACGAGGGGGACAGAGGGACAAGACGTGGACAGGAAGACAGTGACAGAACAGATGGGTGGTCAGGAGAACAAGGAGGCCGGGTAGGTGCCCAGGGGACAACTTGAAGGAGGGGACCGGGTCGGGGGGCCTCCATTGGGCAGGGACTGGGTCAGGAGGCCGGGGAGGTGGCCGTAGGGCAGGGATCGGGTCAGGTGGCCAGGGAGGCAGCCCCATGGCAGGGACTGGGTCTGGAGGCCAGGGAAGTGGCCGTAGGGCAGGGATCGGGTCAGGTGGCCAGGGAGGCAGCCCCATGGCAGGGACTGGGTCTGGAGGCCGGGGAAGTGGCCGTAGGGCAGGGATCGGGTCAGGGGGTCTAGGGGATGGCCACAAGGCTAGGGCAGGGTCAGGAGGCTTTGGAGACGGCCTCAGGACTGGGACAGGGTCAGGAGGAGGCCACGGGATAGGGTCAGGAGACCATGAGACAGGATCAGAAGGCCTGGGAGGGGGCCACAAGACAGGGTCAGAAGGCCAGGGAGGAGGCCACAAGGTAGGGTCAGAAGGCCAGGGAGGAGGCCACAAGGCAGGGTCAGAAGGCCCGAGAGGAGGCCACAAGGCAGGGTCAGAAGGCCCGAGAGGAGGCCACAAGGCAGGGTCAGAAGGCCCGAGTGGAGGCCACAAGGCAGGGTCAGAAGGCCCGAGTGGAGGCCACAAGGCAGGGTCAGAAGGCCTGAGAGGAGGCCACAAGGCAGGGTCAGAAGGCCTGAGAGGAGGCCACAAGGCAGGGTCAGAAGGCCAGGGAGGTGGCCACAGGACAAGGTCAGAAGGCCAGAGAGGAGGCCACAAGGCAGGGTCAGGAGGCCTGAGAGGAGGCCACAAGGCAGGGTCAGAAGGCCTAGGAGGCCACAGGGCAGGGTCAGAAGGCCTGGGAGGAGGCCACAGGACAAGGCCAGAAGGCCTGAGAGGAGTTGAGGAGGCCCCCAGGGACGGTGCCATAGTAGGCAGTGACCAAGGAGGCTTGGAAAGTCCTGGGGTTTTAGTAGGCGAAGGCAGAGCCGTGGGAGGTGGAGCAGACAGAGCCATGGAAGGCGGAGCAGACAGAGCCGTGGAAGGCGGAGCAGCTGCAGGCAGAGCCGAGGCAGTCCTCTGAGGCGGAGACCTGGGGGACTCTGGCAGCAGAGGCGCGGAGGGCTCGGGAGACAGGGGTGCGGAAGGCTCGGGTGGCTGAGGCGTGGGAGGCCCTGACCTTGGTCTCAAAGGCTCGAGAGGCAGTGCGCTGGGTGACTCGAGAGGCAATGCGCTGGGAAGCTCTGGAGGCGGAGCTCTGGGAGGCTCGAGAGGCGGAGCTGTGGAAAGCTCTGGAGGCGGAGCTGTGGAAAGCTCTGGAGGCGGAGCTGTGGAAAGCTCTGGAGGCGGAGCTGTGGAAAGCTCTGGAGGCGGAGGAGTGGAAGGTGGAGCCGTGGCAGGCTCTGGTGACTGAGGCGCGGCAGGCTCTGGTGACTGAGGCGCGGCAGGCTCTGGTGACTGAGGCGCGGCAGGCTCTGGTGACTGAGGCGCGGCAGGCTCTGGTGACTGAGGCGTGGCAGGCTCTGGTGACTGAGGCGTGGCAGGCTCTGGTGACTGAGGCGTGGCAGGCTCTGGTGACTGAGGCGTGGCAGGCTCTGGTGACTGAGGCGTGGCAGGCTCTGGTGACTGTGATCTCGAAGGCTCGAGAGGCGGAGCCGTGGGAGGCTCAAGGGGCGGAGCCGTGGGAGGTTCAGGAAGTGTTGGCTCTTGGACGGTCGAGGCTACAGGCGCTGGCTCTGGCTCTTGGACGGTCGAGGCTACAGGCGCGGGCTCTGGCTCTTGGACGATCGAGGCTACAGGCGCGGGCTCTGGCTCTTGGACGATCGAGGCTACAGGCGCGGGCTCTGGCTCTTGGACGGTCGAGGCTACAGGCGCGGGCTCTGGCTCTTGGACGGTCGAGGCTACAGGCGCGGGCTCTGGCTCTTGGACGGTCGAGGCTGGCAACGCCGGCTCTGGGACGGACGAGGCTGGCAACGCCGGCTCTGGGACGGACGAGGCTGGCAACGCCGGCTCTGGGACGGACGAGGCTGGCAACGCCGGCTCTGGGACGGACGAGGCTGGCAACGCCGGCTCTGGGACGGACGAGGCTTCCAGCTCGTTGGCCGTGGCAGGCGTGGGCGTTGGCTCGTTGGCCGTGGCAGGCGTGGGCGTTGGCTCGTTGGCCGTGGCAGGCGTGGGCGTTGGCTCGTTGGCCGTGGCAGGCGTGGGCGTTGGCTCGTTGGCCGTGGCAGGCGTGGGCGTTGGCTCGTTGGCCGTGGCAGGCGGAGACCGGGAAGCAGAAGCCTTTCCTCTTCTCCTCCTTCTCCTGGCGGACGGGGTTGTCAATACTGGCCCTGGGACAGACAAGGCTGGGGGCATGTTGGCCGTAGCAGGCGTGGAGGAACGAGTCATGGAAGGCTGGGAGGTGACCTCTGTGGGGGGAGAGATAGCGGCCTCCTCTGCGATGCCCACAGTCAGAGGAGAGCCACAGATCCTCAGGGTCACTTCAAGGAAATCAGAGAGCGTCCAGCCAGGGGTTGCTGGTGGTAGCCGCTCCTTCAATGAGGTGTCAAGATTTGCCCTGAAGAAAACCACCAAGCTGTAATCTGGGAAATCCGAAGAGTTTGCCAGCTCGAGGAACTCAAAGACATGGACCTCTATCGGGCGGTCCTTCTGTTTGAGGCCGAGGAGGAGGAAATTCGCCTGTTGGGCGGTGAGGGCTGCTGGATCCATTGCGGTTCGGTCGTTCTGTAATAAAGTGGGCTTAGACGAGGGAGTGAAGATCCAAATGCAGTTTATTTGAATATTAAAAGTAAAAGCAAACACTTAGAACACTTAGGCAGGAACTCCGACCAAGGCAGGATACGAGACAGAGATTCAAACATCTAACATCAAACAACGACCGACAAAGGACAAGGTGAACATCAGGACCTAAAATACAAAACAAGGGAAAACATAAACCAATGGACAATCAGAACTAATAACAAGGTGAAGAGCTAATTAACTAAAACCAATGACAAGACTAGAACAGAGAGTAAAGTAGTTAAACAATAAACCAATGGGGAGCGGACACATGGACGAGGAGGGAGGACAGGACATGACAAAACTTCAAAATAAGAGTGCTTAAAACAGAAAGCAATACGGAACATAAAAGGTGCCAAAACTCAAAGAGTGCATAAACAAAGAACAATGTGGAACATAAAAAGTGCCAAAAACTAAAAGTAAAAAGGTAAACAAACCAAAGACGGTGTGGATCGTTACAAATACAAACATTAAAACATAAAAAACATTCAAAATATTCCTTTACTTTGGTAGATTATTAATTGTTTGAAAAACTTCCCAGGTCGTACTGTAATGACTCAAGGTAATTTGTAGCCTATGTGCATATATATATATATATACACTCACCTAAAGGATTATTAGGAACACCTGTTCAATTTCTCATTAATGCAATTATCTAAACAACCAATCACATGGCAGTTGCTTCAATGCATGTTGGATTTTGGTCCTGGTCAAGACAATCTCCTGAACTCCAAACTGAATGTCAGAATGGGAAAGAAAGGTGATTTAAGCAATTTTGAGCGTGGCATGGTTGTTGGTGCCAGACGGGCCGGTCTGAGTATTTCACAATCTGCTCAGTTACTGGGATTTTCACGCACAACCATTTCTAGGGTTTACAAAGAATGGTGTGAAAAGGGAAAAACATCCAGTATGCGGCAGTCCTGTGGGCGAAAATGCCTTGTTGATGCTAGAGGTCAGAGGAGAATGGGCCGACTGATTCAAGCTGATAGAAGAGCAACTTTGACTGAAATAACCACTCGTTACAACCGAGGTATGCAGCAAAGCATTTGTGAAGCCACAACACGCACAACCTTGAGGCGGATGGGCTACAACAGCAGAAGACCCCACCGGGTACCACTCATCTCCACTACAAATAGGAAAAAGAGGCTACAATTTGCAAGAGCTCACCAAAATTGGACAGTTGAAGACTGGAAAAATGTTGCCTGGTCTGATGAGTCTCGATTTCTGTTGAGACTTTCAGATGGTAGAGTCAGAATTTGGCGTAAACAGAATGAGAACATGGATCCATCATGCCTTGTTACCACTGTGCAGGCTGGTGGTGGTGGTGTAATGGTGTGGGGGATGTTTTCTTGGCACACTTTAGGCCCCTTAGTGCCAATTGAGCATCGTTTAAATGCCACGGCCTACCCTAGCATTGTTTCTGACCATGTCCATCCCTTTATGGCCACCATGTACCCATCCTCTGATGGCTACTTCCAGCAGGATAATGCACCATGTCACAAAGCTCGAATCATTTCAAATTGGTTTCTTGAACATGACAATGAGTTTACTGTACTAAAATGGCCCCCACAGTCACCAGATCTCAACCCAATAGAGCATCTTTGGGATGTGGTGGAACGGGAGCTTCGTGCCCTGGATGTGCATCCCACAAATCTCCATCAACTGCAAGATGCTATCCTATCAATATGGGCCAACATTTCTAAAGAATGCTTTCAGCACCTTGTTGAATCAATGCCACATAGAATTAAGGCAGTTCTGAAGGCGAAAGGGGGTCAAACACAGTATTAGTATGGTGTTCCTAATAATCCTTTAGGTGAGTGTATATATATATATATATATATATATATGAGATGCAAATAGGTTATCCAACACCTATATTACCAATGTGAAAAACTAACTGCCCCCTTAAACTTAATAGCTGGTTGTGAAACCTTTAGCTGCAACAACTGCAAGAAAACGCTTCCAATTACTGGAGATCAGTATTTCACAACGCTGTGGTGGAATTTAGGTCCACTCTTCTTTGCAGAACAGATTTAGTTCAGCCACATTGGAGGGTTTTTAAGCATTTACTGCCCATTTAAGGTCCTGCCACAGCATCTCAATCTGGTTCAAGTCAGGACTTTGACTAGTTCACTCCAAAATTTAATTTAGCTTCTTTTGAGTCATTCAGAGGTGGACTTCTTCCTATGCTTTGGATCATTGTCTTGCTGCATAATCCAGTTGCGCTTGAGCTTCATCTAACGAACTGATGACTGGACGTTCTCCTTTAGATTTTCCCTCAATTATTGCAAGTCGCCCTGGCCCTGAAGCAGCAAACATCCCCACACCATCACACTAACACCACCATGCTTGACCATAGGTATGATGTTTTTTTTTGGTGGAATTCTGTGTTATCTTTACACCAGATATTCGGGACCCATCTTCTAAACAGTTCCACTTTTAACTCATGAGTCCACAGAAAATTCTCCCAAAAGGTTTGAGGATCATCAAGGTGTTTGGCAAAATTCAGATGTTAATGTTCTTCTGAGTTAATAGTGGTTCCACTCTTCCATGGATGGCATTTTTGGCCAGTGTCTTTCTGATAGTGGAGTCATGAACAATGACCTTTATTGATGTGAGAGAGGCCTGCAAATCCTTGGATGTTGTCCTTGGTTTTTTGTGACTTCCTGGATTAGTTGTTGCTGTGCTCTTGGAGGAATTTTGGAAGGTTGGTCAATTCTGGAAGGTTTCTCCATTTGGAGATAATGGCTCTCAGTGTGGTTCTTTGGAGTTGCAGAGCCTTTGAAATAGCTTTGTAACCCTTCCCTGACTGATGTATTTCAATCACCTTTTTCCTCATCATTTCTGAAATGTATTTCGACCTTGGCAAAGTCTGCTACTGGGTGAGACATTTTTGCCAACTTCATGCTGCTGAAAAATTCTATTTAGGTGTTGATTTGATTGAACAGGGCTGGCAGTAATCAGGCCTGGGTGCATCTAGTCCAGCTGAACCCCATTATAAATGCAGATTCATAGATTTGAGGAATTAGTAACTAAGGTGGCAAATACTTTTTGACCCTAATCAGGCTAATCAAGCCTCCGAGAGGGATAAAGGCTGACTGTGGAGGTTGGTGCAGGAGACAGAGATTGTTTACGGACATGTCCTTCATGTGTGTGTTTGTGTCTTTTGTTTAAGTTTATCATTAATATATTTTTATATTGCAGAGCCGGTTCTCACCACCTCCTTTCCATTGAACTGCTGTACACAAACACACACATGACAGACATGTCTGTAAATGATCCGTAAACGATCTCTCTATCCTGCACCATCCTCCTTTATCCCTCTCAGTGGCTTGATTAGCCTGATTAGCGGGTGTGTAGAATCACGACCCGGCCCCGACCCTCCGCCCTGCCACAGGAGGGTTATGGAATGGCCTAGTAAAAGTCCAAATTTGAATCATATTTAAATGTTGAGGGGGCATTTGAAACAGGCAGTACATGCAAGAAACCCCTCAAACATCTAGCAACTGAAAGAACTTGGCAAAAAAAAAAAAGAGTTGTCAAAATTTCAGCAAACCAATGTCAGAGACTGGTGGACAATTATGCCTACAAGAAATGATTTGTGCTAAAGGGGGCAATACTATATTCTGAGGCCAGTATCTGAGGGTGTACTTACTTTTCCACAAAAGAATATAACATCTATTGATATTTTTGAAAAAGCTAATTTTCAATGTGGTTTTGTTCAAATATATCAACTTTATTAATAGTCACTGTTTCAAAGAGGATTAAATGTTTGCTTGTCCAAATATGTAAAAAAAAAAAAAAGCCAACAATTTCCATGGGGTATATTTATTTCTCATGACTGTAGTTTTTTGTTTTTTTTTAGAAAATGTAGTTAAACATCTAAAATTACTATGTTATGTAATTTATATTGCCGTATGACACTTATTATTGTGCCTTTGCTGTAAAGTTGCCATGTAACCTCTGTTTGCTGCATGGTAACTACAGGTGGTGAGTACAGAAAGCTAATGGTAAATACACACATACTGATATTTTAAACCACATTAAATCTTACTCAGTTTAAAAGTATGTACACACAGTGTTCTCTGACCTGTCTGCTTCATCGAAAATGAGCCAGTGCACAGCAATGCTAATCAATAATGAGAGTGTTCGTTATGTGATCAACCAGTCTGCCTGGAGTCCAGATTACAATGGTAATGCCCTTCCTCAGTCTGAAGCCAAGACAAATAATGGAAGGACAGAAAGACTCAGTACAGATTGATGTGACATACCAGAATTAATCATATTTTCAGCAAAGCCATAACTAGAAGAATACTAATTTGCGTATTCACTGTGAGTGCCATTTTTAGTAGTGCAACGTAGTATGGACGGACTGTTTTTAAGCAATATCACACTCAAAACAGTGCTGCCAAAAGGACAGTTGTGATTTCAGGCTGGGTGCCGTTTCTCCAAACAAATCAGACAACCAGAACTATCTGTTTTATAATTTTTTGCTTTTAAGCAACTGCATTTTTTATAATGAGATGGGTTGTCCTTTGCATTAAAGCAAATTACTTTCATGTATGCAAATTTGTTGCAGAGCTTGAAGATTATTTGCCTTGTGCTCTGTGTGAATATGTTTGTGTTGCTTCATTGCTACGTGAATAGTGCTCGTGTGAATGGGGCCTTTTATTTATTTATTTTTAAACTGGAAATCCTGTGTTTTACCTGGCTTTTTCTGCTTTCCTTTTCTCTCTTCACATCAGAACTCCTGTGATAATCCAGGTGAAAGGCTGAAAAGAAAAGTGACAAGGGCTTTAATGGAGTTTAAAATTAAAAACATAGTGGTTCAGCTAGTTCAATATGTTATAATAATTTAGCACCAATGCATATTCTCACCTTAGGAAGCTTCTGGAACATCTGAATGCTCTGCAGGTCAAGCTGAGGGAGAAGCATATAGCATCAAGGTCAGGAAAAACAAACTCCCTAGATAATAACAGGTATAAAACGTGGATGTACATGCCTGTTCATCTGCACAATTAATAAAAATTGGTTACAGATTGATATAATTTAATGAAAGCTACCTCTATGGTTGGAACAATCACTACAGCTAAAGGCCCATCTGATCTCTGAAAGAGACCAGACAAATTGAGTTTTATATATAAAACAAAAATCACAATCAAACATTTTGAAAATGACTAACTATAAATGCAACAGCCATTAAAAATGTACATTACATTAACAGTGTCGAATTGGACTATTAAACATGCATGGTGACAGTTTTAACATTCAACTCATTTCTAGCTAACTACATACATTACAAATTAGTTATGTCTTTGAGCTTTAATGGAACAGTTCAACCAAAAATAAATAAAACAAAATAATCTCTTAATTTCCTCACCCTCATTTTATTACAGATGTGTATGACTTACTTTCTTCTGCAGAACACAAACCAAGATTTTTAGAAGAATACAATTGAATGGTGACCAAAACATTAAAGCTCCAAAAAGCATATAAAGGCAGCATAAAAGTTATCAACACAACTCCTTTGGCTAATTCCATGATTTAAGCAATATAATAGGTGTGGGGGAGAAACTGATCAATATCAAGTCCTTTTTTACTAATTTACAGTAAAAAAAAAAAATATTTGTTTTTCACCCACATCTATAATTTTCACTTCAGAAAACATGGATTTAACCACTGGTGTCTGGATTACTTTTATGCTGCCTTTGTGCGATTTTTGGACCTTCAAAGTTCTGGAACATTTACTTGCATTGTATGGACCTACAGAGCGGAGATATTCTAAAAATCTTTGTTTGTGTTCAGGAGCATAAAGAAAATCATACACATCATGGATGGCATGAAGGTGAGTAAATGAGATAATTTTCATTTTTGGGTGAACTATTCATTTAACAGTGAGACCGCATAGGACTGAATACAAAACATGCTCCGTCAATATTTAATCATTATGAATAAATGAATGCATTTCTTTTAGGCATCTACAATCAGAAAAATTGTGAGCCGAGAATATTATTGAACATTCAACAAACATTTCATCAAGTGTACTGTAGGTTTAGAAAATCAGGTTGTCTTGGCTTTACTTTACTTTAGACTGCACCACTGGAATTCCATATGCCAATGTTACAGCCATGACCAAAAGTATTGGCAGTGACAAAAATTTTGTGTTTAGCATATTTTTCTGCTTCAGTTGTTGTGGTTTTGATTCACATTGTTTGTAGAATATTGTGCAGAGTGATCAGATGCATTTTAAATTGCAAAAAATGAAATTTATCACAAAAACCCAAATTTCACTCTTTTTTGGCCCTGGCACAAAATGACCAATTAACATAATTTCACTAATAATATCAGCAGCACCTGGAAAAGTGTGAATGAGTACTAGTCAGGTGAAATCACTCTATCATTCTGATTGGATTATAAGAGCAGACTGATTGCTATAAAAAGAAGGGATGAAGCACTTCCAATCATTGTGTTTGTTGTTAGCAATGTTTACCTCTAAAGAAAGACATGCAGCCATCATCAATTTGCATCAAAATGGCCTCATATGCAAGGAAATTGCTGCAAAGAATATTGCACCTGAAAGAACCATTTACCAGATCATCAAGAACTTCAAGGAGAGAGGTTCAACTGCAGTGAAGAAGGCTTCAGGACATCCCAGAGTGTCCAGCAAGCGCCAGGTCCATCTCTTCCTGAGGAGTCAGTTATGGAATCGTGTCACCACCAGTGCAGAGCTTGCTCAATATTGGCAGCAGGTTGGTGTGAGTGCATCTGCATGCACAGTGAGGAGAAGACTTTTGGACAATGGCCTGGTGTCAAGAAGGGCAGCAAAGAAGCCACTTCTCTCCAAGAAAAACATCAAGGACATACTGAAATTCTGCAGGAAGTACAAGAATTGGACAGCAGAAGACTGGAGCAAAGTTATTTTCTCTGATGAAGCCCCCTTCTGACTGTTTGAGACATCTGGAAAATCGATAGTCAGGAGAAGAAAAGATGAACGCTACCATGAGTCCTGTGTTGTGCCAACAGTGAAGCATCCTGAGACAATCCATGAGTGGGATTGCTTTCATCCAAGGGAGTGGGTTCTCTCACAATTCAGTCCAAAAACACTGCCATGAATAAAGAATGGTATCAAAACGTCGTGCAAGAGCAACTTCTCCCAACGATCCAGGAGCAATTTGATGATGATCTGTGCATTTTCCAGCATGATGGAGCACGTCACAAGGCAAGTGTAATAATGATGTGGCTCGGAGATCATTACATTGAAATACTTTTGGCCACTGCTGTTGAGCTCACACCCCCAATATATATTTTTCTGTAATAATTTTTTTTTCTTTGCAACTTTTAAACTTAAAATACTATGTCATGCTGTATTGTTGTACATTTGTTAAACTATCAATTTGATTTACTCTCTGAACTTTACTTAAATTAATTTACAACCTTCAACTGAAAATGTAACTGATTAATAAAAAAAAATTAAAAGACGGAGGACCCGGTGTGTTCACATAAATGTAAAGTAGCTCAGAAGTCCCACCTGATCCAGTCTGGCAATGCACAACAGCATCATCCCAGACATCAATAAATTATAAATGGTCTGCCATTGTCTATCTGCTCTTCGGAGCTTTCTTTGGCAATATTTTCACCTTTGATGGAGACTTTGCAGCAAAGTTTTCTCTCTAGACATTGTTCTCCTCTGTGTCTCTATTATTCCTATGAGAGGGGCTTCTGGGGGTTTGCAGCAATTGTTTATGTGTGTGCTGCTCACTGGCCAGATTAATCTTCCTCTGTCGGGAGGCACTGTTCTACTGTGGCTCAAAGAATGCCTTCCTCTTGATGGATACTTTCTTTTTCTGTAAAATCAACAAACACCTGTTAACACCACAGTACTACACAATCAAGCTGAAGGAAACCTAGAGCAAACCAGTGAGGGTTATGAATATGACATCATAAGAGGTGTACCTGACTTACCCAAGCCCATTTCTCTGCAGTTGAAGGAACTTTTTTTTTTTTATTATTTTCCTTTCTGTGAAACTTTAAGGGATCTGAAGAGATGTTGCGCATCAGCACGTCCTCGGCCATGGCAATAAACTGGAGACCAAAAAAAAAACTTCTAAACTTATAGAATTAATACCCTTTTAATTCCCCATATACAAATGTAGCTAAATGTAAAGTTTGTTACATGTTTGAATAAAGTACAATGCACAGAGTTGTCTAAGTAAGTGTCTGAATTCAGAGAGTTCAGAAACAGGAATGAACAACCGTGTAAAAATCTCCTGTGATTAAGTGCATGAAATGAATAAAAATAAACGGTCAAATTAAACTCTCTCAATGTAAAACTAAAGGGGAGCAAGCAATACAGATTCGTGATTGGTCCTTGACAACGCTGTTTGCACATGCGCAGCTCATTCACGTCTATGTCAGCTGCTGTGCAGTCAACTGAATGTGCTGCTCCGCCTTCTCGCGAAGGAGAGGTGAGCCTCCGAGTCCTGGCAGGAAAGCAAGACCACGCGCTCGCGGGGAAGTATTGGCGACTTTCTTCTATGGAAGTAGCTAAGGTTTCCCCAAAAAGTCGCTTTTTTTTTTTTTTTTAAATAAAAGTTGCTAAATCTAGCGACAAAGTCGTGATGACACTTCCGGGTAGTGAAATTGTCAAAATAAAAGTCTCGATACTGACGCTACACTACAGTTTGATCTTATAGAAATAATAATAATAATAATAATAAAAAATACAATTACCTCATTTAGAGTTGTGCCATTTTTAATTTTTGACTGGAATGAAAACGAGGCTTTGAGGGATCTACCAATAATGGATCTCTTCAATGGATTTTTAGCTGACTAAACTTTGAAGAAAACACCTTTCCAAAAACATTTAGATGATATACTCCAGCAAACACAAGTTGTGGAAATTAGATGTGATCTAGAAGCTCTGTACAGCTTTATTCAGTGCAAGCCATTGAAGAGACTCTGTCCCTCACAGCCTCATTTTTATTCTCGTCACAAATTAAATATTGTGCAACTCTTAATGAGGTCTGTTGGCTTTGATGCACAAATATCTGTCTAATGTGCTAAAATCTATAGGTTACTCTTAAATTATCCCCACATTGAGTTGGGATCTGTTTAGCATAGCGCAAGCAGGGATATATCTAATAGTATAGCCATAGCGCAAGCAGTGGCATGGAATTAGGTTGAGATTGTTGGCTGGATCCTTTCTTGACAGTAGTTTCAATAGAGCAGAAATGAGACAACAGCTAATTTTGCAAACATGATATTAATTTCTGCTTTGAGTCAAAGTTGATGTTGCTAAGTTTGTTTGATTTCAATATGAATAAGGGTCAAATGATCGCTTCTGATTTTATCAGTCAAGCTCAGTCAACAACATTTGTGGCATAACGTTGATTACCACAAAAAAATATTTTGACTAGTCACTGCTTTTCTTAAATTTTTTTTAAAAAAAATAGAAAGTGTCCCTTACAGTGATAGTGAATGGGACCAATTCTTCTGTTAAAACTCGTATTGTTAAATGTGTATTGTTTGAGCTGTAAAGTTATATAAACAGGGTTGGGAGGGTTGCTTTTGAAATATATTCAACTACAGATTACAAAATACATGGTGTAAAATGTAATTTGTATCGTATTCCGTTAGATTACTCAAGGTCAGTAACGTATTCTAAATACTTTGGATTACTTCTTCAGCACTGGTAGATTTTTTTCACTTGTTATGACTATAAAAACTCTGCCAGTGCAGTAAGACAAAATACACATGTTAAAAATACATTCTCTGAAAAACATAAATATCTTATGCAGTGTTATTTCTAAATCAAGATAAATATAATTGAACTTGTTTTAAGGATTTTAAGACAGAATTTTATCTAAGTGAAAAGCTGACAAATTACGCAAAGTTTATTTCTATTTTTTCTGCTCCAAACTTACTTCTCTGTCTTCTCGTATGAATGTAACACATCATAAGAAAGTGTTTCACCGCTGTTCAAATGCACTTTGGATCGTATAAATTATATGTATAAATGTTTTCCGTCTGATCAATAAACGTCAATAAAATGCAAAGTAATCTCTTTGGTAATCAAAATACTTTTTGAATGTAACTGTTTTCTAATTACCAATTATTTAAATTGTGATGTTGTGGAATACAGTTACTTATATTTTGTGTTTTAAATACGTAATCCTGTTACCTGTATTCTGATACTCCCCAACACTGTATAAAATAGATGATTTACTTTTTTTTTTTTTTTTTGTGTGTGTGTATTTTACTGTTTACTGTTTACTGTTATATCGTCCTGGCAATAAAGTTGGGAAATTGGATAAAATTTTAAACAGAAAAGATTAGTAAGTAATTTTATCACTTAAATCATGTTAACACACATTGTTTATGTCTTGTGGCTATACTTTTGAAACAGTGAGTATATTAATGTTTACGGATTGGCCCCATTCACTTCTATTGTAAGTGCCTCACTGGAACCCAGTTGTTTTTTGTTTTTTTGAAAGGAGGGATGTCTAAATTTATTTCACCAATGTTTTCAGTTGAGCTATTTATTTATATATATATATATATATTAAAATACCAACATTGTAACAGCACAACAACATAACTGGCCAGTGTCCTCTACAAATATCTCAATCCAAATTGAGTCCTGCAAGTCCTCATACAAAGCCACAGGTCTTATTGTTTTCATGTTTTCTCAAAATACATTTTCATTTAATGTTTGAACCTCAAAAACAGTGATATGCTTTTGGAGAATATGCATTCATGAATATGGTATTTTGTTAACAGAAAAATAAGGTTTATAATAAAAGAAAAATTATTTTGTAACATTTGTGAAAACCAAATATGACATTTCTATAAGTAAATACAAAATTGGGATTTACATAATGAAATCATGAATGTCAACAAAATTTCAATTCCAAAACAGATGTAAAGACGTTTCAGGGTTCTCTAAACAAAAAGAACAATTTGTATTAATATCTTATTTAAGTCTTTTGAGAGAGCACTTATCTGGATAAAATCTATGAATCAGTAATATGTTATTTATTGTGAGTTAAAGACCACCCAAGGAACATCGCTTGCAATACCATTCCAATAAGGAATCACATAAGAAATAGAAACCAGTTCCTCCTGAAACAAAGCTCTGATTTTCTTATTATTTTTGTATTTAGAAGAAAAGCATTGTTACCTACAAATATTTCACATAGATCCACTGACTGAGAAGAGAGAGTGGCAGGAAAAAACATAAGTACTCCTTGTGGAGCCCATTTGGCCCGTTTCGCGGCCGACACACTGGCCCGCTCGGTTCTCCCGATGGCCAGTCTGTCCCTGATCGGCCCCAAAGTGTGTCAGCTCACCAGGAAAATGCCAGAGTACCAGTCCAGCCCTACTCGGAGTGGTAGGAGGAGCACTTAGACCATCTGCAGAGGGTGCTGACCGAACTGATGAAAGCTGGACTCACCGCCAACCCAAAGAATTGCCACCTAGGGGAATCGGAGGCACGCTACCTGGGCTATCAGATCGGAAGGTGTCTGATCATGCCCCAGGAAGAGAAGGTGGAGGCAGTACACTCCTTCGGCCAACAAACCACTAAAACCCAGGTACGTGCATTCCTTGCGTTGACAGGGTATTATCGATGCTTTATACCTAACATCTCCACTATAGCCTGTCCCCTAACAGACCTGACCAAGAAGGGGCAGCCTGAGAAGCTGCAATGGAGCCACCCTGCAGAGGAAGCCTTCCAGAAGCTGAAGAACACCCTGGTGCTACATGCCCCAGACTTCAGCTGCCCATTCCTCCTTCAAACAGACGACACAGATAGGGTTTAGGAGCCATCTTGTACCAGGTCCAACAGGGAAAGGAACACCCCGTAGTGTACATCAGCTGGAAGCTGACCCCAGCCAAAACCCGGTACGCGGCAGTGGAGAAGGAAGCATTGGCAATAAAGTGGGCCATTCTGGAGCTACGGTACTACCTACTGGGCCGAGCTTCACTCTTGTAACCGAACATACAATTGTTACATTAAAAATAAACAGCCATTTAAAACACAGTTTATGAACTCATCTAATAACACATTAGACATTTATCAAATAAATTTCAGTTCATTTAGCCAATATATTCAGCATTAAAAACACAATATAAAGCTATTTAAGAAACTCAAATCACTCAAATCTTTGTACAAGAAATCCTCCACGATGAGATGAGGGTCATCAATTATGTCGTCTTGTTTTTCCAAATGTAAGGTAAGGTGTAGTTATCCGACCACCAGCCTGTCAAGTGATTGTCGCTTTCTGCTGAGATGTGAGTGTCCCCCTCCCCCACACCCCCTATAACATGCTGTGTAGTGTATTTCACATGAACAAAAAATCTTTAGATATACTTCTGATCGCATTTGTTATTTTTTTCAACGGGGTGCGGGTGTAAGATGGCCTCTGTAGCACCCCCATTTTTACCTACAGTCACCAAAATTGGTACATATATAGTTCTTATAGTCATTAGCTCCACCCAACTGTAATTCGGCCATTTTGGATTTTTTTAAATTGCAGTCTCTGAACTTTTATATACTCCTCCTAGTGGATTTATGATACTGTCACCACATTTAGACAACATTAAGCCAAGACACTGCAGATGCTAAATTGCAAACAGATTTTGATATATCGAACAGTGTTAGCCATGGCGAGGCATTAAATTAATGGCGAAAAATGTGAAACAGGAAGTGTCTGAGAATCTTCTGTGTGCAATGTGTGATCTAAATTGAAGAAACATATCAAGGTAAATTTAATATTTCTGCTTACTATCTGTGTGTCTATAATGTATAACTATCTATCACTGAGATTATTGGGCTGCTGTGAGAGATTAATGCAATGTTTTCAATAGGGCTGGGCAATAAAATGATCTAGATCTTTATTGGAAAAAAGAGAAAAAACTTTTGAATAGTTTTCTATATTTAGCCTATGTTTTACTTCTAGAACAGGGGTGTTCATTACATCATTTGCAATAGCAAGAGCACCACTGGTTGGTTGATCTAGATGAAATATAAAATGACTTTTTATTTCCTGACATCTGTAGCTGCGTATTGTTTGATTGAAAGGTGGCTAAAGTTTGAGCGCTAATGCGAAAATACACTTTATAATTCCGCCAATGCCTGTCTTGATGAGAATTTAATGTTAACGCAGTCATTTATGCCTAAAGTGAATTTAAACAGTGGGACAAAAAGCGTATTTGCATCAAAATGGCGGACATTAAGTGTACATGTAACCGAATTAGGCACTGTCTAGATATGTAATATAAAGGCTATTAATCAAACAACAATAACAAGGAAATTAGAAAACCACTCACTACTTTTAGCTGAATAACAAGAAGATTTACAAATATTAATGTAATAGAATAAAACTATTTTTTGAAAATATTGTTAATTTTTTAATAATACTGGCCCCTGATGTAGAGAGTGTGTTAATTGGTCAAGTCAAGTCAAGTCAATTTTATTTGTATAGCGCCTTTCACAACACACATCGTTTCAAAGCAGCTTTACAGAAGTTCAGCATTAACAGACGATAAAAATGTAATGTCTATAAAGTCGATAAATCATCATCCTTGTGCAGGGCTCCAAACTGCGACTAAAAATGGTCGCATTTGTGACCAAATAAATTTATTTGCGAGTGTAATTTCTGTCAAGGTCGCCACTGGCGACAGTAAAAATTTACTCCCTTTGATTTTAAAATTTGCATTACATTTCCCGAGATACATTACAAAAGTTTATATCAAAGAAATAGCGGGGAAAACCGAGTTCATTGCAGGAACTAACCACTGTCTGTGAGAAAACACGGTGGCAGTAACAAGCATAAAAAATGCACGTGATCACATAATTGCGAAGAATGCTCCACAGACTACACTGTTAGCACGTGCAGTTTTTCTTGCATGCGAGCTGCGGGACAAAAAGGAATGGAAGGAGTTAAAAATGAAAATATTTGGCGCCTGTTTTAACCCCCTATAGGAGCCAATGGCTCCTTAATTGATTTTTTGTTTGGAGCCTTGTTGTGGAATTACATAAGATATGATTCTTTATCGTGTTTAAAAATAATGAAATAATAATTGTATTAATAACCCCATACCCCTAAATTGGTATAATAAATTACCAGGAAAGTAGAGATGATAAAATCATTTATAATTATGATTAGTCTTTATAGAAAAGTATCAACATTAGAAGAGCAATACTTAAGCAGAACATTCCACCAGTCACAAACTTCAGAAAATTATGCATCATGCATTAGAATGAGAACACAACTATTTTTGGGCTTAAAAGATACAAGAACTAAATCATTGTGGAACATTGCATCTCAAAAGGAGGACAATGTGGCCCCCTGTGTGCTACATAAAGATATAATTCACACAAAAATTAAAATTCTCTCATGATTTACTCACCCTCATGCCATCTGTCTATGACTTTCTTTCTTCAGAACACAAATTTAGATTTTTAGAAGAATATCTCAGCTCTGTAGGTCCATTCAAAGTAAGTGAAGGGGTGCCAAAATGTTGACACTCCAAAAAACACATAAAAGCAACATACAAGTAATACATACAACTCCAGTGGTTTAATCCATGACTTCAGAATTGATAGGACAGGTGTGGGTGAGAAACAGATCAATACTTAAGTCCATTTTTGCTAGAAATTCTTCTCTCTGCCCAGTAGGTGGCACTATACATGAAGAATGTGAATCACCAAAAACATAAGAAGAAAGTGAAAGCTAAAGTGGAGATTGACAGAGCAGGGAGGAGAATTAGTAAAAAAGGAATAAAATATTGATCTGTTTCTCACCACATCCATCATATCGCTTCTGAAGACATGGATTAAACCACTGGAGGCACATGGATTAGATGACTTTTATGCTGATTTATCTGATTTTTGTGATTTATGGAGCTTCAATATTTTAGCACAGATACACTTTCATTGTTTGGACCAAAAGAGCTGAGATATTCTTCTAAAAATCTTAATTTGTGTTCTGCAGAAGAAAGAAAGTCATACACATTCAGGATGTATGAGGGTAAGTAAATTATAAGAGAATTTTCATTTTTGGACTTTTAAGCGTGATGTATCCCCTGTGCCAAACAACTTTTCCCATGCCTGCTCTAACTCCTCTATTGTGCAGGACATGATGTGCTAAGTGATCCTGCTTATTTTGCATTTTTTCATGCATTCCTTGCATTGTTTGAACATGTTTTATGCACAACAATAATGCTCTGTTTGCATTAAGGAAAGTTTAGACCCTACACATAAACTGATTTGAATGTAATTGTTTCATACATTATGATTTAAAATGGTGATCAGTGTATTGAAAATAACTTTTTAATCTTTTAATTTCTGTTATCATGTCTCCCTTTTCTTTTTTGGAATCAGATTCATGTAGTGGTGATCATAGATAAGTGATGTATTTTAAAAGTTTGCATACAGTTTTCATTAAATGGGGCATAGGTTTTGCAACTCGGTACTTAATACTCACTACTCATGAGTACTTTTAAATGAGCTACTCTTTTACTCTTACTTGAGTAGTTTTTAGGACAGCTACTTTTACTCTACTCACATTAAATGTTTTGGGAAATAACAGTACATGTACTTGAGTATGATTTTTCAGTACTCTTTCCACCCGTGCTCATTGGTCGCTTCCATCTGAGAGAGCTCCTTCCTGGTCTCGTATTGAACAGGAAGTTCTTGCCCCTATTTTGCCATTGCAAAGCCTTTCTATCAAACTAATCAGAGTAGTTAAGTTATACCCCGTCATCTCGCATTTGCACGCAGTATGGACAAAAGTGTCCAGTGTGTTTAACTCTGACATTTATTTAAATGTTGCCTTGAGCATATGGCAGAACCCAAAATTATTCCTTATTAAGGAATAATTTAATATGACTTATTAAGTCCTCTTTCTGCTGGACACAGTGGATTGTGAGGGAGGTTAATACACTCGGTGACCTATATGAGAGTGGAGTGTTGAGAAAAGGTCATGAAGCATCAGTGTATTACTCCCTATTAATTCAGAATCTGGGGCCGGAGCTTAAACTTCTATCAAGAGATTATGGGAGAAAGATTTCCACTTGGCATTGGAGGAGGGAGTGTGGGCTAGGATTCTAAAAAAAAGTCTGCATCTTAGACCTGTGTGATGATCGCCAGGCAGATTATTGGAAGTCAGCTGGTGTGCCCCCATTTTGGGAGTGGTGCACGGAGATGGGGAGAGTGGCGGCTTTTGAAGAGGTGTCATTTGGAAGACGGGGTAACTAAGAAAGTTTTTGGAGGGCTCTCGGGGTAGGACATGGAAAGAGTAGAGTAGTTTTGGTATGATTTTATATATATATATAATATATATATTTTTTTCTGTATATTTACTCATGTGTTACCATGGGGATGTTTGTTGGGGGAGGGGTAGTTGCAGGGTTTAAATGTTGTTTATATATATATATATATATATATATATAAACCTGTCCCATATAAAATATACACTCACCTAAAGGATTATTAGAAACACCTGTTCAATTTCTCATTAATGCAATTATCTAATCAACCAATCACATGGCAGTTGCTTCAATGCATTTAGGGGTGTGGTCCTGGTCAAGACAATCTCCTGAACTCCAAACTGAATGTCAGAATGGGAAAGAAAGGTGATTTAAGCAATTTTGAGTGTGGCATGGTTGTTGGTGCCAGACGGGCCGGTCTGAGTATTTCACAATCTGCTCAATTACTGGGATTTTCACGCACAACCATTTCTAGGGTTTACAAAGAATGGTGTGAAAAGGGAAAAACATCCAGTATGCGGCAGTCCTGTAGGCGAAAATGCCTTGTTGATGCTAGAGGTCAGAGGAGAATGGGCCGACTGATTCAAGCTGATAGAAGAGCAACTTTGACTGAAATAACCACTCGTTACAACCGAGGTATGCAGCAAAGCATTTGTGAAGCCACAACACGCACAACCTTGAGGCGGATGGGCTACAACAGCAGAAGACCCCACCGGGTACCACTCATCTCCACTAAAATAGGAAAAAGAGGCTACAATTTGCAAGAGCTCACCAAAATTGGACAGATGAAGACTGTAAAAATGTTGCCTGATCTGATGAGTCTCGATTTCTGTTGAGACATTCAGATGGTAGAGTCAGAATTTGGCGTAAACAGCATGAAAACATGGATCCATCATGCCTTGTTACCACTGTGCAGGCTGGTGGTGGTGGTGTAATGGTGTGGGGGATGTTTTCTTGGCACACTTTAGGCCCCTTAGTGCCAATTGGGCATCGTTTAAATGCCACGGCCTACCTGAGCATTGTTTCTGACCATGTCCATCCCTTTATGGCCACCATGTACCCATCCTCTGATGGCTACTTCCAGCAGGATAATGCACCATGTCACAAAGCTCGAATCATTTCAAATTGGTTTCTTGAACATGACAATGAGTTCACTGTACTAAAATGGCCCCCACAGTCACCAGATCTCAACCCAATAGAGCATCTTTGGGATGTGGTGGAACGGGAGCTTCGTGCCCTGGATGTGCATCCCACAAATCTCCATCAACTGCAAGATGCTATCCTATCAATATGGGCCAACATTTCTAAAGAATGCTTTCAGCACCTTGTTGAATCAATGCCACGTAGAATTAAGGCAGTTCTGAAGGCGAAAGGGGGTCAAACACAGTATTAGTATGGTGTTCCTAATAATCCTTTAGGTGAGTGTATATATATGTTTTTTCTTTTCTTTTCTTTTCTTTAGTATTGTAAGATTAAATAAAAAATGTTAATTGCAAAAAACAAAAGCAAATAACAAACGTGTCTTACAGTGTTCATTACTGTGAATTATACTGTGTAAAGATGTGATTTTGAGGTCTGTTTTGAGTAAAGGTAAATTGCAAATCTTTCTAACATTCAATCCAATCACATTTGTTTCGACACAGCATTTCCTATCCATTGCAAGTCTGTGCAAATTTAAAACAATAAACACCGCTCTTGAAAATCACAGCCCTTCTTCATTTTAAATAGATTAGGGTGCTACAGAAACAGAGTTATGCATTTCAGATGCATTCCATTTCTGTAGCCTCCTCTACATTTGAAAATGCACTGCCCTTGTGTTTATATATTCAGAGGAGATGCATATTCTGGACCTCATCTGCAGTAAATAAGTCAGTGTCTGCCTGTCATAGCATACTATCTGAGGGGAATTTGAAAATCAGCCTGTTAACATGGTCCTCTAACCAGTGTACTTAACTCCTTTACCCCTGTGGGAGCCATCCATTGATCTCTAAGAGAGAAGTAGCAAAAAAGAGGGAATTTAATTATCAAAGCAGGGTCAACTGGTTTCCCTAGCACACTAATACAGGACTAATACTGCCATCCACAAAGGGTCTGGCCAGTCTGACTTTTCTTGCTATGTTAATTAAACTTACGTTGTGTTAGCAGGTGCCATGCACTCCCATGAGATCATACAGGGTTAGCGGGCCAAGACTTTTTACTGGAGAGACAAACAATCCAGTGGTTGGATTATCTATTTTTCTGTGATGTATTTGAAAGTTAGGATAACATAAATGTCAAAATGCAGACCACAAAATGACAACCAAAGTCAAATTCATTAGCAATTTATTAAGTATCAGACTTATGAAATGAACAAGATGGAATAACAAGAAAATTACAATTGGAAGATCTAGATATTACATTGTATAAAAACTGATCTACAGTATGTGTATATTTAACATTTAATATACAGGGATTGCTCATCAGCCCACATTTGTTTCTTTGTTAGACAGTACTTTGGGCAGTCGACCCGCTATTCGACTCTCGAGTGACTCAAACACTGTGTGTGGGTCCTGGTCAGCATTGATGTTCACT
This sequence comes from Moxostoma hubbsi, assembly GCA_032164185.1. Lineage (NCBI taxonomy): Eukaryota > Metazoa > Chordata > Actinopteri > Cypriniformes > Catostomidae > Moxostoma > Moxostoma hubbsi. Next base: position 20,849,810 of record JAVLUX010000008.1, on the reverse strand, counting down.
GCCTGTGGGTAGAAGGCCCGTAGGTCAACTGCCTGGAACCGGTACTCCTTAAGCTTCTTTAGCAGCTGAGCCTCTGAATCATGTGGGTTAAACCGAAGCCGGGCCTGCACTTCTGGACTGGGTGTAGGCTTATACAGACTATGGTACCTGCAGAGTTCAAATGCAACATTCAAATGATTAATTGGAACCATGTGACCGTTATGAACTAAAATATATATTTTTTAAATGTTGCCTTTTTTGCAGCTTATATTGACAGTCACAGTAGTAAGAGTATAGGAAATAATATGGATAGGAGGATAGGAACTGGATCGGGAAATCATGCAAGCTAGACTCAAACTCACAATGCCCCAAATGAGTACAACCGCTCGCCATGTCAGAAAACATTACAACTTACAGTTGTAAGTCTGAATGCATTTTTAGAATAAACTTTTGTTACTTTCATGTCCCTATTTCCTAATAAAACGAAGAATGGGACATTTGAAGGGCTTGTGCCTTTTTCTTTTTAAACAGTCAATAGGTTTAAATAGCCAGTATGCTTTAATAACATCTTAGCTATGAACCATGATTTGCTACTTGCTGACTGGTTCCAGGGGGAAGGGCATTCACATTCTAAAGAGCATTTGATTGGAAATCTGTGTAGCCAACATGAGTCATCAATATTTTTTGGCCCTTATAAATGGAAGAGAAAAGCTGAAAAAGCATTTACAGAAAGAAGTGTGCATATATGTGTTAGGTTATTCCTCACCATTCTCCAGTCACAGGATCCACACCCTTCAGTGTTACCCTCTCAACTGCAATGTCATCAGTCATCTCCAGAAAAAAGACCCTAGAGGGGATAAAGGCAAATATTATAAGGAAGTCTGAACTGATACCTTTGATCCCTTCAAATCACTTAAAATAAATCATACATGCTGCTGTTTAAAAAATTACATGCAAAAGAAGCAAAAGGCATCATGTTCTAATAAAGGCTAATAAAATCTAACAAAAGCTTCATCATTCAAATACCATGAAAGACATAACCCCCCACAATTGTTGCAGTGCCTCAGAAAATCATAGGATGTCATGTGAAAACCATATCAATCCATTGTTCCATTATATGCAGACAACATCTAGTGTTCAGCGCAGAATAATCATAATGCATTGGTAGTAGAACTAAATAAATAATGAAGAAAATAATGGAAAACAGGGATAGACTCCTGGGACACAGCCAGGACATCAACAGAGGAATGTTGGGGTCTCTACCCAGGGGTCATTCTGTTTTGACATTGTCCAGACACAAAGTGGGCCTAATGGTGTGGTCAGGAGTGGGGTTCAAATGCCAGTCTCATCCCAACTGATTTCATCTGAGCCTCCAGAGAACTGAAACCTCACAGCATCATCCACAACATAATTCGATTTTTAGCTTCCTAAAAGAGGTTATAAATGCTCTGCAAACCTTTTACGCAGGCAGAGATTGTAGCAAGGTGAGTTTTGAATCATTTCAGCAGTGGAGAAAGATCAACAGAAATGGTCAAGTATTGACCAAGTACAAAAGAGGTGAGAAAAGGAAGGACAAATGGGAGAGAGAGAGAGAGAGAGAGAGAGAGAGAGAGAGATCTGAGCCGGTGCTTTTGATAAAATATTTAAATGTCTTTGTGTTCCTGGCTCTCAGTACCACTGTGAACCACTGGGCCTTCTGAAATGGACAAAGGAGACATGGTGCCTTAACTGACTAATACCCTGGACTAAAAAGGCAAGATATTTGATGTGTTTAAGAAGCATGATAAAATGTGTGTGTAGGCTTAATTATTTCAGAAAAAGGCTTCACTCAATTTTTAATGAATATTTGTCTTAAAAAAGAAATACTAACTACTCCGCAAAGCTATTAGAATTAATATTTATGCTTCCTCATGAAATATTTATAAATATGGAAGAGTACAAGGATGGTGCGTTGTGTCTGCGGCTGGAGTATGGGAGGGTGTGGGCTTGCAGCCCCCCAGCCCAAGATGCATTGATTTACATTAGATGTTTCATACATGACAGCTTGGGATCCTCTAACAAATGACTGACTAAAACAAGGCAGATAACAAGAGCTTGACAGTCCTCAGCTGCTAACAAATGAATCTGAACTGCACAGGAGATGAGAATTGGTATACCCTGCCGTCACTGCATGTGTGTGTGTGTGTGTCTATGTGTATTTTCTTCCACTAGTATATGGTATAAGTAGATGGTCACCTTTGACCCTTTTGTTCTTTAGTTTAATCGCTCAGCTGAGGTGATCCAAGAAGGCCTCAGTCCATCTGATCTCTCACTGCATTGCCGTTCCCTTGTGCCTCCGTTTCTATCTCTCCAAATTAAGAAATTAATGAGGGAAAGATTCTTTACAGGTAGCCACAGCAATGTTTACCACTGATTAAACTGTAATGCTGCCCCATGCTGTATAATTAATAAGCCAATCAGAAGAAGTGTTGCTTGATTTGATGGGGAGCGGACACATGAAATACATCTAACTAATATAAAGCAAGAGCATGCTGCAGGTGGAAAGCAGGGGCCAAGAGAGAGAGAGAGAGAGAGAGAGAGAGAGAGAGAGACGAGAGCAGGCAATTGGGCCAAACTCTTAGATAACATGGCTAATTGCTCTTTATCTACCTGTCACGGGTAGCCATGCATATTTCAGAGCTTCCAAAGACTCTGATTGTTTGTGTGTGTGTCAAGGCTGTAAGAGGCTGATGACTAGCCAAACTGGAGAGTAGTTAAAGACTGGTAGGAGGAGGTGGGAGTGAGACCAGTGAAACAGTAGAAGTAACAATGACCTGGAATACAGTCAGACAATGATCATATAATTTGGACATGGGTCTATAGGGGCATTTTTTGATGTTCTCTTATTCATAATAATGATCTGTGTTTTATACATGAAAATGGGACATGCATTTCAGACATTTTTGATTGCCTTCTCATTGAGTTCAGGGCAAACTGTGACTGATCAGTTTTTTGAAAGAGGACCATGAGAGAAACCAGAGCATAGGCATCCTCAATTATCTGATGAGCGAGGTTCATCGGTGAGCGTCCTTTTTCCTTTTCTCCCTCTCTCATCTTCTTTCATGGATCAGGTAACTTCCTTTACATGACAATAGATGGAGCATTGACTGGAACTGACAGTCATTACTGTGGATCGCTTGAAGCTATTGGTCACTATTGCACATATACTGCATTTCAACCACACAACGCCAAAGTCCAAAACAAAAGCTGTCTACAAAAGCATAATTTAAAAAAAAAGACAAATTTGATCCTGTTTTTTTGGTTTGTTTTTTGTATAAAGCTCTTAAAGACCTAATGACATTAATTGATGAGTGCAGTTTTCTGTCCTGTGTTGATATATTTCCTATTGAAACAGGAAGTTTGGGAGGGGCATATCGAAGGGCTCAAGGGGTTATTTTGGACAGTGCAACAGAGAGGATATGATGTCTAGATGGTTGCAGGTAGAATTAGGGGGAGGGACATTCTCATTCTAGAGAGATATGATTGGGCAAAAATCGGTATAGTGCAGGATGTCATCAATATTTGGTCCATATTCCCAGAAGAGAAAGACTGTAAATTATAATCTGTTAAAATATATATATTTGTTAAACTTTTGGGAGTAAACTAGCTATATAGATGACAACAAAAGCCACCCTATCGGGCTGAACAGTTCTCATTGAGAAACCGTTCCTTGCTGATCCAGGCCAGTTGGCACCTGTTGTGCTTGAATGAACGTAACAAATGCGTCTGTTGGTGACAGTGTGAGAGATTAACATTGGAGTGAGTGTGCTATGGAGGATGAACACATATTTCATTTTCCCCCCAGGTTTTTACTCTGCTAAAGCACAGGAAAGATGTGGCCCATTCGCAAAAAGGAAAGCAAAGAGAAAACAGTGAAAACAGTGAGTGTGTCACCATTATTTGCTGAGGGGTTGTGCATGACACAAGCACAAAGAAAGATAAAAGTTCCCAGAATTGCTAAAAGGTAAATCCATCCATCCATTGTCAACCGCTTATCCTGTGTACAGGGTCGCGGGGGGCTGGAGCCTATCCCAGCTAACATTGGGCGAAAGGCGGGGTACACCCTGGACAGGTCGCCAGTTCATCGCAGGGCCACACATAGACAGACACACACTCACACTCACACTCACATCCACACCTAGGGCAATTTTTGGAGACACCAATTAACCTAGCCTGCATGTCTTTGGATGGTGGGAGGAAGCCGGAGCACCCGGAGAGAACCCACGCAGACACGGGGAGAACATGCAAACTCCACACAGAAAGGCCAGGGCAACCGGGGTTTGAACCCATGACCTTCTTGCTGTGAGGCGACAGTGCTAACCGCTGCACCACCGTGCCGCCCCGCTAAAAGGTAAATGTATTGACAAAATATTATACTAGTAATCTAATGATATATTATTTGCATTTTAATGAGCTAGCTAGCATAATCTTCTTCCCTGATTGTTATAAAAAAAATTACTAGTTAAACCATAATGATAAAATCATGAAGATACAGTAGGCAAAATATACTTCATTTGTTTTTAGATAATTTTCTTAACCTCACCATAGCAAACTTTGCCAGATATCTATAAACAATTGAGTCACCTTGGCATTGGAAAATTGACAATCATGAGTCGCCATGTACTAAAGCCATTCCACCAGCATGGTTGTATCTGATCGTAGGATTGCAAATACAAGCTAAAAACTCTGGTGCCACAAGAAGAACATTGTCTTGGCACTTTACACAGGCACTGACTCAAATGATCTTTGTTAATGGAGCCCTTTCAGGAAATGGGTAAAGAGATCCCTCCAATCTAGCCAGTATGCCAACAGTGCTGCACTCTGTCCCCTCTCCCTTCTGCCAGTGACACCTATTAAATGCCAATGCCCTGGCACTGTTCCAGAAGAACCTGACTTATTCATCCTCACTAAAGCCCTGGTAACCAGAGAGCTGTTAATTAATAAAGCTGTCAGGTACAGCGCCGCCATCGGGCCATCATCGGCCCATCGGAAACATTATCTCCCCATTGTTTCAGGGCCAGACTAACCGCAGGCCTTCGAATCAATTACGCTAATGCTATGTAAATGAGGTCTCCTGCCATTAGCCCAAACAACAAGGGCTGTAAATGGAGGAAATAAGGCCTTGCTATGCAGAAGCGGAGAGGGAAACAGACACCATAGCTGATTGCTGACATCTGTAATCAAATCTTAAAAGGATTTTAACATTCTGTCATCATTTATTCACCCTCATGTTATTCCAAACCCAAATGACTTTCTTCTTTGAAACACAAATGGAGATATCAGGAAGAATGTTAGGGACTGACAGTTTCAGTCACCATTCACTTTCATTGTATGGAAAAAAGAGTTACATCAACATTCTTCAAAATCTCTCCTATTGTGTTCCATCGAAGAAAGAAAGTCATATGGGGTTGGAACAACATTTTCATTTTTGGATGAACTAATCTTTTTAGAGGGCACATAAAATGGTTCAATCAGATCAAAGAGAGAAATCAAAAAGAGAAAAACAGCAAGACAGGGCACAATAATCTAAAACAGGTCCAAGAGAATTCAAGCTGATGAGAATGGCAATGTTCTTGTTATCCTAATTTAAATCTAGGAACACATCACAGATCTATCTATCAAAGAAGACAGAATTAGGACAAGGTTATTTTCACTGATGACCTAACCTTAATGTGAGCACTCTGATGAGCGGACACATACAGAAGACAGGTTGTATAATCTGTGCTATCGGATCCCATAGGGCAGCTGAGTTAAGGGTAATCTGAGAGGGCAATCTGAGCTTTACAGTTACACTATTAAGGATAACTGAGAAGACATAAATCACACATATTAACCTGACTGATTCACATAATGCAGTTTATATATTGCACTTTTTCAGATTTGTTTTCCTTCTACACATTTATGTTGTTTACATCTCTTAATCTATCACTGTGACACTCCTACAGTGTTTGTCCAGTCGATGAATACAATGAGAATACAATGGATATTCATTGGTTGGGATTGGGAAAATACAGAAATGGTCAAATTAAATGAATCTATAAACCAATATGACAAGTTGCTTTTGCAAAGTCATGGTGTGGCAGTTAACATGCAGATTTTAGACATTAATAGTCATCTGCAGCATGCTGTGGCAATGCTTGCCCTATAAAACTTTCATTGTAAGAGCATAACATTCAACACAATTTTCTGTTTGAGTTTACTAACTGAGATATGAGTCTAAATTATTTTCTTTGGTAATCAGCATGCTGTTGATAGAGCTTAACTTCTATTTAACCGTATTCGCAGTATTTCTTTTAAACAGCACTCTCTGTTTATAGAGTTACTGGTGATTACCTGTTTGGTATAAAGCAGGACTCCTGGAGTTTCTCCGCCTGCTCCACATCTTGAGGAAAGCCATGGAGCACCCAGCCCATAGTGGTGCAGTCCATCCTGCTCAGTCTCTCCGCCAGGATCTGCAGCACTATACTGCAGGGCACTGTAAAGATTAAAACATACATAAATACAGTGAGACTATTCAGTTATCCTCTATTTATATATGTGTTGTGCTTTTTCCTAATTACATGATAGAAGTACAACAATGAGAAGAGCAGAAGAAGAGAAAGTCAAACTTTGAGAATCTAAAAAATGTTGATGCAAGAGGTTCAGACTCCCGAGACTCAACTTGCATTGTCCTTTGAATGACACTGATCCTATATTGTAAACATGGCGTTCAGTAGGGATTATCCTGTGAGACGCACACACAAACACACCTGCTTAGCATTTTGTTTGAAATACTGAATATGTTCCTCCCTGCAGGACGTCAGATCACAGTGTTACAGATCTAACGGACCCGAGAAAGGTCTCTTTCATTTGTTTACTTCATTCCAGATACTAAAGAAAAAGAGCACTTTATAAAAAAGAAAAACAATAGGATAACTTTTTTAAATATGGCACATTTAGATATAGAATGCACTCCTAAGGGTTTCAACAGACATTCAAGTAATTCAGCTGAATAAAAAAAATTAACAGTCCAATTTGATCTGATATGAAAACATATGAAGAGACAGAAAACAAAGTTAATGTTTCATTTAAACAGAGGTGCAGGGCATGTACCTAATCAAGATCATTGTGGGGAGGTAAGGGCAATGGAGCTCACCATCAAGAGGATTGAATTAAAAGAGATGTGTTAAGAACAGAAAAAAAAAAACAATCTCCATGCCAAAAAATCAGTGATCTCACCATCAACCAGTATTATCAAGGACATGCCTTTTGTTTGCATCTGTATCAAATCAGATGTGAGGTGATAAATAATTAGCAGGCATAGTGTCATTTAAATTCATGTATGTACATTTTGTCCTTTGAAGATATTTCATGGGCCCCTTTCAGAGTACAAAAGCAGTCTGCAGCTGCATGGCAGGCAACATGAGTGAATTGTTTAAGGGGATGATGGCACCTCTTAAAACTGATAGAAAGTGCAAGAGATGAAGGTAGCGCTCGTAATGCTGAGGGAAAGTGGAAGATAACGAGAGCAGCGGAGGACAAACAAATAATGAGGGAAAAAATAGAAAAGAATTCTTTAAGGAAAGCATGCTGGCACCCAGGGGGGTCCCCGCAGCTGGTGAAAAATTAAAGTCGACGGTTTCAAACTGTCCAATTTCCACATCAAACACACACAGCCTCCTGCATATCTCTGCAGCCCTGCTTCAAACATCAGGCAGCCTGGAGAGGGTTCCTCTTCTTTCCTTCCTCTCCTCCTTCACTTCTCATAAGAGAAGTTTTTGGTTTGCTTAATAATCCGACTTCCCAATTCCCCAAAGCACTGTACCAGTTGCACTAGCCACAATCTCTCCATCGCCTAATTATACCCCTGTGAGGGCATTAATCAACTCGTAAATTATTTAGGCAAACGCTCTGCCTCAAAACCTCGCTGTCACTAAGAAAGAGGGAGAGAGGTAAGGAGGGGATGAGGGGGAAGAGAGAGAGGGAGAGGTTTTTAGACGGCACAAAAATTAATCTCCCAGGATACCACAGCCCTGTTAAACAAGGCAATGGAATATGAGCTAACAAAACATTTACATAGCATTTCATATGCACACATTGCTATTTCAACAAACATGCAGCATGAATTTATGAACATATGTTGCATGTGACAGACACAACTAGAGCTAAAAAGATACTTAACATATTTGACAGATCTGAAAAACATGTTGGCAAATAGTGTGTAAATGTGGAATGGACATGGATGGATCATATAAACCCCAAGTAAACCCAAGTTCAGTTGAGTCCACTCAAATAATTAAGTCTTCTGTATGAGCCATAATAGCTTTCATCTTTACAGCATCTCATTAAGTTTTAGTAACACTTATAACTTTCATTTTACAAACATTATATGATGCTTTAGAAATCAAAATTTGTGTGCTTTCCAATATGAATATATCAAAGATATGGATCAAAATATCATGACATTAGAACATACCTGAATGTGCATTAACAAATGATCTGGTAAGCATAATATAATGTAATATGCATTGTCATTGTTTCCTAAGCTTTAAGTGCAGTAAATTTTTATTATATTTCATTATGTTGTTCCAGACTTCCTTTCTTCTGTGTAACACAAAAGATGTTAGGTAGATACACTGCCACAGTCAAGGTTCACTTATAATGTACGTGGAAAAAAATGCAATGAAAGTGAATGGTGACTAAAACTAACAAACTGTTTAACATCTGTTTTTGTGTTCCATGCACTGAAAACCCTAATAAGTTCATTGCACTCAATTCCAATGAGTAATGGGGTCTCCAAAAACTTGAGTATTTAAGTTCAATAAACTTGGTATTCAAGAAGAGTGAACTTAACGATTTAAGTGGAGTTAACTAGATGCAAGTAGACTTTAACTATTTAAATATTGTGGTTTCAACTGTTGTTAATAATTTGTATTAAATTGATTCTATTTTAGACCAAACAATTGCACAGCTCAAATAATGTTGATAACTGATTCTAGGGATTCTAGATCAGTCATTAAATAAACTTTATTCTCCACAGAAATGCATATATACCTGCACTACAGCTGTTAAATGGGCCCAAACTGACCAAAGGGGACACAGATCACCCTAGTGGTAAAATCACATGAGACAACTATTTGCAATAAAACATCACACTGGAACAAAAGTGCTAAAACATCTCTGAATGTATTAATAACAAATAATTAAATGGTCCCATATGTTCCCTCTGACCAAGGAAACATAAATAATTCAAGCAGCAAGCGATTGTGGGCATTTCCCATAGCCTCAATTCTGTACTGTTAATGACACTTAAACTCTTAAGCCTACAGATTTTTTAAGATAAATAATTATTTGCATTATGAGCCCAAAACTTGACATTTCAAGTTATACTTAATTAAACTTGACATTTCCAGTAATTACAACTTTAGGGTTTACAGTGTAGAAGAAAGGAAGTCATTCAGGTTTGGAACATGTCGGTGAGTATATGATTACATAATATTCCTTTTTGGGTTAACTATCTTTTTGAACATGAATGAGTTATGCCATCATGCTGGTGATGCAATTCTTCTCCCTATCCTTTCTAATATTCTGTCGACTATTCCTATGAACAAAAAGACACATGCACGCTTACATTCTATGCTTTGCATCCCTTGAGGATCTTTATTAAATTAATGAAAACTTGCTCAAGGCAAGTGGCTCAGGCCAGAGCTGTGATAAAGGCAGTGATTGGCAGTCCCAGTGGCTGAATACATTCTCTGAGAGGCGGGACTCTGTATTTGCTTATGGTCTCTGATGGATTCAGAACAGAGAGGTGTTGGGCAGACACAGAGGGTGTGAGACAGGAAGAGAATAACAATGATGAGAATGAATGAAAGGTCATAGAGTGTCAAGATAAAAAGAGCATTTCTGGTGTATTCAGACCATCAAATTAAAGGTTGTTTTGCAGTAAAGATGAAAACTATAGGGGAAGAGGGCATCGAGTACTTTTTTATTTTTTACTGACTCACTTGGTCAGTTACAGAACCCAGACATGTTTGCAGAATTACAGCTAAAGTGTGTAATTTCTAAACAAGCGTCATTAATCCGAATTGCGAAAACAATGATTGGATTCAAACAAGTTTCCAGAAAACTTCCCTGTCTACCAATGGTCAATAAACAGCTGGCCCTCTCACAATATCACACTATTGATTGAGTCAATGCTGCTGTATCGGGCTGTTCGGGATGCTCAAACACACAAAGACATGTTTTGACAGTGACATAGAGCAACAGTTTTGCACTTTTGGGGCAATCAACCTACAAATGGTTTCTTGATAGTTGTCTCTACATTAAGCTGGGATAGGAGAAAGTATTTTAATTAAAAAAGTTACACACTTTAGCTTTAAATTAATGATATTATTATTCAGACTACAATTACCTGAAACCAATTTGATCTGACTATAAAACATTGTGTTTAGTAACATGTTTACTGACTAGACCATGCTGGCTATAGGGGGTCCAATTATTTGGTCAAAAACAGGAAACAGAACTCCACAGTCAGCTTAAAGGCTGAGGTTTCACTTGTTCTGTGTGATTGACCCATTTGGCAGTAGGTATAGTGGAGTTGAGGAGGCATACCTTGCTGTTCTGTCTCCAGGTAGGGTTTAATGAGCTCCCCCATATGGCTCTCATCAGCTGACACAGCCTTCAGAAGCTCACCACAACAAACTACAACAACAGAGAGATTTGTGACAGAACAGAGGAAAGTAACTTTTTCAGTTTTATATAAAAAATTTATAATTTAAATGTGAAATTGTATAACCTTGCAATATTGACAGCTGATGGACATTGTCTTTTTGCATAATCAGAAATAGTGACAAACAAGAATTAACAGTAGGTTTACAATTGTGGAGGAACTTACTATTGACAACGCCATATTTCTGAGCAATTAGTTTGGCCTGAAGACTCTTCCCTGAACCTGGGAGTCCAAACAGAAGAATTCTGGGAGTGTAGGGTGAGGCAGAGCGATGTCGAGAAAGAACGTAGTTTAGTGCTGTAGTATAGATACAACATAACCATATGATATGTTTTATATTAAATAAATGGAAACATCCATATGTACACATAAATAATAAATTTTTTTGAAAAATGTGTAACCCAAGTAATGTACTTAAAAGTAATTACTTTCATTGAAAGTAACTGTGATTTGATTACAAGAATGCAAAATGTAATGCATCACATGGTTCCTAAAAGTAATTAGAGTACAGTAACTAATTACTTTCAAAATTCAATTACACCCAACTCACTTCCACTCTTAGTGTAAAATGTGTGTCAGAAATTTTTAGAGAAACATATGTTTCCAGGTGAAATATACTTTTCTCTAAGCCTATGGTAATTGTTCAGTGACAGAACACAACACAGATATTCTCTATTGAATGTTTAATGGAGTAAGATAATAGAGCGTATTTGCGAGGCTAGTGACAGCCTCCTCTTAAAGCCCATTCGCTCAGATCATAAACAGAGATTATCGCTAAATTGAATATAAAGCCACTTGATTAATTAATCATTAGAGTCTTCCTTTCATGTCCACAGGGGCATTTGCTTGTAGTGACATCCACAACGAAGCCATCTGTTTGCAGTTGGGTCTCACTCACAACAATGCTGTTTGTCTGGAACCTGTGCTGGGCTTCCTTTCTAATGTAGGATGATTAACAACAGCCTAATCATACCTAATGAGTCTCTCATCCAACCCTTTACGCTGCTAATTGTTATACAACAACATGATAAATGCTTAATATGCAAAACATGTTAATGTGCTAAAAGGCTAAGTCAGGGGAAACTAGCAATGTTACAATCAAACCGCATGCTGAATTAACGCTAATCACGATTTAACATGACAGCCTTATTGCTGTTTGCTCCAGGTTTATGAATGGTTTATAGCAGAGATTTTCACAAATATTTATTTAATATCCTCCATTTAGATTTATCAAGAAAAACAGGTGCGGGTAAATAAAGATTTAAGGCATAGTGGCATGCTGTGCTAAATCTACAATTTACAATGTATAAATGAAGCCCACAGCACAAAGCCATTAGGCTACAGAGTTGTTTACTTAATAGGTTCTCAGCACAGCATTTTGATGTTAATACTAATGTGCCATGAGACTAAATTTGCCTTTATTTCCCAACAGATAAACCCAATTTCTTTGAGAAAGAGAACATTTGCTGCAATGGAAGAGGAAATAACAGTGTAAATAATCTGAATTTGAAGAGAAAAAAGCAGCTGGCAAAATACTTTGATATAAATAGTGATAAAGTAGTGAAAGACAGAGGTTAGATTTTATGAAATCTCTAAAAATACTATCAGTAATCTTGAATGACTGGATATCAGTTCCATGGACATTCATTCCTATGATAAATATGCATCTGTATTAAAATAAAAAACTGTGATATGAATTTCACAAAATACTTCAAACCTGCTTAAAGCTACAGTCAAAGTGATGTATGCAAAAGAGAGTTTAAATATTCACCACCCAGCTCTATCCTTATCTCGCAACTAAAGGAAGGAAAGTGACAGAATTATTTTGTCAAGTTGAGTGGTGTAATATTTCGACAGGTTGTATTCAGAGGCCCTTAATGTAATTGGTGAAGATCGCTCATCCCTGCCCAGATTCTCACGGGATAGTCTGTGCCTGCAGAGCCGCCTGAGGCAACCTCCTCAACTGGCAGAGTGCCTGACAAGCAGGTCAATCACGGCCTCTGAATGCAGCTGCTCCACTACTGACCTCCAAACAATAGGGGCAGTAGATCTTAGTTCAACACAATTGTCAATGGTGCAAATAGATGAGTAAATGATCTTAGAAGGAATGTTTGGAAAGGTCTAAATGAAATTTTGTGACCTGTCTGAACCTAACCTTTACCATCACAAGACATTTTTTTTATAGATATGGCCAAGGTTTTAGATTCATAGCATAGCACCCAATATTGTGAAATCTAAGTAGCTGACCTTAAAGGAATAGTTCACACAGAAATGAAAATTATCTCATCATTTACCCAGATAAATGAATTTCTTTCTTCTGCAAAACACAAAAGAATATTTTTTGAAGAATAGCTCAGCTCTGTAGGTCCATACAATGCAAGTGAATGAGAACCAAAAACTTTGAAGCTCCAATTTATTTTCATCCACATTAAGACATCATTAATGTAATTCACAAGACTCCACTGGTATAATTTATGTCTTCTGAATTGATCTAATTGGTTTTGGGTGAGAACAGTCCAAAATTCCTTTTTGACTGTACATCACGTCATTTTAGTCTCTAGGGACGATCATGATTTTAAGTTTGATTGCACTTCTTAGTGCTTGATGCATGTGGAGAGTGCTAGATGGGTCTAAGAAGTGTAACTGAGCTTGAAATCATGATCGCCAAGGAAACTACTGATGTGATGATTTATAGTGAAAAAGGAGGTATTTTGGCCTGTTCTCATCCAAAATCAACTGGATCTCTTCACAAGACATGGATTAAACCACTGGAGTCTTATGGATTAACTTTGCGCCACCTTTATGTGCATTTTGAAGCTTCAAAGATTTGGTCACCATTATTTGCGTTGTTGTATGTGCCAACAGAGCTGAGATATTCTTCTAAATATCTGCAGAAGAAAGAAAGTCATACACATCTGGGATGACATGAGGGTGAGTAAATGATGAGAGATTTTTCATTTTTAGGTGAACTATTCCTTTAAAAAGAGTTCTTGTGGAAATAACGGTAACTTCAAGTTCAACTTGACTGAACTTTAAAAATTAAGAATTAATGTTTAAAAAATATTCAAACAAATAAGCTAATATAAACAAATTAATACAATTTGGCACAGTTGGTAGTATTTACAAATGTATGGAAAATCCCATGTAAGATACATTTCTGTGGCTTGACAAGAATATCTTGAAACACTAATTAATTGGAAAAAGCAGGTGGTTAGCACTGGAACCAGAGTGTACAAGGGTGATGAAGTTGACCTTGTGAGAAAACATCTATGTGGGGCTGGTCAGCATTGATGGTCTTCAGGTAGCAGTGGTATATACGCTTCAGAGAATGGGCTTCTGTGTGGTACTCCTGCAGCTTTTTAGCTATCATTTCCACTGGCATAAGTGTCTTGGGACTTTCTAAACGCTTAGCAACCTCTGCATTTTCAGGCCACATAAATGTCACATGATACACATCTGAAACATAGAAAGAAAACAAGAAACTCCAATATATGCACTGTATGTCCAGTATGACAATATCTATTATTGGTATATCAATCAAAAATGAAAATTCTCTCATCATTTACTCACCCTCAAGCCATCCCAGATGTGTATGATTTTTTTTGTGTATGACAAACGAAGTATTTTAGAAGAATATTTCAGCTCTGTAGGTCAAGAGCAAACACTGCAAGTGAATTGTGTCCAGAACTGAGAAGGCCCAAAAAGGACATAAAGGCAGCATAAAAGTAATCCATACGATTCCAGTGATTAAATCCATGCCATCAGAAGAGATATGATTGGTGTAGGTGAGAAACAGATCAATATTTAAGTCCTTTTTTTTAACCGTAAATCTACACTTTCACGTCTAAATTCTGGTGTGGAATTGACTTTAACATTCAGCCACCTATTGGTTGGGGCTAATCAAAGATGGAGATTTATAGTAAAAAAGGACTTACATATTGATCTGTTTCTCACCCACATCTATCATATTTCTTCTGAAGACATGTATTTAACCACTTGAGTAATTTTGGTTACATTTATGCTGCCTTTTTGGACCTTCTAATTTCTGGTCACCATTCACTTGCAATGTGTAGGCCTACGGAGCTTAAATATTCTTCTAAAAAATGTTGTTTGTGTTATGCAGAAAAAAGAAAATCATACACATCGGGAATGGCATGATGGTTAGTAAATGATAAAAGAATTAAAATTTTTGGGTGAACTATCCCTTTAAAGGTGCACTCAGTAAATGTTTTTCTTCATGAAAAGTTTTACTCCTTAAGAGATATATAGTTTTTTTAAAACATATGTATAAAATCATAAGTACTAACATGAGATAAAGACTCCAGACTCCTTCATGGAGGCTGCCATGTTAGAATAACAGGACCAGCCAAATACTACTCGCTTTCACTGGATGAAATTAACCATGGCTAACTGACAATAGTGATTTTCTACATTGGTATCGGTAAGATGGGTTAACTTGTAACAAGGATAAACATGGATTGTTCTGACCACAATGTATTTTGTGCAGAGAATTATTTTCTGCAGCGATTATTATTATTATTATTTTCTATTATTTACTTTTCAATATTTGATTTTAAAGACACGTTTGTTTACTTTTGTATGCTAAATAATTTTGGTATTATTCACCACTTGATGTCCAATATAAAATCTGGGTCCTGAAGAACAACCAGTTGAGAACCACTGCACTATTGTAACAGACTGTATGTCAAGTATATTATAAAAATATCCTTTATAGCATTTATTTTGACAGTGAATGTACCTAAAAATAAACAGAGATCATAAATAAACAAAAGGGAAAATGGCAATTACGTGGAAATGGTGCATCCACACCATCATACAGTAAATCTGTGGGGAGCACTGGCTTTTCTTCATTACAGCTGGGCTTTCCAAAACCCTGAGGACAAGGGGCCCGATTGGGATTCAGCAAACAGGTTGAGTGCTGTCAAGGTCCACAGATAATGAAATACACTCTAACAAAAGGGCGTGTTGCCTGCCTGTCTCACAGTGTCACTCTTTGAACTAAGGAAAGTGTAATGATCATACAGACTTTACCTTCTGTGACAGGGTCTATCTTCTTGCCCAAGCTTCTTTCAATCAAGACGACATCCGGAGCTTCCAGCATCACTGTAAGGAAAGAGTTAAAAGAGGTGCTAGAGTCTGACACATTCTCTGGTGACTGATAGCGAGTAAGACATTTGGCCAGACTCATTATTGAGTCCTGATTTCAACTCTCTTGTTGTTCAACTATGAAAAGCAAAGTGTTTGGACAACATGCCACTAACCAACATGATCTGGGGTAATGCCTGCTTCTTGTAGACATAATGCCTCTGCTTCTGTCTTGGGAATGTCTTCCAAAACCCAGCCCTGTAAAACAAATGCATGTTATATACACTTACACTCCCAAACTTCTCTTGAGAAGAAAGAAAGAAACAATGTACATTAACAATATGCTTATCCTAGTCTATAGTGACATAAGTACAACTCTGCTAATGACATAAAGAGCTTTTCCACCATCAAGCCAAACAGTTTTAGTTGTTCCAAACCCAGCTTTCTTTCTTTCGTGGATCATGGAATACTTGTCAGAATGTTAGCCTCAGTCACCTTTCAGATTCATTGCTTTTTTTTTATACAATGAAAGTGAATGGTGGCTAACATCTCCTTTTGTGTTCCACGGAATACAGAAAGTCATTCTGGGTTGGAACAACATGGTGAGTAAATTATGACAGAATATTTATTTTTTGGGGCATGAACTAACCCTTTAACACATTTTTCATTGAAAACACACACACACACACTGGTGCGGCTACCTTTATGAGGATTCTCCACAGACATAATGATTTTTAAACTCTACGAACTATAGATTCTATCCCCTAACCCTACCCCTAAACCTAACCCTCACAAAAAACAGTCTGCATTTTTCCATTTTCAAAACAACATAGATTAGTATTATTTTTAAGTGATTTGAATTATGGGGACACTAGAAATCTCCTCATAAACCACATTTATAGCATAATGCCCTTATTTCCTCGTAAACCACTCAAACCCGCCTACACACACACACACACTAATATACACACATGATGTGTTTCCAAGTTTTATGGGGACTTTCCATAGACATAATGGTTTTTATACTGTACAAACTATATATTCTATCCCCTAACGCTAACCCTACCCCTAAACCTAACCCACACAGAAAAATTTCTGCATTTTTACATTTTCAAAAAACTTAATTTAGTAAGAGTTATAAGCTGTTTTCCTCATGGGGACTGACAAAATGTCCCCCACAAGGTCAAAAATTTCGGGTTTTACTATACTTATGGGGAGATTTGGTCCCCACAAAGTGACAAATACACGCTCACACACACACACACACAATTTTCCTGTTTACATTTCTATGAGTGCACTTTCAGTTACTTTTCCCCATGGTCAACTATTGTCTTTAAATTGTTAAAAATGTTTTCATATAAGCAAAAAACAATCCCCTGCCTGGAAAAATACTTTAAAAACAGTAATAGGCTTTGAATGAATAATTTCATATGAATAATTTATATACATTGCTCCCCTGTACAAGTCGAAATAATGAATGTATAAACTGTTGTATGAATAAGGTATAAAACTGGCCCAAATGGAGTCTTATGCAGGGAGGTTAAATCCATAAAAACCTTGAAAATGTGCCTAATTCTCCAGCACTTCTCCACACTTCTCACTTAGCCATAAAAATAACACAAGAAGAAAGGAAATCACATGCATATCATTCATTAGCTACAAATCCACAAAAAAAATCCTCCTCTCTAATAGTCTCCTAAATCCCTAGGCTTGCTGTGCAATGGTGCGGTAAAATAAAGAACAGTCAAAGAAACCATCTCCCAAAAGTGCTTGTTAGGGGCCAACTTATTACTGTAGCGAATAATCTTAAAATAAATAAATATATGCAACAAACATTTATAGATCTAAGTATTATCAGAGGAACTGTGGGTTTTTGCTGCTGAGTTTCTAGTGTCTGTTTGATAACAGCCTTTGTTTCTTCAGGCTTTGATCTTTAACTGCAAACCTATCCTTTGCTTCACCTGATCGCAGTGCACAAGTTTCCTCCCACTTACTTTCCCATTAAGCATTTGATTGCCTCTGTGGCAGGGAAGCCCATGACCTGGGCTTGATTAGCAGACTGTCCAGAATCAGGAATACATACAGGCATGAATATAGGGAAAATATAAGCTAGCCCTTCAGCAATCTTACAACCACTTCAAAGGTTACAAGGGTCAGTTTTGTTGTACCTGACTGATAGGGTTTTATCTTTGCAATCGTATCGCTTTGTTGATTCCGCATTAAACAGTGTAGTGGGTTGAAGGGTAGTTCAACCAAAAATGATAATTCTGTCATAATTTTCTTAACTTCATGCTGTTCCAAACCAATCTGACTTTCTTACTTTCATGGAACACAAAGAGAATTGTTAGGCAGAATATTAGGGACTAACAGCCTCAGCCATCATTCACTTTAACAGTATCTCTTTTTTTCGTACAATAAATGTGAATGGTGACTGAGGCTGTTAACAACTCGTTTTTTGCCTGAAATATTTAACCACTGCTAAAATTAACAATTTTACATTTCACTTTCAGAATGAGATCTCTTTTAATTTAATTTTATTTTAATTTCTCCTTAATTAGTTGTCTACTGGCTCTGTGCTTTTATTTCTATTTTTTTTTTGGAATAGAATTGAATAGAAATTAACATTTGGAAAATTAGAAGGCTATTGGTCCATGTTTCAGAGTATACTGTAAGCATGTTACAAATATGTGCACTCAAATTTACACAAACGTTTTTGAAATATTTAACCTCTGCAATCATATCCCATTTAATGGAACAACATGATTTTGAGTAAATGATGACAGAACTTTGGGTTAACTATCCCTTTACATGTTTTGCCATGCATCATTTCTAAAAATGTAAGGTGATGAAAATAATATTCATAAGAAGAGAGAAATCAGGTGTAGAGAAGATCTTCACATCAGTTCACATGCACCTAGGTAAGGTCCAAACCAACTTCAGTCAAAAATACAACCCCCCCCCCCCCCTCCCCCCTCACACACACTGACTCACACACACACACACACACACACTTTTAATCACACACACACACACACACACACACACACACACACACACATACACCCGAACACAGAGCCCCACTGCGACTTGCTCCATTCCGTTTTATCCTCACATCAAAAGGGGCCATGGTGCTGTAGCAGTGGGCTCAGACAGAGACCCCAGCACAGAAACATCTGCAGTGAGGCCAGTTATCACAGGGGGGACATGCATGGATCAGATGTCACCAGCCAGCCCGACAGCAGGCAAGGCAGGGGAGCAGAAGCGACGTCCTGACATGCCACTCACAGATCTAAACACACTGATCCCACTCTCAATAGACCAACAATATGGCAGAAGGAGCGGCTGCAAAATACTCCACTTGACATTTTCAATTAGATCTTAATTAGTTGTTCACTTATCTAAGCATCTCTGTGCTTTAATTATTATTTTTTTATCGAATTTTCTGTAATATAATATAATAAGGATATTAATATTTGTACAGAGTACACTGAAAGCACACACTCAGATTTTCATAAAATTGTCTAAAATATTTAACCTCTGCTCTAATTCTTTAGAGTAGAATAGAATATAAATTCATATTAGGTTTATTTTGGAAAATGATGAGACTATTAAAACCATGTACAAAGTATACTGTAAGAACATTCAGATTGACCATAAATGGTCTGATACTACTTAGTTTATTCTCTAATTCCTATTAATACCAGGAAAAGTGTATTCTTTAAGCGCACAACAAACGTGCATATTCAGATTCACATAAAAATGTCTGAGAACTTCAACTGCTCCTAAATCACAAGTCATTCTAAAATAACATTTCAGATAAATCTAACTCTGTAAACCATTACTTGCATTGTGTGCTCTAAAAAAGTTTCAATATCATTTCATTTGCAAACTTTTCTTTCGATTTTTCCTGTCTGCCTGAAAATAGAATAACAGACACCATGCAAATTCAAACAGCATTTGGAACTTTATTTGGAAGCATCATTAGGGATCTGGATGACTGAGATATGTGCCCCATGATCTTTCTTTCTTTCCCTCCTTTTTTTCATTTACTTTAGGTTCCATCTTTTTTTTCCAGGACTGAAAGGCACTCATTAAATTGATATTTTACTTTAAATCACTATTCATTTCTTATGCTCCCTATCTTTATTTTACACAGGGGTACAAGTCTAAAGTTTTACAAACAGCAGCCTCATGAGAGAAAGAGAGAGTGAATGAGAGAGTGAGCAAGAACGAATTAAGACAGCCTGAGAAGCGGTGACAGGCAGAGATGAACTAGATGACCTAGATTAGGCATGATTAACATTCAATGTGGCTTAATTTGGAAAAACAGGTAGACAAGCGCACACACACAGGCATCAGTGGCAAAGCAATTAAGCTTCGCTTTCTAGGCTCCAGTGGTGATGTGACGTGTCAATCATTCTGCACTCTGGCCCATTTAAGCATTTGAGAAGCAGAAGACCATGAGATGAAGGCTCCCAGAGATGCTTTGTCAGGTGTCTAAATCTACAGAGGAAAAATTCTACCTCAATCCTCTGCTCGTATGCAGATCTGTCGGGCAAGAAAATAATCAAATAACCTGATAAATACTATCAGACAGTTTGCCTGAAGGGATAAACATCCATTACTAGATTAAAAGGAGTCGCTAATCACCAAGTACTGAGATTAAAAGGGGAAAGTTAAAGGATGTCATGCGAAAAAAGTTTAGCAATGGGATTCTTGATTAAGTATAGCCATTTGTGGAGTTTAACAAGGAATAAAATTATATGCAGTTTGGAACTGACTGATTTGCATTTTCCTCAGTGTGGATGTACAGAAGAGTCTGACACTTCAGAGAAAAAGATGATCAGGGAGATTGTGATAGATTGTGTGATTTGATGGAAACATGAAAGCAGGAATGAAAAGACGTGAGAGATCTGAGAAGGTACTTGAATGGACACCTCAGTGGTGAGGCTCTTAAGAGGAATTAGTTCTGAGATGTAACTGGCAGCCAGTGAGGGGCCTGCTGATGAAAGTTTTTCTCAGAGAACTCTCAACAGCAGTCAGAAGTCTTACATTCCCCGAGACCTAACCCAGCATTCCTTAAGAGCAGCAGAGATGCACACACGCCTAATTATTTATTATAGGGTTGAGTGTAAATAAAGAAAAAATACAATGCATTATTTGGGCATCATCTTTTTTTAAATACATGCAGATGGCTGCTTATGTCGATTTTAAGCACGAAATACATTAGGTCTCTCATTCAATAGTTTTTTTGTTCACCATTTTAGATTTTAAGTCAGGTTGAGGAATATCATATGGTCTGAGTGAATTACAAAAGAGATCAAAGTAAATAAGTCCTTACCCGTCTAACACAATCTATTTTTGCCAGCCGTTGTTGAATCAACTTGATCCAAAGCTCTTTGGGGATCTCCTATCAGACAATAAATAACAACAAACCAATAATCTGAGAGTTTAATAGTACTGAGTAAATCTTTTAATCAAATCTTTAAAATTATTTTTAAATTAAAAACATTTGCTTAAATTGCTTTCCAAGACCTCCTTGGAGAATAGTAGTTAAATTAATATTTTGGGTTCAATGCAAGTTTAGCTCAATTAACAGCATTTGTGGCATAATGTTGATTACCACAAAAATTTTATTCTTTAAAAAAGAAAAAAAATTATATATATAAAGTTTATTTTTTTGCTGAATTTATATAAACGCAGCAAAAAAGAATTGTCCTCTCAATTTCAACTGTTTTTATTTTCAGCAAACTTAACATGTGTAAATATTTGTATGAACATAAAAAGATTCAACAACTAACACATGAACTGATCAAGATTCACAGACATGTGACTAACAGAAATGGAATTATGTGTCCTAGTCTGTATCTAGTGTGGTCACCAGCTGCATTAAGTACTGCAGTGCATCTCCTCCTCAAGGACTTCACCAGATTTGCCAGATCTTACTGTGAGAGGTTACCACACTCTTCCACCAAGGCACTTGCAAGTTCCTGGACATTTCTGGGGGGAATGGCCATAGCCCTCACCCTCTGATCCAACAGGTCCCAGACGTGCTCATTGGAATTGAGATCTGGGCTCTTTGCCGGCCATGGCAGAACACTGACATTCCTGTCTTACAGGAAATCACACACAGAACGAGCAGTATGGCTGGTGGCATTGTCATGCTGGAGGGTCATGTCAGGATGAGCCTGCTGGAAGGGTACCACATGAGGGAGGAGGATGTCTTCCCTATAACACACAGAGTTGAGTTTGCCTGCAATGACAACAAGCTCAGTCTGATTATGCTGTGACACGCTCATTCCTTTGACGATAAACACAAGTCCGACCATCACCCCTGATGAGACAAAACCACGACTCATCAGTTTCGCCAGTCCTGTGTGGTCCGGCGAAGGTGGGTTTGTGCCCATAGGTGATGTGGTTGCCAGTAATGTCTGGTAAGGGCCTGCCTTACAACAGGCCTACAAGCCCTGAGTCCAGCCTCTCTCAGCCTATTGCGGACAGTCTGAGCACTGATGAAGGGATTGTGTTCCTGGTGTGACTCGGGCAGTTGTTGTTGCCATCCCGTACCTGTTCCTCAGGTTTGATATTCGGATGTACCGATCCTGTGCAGGTGTTGTTACACGTGGTCTGTCACTGCAAGGATGATCAGCTGTCCTTCCTGTCTCCCTGTAGGGCTGTCTTATGTGTTTCACAGTACGGACATTGCAAATTATTGCCCTGGCCACATCTGCAGTCCTCATGCCTCCATGCAGCATGTCGTTCAGGCACATTCACGCAGATGAGCAGGGACCCTGAGCATATTTGTTTTTGGAGTCAGTAGAAAGGTCTGTTTAGTGTCCTAAGTTTTTATAACTGTGACAATAATTGCCTACCATCTGTAAGCTGTTAGTGTCTTAACGACCGTTCCACAGGTGCAGGTTCATTAATTGTTTATGGTTCATTGACAAGTATGGAAAACATTGTTTAAACCCGTAAATGTTAAAAAGACTCACCGTTTTAAAAGTATAGCAACAAGATGTAAAATGTGTGCTGACATGATTTAAGTATGATAAAATCACTTACTAAAATTTTCTGTGTAAACATATATCAAATTTGACAACTTTGTTGCAATGACGACATAACACTGTACTCCTAAAAACCTAAACATCTAAATTGACCATAAAACAACCATTTAAACAACTTCAGAGCTCAAAGTTTTAACAGAACAATTAATGTAAGTGCTTTTATAAAATTATAAACTTCACATTTTTGCCTTTAAACCCTCCAAAAAATGGCCCCATTCACTTCTGTGCCTCACTGTATCCTAAATTCTTGCCTTTTTTTTTTTTTTTAAAGAAAAAGAGGGACAATTCCAAATAATTTTTGTGATAATCAACATTATGCCAATTGTATTGTATAACTTGTAATGAACCCAGAATATTCTTTTAGGTTTATGGTCATATCATATAGACAAGGTAGGCTATCCTATCATATAATCAAGGTGTTAGCAAAAAGGAAAGGCATGAATGAAATATAGAAAATCTGACATACATGTACGTAATTTGTGTTCACTGTCATTAGTTTAGCAGTTCAGCCCAATAACAAAACATATCTGTGGGGTATCTTTTCACTAGTAAACAAATGTCCATGAAAACAACCCAATTATTATTAAAGCGATACGTTCAAATATGTTGATGAATTTATAATTATTTAAGACATCCTCTGCTCCTTTCATCACACTCTCCTTTGTGAATTTCATGAAAATGATAATAATTGGAATCTTTTGGATTGTTCTATTTTAAACTCAAGGCCATGGCAAGTTTAAGTGAGAGGATAATTAGAATAATTAGACCATTGGGACTTTTCTAAGCACATCTCTCTCTTTTCTTCTCCTAATTCTATTCAACTCTCCTGATTTATCAGTTAACTAGCCTGCATTACATTTGCATGATCAGACTTCAGACAAAATCAGTTCTACAGTATGTCTTAACAATACCACAGAGACAAACATTACTGGCATCCACAGAATATAGAAAATGCTATCAACTTTTCCACTTATATATCTAAAAATCACATCATCAAGGCCACCAATAAAGGGTATAACTGGACTTTTTCCCCAGGCCAGGGCTTGAGTTGGGCCCGGACTGGAGGAGGGGGCCCACAGAAAGGCTATTCCATATTGTAAGAAAATAATTTCTTACTGCAGCCATGAATATCATGATTGAGGCACTCATGAATAATGTTTCCAGAATACTGATGGGAGAACTTAAAGATGTATATCTGTTATCAAGGAGAAAGAGGCAAAAATTGAGGAAAAAGAGAAAGAGAGACCTCACCTGATTTTTCTCTTGGTATTGATGTACAGCTCTTGTCAGGTCATTGTCACCCTTTAAAATATTGCTAAGAGTTATGTGAATAGCCTGAGTGTACTCACACAACTTTTTAGCCTGGTTCAACACAAAAAGAAGATAATTTGAAACGGCATGTAAAGTGTAGAAATCTGAGGTTTCAGAGCAGTGCATGCTGTGCCACACAACAGGTAACACTGTTCAGATGACTAAAGAAGCTCTGGGATTTTAGAGGCCTGACACTACACTTTATTATGAGTATCTGATTTGATTTATCTAGGCATGAAAAATTAAAATAGTAGTTGAAATATGTTAAGTCAGAGGAAATTTTGTAGAAATTACAGAAAAAAAAAAGATGCAGAATAAACAAATACACTCACCTAAAGGATTATTAGGAACACCTGTTCAATTTCTCATTAATGCAATTATCTAATCAACCAATCACATGGCAGTTGCTTCAATGCATTTAGGGGTGTGGTCCTGGTCAAGACAATCTCCTGAACTCCAAACTGAATGTCAGAATGGGAAAGAAAGGTGATTTAAGCAATTTTTAGCGTGGCATGGTTGTTGGTGCCAGACGGGCCGGTCTGAGTATTTCACAATCTGCTCAGTTACTGGGATTTTCACGCACAACCATTTCTAGGGTTTACAAAGAATGGTGTGAAAAGGGAAAAACATCCAGTATGCGGCAGTCCTGTGGGCGAAAATGCCTTGTTGATGCTAAAGGTCAGAGGAGAATGGGCCGACTGATTCAAGCTGATAGAAGAGCAACTTTGACTGAAATAACCACTCGTTACAACCGAGGTATGCAGCAAAGCATTTGTGAAGCCACAACACGCACAACCTTGAGGCGGATGGGCTACAACAGCAGAAGACCCCACCGGGTACCACTCATCTCCACTACAAATAGGAAAAAGAGGCTACAATTTGCAAGAGCTCACCAAAATTGGACAGTTGAAGACTGGAAAAATGTTGCCTGGTCTGATGAGTCTCGATTTCTGTTGAGACATTCAGATGGTAGAGTCAGAATTTGGCGTAAACAGAATGAGAACATGGATCCATCATGCCTTGTTACCACTGTGCAGGCTGGTGGTGGTGGTGTAATGGTGTGGGGGATGTTTTCTTGGCACACTTTAGGCCCCTTAGTGCCAATTGGGCATCGTTTAAATGCCACGGCCTACCTGAGCATTGTTTCTGACCATGTCCATCCCTTTATGGCCACCATGTGTCCATCCTCTGATGGCTACTTCCAGCAGGATAATTCACCATGTCACAAAGCTCGAATCATTTCAAATTGGTTTCTTGAACATGACAATGAGTTCACTGTACTAAAATGGCCCCCACAGTCACCAGATCTCAACCCAATAGAGCATCTTTGGGATGTGGTGGAACGGGAGCTTCGTGCCCTGGATGTGCATCCCACAAATCTCCATCAACTGCAAGATGCTATCCTATCAATATGGGCCAACATTTCTAAAGAATGCTTTCAGCACCTTGTTGAATCAATGCCACGTAGAATTAAGGCAGTTCTGAAGGCGAAAGGGGGTCAAACACAGTATTAGTATGGTGTTCCTAATAATCCTTTAGGTGAGTGTATATGTAGAATTATTTACAGGGAGCACAATACACTGTAATGCATTGCACGGCATACTGTGTAACTTAAAATCACTTCAGAAGACATACAGTAAACAATATAATTAAACCACTAGAACAGCTTAATCTTAAAAAAAGTTCAAAGAGCAGATATTAAATGAGCTACTCAATAACATACTTGGAGTTAAAACAACACACTTACTATGGTTCTTTTCCCAGATCCCAGAGGACCCAGCAATATAATTCTTGGCACTGAAAATAATACGTGTTTCAAAGAGCAGCAATTTATATTAATGACAGTGTTTTATAGCAATATGTTTATTGGTGCTGGAACAGATTTATTTGTTAACATTAATTTGTTGTTAACAATTTATCATTGAACAAGACAACCTTTCAGTTATTGAAACCTACTAATGTATTTCTAGTTGATATCAAGGCTGACAGTGAATAAAAGTTGAGAATGGGAAAATTATTTCTGCATTTTTAATAAATAACTTTGATATTTGCAGCTCGTCCAACTTTACATAGTAAAGACTCCTCTTACATGATCTTATGTAAAAGACTGCCATCTCGTGGTAAGAAAAAAAACATTACTTTAGTCAAGTAAGCGTTGCAAAACATGTATTATAACAGGAGCTTAATTGCAGAAATCTTACCATCGACATTGTCCCTTTTCAGGATGTTAATCAGGTATTGAATGGGGTCCTCTGGTTTGTCCACCATCAAATTTCTCAATAGTGTCTGTAAAATAGTAGTGTCTTTTATTTGGACAAAATTGCCTTAAGAGTTGACAAAGACTTACTAATTGTCTAGTGACATTCCAGTACCTGGACCAAGTCAAATATGTCATGTTTTTCTGCGTAAATAGCCATCTGAGGAGGAATTCTGAGGGGCCTTGCCGTTGCATCCATCTCTGCAGTACGCCACAAGACAATGAGAGGTCGCCAAATGCTTGGAAATCAGAATTTTAAATAAATAAAACACATGAAAGTATCTCCAAGAGTCTTTAAAGAAAAAGAAAAAAAAAAAAAAACGACGCGCTTGTGTTTATGGAAGGAGATGAATGGGAGGAATTTTTGAAGGAATTAATAAATGACCTTTCTTTCCTTTTTTTATCAAACAGCAAAGGAAGAAACACAATATTGAAAATGAAACTTCAGTTGGGCTACTTGTTTTCGAAATGACCGGTCAAATAAAACTTGTCACGACAACTTGTTTTTGACCATATTTGTTTTCAATAACATATTTCGATAACGTCCGTAAATGTAATGTATTAGCTTGCATGCAACTCGAGAGGAGTTACTCAACACTTAACTTTACTTTCTAACTGCACATTTATTTACAAAGAGCAGATGCAGATGAAGAGCAATTTTCATCTGTAACTGAGTCAAAATTAAGAAATCTATTTAATGTTACCTTGAAATTTCGTCGATGTTGCTAGTTTACTGCGCGCGCGCGCTGCATTGTTGTTACTCGTTGCCCGTGGTTACCTACTCAGCCAATCACCATCGTTAGACGCATACTCGTCTAGTACATACTGTGTAGCCTCTTGTTGCTAAGCAACTCTTTTTTTAATTCACCGAAACAAGTACACTAGCTCATTGTAGTACTAGTAATACAAGTATTTAATGCACCTCTAACA
Organism: Moxostoma hubbsi; assembly: GCA_032164185.1. Taxonomy (NCBI): domain Eukaryota; kingdom Metazoa; phylum Chordata; class Actinopteri; order Cypriniformes; family Catostomidae; genus Moxostoma; species Moxostoma hubbsi. The sequence continues at coordinate 20,822,413 of JAVLUX010000008.1, read as the reverse complement.
AGGACTGACACAGGTAGACAACAACACTATTAACATTGTTATACCTTGTTTGTCTATCATTTGTGAATGTTTTGCATGTCTCGTTAGCTCAACCTTCAAAATGTCATAGTTTAATCCCACGTAAACTGGTTTATTCAACTGGTAGTCTCCAACATTAGACTGCTAGTGTGTTCATACTGTTAGTACTGTTTTTTAAACGGCACTCTAACATGACTATTTCCTCCATTGTAAACAGGACGAGAACTCCAATTGAGAAGACTGACGTAAGAGAGCAACTGCATTCCAATGAAGAACATTTTAAGCTTTTCAAACAGCAGCAATTCATATTCATCACAGCTCTTGAGAAGCACGCCAGGGACAAAACTGAGCCCGTCTACACAGTAACAACCTCAAACATTCGTTTATTAATTTAATCACATTTTCCTAGTTATCAATATTAACATTTTACCATGCAGTGTCATTTAACACTACAGTGTTTTACAATTAGTTCCACAGACATACTTAAAAAAGTGTTTTTCATTAATGTTACCCAGTACTTGCTAACATAATTATACTGTAACATGAGCTCTATATAACCTAAAAGGGATAGTTCATCCAAAAATGAAAATTCTCTCATCATTTACCCACCCTCGTGCCATCCCTGATGTATATGACATTCTTCTGCTGAACACAATATTAATATTGTGTAAAATTATTAATATTTTTTTTTTTTTTACAAAAGACATGGAGACAAAGCCAAGGATACAGAACATTTACAAAATATACAGATGGTTTTACATGATTGTGTATGGTGTGTGAGTGAGGTTGTGTTGTATGGGTATGTGCAACTCTATTCAATCTAGAACGAAGTATATACTGGTAGTATGTCCATGTGTCTGCCCCGAGAGATTAGGTCACCATTAGGGGGGGTCCCAGAGCAGCTCAGCAGTGTAAGGTCAGCCAAGACAGCAGTATTTTTATTTTATGGTTAGTAAATTGAACCATTTCTCGTTTTATTATTTACCATGCATGGTTTTAATTTATTTTGGTAACTAAGACTGGTGTTATGCAGTTCTGAGTCACCCCCAAACCCCACCAGGTGAGAGCTGACCCATTGCATGATCCCTTCCAAAACAGCCTCCAAACCCTGAGGAGGGAGCCTTTTTATTAGGGAGTGAACAGTCTAGTCACGTTGACATTGTGTGTAATTAAAAATAGGGAAACAATGACTTGGCCTTCCCACACCCATGCCGTCCACCCCCAGGGACCCCCCAGTGCGACCCGGATCCACATGCCACAGCAACGGTAGCAGAGCAATTTCTAGTGGCTAATAAAATAAATACATTATACAAACGAAAAAAATAAATACTAATATATATATATATATATATATACACGAAGATTTTTAGAAGTATATCTACTATATCTTGTAAATAGTTGACTAAACTCTGAAGGTCCAAAAAGCATATTAAGGCAGCTAAAAAATAACCCATAAGACTCCAGTGGTTAAATCCATGTCTTCTGAAGTGATACGATAGGTGTGTGAGAAACAGATCCATTTTTAAGTCCTTTTCTACTATAAATTTCCACTTTCACTCTTAATTACGAATTCATTTTTTTAATTTTTTCTCTGTCAATTAGCATTATTTGTGCATATCACAACCTAGTAGCTTGGGCTGGTCAAAGATGGAGATTTATAGTAAAAATTTACTTAAACATTTATCTGTTTCTCACCCACAATGATCATATTTCTTCAGAAGACATGGATTACTTTTATTCTGCCTTTGTGCTTTTTGGACCTTCAGAGTTCTGGCCACCATTCACTTGCATTGTGAGGACCAACAGAGGTGAAATATGCTTCTACAAATCTTCATTTGTGTTCTGCAGAACAGCATCATACACATCTGAGGTGGCATGAGGGTGAGTTAATGATGAGTATAACATCAGTCAATGTTCATGTATTTTTCTACTGCAGGGACAAAGGTATGTGAAACATCTGTGCAACAATGTCACAGAGAGACGCATCTTCTCGCTCTTTGCAAATAATTTCTGATCTTGGCCGTTTTAAAACTTCTGGAGTCCTCACTATCCAGCCTAAACAATTTCACCAACACCCTTGAACATACAAGGGGCTTCTCTGCCCCAGCAATAACATGAGTGAACTAAGAGCACAGTTAAGTGACAAACAAATTACATGGTTTTTAATCCATAATTTAAGTAGATACATTTAGATAGATGTCTAAATTACTGGAGCTTTAACGCAAGATTGCTAGAGCGTAATCTTGCCTTAACTGGTTGATATATTAAATAACATGTAGCTGAAAATCTCAGTGATGCACCATTTTTCCTAACAGATGCCCACATAGTGAGATAAACAGCCTGAGCTGTTACAAAGCAAGGAATTTCTGTGGTGGAATTGTGAGCGTAATTCCAATGGCTCTAGACCTCCTCACAGCTTATTTTAAAGGTGCTCAACCTGTCACTCCTACAGCTACAGAAATACCTCTCCAGCAAACAGAGGCAAAGAAAGTGGGGATGTCTGCCGACCTTGATAAGGATGCCAACACTTACAACTCAAGATCTAAGAAAGGCACAGGTGGATGATATGCTGGAAAACCAACCTGGAAACCACCAGGCCAGACAAGGCGATAAAACACTTCTCGTTCATACCCAATATAAAATTCAGGAGTTGGTTTTCATACAAAGTATTATAAAATATAAAATTAAAATTGTATAATTGAGAAGACTTTGACAAAGTTTTGCAAAACATATATTTTATTTCTGTTGATCATAGCTTAACAAGTAGGAGAACACAAATCTGTTTCTTGAATTCAAGATAGTACTTCTGAACAGGAAGCCCCTTGTTACCTGTAACACCAATCATTGTCTGATTGTACCATAGTTCAGAAAACTATTGACAAATGGCTTCAGGTGAGGGACAGGCTTTCTACTTTTTAATAAGGCATTTTGTGAGACAACAAAATGTTTTGAAAGGGCTTTTGTTCTAAAAAGGGAAAGTTATGTTTGAGTGAAACAGAAATGGAGCACAAGCTGTAAGATTACACCTGTGTTGAACAGTGATAAGGATAGTCTGAATAGAAAGTAAATCAGCAGTGATTTCCATTTATTTCTATTTTCATTGTAAACTCTGAGGCTGAAGCCAGAATTCTTTTGCAACAGCGCTTCACATACTTCATCTCACACTGAAAACAACCCCCAAGGGCATGTTCTTCGAAAGAGACAAGTCTATTTCTTAGCTAGGGTTCAGCAACCTTAAACCCTGAATAACAAAAAACAAAACAAAAAAAAAAAAAAAAGACACTTCAGCCATTTGCAGCCCATTATAAAGCATTTTCTTTTGCAGATGGGGTCTGACCTGTGTAAGACAGAAATAAAAGAAAATAGCAGGGGGAGCCTTTTGGAGAACAGACTTATAACAAGCAGCTTCTTTTCCAAGTTTAGTGTGTCAAAGTATTGCATTGGTCGTATTTTGTACGCTATACGCATTTGCCCATCAAATACATCTTAAAGGGTTCGTTCATTCAAAAATTAATTCTCTCTCATCATTTACTCACCCTCATGCCATTCTAGATGTGTATGATTTTCATTCTTCTGCAGAACACAAATGAAGATTTTTAGAAGAACATCTCTGCTCTGTAGGTCCATACAATGCCAGTGAATGGGTGCCAAAATGTTAGCACTCTAAAAGGACATAAAGGCATCATAAAAGTAATCCATACGACTTCAGTGTTTTAATCCATATCTTTAGACGAGATATATATGAGGTGTGGGGTAAGAAACTGATCAGTCATTTTTTGCTAGAAAATTTACTCCCTGCCCAGTAGGGTGCAGTATGTATGAAGAATGTGAATCACCAAAAACACAAGTGACACAAGAAGAATGTAAAAGTTAAAATGTTTCTTACCCACACCTACCATTTCTCTTCTGAATACATTTATTGAAACACTGGAGTCTTATGGATCACTTTAATGCAGATTTTTGTGATTTTGAGCATCAAAACTATTTATGGGTAGAAAGATAAATTCTTCACAAAATCTTCATTTGTGTTCTGCAGAAGAAATAAAGTCATACACATCTAGGATGATATGAGGGGGAGTAAATTATGAGAATTTTCATTTTTGAGTGAAATATCCCTTTAAGCTACAATGATTTTCCAATTTCTCGATTTATGAGGACAAATGCACTACATGAAACTTACAGCAGCGTAGCCTGTGTTCTGTAAGGCTCTGAAGGTCCTGCAAAGCAGAAAAAATAAAATAAAATTTCCTCCCAAGAGCAGGCATGAAGTTTTATGCTAAGAATTATTGCACTGGTGACTGGGCTCTCCAATTCCAGCAAAGAACATGAATGCATAAAAATAAAATAGATCACTAAAGCTACAACACAACACTAGCTTTCTCTATAGGAAAAGCACACAAAGCATTGCTATGGGGTATACACACGTAGCTAGCCTTAGCAATGTAATGTGATTTCTAATTCTACTTTATTTATCCCATATTGCTTCTTTTTTTCACATTTTTATCAGATTGATTGATTTCTCTGAGGCATGAACTATTTAACAATGCTCCATGAGGGAACTGATGCAATGATCATACTCAGTATTGTGCAATTTCTGAGACACATCTTGCAGAGTGACTCAAAGGGGCAGTTTTGCTTGGATGAATTCAGAAAGATTAAAAATAAAAACAAACAAATGGGACAATTACAAGAGCAAATACAGTGATTAAGGCAATACATTTTCCGTAAAGTACAGCGAGGACTGAGTATAATCCAACCACCACACAATAGTCTCACTGTAGCTGCTTGCTGAACAGTGATTATAAAAATAAACTGAATTACAATTAATTCATACTTGACTTGATAGCATTAGAACCATTTTGTGATGACAAGATATTCGATTTCTCTTGCAATTGTTGCGGCTGGATTATTTCAGCCCTGTCAAATGACAATTTGTTTTTGGCTTTTAAAATGAACTAAAACTTTGCAAACCACTCTTAAAAAAAAAAAAAGGAGTAGTGCAGTCTAATACTGGGTCAAAAATATCCTCTTCTAATTGTACACAATCAGAAATATACAAATCAATGCTCATGGTGGGTCTCATTGTAGTCCATAATATGCAGATCCTGCTGCCTCCTCTGATGAATATTATATGCCTGGGGTCTGTCCATGGGCTGCAGGTCAGCCTGGTCAGTAGCCCCTTCAAGCTGCTTGTTCTCTGAGGGGTCGGTCCCAGGCCCAACCTTTTGATCTGGGGAGAGGCTGGGGAGCTCCACAGGCTCCACATCATAGTGGCTCTCGCTTTTATTGCGGAACAGCTCTCTCGCTCGCTTGCCCAAGAAGCTTCTGGTACTGGGGTAAGAGCCAACAGCCAGCGGGGAGTCACTGGGGAGGGAGGACAATGAACGGGTGAGGCCGTAAAGATCTTCTTCCTGACTGCCATTAATGAATGCAGCAGTGGGTGTTTGAGGAATCCCTGAAGAAACTTCCCCAATGACACACATGAATATGCCTTCCTCTCTTTTCATTGGATCAGCTGACAAAGATGGAACAGATGGGCCAGTGCTGTTGCCATTTGGCCTGAAACACAAACTAAAATATAATTTCAGCAACCCATCACATTCCTTGTGTCATAAAATACAACGCACACTTTTGAACCAATGAATTTCCATGACTTCTCCATTACCTTTCCAGATGTTTAAGAATTGATAGAATTTAAGGTAAAAAGTTTACAACAAAAATTTGCACAAAAATTTGCTAATGAATCTTTGACCGATTTGTGAACAATACCTACCCAATAAATCATTTTAATGAATAATTTTCTAAAAAAATATTTTAGAGAAGAGCGCAAGCAGAAAAATGCATTTTCATTATAGATGTTTCCATGACTTTAAATATTTTATTCATTTGGAAATTACTTTGGAACCCTATATGAAAAATTGAAAATGTATTACAGGACACATCATTTACATTAGTGCAGTGCATTCATTAAGTATTCAGACCCCTTCATTTTTATTTTTTCACATTTTTTATCATGTCGCAGCCTTGTGCTTTAAATATATATTTTTTTCACTCCATAATGACAAACAAAACCCTGATTTTTAATAACTTCGGAAATTTATTAAAAAGTAAAAAATTAAATAGTAAGTAATAAGTATTCTGACCCTTAACTTAGTTGAAGCACTTTTGGGTATGATGCGACAAGCTTTACAGTTTTTTTTTTACAAGCTTTTTGTCAGTTCTCTCCAGAGATGTTCGATTGGGTTCAAGTCCGGGCTCTGATTGCACCACTCAAGGACATTCACAGAGTTGTCCCTAAGCCATGCTTGCATTGTCTTGGTTGTGTGCTTAAGGTCATTGTCCTGTTGGAAGTTGAACTTTCAGCCCAGTCTGAGGTCCTGAGCACTCTGGACCAGGTTTTCATAAAGGATATCTCTGTATTTTGCGGTGTTCCGCATTCCTTCAACCCTGACCAGTCCCCCAGTCCCTGCCACTGAAAAATACCCCACAATATCATGCTACCACCACCATGTTTCACCGTTGGGATGGTATTGCGCAGGTGATGAGCGGTGCCTGGTTTCCTCCAGACATCACGCTTGGAACTGAGGAAAACAGTTCAATCTTTGATTCATCAGACCAGAGTATCTTGTTTCTCATAGTCTGAGATTCCTTTAGGTGCTTTTTTTGCCATTTCCAAGCAGGCTTTCATGTGTCTTGCACATGATATTTAATATTATATATATATATATATATATATATATATATATATATATATATATATATATATATTAATTAAATAACCATACTGTAATGCCTATTTTTGAAAAATCCTGTCATTTAATTAAATACTTTATAAAAACTACTTTTAAATGATTCTCTCTTAATTTGGAACTTGACAAACATAGGGAGTAAAAAAAATAAATTATGTAAAATTTCACATTTCATTCTCATGTTGTTGACTAGTATTATAAAAATAAACTTGACATCTTCTGAAAGCAATGCAACAAAGGAAATAATTCAGGAGTACAAAATATCTTCCTATCATTGATTAGAAAAAAAAAAAAAAAATTAAGCTCTTATGTCAACTCTGTAGACAATATTTGAATATCTGTAAGCACAGCCGGTTTGTTTTCTAATATCTAACATCATACTAAAGTCATTTTTATTAAGGATGTGTAATTTAATCTGTATGATAGAGGACATAATTGTTGGTGCATAACACATTGTTTTAGCTGTTTTCCCTCATCACTGTTTGTTAGAAATGTCATGCTCTCTTACGGTTTGAGATGTTTGACTTCCTCCATAGCGCTTTAAGGTAAAACTAAAATCTCAGTAGAATTTAAATGGGTCACGCAAGTTTTGAAGTTTGTGCCACAATAGAGAATAACCGGATTGAGTCGAACCAGTGATCACACGTTCTGCGTTCTTCTGTCTGTGGAGCACAATTTTGAATCCTGCTGGACTCACCCACCCCTTCATGCTTCAAAAATCAATCACGCGAAACACTGCTGCGTGTGTGAGATGACTGCTGCAGCATATTTGGAACATGAGAATAATGTCATTGAATTTGCTTCGGCAGCCCGAAATTTCACCTGGGCGGTCGCTGAAATATTGTCAGTACCTGAAAAATCCTGTTTCTTCAATTGTCTCAATCTTATATGAAGCCACCCCACCTTCTTTCTCCATTTTTCTGACAGAATGTTACATGAATAGAATTAAGTGCACATTTCTTGACATTGACGATTTTACAAACTGCAATAGAGACGATAATCCAAAATGTATGTCAGCTGAAATATTTCACCCGGTTTGTCATGTCTACTGGTATATATCGCCCATCCCTAATTGTCAATGTGATTTCAGTTTTTTATTTTTAATACATTTGCAAAAATTCTGGTTTTTGCTTTGTCATTATGGGGTATGGAGTGTAGATTGATGTGACAAAAATAAATAAATACATAATTTAAAGCATTTTTATCATAATGCTGCAAAATAAAAACATTGAAAAAAAATTGAAGGGGTATGAATACTTAATGAATGCACAGTATCTCAATCTGTGGAGGAGAAATACACCTGGTCAGGACATTTTGGTTTGGAACATACCTCTGGTTGGTGGGACTGCCAGCCTCAGAAGGGAGCTCTGCTGGTGAATTGGTGTTCAGATTTTTGAGCTCTAACTTACTATAGAGTTCAAGCAGCTCTGATTGTAATGCCCGAGTGATGTGCTTCTGGGCCAGATACCTGTTCTCTGAAGCCTGCAGCTGCTCACTTTAGGAAACCACAAACCAGTGCAGACCATGAATGAACTACAAGGTCTTACATTTAGATGCATATGATTGAATCCCAATGATCAATATTCCACAGACCTATACAAAGTTATATGGTACTTTATGGCACTTTAGAACAGCTACCATTAATAAATAATTATGATATCATGCTTGACACATCAAGTTGATGCACAGTCAAACATGAATAGATTTAAAAGTGTTTCATACATTAGTTGTCTCTTTAATATTATGAAACACTTTTAAATCTATTCATGTTTGACTGCATCAACTTGATGTGTCAAGCATGATATCATAATTATTTATTAATGGTAGTACAAAATGAGATGTTTAGGAAGAATTTTTGGGAAGGTGTGAGATAATCTCTTACATGGCTTGGCTTTTGACATTCTCCAACAGTTTCTTCTGCTCTAGGATGACTTGCTCTTTCTTGGCGAGTTGCATCTCCAGGTCTGTGATGCGCAGTTGTGCTGCCTCGAGTCTCTGGCTCTGCTGGAGAGAGCTCTGCCTAAAACGCTCCACCTCCCGCAGTGAAGACGCTTTCAGCATTTTAAGCTCCTAACAGTCACAAAGAAGACTAAGAAGGAGTAGATCTGAGAAGACCAAGTAACATTCTTCAGGTTAAGATGTATAAAGCTCTCAGCATTCGGTATCAAGTAGGTGCCTCAAGATCAATAGCAGAATGGTTTACATTAAACCATTCTTCCGATGTAACCCCTCTCTCTGCAATCTCTGCCATGTTATTTTTATGGCAAATGTCTATATTGATGTTGCTCATGACCAAACAATGAAGCAGATTTTCCACTCCTGCCTTGCATAGGCCTACCTCCGTTAGAAGTTTGTGATTGGCTCAAATTCAAATTTCATGTCAGTCATAACCTTGAACATGTTTGAACCAGTAATGTTGCAGCTTTGAACACATAGCATCAATATGTAATATTTCAACATTTCAACTTCTTAAGCCAAGGATTTGGTGAAGCTGATGTGCTGGATTTTACCATTGGTCCCCGTTCACACATGACCTCTACTGGAAAATGCTGTGTGTGAACTCACCTATTGTGATAACATGTTTTTAACACATCATAGTTCAATTAGATGTCTGCTGGATTTTAAGCCATTATGCAATAATGATTAAGCAATTATCAAAGTCGTAAATATTTTTTTCTTGAAGAGCGTCATGACTACCTTGCTTGCCTCAGGTCCTAAATGTTCAATTTCCTCCACACACAACTTGTTGGCTTCACCTAAAAGCAGTAGCTGTTTGTTCAGAAAAGCCATCTGCTGCTCCATACTTTCACCATTGTTGACCTGAGGTAGAAGTCAAGCACACAAATTAACTATATTAATAAATATGGGTCATTTCTAGAATGTGCAGAAGCTTGAAATATAGATAGTTGAAAAATAGTATTTCTGTCACATGTATTACCTTGATAGACATCTGGCTGAGCAGGTGTCCTGTATTACACACTTTGTTATTGGCTCTCTGTAGCTCTGCCTCCATTTCTCCTACCTTCTTCCGATTCTCATTCAAATCACTCTGTAAAGGATGCCACACAAAACATTAGCATTTAACATGGATATCACATAGTCTCCTCAACATTCTGGCAACCAAACAGCATCTTAGTTTGGACTATGTTTGTTGGCGTATTGTGTCTGAATGGGAGTTTTATGCAACATGGTTTACATTCCCTATTCGGCCTATGATCACCTGCAGCTCCTGCATCTTGGAGTAATAGTCATTCCGCTCCTTCTGCAGTTGTTGGATTTGAGTCTGCAGTTGGTTCTCTAGAGCCTCTCTGTCTTCTTGTAGACACTTGAAGCGCCGCTGCTCCTTCTGCAGACTTACCTGCATAGTCTGCATCTCAACATCCTGAAGCTTCAGTTGGGTTTTCTGCCACAAACAAACACCATTCTGGGCCACACTGCTTTGTAAAGTTGTAAGCAACAACCTGAAAAAACTTCAGAATGAGTGTATGTGCTTACAAAACTTGTGGAACCTGGCATGACTTTTGAGGGATTTTAAGACTGAAATTTTGACAGTTAAGGCTAGATCTACAGTATGAGGAATCTGCTCAATTTTTCACATTTTCAGGTGAGAAATGTTCTTGTGAGGAATCTGTAGAATTCCTCAAAATATATTTAAATATATTCAGATGCGATAAATGGAGCAGAGAGAACTGCATTTATATTGGTAGCTGAAAGCATTGTCGCACCAACCACAAAATAACGAACAGGCAAAGAATGAGGGATGTGTAGAACTTTGTGAATGACAGGCCTTGAAATTCTTTGAAAATCTCAGGAGCTACCAGAGGAATCCTGGGTAAACAGATTCTGTGCCAGCCTGGTTACGGTCAATTAGCTAAATCCTTTTCATTCATTACCATGGAGTTGTTCTGCTCTTCCAATGCAGTAGCGTTGACAATACGGCCAAACAGACGGCGGTTCCGAAGTGCATGCTGTTCTCTCTTATGTCTTTCATACAGAAGCTGGTTATGCAGCAACAGCAGCTGACTACGCAACATCCCCAGCTCATCTGATGCTGGAGACACAGAACCTGCAAAAATACACTGCAGTCAATTCAAATGCAACATGGCATTGAATTTGTTTGTAGTTTAGAGGCACAGACATATTACAGGATGAAGACCAACACAAAGCTGTATCTTTTTGAGAAAAAGGATGACTTGTTGAACTACATACAAAATGGTAAAATAAGCTGACAAAATAATCTGTTTGACTTCAGAGGAAAGATGCAGGAAATGGAAAAAAATGAATGACCTTTGAATCTGCAGGAATTCGAATATAATCAGAATTTGCAGATTATGACTGATTACAGGATGAGGACTACCAAACCAATTAGAGCTGTATTAATTTGACAAACTGAGGATTTGGAGAGTAAGAGAGCCTTGTAAAATTACCAACTTGTATTTAGAGGAAATAGACAGGGAAATGGAAACCAACACAGGATTAGTTGGAGAAGACAGGCTGCAGGACAAAATCTTCTTGAGCATGGAGAGCCAATTAATTAATAAAATGACTAAATACCTTTTCTTTTATTGCTATGGTGTTTACCTCCAGAGTGTGGGTCTGCTGATTGGCTTTGAGAAGACAGAGTTCTGTAACAGAGCAAACAAACACTTCGGTCACATTTCCTCACTAAAGGCCACGGCACACTCATGGCAAAATACCTCTTCGTTCTTCGCTCGGAGCCAAAAAGAAGTTCCAAACAGCTGAGAAAATTTATACTGTTTGCAAACATTCAGACACCTGCCACGCTACTGTGTGAGATGTTTAGAGGTGCATATAAATATGAGGACGCTCAAGACTACATGCAAAATATCAACTAATATGACATTAAAATATGTTTTCAATGACTTCATGCCTCATTCTACAAGTAGAATTCACAGGAGATGGTGATTTTAAGTAATAAATATGCAGTAGATAATGTGTAATTTGTAATGTTTTCCTTTTGCATTCATGGCGCCAATGCTGACACTCATTCTACTGCATAGATGGATGTATAAATGAGTGCTAATGGAAAGAGTGATGTTAGGCAGATCTTACTTTGGGCAGATGTATGAATGGCTTTTGGCTGGCGCAGCATATCAAACAACAGTGAATGGGCACTTAAGAATATTAAGGGGATTAGATTTCTTTGATACTGATAAAATAATGAAGTGTTTTAGGAAAATGAAGGTAAATTTGCACCAGCTCGCTAATAACTCTGCCCACTGTTGTGGGCATGTTGACTGAACTAACAGGAATTAGTTGTCGGCCTCAAAGTAGGTGGCGCTCCAGGTCACGCACCTACCGAATACGTGGACCAATGGCAGTATGAAGGTGTATAGCAGCAGGTACAAAGTTTTCCTGAAAGTTTGCCCTGGTGAGCTGATATGAACCACAGAAACAAACTCAAAAATCCTTAGTTTTAGCCAGATATTGTTCTAAATGACGTCACACATTCTAAATGATTTCGTATTAAGTGTGCCGGGCCGTAATTTCTCATTTGACTAAACAAACGAATGTTCTTAAATCAAAAAACAAAAAAAAAAACTTACCTCTTCAGCACTTTCTCATGGGTTTCGTGGCCCTGCTGAATAACACGGTCCAACACCTCCAGAGGGGAAGTAGCAGAAAGATCCTCCCCCTCCATCTCCTCTTGGTGCTCCCGCTCTCCTGCAGCCCTCCACAAGGCCTCCGTGGTCCTCCTCTCCAAAAAAAGAAAAGCCACCCTAGGCAATGCAAGGTCAAACAGAGGCTCGTAAGGCATGGATTCCTTCGCTAGATAAGACAGGGAACTCAGGCTGCCCTTTCCGTTCTCTGTGGGGGTAAAAGCAGGCCAGAGGCACCATGGAGGTTGCTGCTCTCTTCTTTTAGCAGAGCTTTCACTACTGTCTGGTGTGGAGACCAAATTCTCTTTATTGCTGAGGTGAGACGAGAGAACGGTGTCTGAGGAGCTGGAAAAAGAGGAATCTAGGCCTGGCTTTGTTCCGAAGTCCAGACACCCATGGGTCAAATTCAAAATCTCCTGCGTGATGGCATCTGGAAAGAATATGTTGGAGACAATGGTGGGATCAGAGGTCACTGAAAACAAAAACATGGCTGAAAACACAGTTTTCTATATTTGAAAACCGAGAGATGAATTGTTCTAAATGATGTCTCCAATCTCACCATCCTCTCTCTCCCTCTCTGTCCTCCTGACAAGGTCAGAGAGCTGCACCAATGACACCGAATGCTTTGCATCAACAGCACCTCCTAAAGATTAGCAAAAGCGAAACACTTATCATTGTGTTTGTTTCTCTTATCAGCAGAATTCAAAATCACAATAGAATGATTACAGATTAATTATGATTAATAGAATGAGACAAGGTATCAGAGGATATTCTCACCATTGTTGAGAACACTTCTGGGCATGACTTTTGTCTGCTCTTTGCCCATCTGATTCACCTGAGCAGTTTTGGCCAATCAAACAGAAGCGTTTTCATGAACACATGCACACATTTTCTGTACAGGTTTAATAAGTGACAGCGCAAATGCTTAACATTTTATGTACCTTAGCCGGAGTAAAACTGGTGTTTTGGGCAGGCTGCCCTAGTTCCTCTGAGAGTGATTGGAAAGGAGATGAACCTGTGGGGTTAGAGGGAGATAAAGTCCTTATGTTGTTGCAAAAACAAACACAAAAAAAAAAAAAATAAAAAATATATCACATTCAAGGCATACACTAGAGCATCACATAAACAGAACCAGGTTGCAGCAGATACTTTAGAATAGGGCTGTCACAATTATGAAATTTGGCTGACAATTAATTGTTAAACAAATATTTGCGATTATGACTATTAATTGTCTGTTTAAGGGCTTTCACAATTAATTGTCATATAAATTGTCATTTTTTTAAGGTGTGATTTTTTGCAGGTGTGCTTTATACACCTAGTCATTTTTTATTTAACTTGAAATATATAAATCAAATGATAAATTAGGGATATAGGATTTCTTTAAGGCTTTAAAATCTTATAAATGACAAGAAGTTGTCTTTACTAACTCCAAAACTGCTCCTGTGAGGAATCATTTATATTTCTGATACTTTTACCGCATTTGGCGTTCTGTTGCAATACAAATCACTAATTATTAAGCAAATGTGTGAAGACACGGTGCCGTTATTTAAGGTTAAACAGGTTTTAAGGTTATCTGTTATTAGTTGCATTGCGACCAACATCAGTCTGATTTAAATTTGGATCATCATTTAAATAAGGAATAGTGCTGAGATGAGTGACTTATGAGATATTGAGAGCACCTGGAAAGTGCGCTTGTTTGATTGACACCGAGTGCGCTCGTGTTGAAGGGGGAGAAGCTAAAAGTGCTCATGACTCCGTCTCTATCGCTCCACACACTGTCTGATTGTCACAAATCTTGTTACATCACGTATACTCAGATTTGTATTTGCATGTTTATTTGTGGTTTAATTAGATTTATGCCTGTTTGCAGTCTCTTTGTCCCCATTATCCATAAAAAAGATGCCCTGAATCTAGGCACAATCGGCCCGATGATGGATTTAAAATGAAAATCGGCCGATTTAAATTGGTGGCTGATCGATTGGCGCACCCCTAAATTTTTATATATATTTGATTATATTTATCTAATATTTATTATATTATGCAATAGTAAAATATTTCTGTCCTAACTTCAACACTTTCGCACATTATTTTATTATTATTTTTATTCTTCCCAATTTGGCATGCCCAATGCACTCCAAGTCCTCGTGGTGGTGTAGTGACCTGCAATCCACGTGGCTTGTTGAGCGTGTCACCGAAGAGACATAGCGCATGTGGAAGCTCCATGCTATTCTCCACAGCATCCACACACAACTCACCACGTGCCCCACCGAGAGCGAGAACCACATTACAGCGACCACGAGGAGGATACCCAATGTGTCTTTACCCTCCCTAGCAACCGTGCCAATTTGGTGGCTTAGTGGCCTGGCTGGAGTTACTCAGCATGCCCTGGATTCGAACTCATAACTCCAGGGTGGTAGTCAACGTCTTTACTCGCTGAGCTACCCAGCCCCCCCTCGCATGTCATTTTAATGCTCCATTTATCACTTATGCCCCATGATCCCTGATTTTGTTTCATCATTATATCAGAAATAGAGCAAGTGTGCTAGATGGTGCTAGAAAGTGTAATCGAGCACCAAGGAGACTGATTTCAAGACTTAGTGAAATGTGGATTAAATAACCAGAGTCATATGGACTACTTTTATGTATTACTTTAAGTGCTTTTTAGAGCTAAAAAGTGGTCACCAGTCACTTGCATTGTATGTATCTTCAGAGCAGGATGGCTTGGAAGTCATGAGGGTGAGTAAATGATGAGAATTTTCATTTTTGGGTGAACTATTCCTTTAAAGGGAGAAGAACCATGAGGAGACTGTTTTCTAACCACAGCACTGATTGCTTTCGGTTTAAAAGTGAATCAACATAATAATTAATATTAATGATAATGCTGAAGGTTTGGTGCTGATAAAGAGGTACTACAGCCTTACTGATTTGGTTGTGGAGGTACAAAATTTGTTGAGAAACACTGGTTCAGATCGGAAAACATTTGGCTGACCTGGAGTGTTGAGGTGGGAGGCACTATGTGAGACTTCAGAAACAGTGGTGGGGGACATTCCTCTAGAGCTGGGAGGGGTGCTCATCCCACAAACTGAGGAAGGACTCCACATCTCCTCCTTTATCCCCGAGTTCATCTCATCACTCTTCAGATGCATCACATCAAACAGACATTCATTCAGTAACAGAACACACAATTGTAGTAATCTCCATTTACAGGCAAGACAAAATAATAACTGAAGTTACACAAAAGATCCTGATCAAAAGTTTGCATCCCCTTGGTTCTAAATGCAGTGTGTTGCTTCCTCGATTGATCAATGACTGTTTGTATGTTTTGTGATAATTCAGTCCCTATTTTATCCTGATGTGCTTCAGAAAAGTCCTCTAGAAACTGCATTCTTTGGTTTCCTAGCATCTTCTGCACATTTGACATACTTCCCAACAGTGGCTACATGATGTTGAGAACCAGCTTTTGACACTTGCAAAAAGTGCAAATATGAATTGATGCTCGAGAAAGCAACACACCATATCAAAAACCAAGGTGATGTTAACATTTGAACAGGATCAGTTGTGTAAATCAAGTTATTATTTTTTCTTTATTTAGAACTGCCCTTCATTACAGATATTTACATACATCCCACAAAACAAAATGGGGCCTATTCATTTACACAAATCATCCGGTTCAAAAGTTTTACACAATATAACACAGTGTTCCATGACCTTGGGATCCCTGATCTAATTGGCATGATACATTTGTGAAGGACGCCTTACTTGATGGGTGGGTGTCTGTGTGCTGGAACCGGAGTCCTGGCTTCCAGTGAGATAAGGTAGTGACTGAGAGAGAGACTGGCGAACAGTGGCCATTGATGTGACAGAGGTGAGTTCTGTTAGAAGACAAGCAGGTAAGATTCGCTGGAAAGAACAACAAAGAATGGCAGCAACATTTTATTGATAACACAAAACTATTGACAAAGGATCCAGAGAAGTATGTTACATCCACAATCCATTAAAGGTCATTTTACCATGGATACTGAGCTCTGAGGATGACTGGCTATGGACTACAGGGTGCCGTGGCATGTGATCATATAGAAAAGAGTAGCCCTCTTCACATGATGCCTCCTTGGGATCCAGAGAAACTTTGGCACATTCAATCACAATGTCATGGGGCTCAAATCGCTTCCATCTATAAAAAATAAAAACAAATGATGTATGAAAATAATCACATAATCTCTGATTCAACGGTACACGTAATGCTTTGTTTAACATACCTAATAGGATCAACCTCGTAGTCTTTGGTTCCAGTGATGAGTTCAGGATGAATCCGTACATGTTCTAACATTGGCTAATATAAAAAAAAAAAGAAATTCCAGAGCATGTGTTAGAAAAGGCATAAAATTTTGCCACTCGATAAAACAATGTATTATCATGAAGTGATTGCAACAAACCTAAAAGGAGCAAATTAACCCTAAAATAAAAATTCTGTTATCATTTACTCACCCTTATGTTGTTCCAAACCTGTCTGTCTTTTTACATATATTCACTTTCACTGCTTTCATTTAAATATTTTCCCCATAGAATGAAAGCGAATGGTGACTAAGGCTAACATTCTGCCTGATATATTTTGTGTAATACAGGTTTGCAAGAATAAAACAACATGAGGGTGAGTAAATAATGACAGTTAAAAAAATTTTTTTTTTTTTTTTTTAATTGTGAAACATGAGAAATACAGTCTCACCTTAACCACTTCCTCAAAAGTGTCAACATTTTCCTTCATGCTGTAGTGGGCACGCAGGTAAGAAACAAAGTTGCAGGGGTACATGCCGTAGAGACGGTGAAAGAGCGAGTACACGCTGGCATGCAGATGGATCGCATACACTCCTTGAGCATGACCTACAGGACACATACAGCCAAAAAAAGTGCTTATATCTTCCATTTCCAGCTAGAATATGAACTTACATTAACTTAAGTTTAACAAACGCCTCAATTTACAAAAAGATATTGGAAATTTAAATAACAGACTACCTGGGTGCCTTTGGTTCCAAGCAGCAAGCCGTCCAAAGATGTCAAAGAATTCACACAGAAGATGTTTGTTGGTTTGAGGAATCATGGGTAGGAGAGTGATCAACACAAGAACACCAGTAACGAGAACTACTATATCTGAGTCAGTCTGAAATTAGAAATGGTATAAGAAAAATTTTAAATTATTAAAATATATGCAGGTTAAGGTAAACCCCTTTGCAATATATATATATATTAGATGTACCTTACACACTATATACACAATACTATGCTCAAAAATAGATTGTATTAAAAAGATTTTAAATATTGTCATCATTTACTTACCCTCATGTTGTTCAAACCCAATATGACTTTCTGTCTTCCATGAAACACAAAGGAAAATATACTTAAGAATGTCTGAAGTGCTTTCTTCTATAAAGGGAAATGGGGCTGTCAAGCTACAAGTCTATTAATAGGATAGTTCACCCAAAAATGAAATTCTTTTACACACCCTAACACCATCCCAGATGTGTACTTACTTTCTTCTGCTGAACACAAACAAAGATTTTTAGAAGAATATCTCAGCTCTGTAGGTCCATAAATACAAGTAAATGGTGACCAGAACTTAGAATCTACAAGAATCACAGAAAGGCAGCATAAAAGTAATCTATAAAACTCCAGGGGTTAAATCCATGTCTTCAGAAGAAATATGATAGATGTGGGTGAGAAAAAGATCAATATTGAAGACCTTTTATTTATTATAAATATTCACCTTTGGCCAGCCCCAGCCAGTAGGTGTCGATATGCCTGACGAATTTGAATCAACAAAAGACGAAAGTGAAAGCACAGATTTATAGAAGAAAAGGACTGAATACCTCTTAACTACATCCATCATATCACTTCAGAAGACATGGATTTAAGCTCTGGAGTCCAATGGATTACTTTTATGCTGCTTATGTAATTTATGGTGATTCACAGTTCTGGCCACCATTCACTTGCATGGTATGGACCTACTAAACTGAAATATTCTTCTAAAAATATTTGTTTCTGTTCTGCAGAAGAAAGAAAGTCATACACATTTGGGATGGGATGATGGTGAGTAAATTATGAGAATTTTCATTTTGGGTGAACTATTCCTTTAAAAACAGCACCATGATGTAGTCAAAGACTTCTGAAGACATACTAAAGCTTTGAGTGCATAATTAACTCAAATGTATATTGCCGCACGTATCTTTAACCTGAAATATTTGAATTCAATGAGATTTGAAAACTAAGGTGGAGGGGAAGATTTTCAGCAAATAAATTAGATTTTAGTCTTTTCTCTCACATATAGCTATTGTATGGCTTCAGACAACTTGGAAAATAGCACAAGGGTCATATGGACAATTTATGTAAAATAAGTCTAGATATAGGCATTGCCCCCCTAAATTTTCCTTTTGCCCCCCAGAAACTTCAGGCACCCCCTTTCCAGTTCAATACAGAGACAAACACTTGCCCACCCTAAAAATATAAATGCCCACATCTTAGTACCAGCCCTGGTATGGAGCAACACAAGATTAAGCAAATGTTGACAATTTTTAGGTTAACTATTCCTTCAAGACATTTTCCACCACAGTAATAATTTCTTTGGTTGTCATTCATGTTCAGCCAACTACTGACAGAACAGCCCTCCTTATGTAGAACATTATCCATGTTCAAAATCCCTGTCATTCTTGACTGGCTTTTAGTTTGTTACCTTGAGGCATTTGAGCAGCAAGGCAAGCAGAGGGAAGCGTGCAATCTTATGGATCCATGGCGGCTGCTTGCGAACAACATGGCCAAGGAGAGTGATGGTAGAAAGTCGGCAGCTCTGCTTGCCCATGCATTCATTCATCTTATCTAAAAGATACTACAAAGAAATACATCCAGATGAGGTTGTTATTAATCAATTCACTGATAAGTCAGATGTTCTGTAATCCAGTGTATACTGAAATCATTGTACACCTTGCTTGGTAACCACTTGCCCTGACCTTATCATGGGGCTCCCTGACAGAAGACAGGATGTCCATAGCTTGAGATGAGTTTGTCTCCAGGTAGTAGTCCACAAGGCTATTCAGCAACATGGTCCCTTTATCTAGCAGTTACAGATCAAAAGACAAACCATTTACAATGTGACTTAAATGTATCTATTCTTTTTACAAAATGAAGTTCCAGTCTTCTAAGCTGATTGGGTATGAGAAATGCTGTAAATACAAGAGCCGAATGACCTGTGCGGAGGGTCTCCTGCAGCAGGTTTTTGACCTGGTCCAGCTCCTGCAAGTCAGTGGACCCCAGAAGAGGAAGGAGGTCGAACACATTTGGCTGGTCTTTGGCCATAGCTGTGCAGGACAGTGGAACGGACTGGTGCCTTTGTCACAGCGTAAACCGATGCCCTGTGGTGCCAGCATGGGGTGCCTATGCAGGAACTATTGACAAAAGTGACAAAACACCACATCAAGTTTAAAATGTTAAGACAATAATGTTACCAAGGCAAACTTTCTACTAAAAACACATTTGCTGTCTCTTAAAACCTAGTGAGCTGCCTAACTATACAACATTATTGGCATCATAGGCATGTTTCGAGTCAATGTCTGAACGCTCAGAACTATGGCCAAAATGCTGCAGAAGCATAACTGACAAAAGTAACAAAAAGTACCTTGAAACTCCTATGATTTTTTTGGACATTGAACCATAACAATAGGCTACTAAATCATGGATATACCATGGTTTGATGGACATCTGCTTTTGCAATACCATCCATTTTAATATGTACCATGGCAGTACCATGGCATGTTTCTGTACATGTACCATGGCAATGCCATGCATTTGGACATGTACCATGCATTTGGACATGTACAATTGTATTTTTTACAGCACAATAGAGTACCATGTAAATCATGATACATGAATATGGTAATAATCCAGTTACGTATTATTGCCATCTGACACCATCATTGCAGAATGGAACCATCACAGTATTTTGTAAGGGTGTGATTAGCAAAAATTATACACATCTGTGATACCAAAAAAAGTCTAGAAGAACTTGATGTAATAACAGAAAATATAAATACAACTCTTGATAGTGTCACCCCCTTCGATGACAGAAAATTCAAGAAAAAGGCCCCACACCATTGTACAATGATCACACTCATGCTCTCAAGAGAGCAGCTCAGAAAATGGAGCGCAAGTGGAAGAATACAAAATTAGAGGTATTTTGTGGTGCATGCAAGGATAGTATCTGTATCTACAGACAGGCACTAAAAGCTGCCATGTCAGCATATTTTAGCAAACTCAACAATCCTAGGTGTTTATTCAGTATTGTGGCTAAATTGGTTAGGAATAAAGCATTGACTGTACCAGATATTCCATCGCAGCACAATAGTAATGCCTTCTAGAATTTCTTTACTGATAAAATTGAAATAATCAGAAATAAATTTGGAACTATGCAATCAAATGTCACAGCACCTCAGAAAACAGTGTTTCATAATTTTCCTCATGAGCAACTTTAATTCTTTGTTGTCATAGGCCATGAAGAGGTAACAAAACTCAAAAACCACAACATGTATGTTAGACCCCCCTGGGGTCTGTTGCCCTGGGGGGCAGTGCACATAATGCAGGGGGTTCCACAGCCTGAGGCAAAGGATGGAGGAGTGTGACAAGGAGGAGAGCGGGGCCAAGACGTGACTAAGCATGCCCGGCCCCCAATCAGGCTAATCAGCAGAGAAGAGTGATAAATGCAGCCAGATATGGCAGTTCAGGAGAGAGAGCGCCACATGCAGCTGCCATTTGTGTGTTTAAGTTTGTGTCTTTTTGATTTAATTTCTCATTAAAATATTACTTTAATAGTTCCCGCCTCCTCCTTGCCCATCCTAACCATGTTACATCCTTTAACACACTTCCCCTTGGAGATATTATCAGGAATCATGGAATAAGTTTCACGATTCTCCAAATTAGCACATTGTGTCAACGAAATCAAAGATTGGATGGCCAGAAATTTCCTTCAACTCAATTCCGGCAAAACAGAGGTACTAATTACTGGACCAAAAACCTCAAAAAAATAAATAAATATATATATCTAATATAATATATCTAAAATATAATTTAACTCTCAATGGATGTACCATTACATCCTCTTCTACAGCGAATAAATTGGGTGTTATATTTTATACAAATCTGTCCTTTGAAAATCATACTTCCTATGTTTGTAGAACAGCATTCTTACACCTCAGAAATATCAATAAGTTACAACACATGCTCTCTGTTGCTGATGCCGAAAAACTAATTAATGCGTTCATGACCTCAAGACTAGATTATTGTAATTCATGACTGAGAGGATGTCCAGCAAGTTCAGTAAATAAACTTAAATTGGTTCAAAATGTAGCTGCCAGAGTGCTAACTAGAACCAAGTAATATGATCACATTAGCCCCATTTTATCATTGTTACATTGGCTACCACTTAAATGTTGTATTAGCTTTGAATGGTCTAACTCCGCAGTACTTCAGTGACCTTCTGACACGCTATATTCCATCAAGTTCATTACGATCACAAAATTCTGGCTTGTTAATTGTTTTTAGAATATCAAAATCTACAAAAGGAGGTTGATCCTTTATCTATTTGGTTCCTAAACTATGGAATAGTCTCCCTAACTGTTCAATGCATAGACATACTCACTCAGTTTAAGTCAAGACTAAAGATTCAACTATTTAGCTAGGCAAACACCTAATTTATCCATCAACTCACAATTAGTCTGCTTTAATTAGGTCTGCCAGCACCAGAAACATTTCTCATATTTATATACAGTATATATAATTTATGTGTGTGTGTGCGTTTGTGTATGTATCACTTTGTGGGGACCAAAAGTCGTAAAACCCGACATTTTTAACGTTGTGGTGACAATTTGTCGGTCCCCATGAGGAAAACTGCTGTATATGTTCACTAGCTGTTGAAACACAGCCATTTATGAAAACAACTGTAGCCCGTCATACTAAATTCAAAGTCTTTTCCGAAAAAAGCTGAGCTGTGAGTGTTTTAAGACTGAACTGAAGGCACACTCCACGACACCTAAATCTACTCTGCATCTAAGGCCTTTTCATAGTTTCCCCTCAATCTCACAGTAACTGTTAAACGTATACAGTAAACAAAACTCTGAAGTAGTCTTATAAAACGCCCTGTATTACATGACAGCAGCACATTAATCACTGCAAACAGGGCTGTTCAGCGACGGCTCTAACAACACTGACTAACGATCATGACATCTTTTGATATCTATTTTACTAAGACCCAATCTACTCTTGGACAAATGTGCCTCACTAAAACATGTATCAGGGGCCTCTTTAGCAGTTTATTTTATTACCGTATAAAGATAGTGAACTTCTAACAGTCGCCATCTTGAACAGCTTACGACCTTTCACACTGCTGAGCTGAGCGGAGTTGTTTGCGCAGATGGAAAAACTCAATATCCGCAATGTCGAAGTATGTTCCCCCTATGTTTCCCCAGTTAGACCTATGTTTCCCCGGTTATTGTTCCCCGTAGCGCCGTTAAACATTAAACACAAGGTGAACACACTTCGACAAAGGGGGAACAGACTTCGACACAACTCCCCATGTTTCCCCGGTTAGTGTTCCCCGTATTACCGTTAAACGTAGGGGGTAACAGACTTGGACTCTAACCTAGGGGGAACAGACTTCGTCAGCGCCGTTAAAAATTAAACATCATGCCCATTTTTAATTTTTAACGGCACAAAGGGGAACAAGCTTCGTGTAATCCAGAGATGAGGGCTAATGAGCTGATGTTAATTAAAGAGAGGATACTGACCGACTCTTCTGCCTCGATGTCACAAGATCACGGCATGAGTGACAGAAAGGGGTGACGTGCAGCACATTGAGAGCTAGCTACGCGTGTAGTGTCTTCAGCTTGACAGGTCAGGAGCTCACAGCGCATGCGCGGGGCTTTAAAGAAATAACGTGTTAATTTGCTGGAGATAGGTGGACTCAAACTGAAACGTTAATTACATTAAGAGGTTAAACGTACAAATTACTCACAAGTAGTAGTTTCCAGTTCATAATATCCTATAATCGTGTAAATCTACATCATATATTTTATAGACTACTTATTTAAACAAATTAAACAGATATAAATAATTTATTAGTTCTCTCTCTCTCTCTCTCGCTTTCTTAATTTAATTAAATTCAAAGTGGCTTTATTGACATGACTGTAAAAAAAAACAAAATGTAAAAAAGCAGAGGCTGTATAAAAACAGAACTACATCTTAATCTATAATTAAATTTAATTTAACAATTTAACAATTATAAAAATAAATAATAGAAATAAATACAAAAACAAGATCAGAACTGCTGAAGACTACGGTGTTTAAATACCTGAAGACAACTGACATATTCTTACACATAAATGAATATACACACATACAGTGAGGGTCACTGTGGGGAACGTTAGGTGGACACACTGGGGTAAACATATAAAACGTATGTACCACGTTAAAATGTATCTTGCAGCCAGTGCTGCTGTGTGTCCCTCTCCAAGAATTGTCCCCCTCCAAGAGCTGTCCTGGTTATAAAGTTGTCTATGCTGTTTGTAAATGTATCTATTTGTCCCTTGTATCTTTAAATTTTGGGCAGTGAAGGACCAAGTCAGACATCAGAGGACTTCAAAGGGTAGTTCGGACTGCTAAGAGGAATATTGGCGCTCCCCTATTCACCCTGCTAGAACTGTACACATCCAGATTGATGAAAAGGGCTGGTAAAATCATGCTTGACCCCATTCACCCAGCACACTTCAGCTTCAAACTGTTGCCCTCTGGCCGGTGCTACAGAGCACTAGAACAGTCAGGAACAGGAGTAATTTTTTCCCTCAGGCCATCCACCACATGAACAGATAAAACTGCCCCCAAATACTTTCCTTTGGTCAATACAACCATGTGCAATATTACATTTACATTTTACATTTATGCATTTGGCAGACACTTTTATCCAAAGCGACTTACAGTGCATTTATTACAGGGACAATCCCCCCTGGAGCAACCTGGAGTTAAATGCCTTGCTCAAGGGCACAATGGTGGTGACCATGGGGATCAAACCAGCAACCTTCTGATTAACAGATATGTGCTGTTGCCCACTACGCCACCATCACTCAACATATTCTATTCCTACTTATATCCATTTTCATTTATATTCTTTAGCATATCCTACCTCTTCTTCAATACATTACATCACCTGCACATACTGTAACTGTTTATCTGTATATAAAATATTCTAACAACACTACTGAGCTATTGCATATTTATCTTTTTTTCTGTTATATTGCTAATTTCTTTACTGATGCGCACTGTTTGAGTGAAACCTGGCTTAAACCGGATGAATATATTAGTTTAAATGAATCTACTCCCTCAGATTATTGTTATAAACATGAGCCTCATCTGAAGTGTCGAGGAGGAGGGGTTGCTAGAGTTTGAAGTTTTTGGTGTTACTCAGAGGACAGGATATAAATTTAAGTCTTTTGAACTAACAATGCTTAATGTGACACCATTAGATATAAATAAAAAAAAACTGTCATATTTTGCCCTTGCTACAGTATGTAGATCACCCGGGCCATACTCAGATTTCCTTGGTGAATTTGCAAATTGTCTATCAGATATAGTAGTTTATGTAGATAGAGCTTTAATTGTTGGTGACTTCAACATTTACATAAATAATGAAAATGACACATTGGGATTAGAAGTTATCAATATTCTCAACTCTCTTTGAGACAGACAAAATGTGAAAGGACAACTCATCACCATTTGAATACTGTCATATGGAGGTGATGTTGATACTATAGAAATTCTACTGCAGTGCGATGACATCTCAGATATTTACCTCATCTCTTGTTTGCTGTGATCAGCTAATGTCACTCAATCTACACCATGCTATTGTTCAAGTAGAACTATTCTTTCGACCACTAAAGATAGCATCACTATTAATCCTCCAGAATTGTCTCACATACCCAGTAAGCCAAAAATTCTAGAAGAACTTGATGTAATAACAGAAAATATAAATACAACTCTTGATAGTGTCGCCCCCCTTCGATGACAGAAAATTCACGAAAAAGGCCCCACACCATAGTACAATGATCACACTCATGCTCTCAAGAGAGCAGCTCAGAAAATGGAGCGCAAGTGGAAGAATACAAAATTAGATGTATTTTGTGGTGCATGCAAGGATAGTATCTGTATCTACAGACAGGCACTAAAAGCTGCCATGTCAGCATATTTTAGCAAACTCAACAATCCTAGGTGTTTATTCAGTATTGTGGCTAAATTGGTTAGGAATAAAGCATTGACTGTACCAGATATTCCATCGCAGCACAATAGTAATGCCTTCTAGAATTTCTTTACTGATAAAATTGAAATAATCAGAAATAAATTTGGAACTATGCAATCAAATGTCACAGCACCTCAGAAAACAGTGTTTCATAATTTTCCTCACAAGCAACTTTAATTCTTTGTTGTCATAGGCCATGAAGAGCTAATAAAACTTATAAAAAAATCAAAAGCTACAACATTTATGTTAGATTCAATACCAACTAAGATCTTAAAAGAGGTATTCACTGTAATCTCAGTACCTCTTCTAAATATAAAACTCCTCGCTATCCTTAGGAGATGTCCCAAGAAATTTTAAAATGGCAGATCAAAGCACTTACTAAGAAGCCACAACTTTATCCTGGCAAATTGGCTTATTACAGACCGATTTCAAATCTATAATTTATGTTGAAAATACTATAAAATGTAGTGTCCTCCCAACTATGTTAATTTCTACAGAGAATTGGTATATATTAACAATTTCAGTCAGGATTTAGGCTCATCACAGTACTGAGACTGCAATTATCAGAGTTACAAATGACTTTTATCAACTGATCACGGCTGCATTTCTCTTCTAGTGCTTTTAGATATTAGTGCTGCCTTTGACAAGATAAATCACAACATTCTCTTGAATAGGCTGGAGAATTATTGCATTAGTGAACTTGCATTAGCATAGTTTAGGTCCTATTTATCAGACTGCTACCACTTTGTATGTGTAAACGAGGAATTGTCAAATCAAACAAAAGTATGGAGTGCCACAGGGATCAGATTTAGGGCCTCTGCTTTTCTCCTTTGTGATGAGGAGGAGGGTGGAACTAGGCTGTGACTATGCACGCCCGGCCCTCAAAGAGCTAATTTTGTGCATAACATTTTTAAGTTTCTCCGTTTAAACATTTGTTCTGTTATCTATGCTCTATTGTGAATAAAATATTGGCTCATGTGATTTGAAAGTCTTTTAGTTTTCATTTTATTCAAATTTAAAAAACGTCCCAACTTTTCCGGAATTCGGGTTGTAATATAATATATTATTTTATTTTTAGAGCTTTTTGGTCCAGTAATTAGTAATTAATTTAACTCTCAATGGATGTACTGTCTACAGCGTCTACAGCGAAGAAATTGGGTGTTATATTTGATACCAATCTGTCCTTTGAAAATCATACTTCCTATGTTTGTAGAACAGCATTCTTCCACCTCAGAAATATCAATAAGTTACAACACATGCTCTCTGTTGCTGATGCCGAAAAACTAATTAATGCGTTCATGACCTCAAGACTAGATTATTATAATGCATTACTGGCAGGATGTCCAGCAAGTTCAGTAAATAAACTTAAATTGGTTCAAAATTTAGCTGCCCAGAGTGCTAACTAGAACCAAGAAATATGATCACATTAGCCCCATTTTATCATTGTTACATTGGCTACCACTTAAATGTTGTATTAGCTTTGAATGGTCTAACTCCGCAGTACTTCAGTGACCTTCTGACACGCTATATTCCATCAAGTTCATTACGATCACAAAATTCTGGCTTGTTAATCGTTTTTAGAATATCAAAATCTACAAAAGGAGGTTGATCCTTTATCTATTTGGCTTCTAAACTATGGAATAGTCTCCCTAACTGTTCAATGCATAGACATACTCACTCAGTTTAAGTCTAAGACTAAAGACTCAACTATTTAGCTAGGCAAACACCTAATTTATCCATCAACTCACAATTAGTCTGCTTTAGTTAGGTGTGCCAGCACCAGAAACATTTCTCATATATTTATATACAGTATATATAATTTATGTGTGTGTGTGTGTGTGTGTGTGTGTATTTATCACTTTGTGGGGACCAAAAGTCGGGTAAAACCCGAAATTTGTTTTTTATGGGGACAATTTGTCGGTCCCCGTGAGGAAAACAGCTTATCAATCATACTAAATTATGTTTTTTGAAATGTAAAAATGCAGAAAGTTTTCTGTGAGGGTTAGGTTTAGGAGCAGGGTTAGGGGATAGAATATGAAGTGTGAGAATATAAAGAGAGTGTGAGATATATATATATACAGTATATATCTTATATATATATATATATATATATATATATATATATATATATATATATATAATTTAAATTATTATTGAATTGTTTAGTTATACAAAAATTTACATGCTAAAATTTATCGTTTAAAGATAATACTAATAATAATAATAATTAGAATAACAATAAGAATGTTTTAACAGTTTTGTTGCTGTTTGTATTTATTAATTAATTTATTTATTTATTTATTTTTTCTTCCTTAAAACTAAAAACTAAGTTTGAGGACACATCTTTCTGAGCTGACATTAAACTGGGTTATGCAGCTGTTTTAGACACCATCGGTTTGGTTATCATACTAAAATTATTACAGAAAGAAAAATAAACCAGATTGTTGTTTTTCACACTTTTTGCAACTGGATGAACATAAACATAACAGAAACATTCTGTAGAGTGTAGAGAGTGGTAACACCAAAGCAAACAGTGCAGCATATCAAGGACTTCCTGTATGTTACCAGTAACTAACAATCTAGGATTACCATAGTGAATTATATTCACAGAGCAGTGTCTTAATAACACTTGTGTCTTTCAGGGAAGCTTGCGAAATGTTAGGTGATTAGATTTGTCTAAATGAAAGACCCCTACTTGCCAAGACACTAAAGCGCTACAAATTTGCTTGTCAAGCTTTAAGGCAATAAGCTGATCGTATTACGATGAATTGCTGTCAGAACAGTTAGCTTCAGCTGGGTGATCCCAAAACAGTATTTCATTGTGCACACAAATGTATATTCTTTGCTATTATATTGTACTGTTAAATGTTGATAACAGAAAATTTCATAGACAATGTCTAGATGTTTCAAATAAATAAAGTCATGACTCATGAGATAAGAGCAAGTTCACTCAGCAAAAGTTTATGTTGAGGAAGAGGTCTGTGACTTTGTAGTGATAACGTACACTATAATTTCACAAAATAAAGATGGGGACTTCTTTTTCATTAGTCCATTGCTTTTCATATCTGACAGAACATAAATACAAATAAACACTGTAAAAGTTGATATTTCCTGGATCTGCCTGGTAATCCCGTGGCTCTCATAATAGCAGGTGATGGGTCAAACAGAGGTATGTCTGTGATATATTGCTAATGCTAACTATAATAATAACATAGCTTACATATAGATATTTTGCTGCAGAACTGTTATTTCCAAAGAATATATCAAACAATGAAATTCACACAGAAAAGCCAAATCTCAAATTTAACCACCATACTCATCTTACTGCTGCCATTAAATAAAAGCGCAAACAAACCAGACTGTATGTTTCACAGAGTTCCTGTGTTAATAATGTACTGTGTAATTAGTCAGTTGAGAGGTATTAATTAATGTTATGATTGTTGCAAATACATATCTGACTCTTGGCAACCCAATCCTGAGCAAAGACCAAAAGACCAATAAGAAATAAGGTGGACACAGAAATCCATGGTGTACAAACATCTTCATGAAAAAAAGTTGTTACTTGCAGTTGTTAGAGTTGTGAAAGTGATAGTTCACCCAAAAATAAAAATTATCTCATCATTTACTCACCCTCATGCCATCCCAGATGTGTAAGACTTTCTTTCTTCTCATAACACAAATTATGATTTTTAAAAGAATATTTCAGCTCTGTAGGTCCAAACAATGCAATTGAATGGGTGCTAAGATTTTTACACTACAAAAAGCACATACGACTCCAGCGTTTTAATCAATATCTTTAGAAGTTATATGATAGGTGTATGTCAAGTTGTGTGTGTTTTTTAACTGACCACAGCTCTGCCCAAACTTGAAAACTGCTTTATCTCTGATGAACGCAAAGGACAACTCAAATCTGTTCACTTTATGATTTTTTATTTTCTTCAAGATGGTTTGATAGATTAGAGATGGGACAGAATAGATTGATAACCTTTAAAATACACAAACCAAAAGCATGAATTAGTTACAAATAAATCACAAATAAATCCCAATACAACTTTCTCAAAGTAATAATAAATAAATGCTACTGAATCCTCAAACCAAACCAAACAAAGTCATTCAAATTAACCTAGGATCTCTAATAATAAAAACAACAATCCTGTAATTAAACTTATACACATGCTTAGAGTAACGTTACAATAATAAAGTCTTCATTATTTAGTTTAAATTGTACGTTACAACCAAGCAAAAGCAAACATATGAACATAAAGAAGCCTGAACTCAACACATTCAAACACATCTTATTCAGTCCTACCAGTTGCGTCTTTGAGATGATCAGGAGCTGTGGTCATAGTATATTTTCCAAGGAACAGGAACGAGTGAGAGCCAACTGAGCTCTCCAAACATTTCAATGCCATGCACTTCCTGTGGGCAGGCAAATATGGTCCCAAGAGCACTTCCCAAAAGTTGGTTCCACCATCTTTTGTTGCATGGTTGCCCCCTGCAGTTTGGGAGTGTCCCAAGTGACCTGAATCTAGGCTTAGAGTGCTCAGTACAACTTGTAACCATTAATTGACACAACACCTCCCACTTGACCTCCTGGTTCTTCAACCCAAGGAGGTCACACCAGTACTGTAATGTGTCGGATTTAGTTACTCCCTTTTTGATCCTGTTGCTACTGCTGCTCTTCAACTGGAAGCAGGACAACTATCCGTCTGACATCTCTGTGAAGAACCGTTGCAGGTATCTTGGTTGAGTGTGTTTCCATCTTTTTAGTGGGCTTCACAGTTGCGACTGGGTAGCTGGGGAAGGATCGGAGATATACATCCCTCACAATTCCCTTCCTGTCAGTGTTCACGTCAATGACCCTGGCAAGCCTGAACTGACCTCTCAAGGCATTCTGGTCAGCCAGCCAGATGACATCTCCAATTGCCACATTTCTGTGAGCTGTGTGCCACTTGGGCTGGACAAACAGGTTTGGTCCGGCTAATTGGCTCCATTTCCTCCAGAACCGGTCAACTTCTGTTTGGATGGTTCTTAATCTCCTATAAGAGTAGCCTTCAAAGTCAAAGGTCCCTGGATCGCCTCTGGGACCAGTTCTTCCGAGCAGAAGTGAATTTGGGCTAATGTATTCTACACAGTCTTCCCGGCTCTGAGTCCTGGCATCAATAGGTCGTTCATTGGCGAGGTTGGAAGCCATATAAAGGAAAGTTTGAAACTCACCCCATGTGAAGACTCCATTACCCCCCAGATTGTGCAAAGCCCGCTTCACAGTCCGGACAGCAGCCTCAGCAGCTCCATTTCTGTGAGGTGAGTCTGCTGGATGGATCTTCCAGCTCCATTCTGTGCCATGCTTGGAGCCTTCATCTTCAAGCTTTGATTTCTCCAGTCGGCCCAGAAACAGGTAGAGCTCTTTGAGGGCCGGTCTGGCTCCGACAAAGTTCTTCCCAGGATCCGACCACAATTTCCTCGGATGTCCTCTCAGTGCCGTAAATCTTTGGTAGGCTAACAGGAAGCCTTCAGCTGACTGGTCACTGACAAGGTCTGTGTGCATAGCTCTGGACGCCATGCAACAAAAGACGATTCCCCACACTTTGAGTTTCACTTTCTTTCTCACCTCATCCTTCACTTCGTAAGGTCCAAACAAGTCCACTGTCGTGTACTCAAATGGATTGGCTGGTGTTATTCGCTCCGATGGAAGGTCACTCATGATCTGTTGGCATCTTCGGACCTTAAGTCTCCTGCATGTCACACAGTTATCAACGATCTTCTGAGCTAGTTTCCGGCCTCTAACCACCCATGCTTTCCTTCTCATCCGGAGGAGTGTCCCTGCAATTTCTTCATGATTTGCCTTGTGGGCTTCTTGAGCTAGAAGAGTGGATACCCATGATGTGCAGGGCAAGACTGGTACTGCAGTTTTTTCTTTATTAAAGATTTGGAATCTTCCTCCACAGAGCAAAAGTCCAGTGCTTTCCTCTCTGACCACAGCAAGCCTGCTGAGTGTGGTGTCTGGCAAGGTTACCTCCATTTGAGCTGCAAGGAAGAGATCCCTGAGTGCATCCTCACACTCCATGATGGTAAGTGTAGTTTCCTTGACTCTGGACTTGATCTCAAGAGCTGAAGGAATCTCTCTCCTCTTTGGCTTGCTTGTGGTTGAGGTCTTGGCCAGCATTTCTTTCCACTTTGTGGCAGCTCTCCACACCCAGGCAATGACTCTTATCAACCTGGTTAAACTGTTGAACTTACTGATGTTAAGGATTTTCTTCACTGAAGAACCAGAAGGTGGCCTCCGGACTTGGATTTGGTGCCCTTTTCCACTAGGGCTGCTTTGCAGGTCCTTGTTTTGGTTAGAGGTTGGGGACATTGGCATTGCAGTGGCAGGTGGAGCATGTTGGACCCGTGCTCGGGTCAGTGCTGCTGTAAAACATTTCCTTTGGAGCTTGTTTATACCTTCTTTAGCATCTGCAGCGACATCTTTGGCTGACTTTGTCGGCCACTCCTCCACAGGTCGTTTCAGAAACTCTGGGCCATTTTGCCACACAGAGTTCTCTTTGAGGTCTTCAGGGGTTGCTCCTCTTGTTGTGAGGTCAGCAATGTTTTGCTCACCTGGAATCCATCTCCAGTCTTCAACTGATGTGGACTTCTGGATCTCTCCCACTCTGTTTGCAAAAAAGGTCTGGTACCCATAACTGTCCCTTTGGATTGCACCCAGCACAGTTTGCCTGTCCAGCAGATGGAGCCAACGTTCAACTTGCATCCGACTGTGCTTTTCAATGTATTTTCTGAGTCTCGCAGCAAACACAGCCCCACAGACCTCAGCCTTCACTGGTTCTCCCTTTTGGTCAAGTGGTGTGAGCTTGGCTTTGGACTCAACAAGCCGGACCAGAAAGCCTTGCTCGGTCTCCCACCTGAAGTATGCAACAGCTCCATAGCTCTGGTCGCTACCATCTGAGAATGTTATTCCCAAGGGTTCCCCAATACTTCTGACTGGTGAGAGGCTTCTATGGAAGGTAATTTGGTTGAGGCATGTGTATTCCTCAAACAGATGGATGGCTTCTTCTCTAAGTCTTTCAGACAGAGGTGTGTCCCATGTGTCTCGTGTTAGAGTTTTGCCTCCAGCTTCTTGAAATGCTTTCCTGACTAGAATGGCTCCTTTCTGTTTGGCAGGTGTTGCAAGGCCTATTGGGTCATACAAACTAGCTACTTGGCTAAGCAGTTGTCTTCTAGTCAATGGGTTTGGAGTTTTTTGTCTCACCTCTTCTTCGACAAGATTTTTGCTGATTCTCATCTTCTTTTTCCTCTTTGAGAAGTTTATCGAGGTCATAAGGTACAGTTTGTCTGGTTCGACCAGGTAACCAACTCCAAGGGCTTTGTTGTCTCCTTCTCTCATTTGGTTGGGGAGAATGAAGACTTCATCTGACGATGCTGGATGTTCTGATGTAGACGTCTGCCTCCCACTTTGGCCTGATCGGACCCACGGCTTAAGGAAGAATCCACCTGCCTTCAGAATTTCTTCGACTTTTTTGGTTGTTTCGTTTAGCTTTTCCAGGTCATTATGGGATGTCAGAATGTCATCTACATAAGAATCCTCCTCAAGGACCCTCCGTTCCTCCTCCAGATGATTGAACATGGGCAGCCTTGCTGTCTCTCTCATGGCCAGTTGTGCGATGCACCCTGCTGGTCGATCGCCAATGTTGACCCTGGTGATAGCATATTCCTCAATTTCTTCATCTTCCCTGTTTCTCCAGAGAAATCTATGGAGGTGCATCTCCAGGTCTTCAAGCCACACAGAATTGTACATCTTCTTAATGTCGCCGAGGGCAGCATGGACTCCTCTCCTGAACCTTAGTAGCACTGCCCGGATGGGATTAAGTACATCAGGCCCTTTCAGGAGAAGGTCATTCATGCTGATTCCTCTATACTTCTGGCTGCTGTTCCATACCAGTCGGACAGGTGTTGTTACAGAGTGTGGGTTCGGCGCCACCAAATGACTGACGTACCATACTGGTCCTTTCCAGTCAGCAATGGTCTCTCTAGTCAGTTTCTTTGCTGCCCCCCTTTCCACCATCTCATGGACTTGAGTTGTGTATGCTGTATGCCACTCTGGTTCCTTCTGGAGTTGTTTCTCCATCCTCAGAAACGTGGCTTCCACTGCGCTTCTGTTATTGGGCAGGGAACTTGGATCTTCAATCCAGGGGTATTTTGTGTCCCAGTGAGGCTCCTGACTATGTGCATCTGATTTCACATAGCTGAGGCCTTGCCTGATCATCTCAAGCTCTCTTTCTTCACTCAGAGTCATGTCTTTGCCTCCTGGCTGACAGTTACCACACCGGCATCCTCCACACATGGGTTCGCAGGCCGCACCAATGCTGTCCCACTTCCACCAGTCCAAGAACTCCCTACCAATAACAGTGGTTCTGGTTTCAGCTCTAGATTCTTGCATCTCAGCAATTTCTTGATACTTCACTGCTGTGATTCTCATTGATCGTGCAAAGTGAGTCTCAGAATTGTGCAGGGCCATACCCACTACTTCACAGAGGTCCGGATGTGCTCCACCAACGGTCTTTCCTAAAGGGCCTTCCCACAGGACAAGATCTCCTACTACTTTTACTCTCTGTGGAGCAAGTCTTCCTTCACGGTGGCTTATGAGAAGCTCAACATGTTCTGGTCTGTGAAGATCTTCCAGGTTGGTGTCGGGAAAGAACTTCTTAAGTTGCTGTGCTTCGATTACTCTGTGAACTTTTGCAATTTCATCCAACCCATAACAGATCAGCTCATGAGCTCTCTCCGTGCCTCTAGGTGTCTTGACTCTTACCTTGAGTAAGTATCTTTTGGTCTTTACCTTCATGGCCATGCCTCCAACTCCATGGACAACAAGCGTGATCTTTTCACTTTGAAGCTTCAATCTCCTGGCAGCTATGTGAGTGATGTAGTTGGTATCTGATGCTAAGTCAATGAGAGTTCCAATTTTCTGTCCTGCGTTGGTGGTTACTTCGAGAAGCATAAGAATAACTGGTAACTCACGTGTGCTTGAGTCCATCACTCCAGGAAGGCTTCTTCCAGTGCCGTGTGATTTTGCAGCCATGTTGGTGAAGGCTCTCCTGACTTTTTCTGCCATGTCAGGGGTAAGCTCAGACATCAATTTCTCTTGCTCCTCTGTGAATGTTTGCCTCCTGGTGCTGGGATTTCCCACTTTCACAGATTCTTTCCCCTTGAATCCTCCTTTCAGGCAGAGAAAGAAATGGTGGTCTGAAGAGCTTCCTCTTCTGCAGTCTCTGTTCCTGCACAGGTAAATGTCTGTACATTCATCATCCTCTGCATGACATCTGAGGCATCTTCTGCATGCTCCTAGCCTTTCGATAGCATTCAGCTTCTCACCAGGTTTTAGTTCTTTAAACTGCTTACAAAAGATGATTTTCTCACGATGCTTCTCATCTCCACAAACAACACATCCTCCTTTCCTTGTGGACTTTGTGGAGGCATACCTCTTCTCCAGGTACGTAGCTTTCTTTTCAGGTATTTCACTTACACCCAATTGGTCTAGTTTCTCTAGAATGTCCTCTTGTGTCTTCAAGAATGTTAGAAGGATGTCAAAGTGATTGTCAGGTGTGACTCCATTTCTTGGATTGACCATGAACGCCAGCCAGTCCCTCTTTATATTATCTGGGAGCTTGCTCTCTATGGATCTGATCACAAGGGGATTCTTTATGGCTCCAATGCTTTCGAGTTCTGTGAGGTCATTCAGAGCTTTTTCCACAGCCTGAATTAGGTCAATTACCTTCCTTGGCTGGTGTGACTTTAAAGGAGGGATCCTCTGTAGGTCCTCGATTATCTCCAAAGCAATCGTTGGCTTGTTTCCATACCTGTTTTCAAGTACTCTAAATATGTCTTCAGCACTGTTGTATGTTGTCAAGCACAGGTTTCTACATATCCTCTCGTCCACACTGTCAAGGAGTTGGAACTTCTTCACTTCCACTGATCCAGTCGGCTCTCCCTGCTTTTGTAGACTTTCCCAGTCTCTCCTCCATCTATGGAAATTCCTCCTAATCCCAGTGAATTTAGGTAGACTGGTTGGCTTTATTCTCACCACTGGTTGGGGAACTGCTGTTGGTTGAGGCTGTTGGTTTCTTCTTTTCTCTTCTGCAATTCTTTGTGCGGTGAGGAATTCTGCCCTTCTGGCCTCAAGGTTGCTGCCGAATATCCTCAGGTCTCCTAATCTGCCTCTCAGGTGTGCTGTCTGATCATATGGGATCCATTTCTCCCAGTCTTTAAGGCTTACATTTGCACCATGGATTAGCCTCCTTGCTCTTTCCAGCTGCAGTTCATAGCCGTCTCTATTGATAGCAGTGATGGGGCTTGCTTGGGCTCTGTCACAGGCTTTTTCCGCTTCTTGGATTGCAAAGTCTACCTCCTCTTTACCATATCTTGGCCAGAGGTTGGATTGGACTGTTTTACGGATGTCCCTCAGTCTCATGTCGCACTCTTCCATTGTCCTTTCAAGCTCAGCCTGCTGGTGCTTGTCGAGCTTGACTTCTTCATCCTCCTCAGTTCCCGTTTCAGCCAGTAGGCCAGCCCTATAGTCTTCATTTGCATCGCTGACATACCTTGCCAGGGAACTGAGCTTGCTGAACTCCTCTTGAAGTTCATGCTTAATCATACCATCTGCAGCTTTGCTCAGATAGTTTGCTTGCTTGGTGAAAGCAGATTTAGCTAAAGTCCGCTCTTGCTTCAGTTGCTTGACTGTTTTCCCAAGAGTTTCCTTTGCCATGGTGCAGAGTTTCCAGTCAATTCTTCCTTTGCGTTGACAGCTTGACTTCAGGCCTTTGATCCTTATTTTCACTGCCACGCTGGTTATCAACTGTCAAGTTGTGTGTGTTTTTTAACTGACCATAGCTCTGCCCAAACTTGAAAACTGCTTTATCTCTGATGAACGCAAAGGACAACTCAAATCTGTTCACTTTATGATTTTTTATTTTCTTCAAGATGGTTTGATAGATTAGAGATGGGACAGAATAGATTGATAACCTTTAAAATACACAAACCAAAAGCATGAATTAGTTACAAATAAATCCCAATACAACTTTCTCAAAGTAATAATAAATAAATGCTACTGAATCCTCAAACCAAACCAAACAAAGTCATTCAAATTAACCTAGGATCTCTAATAATAAAAACAACAATCCTGTAATTAAACTTATACACATGCTTAGAGTAACGTTACAATAATAAAGTCTTCATTATTTAGTTTAAATTGTACGTTACAACCAAGCAAAAGCAAATATATGAACATAAAGAAGCCTGAACTCAACACATTCAAACACATCTTATTCAGTCCTACCAGTTGCGTCTTTGAGATGATCAGGAGCTGTGGTCATAGTATATTTTCCAAGGAACAGGAACGAGTGAGAGCCAACTGAGCTCTCCAAACATTTCAATGCCATGCACTTCCTGTGGGCAGGCAAATATGGTCCCAAGAGCACTTCCCAAAAGTTGGTTCCACCATCTTTTGTTGCATGGTTGCCCCCTGCAGTTTGGGAGTGTCCCAAGTGACCTGAATCTAGGCTTAGAGTGCTCAGTACAACTTGTAACCATTAATTGACACAACAGTGTAGGTGAGAAACAGATAAATATTTATGGCATTTTTTGCCAGAAATGTTTCTCCCTGCTCAGTAGGTTGTGATATGCATGAAGGCTATGAACCACCAAAAACACAAGAAGAATGTGACTTAAATATTGATCTGTTCCTCAGCCACACCTATCATTTCACTTCTGAAGACATTGATTTAACCACTGGAGTATAACGGAGTGATGAGCTTCAAAATGTTGGCACCCATTCAGCATTGTATGGACCAAAAGAGCGGAGAAATTCTTCTAAATATCCTCATTTGAGTTCAGCAGATGAAAGAAAGTCATACACATCTGGGAAATGGCATGAGTGTGAGTAAATGATGAGATAATTTTTACTTTTGGGTGAACTATTCCTTTAAGTTGCTATTTTTGTTGTTAAACATTTAATAATATTTTCTTTATTATTTGAATAAAACCAGTTCATTTGAATGTTACACATTTTAAGCTAGGTTAAGGTTTGTGTTTTGCTGTCCCCTTCGGCATACAGCGGCCCAGTATCTCGGCCAGCCCCGATTCTCCCGATGGCAAGTCTGCCTCTGCTTTTGGGCCTCCATCTCTCCCCGGGCCACAATGCAAACCCTGCAATGCTGGTAGTTATACCACTGTATGAAGCCATCACTCACCTCCACATTGAGCTAAATCAAAGCTGGTGTTTAATTTATGCATCGCTAGCGCCACCAAATGGAATTGCAAAAATATGATTTTTTTTAAGACACATTCCAGAATACTCCCCAGTCTTCAATTGGTCGAACAAACAGAAAGTTCTACCTCAAAATTCACGTCATTGGTCAATGGTGCTGTGTTGGACAGTTGGTATGCTCAAACAAATCAGCACTTTTTATAACTCCACAGAGACCGTGTTTACATTTTTTTCTAGGAAGGCAACATACGGAAGGCTTACATATTGTTGTATTTGCATATTAAGCTGGTATAGAATAAAGTAGTTTAACACTGACAAAGTTACACACTTTATATCCATCTCTTCTGCTCACTTTGGTTTGATCCCATCTCTTCGGCATGCCCACTCACATTTCTCGATCCATTGTTTGCATGAGGTTTTCCATGCTGAAGCTTTGCTGTCTTGTATGTCCCTCGCCACACACCTTGCCACTTCGTCATATGATTACATTTCGGGACCAGCAGTAGCCTACATGTGAGTGTGCGTACCATGAATGCCCTTGACAAGAAGCTGTTGCCATATTTTCGCCAATAGTACAGCTGAAATATAGTAAGATGATAGTATGCTATTCCAAATTTTGCCAATCCTGTGTTGTGTTCTGCACATGTACAGTGGATGACCCTGCATTTCCATATTGTTTCAGCTGTTCCATTAAAAATAACTAGTTATGGATAAAACAGCATCATTGTTTTTCAAAGGTATAATGCTATCATAGAACTGATAATCTCAAACAGCATTGTAATTTGAACTCCTGAGACTTAGGGTAAAATTACATTACGAATTCTGTCGGATGGCTGCTTTACGTCCTCGAGACAAGACAGATTTGTATTGAGAGTCTACTGTGAGGCCAACAGGTGGAGCCATTTCCCTGCCACAAAGCTTTCCTCTCTGATCGCACTTCCATCTGTTCAAAACACCACAGTATTTCAGTAGCACAGATCAAACCTCATCGTGAGGAAGAAATACTGCATGATTACACTAATGAATCATTTGGAACTTGATCAGGAGCATTTTTATTTATTCCATATTCACAATAAATCTTGCTGCCACCACCTTGCCTCTGTAATCCTGTAATCTTTCCCCTAGCAAGGTTCCTGTTGCTCAACTGGTAGAGCATGTTGTAGCCAATGTCAAATTCATGGGTTCAATTACCACGGAACACACAAACTGACAAAATGTATATCTTGAATGCACTGTAGGTTGCTTTGAATATCAGCATCTGCCTTGCGCATAAATGTAATGGAAATAGGATCTTGCATTATTTCTTAGAGCATTCTTCTGTACGAAATGAGAACTACATGACAATGCTGTTGCTTTATTCAGAATTTAAACACAGGCAAAAACAAGCCATTATCTATTGTGTTGGAAATGGCTCTACCCTGAAAGCTCTCTCAAATTCTGTGGAAGAAGACCTGGAAGGCTTTAAATGTTGCATGCACATAAAATGTGCTTTCCGTCCTCTATGGTGCTTACACTTTTCACTTTAATTCCTTAAACCCTCTTTTAGAGTCGTAGAAACTGGTGCCTGTCTGAAGTGATAAAAACATTCAGCTGAATCCCATTCCCCTCTGCACTAATAGCACCATTACAAGGCTGTGTCTGTTTTTGTTGAACTTGATAATAATGAGCAAAAGCCTCTTCATTAAGCACAGTTAAGAATAATTAAATAGACATTTAGGATATGTTTTTGCGTGTGGCTGAATGGTTTTAAGTATGTATGCAAAGGACCACAAAAATAGAATCCGACAAAAGTTGATAAAGCATACGACCAATAAAATATGGCTGGAACATAATTGCTACATTAAATTGAGTCTCACTTCAACCCAGAGAGAGAGAGATTTCAATCTAAAAATCAAAAGTTCAAATAGGCCTTTGCTTGAAAATCAAAGTAGGCGCACAGTGGCAGTGCTTTGTATATATTCTTTCTTGTATGATATTGATCATGTTCAAGTTTGTGTGTATGAAATTAATATACAAGAATATACAAGTTTGTGCAGGATATACACTGGCGGCCAAAAGTTTGGAATAATGTACAGATTTTGCTGTTTCGGGATGAAATTGGTACTTTAATTCACTAAAGTGTCATTTAACTGATCACAAAGTATAGACAGGACATTACACAGCTAAATCTATTTGGGTCATTAAATTAAGCTTAACATGGTCTTTGTGTTGATAGATAGTGCCACTGTATGCAATAGACTTAAAGGGGACCTATTATGCAAAATTCACATTTACATGGTGTTTGTAAATAAATGTGAGTCTGCAGTGTGTGCACACAACCACCCTACAATGTTAAAAGTCCACCCACTCCTCTTTCTTATTATATACTATTTTTTCTATTAATCAAAAACAGTGTGTCAAAATGAATGGTTTTCATGGCCTCGCCTACGACTGGTGACCCTGAGTGATCTACACACAGTCCGCCATTTTTTTCCCTGCTGGAGCAGATGCAGTGAGAAGAATAATGTCTCAGCTTTCTAAGCATCATAAGTGTTCTGTTGTTGGCTGTAAAAGTGAACATAATAGTCTTCATTTACTCCCGGCATCAGAGCCACTGATGACGCAGTGGACAAGTTTTGTTTTGGAAGGAAATGTGCCCCAAAACATGCAAAAATGTGTGTATGTTTGTGCAAATCATTTTACACCGGACTGCTTTGTGAATGAGTCTCAATATAAAGCAGAATAAAGCAGAACTCAAGCATGGATCAGTACCAACTGTTCGTGTTCCAGATAAAGTTACTATTGTCTCTGATTGTATTCACAGAGGCAAGAGCTACGTCATTATTTTTTAGCTTACATTCTGTATAATTCATAACCACACCTTTATTATGCACAATACAGTAAGGTGATTGTCTTTTTGAAAACTATGTACACTCACCTAAAGGATTATTAGGAACACCTGTTCAATTTCTCATTAATGCAATTATCTAATCAACCAATCACATGGCAGTTGCTTCAATGCATTTAGGGGTGTGGTCCTGGTCAAGACAATCTCCTGAACTCCAAACTGAATGTCAGAATGGGAAAGAAAGGTGATTTAAGCAATTTTGAGCATGGCATGGTTGTTGGTGCCAGACGGGCCGGTCTGAGTATTTCACAATCTGCTCAGTTACTGGGATTTTCATGCACAACCATTTCTAGGGTTTACAAAGAATGGTGTGAAAAGGGAAAAACATCCAGTATGCGGCAGTCCTGTGGGCGAAAATGCCTTGTTGCTGCTAGAGGTCAGAGGAGAATGGGCCGACTGATTCAAGCTGATAGAAGAGCAACTTTGACTGAAATAACCACTCGTTACAACCGAGGTATGCAGCAAAGCATTTGTGAAGCCACAACACGCACAACCTTGAGGCGGATGGGCTACAACAGCAGAAGACCCCACCGGGTACCACTCATCTCCACTACAAATAGGAAAAAGAGGCTACAGTTTGCAAGAGCTCACCAAAATTGGACAGTTGAAGACTGGAAAAATGTTGCCTGGTCTGATGAGTCTCGATTTCTGTTGAGACATTCAGATGGTAGAGTCAGAATTTGGCATAAACAGAATGAGAACATGGATCCATCATGCCTTGTTACCACTGTGCAGGCTGGTGGTGGTGGTGTAATGGTGTGGGGGATGTTTTCTTGGCACACTTTAGGCCCCTTAGTGCCAATTGGGCATCGTTTAAATGCCACGGCCTACCTGAGCATTGTTTCTGACCATGTCCATCCCTTTATGGCCACCATGTACCCATCCTCTGATGGCTACTTCCAGCAGGATAATGCACCATGTCACAAAGCTCGAATCATTTCAAATTGGTTTCTTGAACATGACAATGAGTTCACTGTACTAAAATGGACCCCACAGTCACCAGATCTCAACCCAATAGAGCATCTTTGGGATGTGGTGGAACGGGAGCTTCGTGCCCTGGATGTGCATCCCACAAATCTCCATCAACTGCAAGATGCTATCCTATCAATATGGGCCAACATTTCTAAAGAATGCTTTCAGCACCTTGTTGAATCAATGCCACGTAGAATTAAGGCAGTTCTGAAGGCGAAAGGGGGTCAAACACAGTATTAGTATGGTGTTCCTAATAATCCTTTAGGTGAGTGTATGTTTTCTGTGAACAGAAGAGAGTTGTACTAAAAGTGGAATGTTTAAAGTCCAGCACATCTGCACAACATATCAGTACCACGAGGGATGTATGTTGCCAGTATGTTACACAGCCCTCTTACTGAAAGGGGGCGGGGAGCAGAAGCTCATTTGCATTTAAAGAGATACGAAAACCGTGTGTTGTTCCACCCTAAATGAGACATTTACAACATGGTATAATAAACGATCCGTGGGGTATTTTGAGCTGAAACTTCACAAACACATTCTGGGGACACCTGAGACTTATATTACATCTTGTAAAAAG
This sequence comes from Moxostoma hubbsi, assembly GCA_032164185.1. Lineage (NCBI taxonomy): Eukaryota > Metazoa > Chordata > Actinopteri > Cypriniformes > Catostomidae > Moxostoma > Moxostoma hubbsi. The sequence continues at coordinate 20,780,006 of JAVLUX010000008.1, read as the reverse complement.
GGGCATAATAGGTCTCCTTTAAGGTCAATATTAACTGAAAAAAAAAAAAGAAAAAAAAGAAACAACTTTCTCTAGAAACTCATCAGTCAATGAATGTTTTGAGGAATGAAGGCTATACAAAGCTTGAAATTGCCAAAAAACTGAAGATTTCATACAAAGGTGTACACTTCAGTCTTCAAAGACAAAGGACAACTGACTCTAACTAGGGCAGAAAGAGATGAATAAGGCCAGATGTACAACTAAACAAGAGGATAAATACAGCAGAGTCTCTAGTTTGAGAAATAGACGCCTCGCATGACCACAGCTGATAGCTTCATTGAATTCTACCCGCTCAACACCAGTTTCATGTACAACAGTAAAGAGAAGACTCAGGGGTGCAGGCCTTATGGGAAGAATTGCAAAGAAAAAACAACTTTTGAAACAGAAAAACAAAAAAATTAGAGTGGGCAAAGAAACACAGACATTGGACAGCAGATAATTGGAAAAGAGTGTTATGGATTTTAACCCCATTGAGCTTTTGTGGGATCAGCTAGACTGTAAGGTGTGTGAGAAGTGCCCGACAAGACACATCTATGGCAAGTGCTACATGAAGTTTGGTGTGAAATGTCACCAGAGTATCTGGACAAACTGACAGCTAGAATGGCAATGATCTGCAAAGCTGTCATTGCTGCACGTAGAGGATTTTTTTGATGAGAACACTTTGAAGTAGTTTAATATACATTGTGATCAGTTGAATGCCACTTTGGTGAATAAAAGTACCAATTTCAGTATATACACTGGTGGCCAAAATCTTTAAATAATGTTAAGATTTTGCTCTTATGGAATGTATTTATCCTCTTGTTTAGTTGTACATTTGGCCTTCCACATCTCTTTCTGCCCTTTTTAGAGCCAGTTGTCCTTTGTCTTTGAAGCCTGAAGTGTAGACCTTTGTATGAAATCTTCAGTTTTTTGGGGTCAATTTCAAGCTTTGTATAGCCTTCATTCCTCAACACTAGCAATTTAGCATGATTACTCAAGGATAAGGTGTTAGAGTGATGCTGTCTAGATTTGATCAAAAATTATTTTTTTCCAAATAGTGATAGTGCTGTTTTTTTACATCAGTAATGTCCTGACCATACTATTATGTGTGTGTGTATGTGTATAAATATATATGTATGCATATTGTATATATATTATATACTGTATATATTTTATAGAGTATACATCTTTGTGTTGGAGTGTAAACTGTAAGTATATCAGGGTTGTACCTCACTGAAACCACACTTAACAAGTGCAGCACGAATTATAGAGTGCATCACAACTGCATGATCCAAAGTGACACTATAAGAGCTGAGACCCATTTGAGACTATCTCAACTGGTATCATTTATTGAGAGCCTGAAGCATCTCAGTGGCTTTTCAGCTACCATCTCCCCTTATCACCATTCCCATGTCTCATGGAGATCCACACCACAATGCACTGTGTATTGCTGTCAAATGATTCCAATAGTTTTAATGAGTGCATGGATCACATAACTTTACTGTGTGGGGGAAAATATCAGGACAACAGAGTAAAATGCAGTAGGCTTGTCCTGGAAAGAGACTGATAATTATTTGATATGTACAGTGCATTTCCTTCCCTGCTGTTGTTTGTGCCTGCACCCAACTGATGTCATGTATTAATCCCCCTCTGCATGTGTTTGTGGGTGTGTGACTAATATACAAAACACAGTGTAAGTAAGCTATATGTGCATATGACAAAGCAGGCTTCATGTTTATTTATTTATTGGTGTATAGAATCTATTCATATTGTAAATTATTTTATTAGATGTCAGTTTAACAATTATAATGTTATGTGAAACAGTGAATATAATTGAACTCTTATACAGAACAAACAGGCAAACAGAAAGGTGTCAAGTGCCAAGTTATGTATTCATTTCTGTGGAGCCATATCTCTGGGAGTGGATGGGTTTGAGAGAGCATAAAGGCGCTTGCAAATTTTAAAGGTTGCCCTAAGCATTACTTAATGAAGTATAACCTGATAAGACATTTCAAATCAAAATTCAATCCATGCTTGACTTAAATTGCAGATTTTTTATCTGTAGCAGTGAGTGTCCTCTCAGGCATCAGTAATGATGTGATTTAAATGCAACATCACAATGAAACATTTCTTTCCTGTGGCATTTGAACGTAAATATATATATATACATTTTTCATTTTTCTTACAGCAATGTGCAGATGTAAAAATGCAGTTTATCTTTTGGAACAAATCTTCATATTTTACATAAATCTCCTAAGAATTAAATACCGTTTTTAGAATTGAAAGTTGTCTGGGAAAAAACGACTTGCACTTCAAGCCGGAGATGCTTGTTTCCTTGGTAACGGGGGTCTCGTTGAATTTATCCATTGCAACTGAACTCGCCTGTTCTGGAGCTATCTACGGGTGAAAGATGGAGACAGGCTACCGTTTATTATTTTTTTGAGAAAAAAAAAAACATGCCTGTTTTAAATTAAAGCAAAACAAATCCATCGACAGTGCCAGATGTAAATGGTGATATACATAGGCTGCATAAGGATGTTACGGATTTATCAGCGTGTCAGAAATTGATTGTTTTCCAAAGACTCAAGCAAGGCTACATTCAATTGTAATTGTCATACCAAAGGAATGTACATAATAGATACTAATCTAAGTGTATTGTGAAAGCATATATGATTTAATTCCACAATAAACCAATTTGTATATTTGCAGTCTAGTAAATTAGCTACTGGTTGGTTGAGACAATTTATATCATTTGATAATACGAAAACGAAACAAATGCATTTCATGAAGAAATCATCTATTTTATACAATTATAGTACCATTATATTTCCACTTCATACAAAACTGACTCTAATATTTTCTAATACATAGCCTAACTGATGTCGCGTGACTTCCAAACATCAACGTCATGTAAGAAATCCGTTCAGTTGGTTAAATCAGAAGATACTGTGTTGCCCTGAGATTTTCCTCGCATTGTCGCAAATGGTTTGAAGTCTATTCGACAGTGACAGCTCCGTGGTATCACCAGGCGTAATCTGCGTGTGAACGCGCGCATTAGTGCGCGAGCACAGTTTTCAGCACCAAGGACAGCGTCTCTCACAGAGCATCAGGTCACCAGGACGCGCGACGGTACGTGCAAAACCTTGACTACAATTCAGACACGACAAGAGCGAGAGAAGTGACATTTTAAATGCAGATGACTTCAGCAATACTCCAAAACTAATTTTTGCACGTTCTCCTGGGAGAAAAAAAAAGAAAGAATAGGAGACGACTATCAACAGGAGCGAACATAATTTCCACAAAGGCGTTTTGACATGGATTTCTCGATAATGATCGGTTTTTATGGCCTGTGCACAAAAAGTCAATAAATCAAGCACATTCCTCAGCGGAGTAGACTAAGTGGATCTAATTCCAGTGCTAGGGGAGGACGCATTGTGAGAGGATCTGACTAATCAACGGACATCGACACGTATCCTCCACAAGTCACTCGGTTGGACTTCTGTGCGATCCAGGGCAAAATGCGTCTGGTTCTGTTCGCCTTTCTCATCTCATGCTCCTGTGCGAGAGGTGGGTGCGAACCGAAGACTGTAAATATCGGGGCAGTCCTGAGCCAGAAGAGATATGAACAAGTGTTCAAAGACGCTGTCACCCAAGCCAACAATATATACGGAAAAGATAAGTTCAAGATGAACGCTATTTCAGTCACCCATAAACCAAACGCTATCCAGATGGCACTCTCCGTGTGTGAGGACCTCATCTCCAACCAGGTAAAACTCGCAACCCATACAGTCTGTTCGGTTCACGAGGATCCTCAGAAAGGCGCACTTTTAAAATCAACAAGATTTTTTCTTAACTATGAAAAGCCTATCTTCTATCTATCTATCTATCTATCTATCTATCTATCTATCTATCTATCTATCTATCTATCTATCTATCTATCTATCTATCTATCTATCTAGATAAATAAGATTAAGATAAGATAAGATAAGATAAATAAGATCTTATAAATTAATAAGAACAAATATATATACTATTAATGTTTAAAACATTAGGCTACCGTTTCTGTCTCCCTGCTATAAAATTAATTATTTAGCCCCGCTTTACCAGAGACTAAAGCCAAGCTTAAATGTTTTACTTTTCATTATGTTATTTTTGATAGCCAGCCAACTATATAAATGTTTCTGATGAACGCGAAAAAAAATTGTACACTAATAAAAATAAAAATAAAATAAAATAATAATAATAAAGAAAAAACATAAACGTACATTTATTAACGAATAGTCAACAAACAGATGTTTATGTATTTAATCCCCGTAACTTTACACGTTTCGTTCGCAAAGTCTAAAGGTTATTGCGTATCTCGGCAATAAAGCACTTTGTCCAAATGAAAACATTCAACAGGCTCGGGGATCCATTTTGACCTCACCGATGAGCAAGCATCTGCAGCCTTCAATTGCTGTGGAAGAAAGGCTGTAAGGCAGCGATCAGAGGTTATATGAACTGAATTTAACCTGAAATAATTGTGAATATATATGTGACGTTGTGTGAGTCATGATGCGTCACATACATACAAATCACAGTAGAAGTAAAACGTTTATGGCATCATCACTGACCCTGCACAAGGCGGCATGGCATCACATCTGGCCTACCTCGACGATTTAAACGATAAACGAGGGCAACATGGCGCCGGCCCCATTGATAACAGCTGCTTTATTCTGGGGAGGAAAGCTCTTGCAGAAAATTACACAGCATTGATGGAGGCAGAGATTATAGTCTTTAATGCTGCAACACGGATTGCCATCAAAATTGTGTCATTGGCCTTCCATGCCAAACAGAGCCTTGAGCACAGACACGTGTGTAGTATGGCTGCAGTTGATAAAAAACAAACAGCACATTGCTGATGCTGTAGCTACACTTTTGACATTTAACTTTGGCTGTTGCTCTTCCATAAATGTTACAGAATATTTTAGAAATGCTTTCAATAACAAATAGCCTACATATTAAAACAGCCCTGATTGCTTTAAATTATTCACAAATATACTACACCCTGATGTTAAGGACATCTAGACATAATGAAATCAAAGCTTTCTCAGGTTTCGCTCCTCATTAAGATCCTGATGTCCACAGGTCTATGCGATCTTAGTGAGCCACCCTCCCCAGTCCAATGACCATCTGACCCCCACACCTGTGTCCTACACAGCTGGATTTTACCGTATCCCTGTGGTGGGCCTCACCACCCGCATGTCTATCTACTCAGATAAGGTGAGTGTGACTGGGCACTAGCAGCTAACATGGGACTTGCATTTTGCTTCCATCGTCACAGATGTTATCTGTCCTTCTCATTTGTCCGAACTTTCAAATTTTTAAATGTGCTTTGCTTGGTGTTTAAGTATGCAAACCTTTTCTGGAGGCTATGAGGACCTGATTGCATTTATGTTATAATTTACTTGTGGCTGACTGGGAATGGTGGTCCTCCTCCATGATAGTTTTCGGTTTCTTTATTTGGTCAGAATAATGTGATATGCTAACTAATTTTGAGTTCTAATGTGGTCTTTTCTCAAAATTTAATGAAAAACTGTCATAAATGCATAGCGTTATGATTGATGGACTTGTCTAGATACCCACAGATAGACTATAACATTCGCATACAGTCAATGCCTTATGGCATCTTGGCACGTTAAGGAATGATGTTGGGATCTGTCTCTAAATTAATTACAGAAAAAATGATTAAATTCTAATGAACTGAAATTGCTTCGAGCCTTTGTGAAGCCTCTCGAGAATCACCGGTTTCCCCCCCACACGTCCTTCTAGAGTATCCACCTCTCCTTCCTGCGCACAGTTCCTCCCTATTCCCACCAAGCCCAGGTGTGGTTTGACATGATGCGAGAGTTCCAGTGGAATCACATCATCCTGATTGTGAGCGATGACCATGAGGGCAGAGCAGCACAGAAAAGGCTGGAAACTCTGTTGGAGGAGAGGGAGACGAAGGTGAGATGCGTTAGCTGCCAACTCACATGCCCCAGTGTGTAAATGAGTGTGTTTGTATAAGTCAGTGTGTTTTCCTTTAATCAATACCTCAGAGGTCCTCTGTATATGTTAAATGTATTCTTTCTTTTTTTGTTGTTGTTGTGTAAACACATTTCTTTCCATTGGCTAACATTATTTATGCCAGAGGCATCAGCAGCGTCTTAAGTGGTTTATCTGCAAAACTTTATAATTTTCTACTCATCTCACATTGCTTTTTGCCATAGTCAGATTCTCCTATCCACAACAGGAGCAAAATGAGGGCCTTAACCTGGGGCTGTGCAAAAAAAAAATCAATGGCAGGGGATTTGGCTGGTTTGAGGTTTAATGCTGAAGATCTGTGAGATTTTTTTATGTTTTTTCCCACAGCAACAGACTGGCTGATATATTGAGTGTTCTCTGTGGTGTTAGAATTCATTGTTGATCTGTTTGTAGCTCTAGCACACAACTCAATATTTCACAATATGCCAGGGCTTATATGAAAGTATTTCACCAAATATTCAAAGATAAGGGTAGTTACAAAGTGTGCAAGCATTGAACTAGTTATACTAGTCTCAGCACATAAAATCTAATTTCTTATGATTTGTAATGAGTAAGTTGGTAAAGGTCTGAATTTGGCATATTTAGAATGACTGCAATGTCGTTGCAATGTCACTTACAGTAATGGCAGCCCCAAGGCAGCTGGTTTTATGGGCACATTGTGCAGATCTGAGAACTCATCAGTTGAAGGTCCGATGAAAGTCTATCGTTTATGTCTATAAATATAGCAAAACTTTGGCTGCAAATTGGCAACAGGATTGCTTTGTTCAAAAGGCATTATGATAAATGAGAAAAACATCAACACTTCTCTTTCTGCTGTGAGTTTAGGGCACAATCAGTCTTTTTAATTCTTCATTAACATCAATTAATTTACCGCTTTAATGACTCAATGTCTTAGACTGCAGCTGTGGTTTGAGGGAAACAAGCTTTAAATAATTACTGTTTTTGCCCATTTTGCTTTGGAAGTCCAAGTTTGCTGGCTGCTTTACATTTATGTAACATAAATATGCTTAAAATTAATTACCGCATAATCACCAAAGATTTTCTGGGAATGTGGTCAACTGTCAGAGTGTATTTTGTTCTACATTAAATACATGCTAAAAGAAAGTGTCATTGAGTTCATGAAGAATACTATAAAAAAATAAATGTCCATCCGTCCAGTCTAGCTGAATCTTTTTTCAAAGCACCCGAGGAGGATTTTTACTTTTTGTGTTTTCCCTTTACAAATGAGCTGACAGACAAAGGCAAATGAAAAAGAAAATGTTCTAAAGCAGGGCGGATCCAGTGAAGAATATGCATTATCTAAATTAGTACTTTAAATATTCTCTTTATTTCTGGCCATATGTCTGGACAGGCATTTCTTGTGGCAGCAACAAGCTGTGCTTCATGGGCTGTAGTCAATGTTCTTTCATGGTAGATTGACTAAATTTAAACTGATGGATGGGATGTCATGTACTGGATTAAGTTGCCCTGGGATCTGCTGCACAATTAATAAACAGCAATGTGTTTTTTAGTGTATACATCTTAATTAAATGCATTATGGAGACATTTACATTTATTATTAATTGTGGTAAAGCAAGGAGCACCCTCAGGGCAAGATAAAGCTCATTTCTCTAATTATTTTAAATTAAATGCTGACAAAAAAAGATTACACAAATAGTTAAAGATGGAAAATCATCAAAATATCACGCAGGTTCAAACCATTTGCAGGGATAGATAAGGTTGTCTGCTCTGTGTTGTCTTTGTTGATGTTTTGCAAGCCCCAGGATTAGAGTTTCCCAATCTGAAGCAGAAAAGTGGAGATTTGTTGGAATGCTTTACTGCGCACCATTTATAACTGTTTATAATATTCTGTGTCTGCATATTTTCTCTGTGCACATTATTCATCAGAGTAAAAACAGGAACTATGAAAACCTCGACCAACTGTCCTTTGACAACAAGCGAGGACCCAAGGTATATTTGCATGGTCAATGCACGCCGCCCAAAAGTTATCTGAAAGTAGCTACTAGAAATCAGTCAAACAATCAACAAACCGATTCCAGAGATCCTTATCCTGCCAGCACGCCTATTTATGTTTGGATTCTTTTTATGATTTCAAATGAGAATGGGTTCTTTTTTTTCTGTTTAAAGCGTATACAAAAAAAAAATCGCTCCCCCACCTCTCACTATTTTATTTTTATGTAAAGGAATGCATGCGTTGAAGCCAGCAAGATTGCAAGTCTATTCTTTTGACACAGTGCGTGGAGGTCTGGTCGTGTGGGACAGGCACTCTCCAGATGTAACTCCCACCTTTCTGCAGCATTTGTACCTTTTGGTTGTTTTTTTGGTTGGGACAAAAGCCACCACCACCACCTTCCCTTTCCTTCACCTATTTTTTGCTTTGCGGTTGCATCAATCTTCTTCTCACTGTTGCTCTAACATGCACGTTCTTCCTTGGAATCTTGATTCCCTTCAGTTTGCATGTGAAAATGCAGAATCTTTTTTTACTGCTCCAAGCGTTCTTAAGTTTTTTCATTTAAACAGATTATCTCAGAAACTTTTTTTACATCATTTTTTCAAACCTCCTCCCCACCCCCCAAAAAAGAAAAAGAGAGAAAGAAAAAAAGAAAACACAAGCGCTGAAAGAGCATGGTTAATGGTGGGGATGAGTCAACTACTTGACTAATGTTATGTCCTAATCCCAGGCAGAGAAAGTGCTCCTGTTCAGCCAAGACACAAATCTGACGGCTTTGCTCCAGGAGGCCAAAGAGCTGGAGGCACGAGTGATCATCCTGTCTGCGAGGTGAGTTAATCTCTCTCTCCTTAACCCATCTGACTGCTAATCACTGATGTCACTGAATAATACATGTGGCCAACCATTAAACTGATGTAGCTCAGTCAAATCAAGGGATGGAAAAGATTTGAGTGCACCGTTTCAGAAATTAACTACAGTATTCCATTAAAGGGAAATATTTGACCCCTGGATTGGATAGGGTGTCCAAACTTTTTCGGTCGAGGGCCAAATGCAGAAAAAAACAAGGTGCTGTGGGCCGCATTGCTGTAATTTAAAAAAAATCTCTAGAAGCTACTAGTTTGCCCCTATGCATAATCTTTATATTGTATGCTTAATATTGTGCAAGTTTTAATCAAAATTTGTGCTCAATGTTATGCTTCTGTAGGACCTGCATGTAAATAAAGGATAGGGTATTTCACTCACAAAGAACTCTTATAATGGAACAGTGATGCGTCTTATACAAAATATTACTGATTTATTAACATTTTTATATTTTTGACATCCATTCAGTGGCACTGCAAAGAACATATAGATCTGCTACTGAGGGTTGGGTGTGACCCATCATATTAATTAGAATCAGATTACATTTTATCACTTTATGAAGTGATGAAAATAATTACTCTTTATTTTTTCAAGGAATTAATCTTTATAGATATACAATTATAACTTATGTTCTGTTGTTACTTGCGTTACAAATATGATTTTAATTTGATCAAAATTATCACTCTTCAATTTATTTTGTAGATGTGCATTTGCAAACTGAGTGTGCGCATCATGCACAGATGTGCAAGTGTTATAAGCGCTCTCTTCTACAGTGTGTCCTCACTCAACTGGCACTGGGAAGCCTATAAATAATTTTTACTAAAAACAATGAATTACAGTATACTTCCCAGCAGGGCCGTAGCTAGTGGGGTGAAATGTAGTAACGATTCTAGGGGCCAAAAGGTGCAGGGGGCCCCACAACAAATTCTAAACTGCATTTTTAATAGGAATTTTATTTATAAAGTCTCTCACAGGCCACATTACAGCAGTCGGAGGGCCGCAGTTGGCCCAGGGGCCGGACTTTGGACACCCCTGTCTTAATGAGAGCAGATTATTTTCTAACCGTATAACAACATACTGAGTGTCATCCTTTTATGTCTGTTCCTTAACCAACAGTACATTCGCATCTGAATAATTATGGTACATTGAAAAATACTTGCATAAATAAATAAAATAAAATATATTAACTCAAAATAATAGCATTTAGCAATAGTAGCACATTATGGTAGTAGCATGTTTCGCCTCTAAATAATGAATTTCGGAGGTATTTGTTTTAGTTTAGCAACCCTCCAATTTCTGACACTGTTTGTATATATTACAAAAGTATACACAATTTTTAAGAGTATATCTCTAAAAGTATTTAAAATAATAGCGTACATTATAGAACAGAATTTTAAACAGAGCTAAATTATTATTTTTTCAATGTTCACCAGCATTACAATCAGTTTATAAGCAGTTTTCTAGTTGAATGAATCAACATCAAATATGTTGACAAGTCACCAGTTGGTAGTTACCTCAGAATGTCAAACACTTTCTCTGCCCTTCATGACTCACTCATAACATTCAAATCGGAGGTGTTTACTCTGTGAGATGCCGTTACTACCAGCAATCTTTATCCAATCACAGCGAAGACGAGGCCGCAGCCATTTATAAGGTGGCACGCCAGCTCAATATGACAGGCTCTGGTTACGTGTGGTTGGTTGGAGAAAGGGAGATGTCTGGTAAAGCACTGAGTGAAGCCCCAGATGGTACGTACTTTTTATCCTCTCCATTTTCATCTCTCTATTTCCCAGGCTGTTTAACAAACTGAACATGTTTGCTTTAAGCTTTTTATACGATTACAATTTGCAATCCCCACCGACGAATCAGTGTCTGTGCTGTATTTGCGTGTTTAAATGTTTAAACATCTCTATGTTTAAAGGTTTTGAAACACAGTGATTCTTTACTCATTGTACTGTGCTTTATGTCAAATGTTTAATTTGTTTCATTTTTGAGTGTTTGTCCTTTCTTTCAGTAGACAACAAATGATGCAATAGAGAGTTGTGGTAATCCATATTGCTTTCAGTGTGCATACATGTTTAAGGTTTGGCTCTCATGAGTTTTTTTTGTAAGTGGTGCTTTGCTACCTCCACATTGAGGTGTGGATTCGATGGTAAGCGACAATCGCATTTCTTTGTTCCTGGCTTCTTAATACACTTAATGTCAAAAACTTAATGTCATTTGCTCAATGCTTACCCTGTCCTAACCCCTCGTGACTTTCACAGTCCTTCTGTCTGTCTTTAGACAATTCGGTCTTCATATGCAATGCACGCTTGTTTCTTTCTTTGGTAATTCTTGGATTTCTTTATTACGAGTATGTCTTGAGGTGATCTTGAAGTGAAAGTAGTGTTGTGAGGCATTGGCCAACACCATGTAATGTTGTCAACTGGGTAGGCTTGCTCGGCCTTCAGCTTATCAATGGCAAGAACGAGTCTGCACACATCTACGATGCAGTGGCTGTGGTGGCCCAGTCCATCCAGGAGCTCTTTGAGAAGGAGAATATCACAGAGCCTCCACGAGGCTGTGTTGGCAATACAAACATCTGGAAGACTGGCCCACTCTTCAAACGGTGAGGCCAGGGGATGAGTGCTGGCTAGCATTCGCTTTCCAACAAACCATCCATTTGCTATCATGCATTATCATACATTACCACTGGCACTGACAAGAGTGGGAGTTTTCATACCGCAAATATTGAAATTGCAAATTGCCTTAGTAGCAAGAAAAAATATGGCTACAGTCTAGTCTTTAAAAACATGCCTTGACGCTTCAAAAAAGGCATGCAATCAAATCCAATTGAGTAATGATTCAGTGCAAGGGCATATCAAGCCTGTTAAGTTGTTGATTACATTGGCTTTGTGAAATCTGGTGGCACCAATTTGTATCCCTTTAAAGACCCTTACAGGTGTCATATCTATTCTCCTATGTCTGTGCCTGCACGTTATCTGCACCCCCACCCACAGAACACCTCTTATCCGTCCCCTAGACAGTCATCAATTCTTTCCTTGACATACCTGCATCTCTCATCTTCTGAATCTGGTAAACTGTCATTCTTCCAGTCATCATCAATGTCTTCCTTTGTGTTTAAATGGGGATTTTGTGCCATTTCTAAAATGCCCCCTCTGATGTGATAGAGTGCTGATGTCATCCAAGTATCCAGATGGCCTGACAGGCCGCGTGGAGTTTAATGATGACGGAGACAGGAGGTTTGCCCACTACAGCATTCTGAACTACCAAAAAACCAGACTGGTTCAAGTGGGCATCTACAATGGCTCGCAAGTATGACATCGGCTCAGTCTTTTTAAAGAGGTGTACTTCTGCTCAGGGCAAACAGTTGCTGTGCTGTTTTAACAATTAACCCTTGTGAAATTTGTGGGTATGAAATGCGGAAGTCAACTATAACTTCTTTAGAGGTGGACGGGAGACCACAGCAAATTTTATTTTTGCATTCCTATTTGCTTCAACAGCAAAATAAAAAAAATCCACTATTATATTTCCACTACTTAATAAAGTAGTGGAAGACTAAATTTAGATGCTAAATTTACTGTCACTCCCTCAGTAACTGTATTACTGAGGGAAATGTATTTGAAACCCCATCACAGCAGTCTTGACTTTAATCAATTTTTTATTAATACAGAATCCAGGGTAATATTACAAATATAATAGTATACTGTTAAAAATTGACAATAAATTATTAAAAAAAATCAAATATTAAAAAAATGCTTTATTTATATTGCTAAATAAGGTGGAAACATGTCATCACATGCTGTGAAAGTGACCTTTCAGTCATTTATACAATAACAATTTTATTTTATTTTATAAAAGTGTCCATTAATGAATTTGAAGATGTTTTAGCATCTTTTAGCTTTTGTTTATATCCAATGCATTACAGGTTGTAATGAACACTCAGAGGAAGATTATTTGGCCAGGAGGAGAAACCGAAAAGCCGAAAGGCTATCAGATGTCAACAAGATTAAAGGTACCACTTAAAAAAGTGAAATCATTTTAGGGCTTTACTTGTATCATTTATTTATTAGTTTGCCCTGATTAAAGCATTGGCCCCATTTTCTGTGGTAGATTGTCACCATTCATCAAGAGCCCTTTGTCTATGTGAAACCGACTCTACTTGATGGAACTTGCAAGGAAGAGTACACTGTGAATGGAGTCCTGATTAAAAAAGTGATCTGCACTGGCCCCAATGAGACCATTCCAGGTAAACATCACAAGCAACACTTGGAGGAGTTGTGCACAGGGTGGATTAAATCTGTTCTTTGTCTGGCTTCACCAGTGCAGATTGAACAGATTCCAAAAATTCATTCCAACCCTATGGCCATTAAGATCTTGCACATTATGACCAATATTCAATAAGGGTCCAAGGAGTTGTGCAATATACTGTACGATGACTGACACCAAAGTATTGTTTTCACAATGCTTTGTCTATATGGCGATCGCGTCAAGTCATTTTTATTTGAATAATGGTTTTCACAACATGCATATTTTCAAGCCAGCTTTACAGAATATCATGCTTTAACTGAAAATTAAACTGTAATATCCATAAAGTCTTAGTCACCATTGTGTAGTTTGATTAAAAATTATTGTAAATTGTATATAAAAATAAATAATTGAGTAAATAGTAATTGAATTTATAATCCCAGTGAGCAAGCTGAAGGTGACTGTGGCAAGGAACACAAAACTACATAAGATGTTGGCTAATGGAAAAAGGTAACCTTGGGAGAAACCAGGCTCACTGAGATCCCCTCTGGCTAAACAGTATGAATATAAGGCCAACATTTTTTTTTGTGTGTGTAGTGAAAGTCTTGGTTCAAATTAGTAAACTAAGTAAGTGTTAAGGGACAGTGTTTAAAAAAAAGATTTTGTAGGAACTGTAAGATTAATGGCTAATGTCTTTGAACTCCATCCTGGATTAACAGCAGAAGTTCACATAGATGCATTGCCCTTTGTTAATTGGCTGATGAAGGCGTTTGTTGGCAATTAATTGATAGTCTATGTATTCATTTTTAAGAATGTAGTCCATCATTAGACCTAGGTGATACAGGCAGAGATCAGTAAGGTGCATCGCAGTGCAACTTGCAGATCATTTTGGTGAGGTTCGGTGAGGTGAAGTCCAAGGTTCAGACAGTGGCACATGAAATATAATGTGTTTTACGGTTGGAGTTGGCATCAGTTCATCCTCTTAAATCCATAGTAGTAGACTGAAGCGATATCTGTCTGGCACCAGCTGCAGTTAGTCATAATCACTCAGCTAATCATAGCAGTGGAGTCCGACACCAAGCAGGAACGGAGCTGGATCCGACCAGCTCTAGTTATCTCGGGATATGAATCCCATGGTTGAGACAGGGTAACAAATTGAATAATATTAGTGTAGATGCCATCCAATTTATTGCAGAGTTATAGGTAATGGTTTCTTAATAAGTGGTTTGAAAACTGCCATTTTAAAGTTTCTTGATGCATGTCTTAAGGATAGCGAGGAGTTAATAATATTAAGAAGAGGTTCTGAGATTACAGGGAACACCTCTTTTAAGAGCTTTGTTGGTATTGATACATGTTGTTGGTTTTGATGTTTCAAAACATCAAGGGTTATAAATGTTCTGTGATGGAGGGTTTTGCTGATGTTGCAGTGCATAAATCCATGTTGTCTGCATGATGCTTGTATGTCTGTTGTATTTTGTACCACAAGTGTATATGTACCAACATTAAGTGTTTTCTATTCTATTCTATTCTATTCTGTTATGTAACTCTATAGGTCGCCCCATAGTGCCTCAGTGCTGTTATGGGTTCTGCATTGACCTCTTGATCAAACTTGCAATGACAATGAACTTTACCTATGAAGTGCATCTAGTGGCTGATGGTAAATTTGGGACTCAGGAGCGTGTGAGTAATATGATTACTTCATTGATTCTTCACCTGGAACACCTTGCCTGAAGCTTTGCATGCCTTTTCCAAGGGCATGCAACTAATCTGAGTACAGTGAAAGTATGCCTGCGCCTCTGAGCATTTGAGATTTTTAAAGACCCCATGAAATTGCATGACCTGTTTTCTGTCTTGTGTTGATGTATTACTATTGAAACAAGAATTTAGTGTGGGGCATACATTCCCTTTTTGAAAATAGCCAATATGATTTAATTATATTACAGCCATGATTTACTGCTACTTTAATTAGCTAAAAAAGCTTTGTATAGTGCAACATGAGTCTGTTTTTCCAGAAGAGAAAGATCATACATTTTGAATGCATAATGTGCTTAAAGTTAATTTTGTCAACTTTAAGGAGTACATATAAAAATAATAAACATTGACTGGAAGTCACAAGACTTCTATTTTTTCTTTAGTCCTCCTTGACCATTAAGAATCAACAGCATTTCACAATATAAAGTTTTACAAATTACTTAATGTTATCATCCTAATACCAGGTAAACAACAGCAACAAGAAGGAGTGGAATGGCATGATGGGAGAACTCCTGAGTGGTTTGGCAGACATGATTGTGGCTCCACTTACAATCAACAATGAGCGAGCCCAGTATATAGAGTTCTCTAAACCATTTAAGTACCAGGGGCTCACAATACTGGTCAAAAAGGTAAAATTCCTACAGAGGATCATTTGAATGTACAGTACAAACTTGAAAACAACATTATTTAGTGTGCCCAAGCCAAGCAATAGACATGTGTAACAAAGTTTTTAATGGGGTTGTAAGGAGGAAGCAGGAAACAGCGAATCCAACTCAAAAGGTATTTATTTAATAACACAAAATTGCTTTTCAGCACACACATCTTAACACAGTCTCAGGGTGTGTGTGGTAGCTCTCTCTCTCTCTGCCTCACTGGCATCTGGCTCACTCTTAAATCTGTCTCCAACTCTCACTGCCATGACAAACAGCTGTTAGAGACAATTAATCACAGTTGATGATCCTTACCGATCCCATCTCCTGATCTTGCTCTCCATTCACAAATCGATGCTCAACCATGCCCCCACTACCACAACATGTTACATGAAACATAAAATAAACAAAAGAGAAAATAACAGATTTGGGGGTCAGTTTCATTTAAAGTTTAAAACAAAGTTACTGATATGTAATTTATTTTCACAAAATAAATCCTCAGAGAACAAGATTCTCTGTGCCAGATATAGAATAACAGTTTCTTCACTTAATTGAATTCCCTGAAATGGGCTTATCTCTATACTCAGTTAAAGCTGTGATAAATTAATTGACTCTGGGTTACATCAAAATCTATATATACACCACTGATCAGCCTAGATGTAGACTTATACATGTGGCGATGTGGGTGGTGTGTGTTGAATAAAGCTGTTGTTTTGCAGGAAATACCACGCAGTACGCTGGACTCGTTCATGCAGCCCTTTCAGAGCACTCTGTGGTTACTGGTGGGTCTATCGGTCCATGTTGTGGCGGTGATGCTCTACCTATTAGACCGTTTCAGGTAAAGGAAGACATTTTCAAGAAATTGACAATGGCTATTTGTGCAAATGGTGAAAGATACTGTTTACACTACAGACTTCTTCATAGCGAGTAAATTACTCACATATGCAACCAAATTTTGTATATATCATGAACACGAATTCGGGCACTGGCATGGGTGTTCATCCACTGAACATTGGGGCACTTATGACTCGATCACCTGTGATACATTAATATATATATATATATATACAGGGTTGGGGAGTAACGGAATACATGTAACGAGATTATGTATTTAAAATACAAAATATAAGTAACTGTATTCCACTACAGTTACAATTTAAATAATTGGTAATTAGAATACAATTACATTCAAAAGTATTTTGATTACTGTAGAGATTACTTTGTATTATATTGTCATTTGGTTCATTTTATATTTAGTTCTTTCAAATGGAAAACATTTATACATATAAATGATACAATCCAAAGTGCATTTGAACAGCGGTGATTCTTATGATGTGTTACATTCATACAAGCAGACAGAAAAGTAAGTTTGAAGTAAGTTTAGAGCAGAAGAAATAGAAATAAACCTTGTGTCAATTGTCAGCTTTACACTAAGCTATAATGCTATTTCTAGCCATTTTACATGCACATGTTACCAGCCACGATCATATTTGTTTGTCAAGAAAATTCACGTTGGCTAATTTTTTTTTTTTTAAGCAATTATTTTACGATAAGCAAATTGCAGGGGGTCTAGAAAGGGTCCAGTCATGTACTTCTGGTTGGCCAACACCAGTCTGATTTCATGACCACAGATGTCAGAGCGACGGGTCCTGTGATTTTGGGTTTCTTTGGGACATTAATGATGATTGATGAATGATGATGAATGATGAGTGACTGTTTGAAGCAGTGTTTGAAACAGTGTTATTATAAAGAATAAATTACATGAAATAAATAAAAATGTAAATGTGTAAAAAAATATAAAGTGTATTTTAAACCTTTTAACAACTCAAATATATAAAAGATTTCCCTTTCATGGTAAATATGAATGAAAGACATTACAAACAACATATCTTTTTAAGAGAAAATAATGCTTGGACTTCGTAGTTTTACATTTGTGCTTGTCTTTTAACGACTTGTGATACTTCAGAAGACACGATGACGTTTCCAGTAAGGGAACATAGTTAGTGGCGATGCTTACTGGATTTTATGGTGCATTTTGGGATTTTTTAGGGAGTGAATGTTTCAGTGCACTGAAAGGATTTTGTCATTAAAATCAGCCCTTAAAATGGACGTTTCATTATCAGCACCCTGACTACTGAACTAGGGAGCTCATTGAGACACAACCATTTATACTGTATTTAACAATGTCAACTCAGACTTTGGTTAAACTTTTCTTTGGACTGTTTTCAAAACATTTTCCCATTTAAAGCATGGCTACAGACCAGTAACGCACCTACTGGACGTCTGTTAGAAGGTAAAAGTGTTGCGAAACACGAGAGCTCGTAGATTTGAATTTGAAAACTTGTACTGTAAATATGTGCACAAGCAAGGCATACACATTATACAAGTAAAATTTTCCTTTTGCTTCGTTCCTTGTATTTTGTATCCATAGACAAGACCCAGGAACCCCATTTTCATTTCATGTCTCTTTTAAAATCTTTTCTGTTTTTACAGTCAGTTGGTGATCAAAAAGATAAAACTAAATATCATTTCTAAACAGACATTGCATGGACGAGGGACAAACAACTGTGCAACTTCTCTCTTCTTAATGTGCGCTCACTCGATCGTAAACACTTGCTCTCATAAAGAGACAGTACCAATTTATTCCTTGTTAGACATATCAATTGGCACTTTTCCACTGCATGGCTCCGACTCGACTCTACTCTACTTTTCTGAGCTTGCATTTCCACTGCTGTTAAGTGCCGCTTTAACGTGGGTGGGATTATAGGCTGATCGTTATAGTTGCGCCACCTCTACTGTTGTGACAACATTTTAAACATGACACAAAACAATAAACAATAACAAGCCACTAGCTGTTAGCCACTAGCTCATTGTGCTGCATAAAGCAGTTGTTGCATGGTGATTCTACACAATTGGAACAGTTAAATTGGCCTGGTTGTTTTAGAAGCAAGCTTTCCAGTAACTGGTCAACTAAATAAAGTGAAGCTTTCAAGCAGAGTATAGAGTTAATGTACCATTCTCCATCGTGGACTCCAAACATGGCTGAGTCCAGGGCACTCTCCCACCCATTGCTCACGGGTCTAGATAGCGTCCATTTGGTTGAACCACTTCCACTTTTCCTTGATGGTTCTGTAGTCACTTTTAAGTTTTTTTTTTTTAACTTTTCCCTACACTGTTGGTAGGTCCAGTGGTAGCTGTGTGCGGCCAACTGCTGAGACACTTCCTGAAAGACTTTTTCATTTGGCGTTGTTTCGGTCATCGCTAACGAGAGGAAAGTCTGCACCTCGTTTATTGACCATGTCGTGGTTTTGAGCACATCCATTTCTTTTTACAATTCGAATGTCACATAAACAAATGATACTGCTATCGCTGTATCTATCTTTAAAACAAGCGGGTTGAAGTCCCATGTCGTAAATCCAGTGATGATGGTAGTGACGATTCTCTCTGACCAATCAGTGATCTGCAGGGTTTTGACGTTACATTTAGTATCGGCTCAGCTCCCTTGGAACCTCGACTGAGGTGGTACTAAAAAAAGTACCAGGTACTATCCACAGTTGAAAACCTCCAAAAAGCGAATCGAGTAGAGTTGTACCGTGCAGTGGAAAAGCCCCAAATGTCAACTCTATGTAAATGGCACAAGTGCTTATAAACAAACTTGTTACAAAATGTTGTAAGTGTGATAAATGTGTAAATACATAAATATTTAAAAGGTACAATCATACATAGTTAAATATTTTAACTTCAGAAACACTAAAAAATTAACAAATAAGCTTGTACTGCATTTATGCAAGGGTTTGGTAAGAAAAAAAAACTAATGTTACAAAACTTGTTACAAAACTAATAAAGTATACGATGTCTTAGTGATGTCTCATGAAACATAGCAAGAGCTTTAAGCATAAGTCTCTGGCTGATATGGTCTTTGCTTTGCAGCCCATTTGGAAGGTTTAAAGTGAATAGTGAAGAGGAAGAAGAAGATGCCCTCACCTTATCCTCTGCTATGTGGTTCTCCTGGGGTGTACTTCTGAACTCCGGTATTGGAGAAGGTAGTCATCAGCAAAGAGATTATTAATCAGTCTATCACTTCTTTGAGGTGGAAATATTGCTGACTCTGCATTGGACTGATTTTACAGCATGCACAAATTCTTTATCACTCTCAACATCTGTTTATATCCGCAGGTGCCCCACGGAGCTTTTCAGCAAGGATTTTAGGTATGGTGTGGGCTGGTTTTGCTATGATTATAGTTGCATCCTATACTGCCAATTTGGCAGCCTTCCTAGTGCTGGATCGGCCTGAGGAGCGCATTACCGGCATCAACGACCCTAGGGTGAGCACAAAATATGAAGCAGCTTTGCATGGTATGAAACAAAATATCAAACAGGATTCTTAATTACTGTGCATGCATATTTCACATTCCACACCCTATAGAAACACCATGGGTAATTTAGCTTGTCTTAAACACATAATTATGGGTCATTTGTTTCAAAGTTATTATTAAAAAAAATTTCATCATGACATCCCATGTTAATTCCATCATCTGAAATCAAAACTCTATGATAAGTTTATTCTGAATATTATTTTCTGTAACAGTATTTTTTTTCAAACTGCTGAGACATACATACCCAAAATATTAAATTGCAGACACAAACACCAGTTTACTTAATTTTTTTGGAATAAGCTGTCACTTAAATTATTATGCACAGCACAGCATACATGTATCACAGTTCATCTAGTTCCACTGTAACCTTTATTCCAGCTGCGAAACCCATCAGACAAGTTCATCTATGCCACAGTGAAGCAGAGCTCTGTGGACATTTACTTCCGGCGTCAAGTTGAGCTAAGCACCATGTACCGCCACATGGAAAAGCACAACTACGAGAGCGCCGCTGAAGCCATCCAGGCCGTGCGAGACAAGTCAGTCAACCAGTATATAATTACAACCTCTTTAAAACCAATTAGAACCAACTTTTGAGGTTTTGTTGGCCAAAACGTGTGTATTGACAGTAAATATAGACTATATTGACAAAAACAGCTGTTGGGCTCTATTTTCCTGACCCTGCTAGGTGCAGCGCAATGCACAATGACCATGCACACGCCTTATCTCATTTTCATGAGAGCGCTAATTCTAAGTGCAATTTTCATGCCAGCGCAAAGCACAAGTGGGCTTGGGTAAGAGTGTTTGCACTATTTGTGGTTGTAGGCGCTTGTATTGTATGTTAATGAAGAGGCGCAAAGCGCAATTTGCTATTTTCCAAAACACACTGGTGCCTGGATTTAGTACATGCTTGCCCAAAAACACAAAAACTTAATGACCACTCCCATTGACATGCCACTTATGACATATCGCATAATACTGTGCTTAGCACTCTTAAAATTGGGCCCATTGTTTGTTTTTAAATGTATTTTATATTATTTTATTTATTTTTAGTTGTTGTTATTGCAATAAAGAGTAGAGATATGCAGTACAAAAGGGAAAAAACTAAGAAGTGAGAATAAACACAAAAGATAAACAGATAGACCAAAAAAAACAACAACAACAAACACACACAAAAAAAAACAACCTTGATGGCAGGCATACATAGTGAACTGGAAATATAGAATATTATACTAAGGGAAGTCAGCGTCAAATTAGAGGATCAGAAAATTAGAGAGAGAGAGAGAGAAACAAAGGCCAGCAGTTGTTTTAAAATCACAATCTAAAATTAATATTCTGGGTTTAACATAAGTTAAGTTTAATCAACAGCATTTTTAGAATACTGTTGCAAATTATTGTGACTCATTACACCTTTTCTTTAAAAAAAAAAAAAGCACAAATTTAGGTTATAGTGAGGCACTTTCAATGAAAGTGAGTGGAGACAATTTTTGGAGGATTTAAAGGTGGAAATATGAAGTTTATCATTTTAGAATAGCACTTAAATTAATTCTTCTGTTAAAACTCATGCATTAGAGCTGTAAATTTTTAAAAATCAATGTTTTTAAGGTTGTTTTAGTGTGTACAGCATGATGTAGTCATGGCAATGTTGTTGTAAATTTGGAAATAACTTTACATAGAAAAGGTTAAGTAACTTTATCACACCAGAACCATGTTAACACGCATATGCCACAAATGCTGTCAATTGAGTTTAACTTAACCGGAATGTTCCTTTAAAACACTACCCAAATAGGCTTGGCATAGTTATTGATGCAGCTCTCATCAGGAAATGGGTAGCAGAAAGCATTACCAGCCAGTATGATGGGTGAACACATTCTTCTCTCCACAGTGAGTGTGCGAAGAGCAGAGTGTGCTTATCTTGATTCAGTAAAGTGTTGCTGCTGAATACAAAGCAGGGTAGGGAGTTGTATTTTATAGAATAACCTTCACAAGCAATTGTGTTCTACAAAAAGACAGGAGCAGTTGGCAGATTGCAGTTGTTTTTATTTATTTCCTTTACTGATTTTTAAAATCTACAGTGATTAGTTCTACTTATCTCAACTTAAAATATGCTTATGGGCTTTCAGCTGTTGGTCAAAAATAATTAATCTTGTAAAGGTGCAGAGCATCTTGTTGAATATGTACTCATCGTGCTGTTTATTCAAAATTCTAAATCATTTAGCCAGTAGTTTGACATAGATAAAATCAATACTCATTTTGTGTTCCATATAATTGTTCTTTCCCCATAGCAAACTCCACGCTTTTATTTGGGATTCAGCAGTGTTGGAGTTTGAGGCCTCGCAAAAATGTGACCTGGTCACCACGGGCGAGCTATTCTTCCGCTCTGGATTTGGTATTGGCATGCGTAAAGACAGCCCATGGAAGCAAAATGTCTCACTGGCCATTCTCAGGTAATCTCAATCAAAGACCGATCATCTACAACACTATACTTGCATTTGTTTTTATCTTGTTTTCGGTTCCTTTGAGCTAATCCCTAGATTTAGTGCAATCTGTCAACTGTTCTATTTCTGGAATAATGGATTGTTTGATTGATGACTCTGGTCTCTGAATAAATAGTTCCCATGAGAATGGCTTCATGGAGGACTTGGATAAAACCTGGGTCCGATATCAGGAGTGTGACTCCAGAAGCAATGCACCAGCCACACTCACTTTTGAGAATATGGCAGGTATGGTCAACCTCTTTGTAAAGGGATTAGTGGAAAGGAGGAGGTGAGAACAGGCTTGACAATATAAATAATAGTTTAATGAAGAAATAAGCAAAAAGACAAACACGCAAATTTGTTGGACAGCTGCCCGTAAATCTCTCTCTCTGTCCCGCTGCAGTCTC
Source organism: Moxostoma hubbsi (assembly GCA_032164185.1). NCBI lineage: Eukaryota > Metazoa > Chordata > Actinopteri > Cypriniformes > Catostomidae > Moxostoma > Moxostoma hubbsi. The sequence goes on along the minus strand of JAVLUX010000008.1, from coordinate 20,757,203 downwards.
CAGTCGGCCTTTATCCGTCTCTGAGGCTTGATTAGCCCCGCCCTCCACCCTGCCACACTCTTACAGGGAGAAAATCAAATTGTATAAGTCACTTATTCATTACTAACTTAATGTTGTTCCAAACCCACAAAACTCACTTTCTTTAGTGGAGTAGAAAAAGAGATGTTAGGCAGAATATTAGCCTCAGTCACTATTCTATTTTATTGCATCTTTTTTTCAATACAATAAAAGTGAATGGTGACTGAAGTATTTTTCCAAAGGGATTTGGTGGGTGAGTAAATAATGACAGAATAAAAAATTTTGTGTGAGCTATGCCTTTAAATAAATTAACATAATGTTTGGCATTCAATGTGTGTTGCCTTGAAGACTGTCTGGACTCTGGAGGTTACAAAGTGTATTTTTTGTTACACAGGTGTGTTTATGTTGGTGGCTGGTGGCATCGTTGCCGGAATCTTCCTCATCTTCATAGAGATTGCATACAAGCGACACAAGGATGCTCGTAGGAAGCAGATGCAGCTGGCCTTTGCCGCAGTTAACGTTTGGAGGAAGAACCTACAGGTACAGCCGCCTCCCGCCCCAAACTCTTGCACGAATCTATTGAGCCAATAAAAGGCCAGCCTCTGCTGCTGCCCACTGGTATCCGCCACAGAACGAAGATGTGTCATAGGTTTTTCCTAGTCCCATGTCTATCATCAGTCTATAGTGCGCCTCAGAGGTCATGATGAGGCACATATTTACACATTACCCAAAACAGATCACTCTAACAATGCACTCAAAAATAACAGCCCAATAAGGCATGTCAAAATGTGTTGGAAAGCCTGGAAATATCAGGCAAAAGTCATGGAAATTTTTAGTTAAGTTTGGCTCTAAAATATTTAATTGGCTACAAATTGCTTGTTGTGAGCCAAATCACTGTAAAATTATTTTAAAATCCTTATTTAGTAATCATGACTCAAAAAGTCATGGATATTCTAATGTCATGGAATTTGTCAAAATGTGTGGGAACCCTGTACAGAACAGTAAATGGTGCAGTTAATTAAAGCATTATTGCATGCTAAACTTTGTTGATGAGTTTCTGATAAATGTTGATTACAAAGGGGTTTAATGTAGCACATACGAAAAAAGCAAATAAACTTTACCAAGTATGATCCACAGTTAAGTTCTGGCTATAATACAGTATGACTGTGATTTAGATATTGGCAAAATAAATATAACCCCACAGTAGTAAGATATTGACTAGAGGTAAAGAGAATATCAGGCCTATGCATACATTTTGACATTTGGCCATGTAGTAGCACGCACATGTCCAAAATAACTCAGTGGTTCTCCATGCAAAGGCACATCTCTAACACTCCAATCAAAATGCACAGCATGATTAAGCAGCTCCTGCAGCCTCACTGGTGTCAGTGGCATTGCTTTTACTGAGCATCTTCACACACACACACACACACACACACACACACACACACACACACACACACACACACGCATCCTAAAGGAGCCTGCGATGCTGCTGTGGAGTCAGGAAGATGCATGCTGAGCAGGCTGGCTAAATGTCTCTACGGGGCACTAGTGGGGATCAGAGTGTCCTTATGCCCTGTACAGATCAGTGTCTGTCCATTGCTGGCCTCCAACTGTAACCATACATGCTGGGTCACAGGCCAACACGATGCCAGGATGTTGGTGGAAAGTAACAAGGCCAACTCTCATGAGAATGAGTAGGCTAGCTTGCAAATGACACATGAGCGGGGCCCACTTGTGAATCTGTTAGAATCAGAATTTTGAAAACACACAATTGGAATGTCCATCTCTTATAAAGTTTTACACATGCCCTGCCCCTTAAATTTGTTGATTAAATATTTTGGCTAATTTGATTATGCTTGCAGCTATTGGTAAAAGTGTAGTGCTCACAACTCCAGTACTCCAGATCTCTTAAATCCATTACACGTGCAGACTTTCTCCACAAAATCAGTGCAGAAAATGTGGAAAAAGTCTGCAGATTCTGCCCGGGCCCGCACATAACCACAGCTCCGTTCTCCTGAACTGCTGTGAAAGTTAAAAAGCAACTAAGTGTGTTAAAACAAATGTCCTAATGGGATGCAAGTCAATAAGCATGGCCTTGTTACTGTAGACCCATTATTAAGCAGGCATATTTCATCACAAGCAAAATAGATGAACTATCTAATGGAATAAGTGTCAGACGGATATCTGACTGAATTCCATAAATCACACATTTGTGTGATAAAGAGCTAATTTTTTTAACCTTAAGGCTTTACATCCTACATGAGTCACAAGACAATGTTGCGTGGTTAAAACACCCACACGTGCTGCCCACATTAAGTTAAAGGTTTGGCGTTTTTGCTGGCCCATAATTTGAGAAAAATGCATAACTATATTTGACCCCGGACAAGGTCTTTTCAATTTATCCTCCCACTGTTTATCAGAGAAAAGAAAAACAATATTTATATAATTTAATTGCAAGTGAGCCCATGTCCATGTAAGCCTCATCAGATTTCAAGAATGTGGAAATATGGACATTTTACAATTGATAACAGCAACCAAGGGCACTTGTGAATAATTATTTCACAAAAATCTAAAATGAAGTGTTACGCATTAAAACCTGACAAGCTCATTCCAGGTGCACATGCAATGTATGCAAAAGCCTGATGATCTCACGCCATACACACAACTGCTTCCTGAATGCATGAACAGTCAGATCTGCCCCGGATGCATTTGCATTTCAAACAGAGCATGCCAGGAGCAGATCAGAAGCCCATGTAATGTGAGCTCTTTGCCCACTCCAGAGGCACTACCTCAACCAAGGGCTTTGAAATGCAATGGATGAGAGCACTGATGGTTAAAGGAGCTTGTGCGGTCACCCTGTCTATATACCCCAGTTGTTCTGATGACCTACAGAAAACAGAATGCATTACATGCAAACATAATATATGAAAAAATCTTACTGTGGGCTTTTATTGTATCTTGTTTGCTTTGCAATGTTGTTTGAGAGAGCCAACTGGTGAATGATAATTTAAAAATGCTGTAAGAATTTAAAACAGTAAAATGCACTTCACAGAAGCATTATGGTTGGCTATGTAGGTTATATTAGAGAGCAATTGTATAGGGATAATTCACCTAAAAATTTAAATCGTGGCATCATTTACTTACCTTCTTGTGGTTCCAAACCCAAAAATCTCTCTGATGTGGAACACAGAAGAACATGTGAAGCACAATGACAACCTCATTCACCATTCACTTTCATTTTGCGAAAATAGGAAGCAATGAAAGTAAATGGTGACTGAGTCTAACAATCAATTGGGAGCTGAGTTCCATAAAAAAAAAAAAAAAAAAAAGAAAGACCAGAACTAAAAGATTTTCAGAACCATTAACAATTCTAGAACATGCATTCTTCCATTGCTACAGATGCACCATATGCTAAAATACTCGGTAGAGCATTTCCTGCACTACCATTCATTGGTGCTCAAACACTACACTAAATCGGCAGAACGAAATATACAGCACGACCAGTGTAGACTGATTCTTGAACAAATGACTCTTATGAGTCAGTTCTTTTGAATCTACACCACAAAAGACTTCCTCCTGAATAAATTACTCTTACCAGCAGAACTGTTACTGTGTTATGTGTACCTAAGGCTTGTGAGACTTATGCTTGGTGATATGATAATGTGCAGTTAAAGATACACACTCTGAGAATCTGTTAAACTATTGATCTCATCATATGGTACCAGGTTACTGAGAGCAGTAAATTCAATAACAATTGCATTTCTTATTTCCAAATATTTCTTCCTTTAGAAGTACTAAATGCATCATTAGTGAAACTGTTAGTTCACTCAAGAATGAAAATTCTTTCATCATTTACCTTTATGCCATCCAGATGTGTATGGAATTCTTTCTTCTGCTACACACAAAGATTATTAAATTTTTTTTTAATCTCTTTCGGTCCCCACAATGCAAGTGAATGGTGGACAGAACTTTGAGTCTCCAAAAAGCAAATAAAGGCAGCATAAAAGTAATCCATATGACTCCAGTGGTTAAATGCAGGTCTTCAGAAGTGTGAAGATTGGTGTGGGTGAGAAATATTAAAGTTATTTTTAATATAAATTCTCCCTGCCCAATAGGTGGCGATATGCATGATTAATGCGAAACACCAAAACAAAAAAAAACTTTTAGGAGAGAAGAGCGCTTAGGAAAGTGAAAGTGGAGATTTATAGTAAAAAAAGGACTTAAAAATGTATTCACACAATTTACTTGCATTGTCTGGACCTACAGAGCTGAGATATTCCTCTAAAATGTGTTGTTTGAGTTCTGCAGAAGAAAGAATGTCATACACATCTGGTATGGAATGAGAAAATTTAATTATGAGAAAATTTTAATTTTAATTTTGGGGTGAACTGTTCCTTTAAGGAACTGGTATTGCTAGGATTGCTAAATTCCTCACAATTCCCATCCCTCATAATGCCAAAAATCTACTTTTGTGTTCCATGGAATAATATAATACAGGTTGTCAGTAATACAGTAAATTATGACAGTATTTATATTTTTTGGGTGAATTATCCTTTTAACTGACACGGTTCACTAACCTCTTTGTGGTATAATTATACATTGTTTTGTATAATAAAGTGATTGTGTTGCATAATAAAGTGCTGTGCAGATGGTCACACATTGGTTAATTGTTTATTAGAATAAGTTCTGATAGAGCTCACTGTGGGGGATCAAACAATATGTGGACAAAGCAGCCAAACAGAAACCAGAATCCAGGTTCAATTCTGCTAGTCAATGAAGGAGTGACGGTGCCAGCCAAGGTCAACTGTCATGTCATTCATTTTGCATTCCCTTTTTGGTTCCATGTATTGCATGTCTTCTGATTGAATTCATTACCCCCTCCCAACGCTCTCGTCCCTTCTTATGAGCCTGCACACCCCTCCTTCTTTCATAAGCCAATTATACTCTCACTGAGGTATAATGCCAAGGGACTGTTAAGTTTCAGTTGTTTATTGATGAGTTATTAATGTCCCCGCCTAAAAAACTAGAACATCTTATCCTTTTCAAAGCTGAGCCTTGTTTTTCCATCCGATTACTTTCAATTTGCTTTTTTTCCTTTGCTAATGCTTTTGTTTACAATTATGGAGTCGTAGAACTGTGGATGAGTGGCGTTCGATCGCACTGTCCACAGCAGTCCTCCTCCCCTCTCTAGAGTGTCAGGATTGTAAAAGAGTAAGACTATCTGTTCACATTCTCACCTCGTCTATGCCAGTGTCCTCTTTCCTTGTAGAGCGCTGTGGATGCACGAAAGCACAGATCTGTCTCCAAGCCAGGATGGAGATGGAGAGTGGACAGGAGACACCATGTTAATTAAAAAAAAAAAAAGAGAAAAAAACAAGCTTGACTGACTTGGATGCAGAAATTAAGCACTTTTAGCATTAGCAAGTAGTGCTGTACAGTAATTTTAGTAATAGTCCTGGGTGGTGATGGTTGGAGACTTAAACCAAACACACTCCTCCAAAGAATACAAATAATTGTTCTACATATACTGTATATTTATTTTAGGATAGGAAAAATGGTAGAGCAGAGCCCGACCCCAAAAAGAAAGCCTCTTTTAGGTCCATCAGTACCAACATGGCCTCCAACATCAAGAGACGTAGGTCGTCCAAAGACACGGTAAGGAGATTAAGAAATGATGCCCTGCCTGTACTTCTATCGCTCTTATCTCTCTCTCTCTCTCTCTTACTTTACCTTCTCCTTTTCCTTCTCCTTGGCCTGCCCTGTTTCTTTCACTCTCTCCCTTTCTCCTGTCACCTCATCTTTCCTCTCAAAACAACGTCTCATCTCAGACTATCTCCACCCTCACACATGGAGTTACAGTCATGGCCACATGTCTGTCAGTCAGCCATCTATACTCCATCCAGACATCTGTTGGGAAAGCCCAATCGGGGATGTAGCCGCTAGGAACTGGGAAAGTGTGGAGAGGGAGCAGAGGAAAGGTTGGGGGTTAGGGGTTTTTATTTTAGGGGTTGTGGGTTTGACCTTGCTGGAGGGGACAAGGTAGATTCTCCTTTCAAGTGCCTGTGCTGGTCTTTCTCCTGCGCCTAACCTCAATGTGACTTTTCATTTCTGCTCTATTTACACCTTTTATTTTCTCCTTTCTTTATGTGTGTTTGTGTCTCCTCTCACTGCTTGGTCCTGTGCCAATTATTTCCATGTACCTCATCCTTTTTTTATCGTCCCATTTTATGTGGTTGGTGTCCCAAAGTCACCCTGTATGCCTCCCACAATGCACGGTACCAAAGACAACCAACACGCGCTGCTAAAATAACCAGGGCTGTTCCCCCAGCAGGGTTGCTCGACCAAGATCCCTATGTTTATTTTTAACCATCCAGTGTTTTCTTGCAGTGCTATGAACTTAAAAACATTTTCTCTTTCATTTTCAGGAAATGGTCCTCAGATGGGTTTTTGGGTAAATTTACTATGTATTGAACTGTCAGAGCTGAATTCCACATATTCCCAAATGTGTTCATGCTCACTGTTTATCCTTGGTCCCATAGGTTCAATAAGGATTGCTCTGTGGATTCAATATAAACATACCTGCTAGCATCTATTTTAACAAAGGCTTTTTAATTGCAATACTTTCAATGACTTAGATTGAATTCTAATTGCTCAATTGAAATTTTTTGGGGTATGGCAATGATTGACCTGGGATTTACAATTTGTAATACAACTAATCTCTCAATCTCACAAAAGTATGCTGATTTGCAGCTATTTTTTTTCACAGGTTTATATTAATCTTAGAAATGTAGCTCACATTTCCTATACTCTCAGTTGGTTTTCCCTCAGTAATATGGCTAATAACAAGTTAGGAGGCTGGCAAAATATGCAGTTTTTAAACAAAACAATGATGTGATTTCATTATGTATTTTCAAAAGATGAAGGTAGAATAGAAGCAGATTAAAGATAAAATAAAACAATACTTGAACTGATGTTTACCCATCTCAGTCCTAATCATCCTTTTCTTTTCTATCAGTGTTTTTTATAAATGGATTTGAATGGCGTTTTAAATGTCGGTGTCCACACCCACATGCCACACTGCCTCTCTCTTCCTCTACCAGCATGATCCTTCTGGTTGTTGTAGAATAGAACTCTGTCATGCTGTTCACTTGTTTGTAGACTGGGGGCGCTGTGGTTATGACTCAGAATTGACTGGGAACACCATAACAACCTTGTTATGAGTGAGTGTATCACGTCACCCACTGAAGGCACATTGTTGGCTATATTCCCTAAACTATGTACCCTAAATATAAGCTCCGAACTTAACCTTTCTGTTTTGTAAAAAAAATAAAATTTGAAATCCTGTTGAGTACAGTAGACATACAGCACACCTCCCTTTTATGAACATGAGCATTCAAATAAACTTGTTTTTTTATCCTTAATACATAGCATTTCATCTGGGAAGAGTGCCACCTACATGTCAGTTAGATAATACAGTAAAGCCTTCGTTTTGAGTGGAAAAAACTGTCAATTGGAATAATTATTAATTGTATTTGTTTGAAAGTAACACACAATAATAATTTATATTCTAAAAGCTTTTTATTTCAAAACATAAATGTTTGGCCGACAGATGAAAAATGGGCAAAAACCAAAGATTTCCATTCAAAAAGGTCCCCACACATAGCCTATCTAGGGATCAGGATATCATAGAGACTTGGGGATGGTCTCTTTTTACTTGAGCCAATAAGCAAAAATGTAGTAGTGCCCTAGCAACCACCTAGCAACACACCAGTAACCACCCAAAACACCCTGACATTTCATAAATATAAACAAGTATCATAAAATACTCATTTATTTTTGAATTTATTAACTATTGTGGAAAATCCAAAAGCATTTTGACCAAATGCAATTTTAAGATTAGGTTTTTGTTTCTGTTTTTAACACTTAAATGGGTCAAAAATTTGCAAACATAGCAGGAGAGTTAATCAGATATTATTTTCCTTTGTAGAGAGTATCACAATAAATCAGTCTTCAGTATAATTATTTTGTAGAAAAAATGAAGAGACATCAAATGGCCTTGAGGGATATTAAGGTCAAAACCTCTGGTGGACTGGAATGTACTGCACCTTGTGCTGCATATTAGCACCGACCCTCAGATTTTATCAGGACAGTTACTATGGTGACAATACTTCTAGGTCAGGTAAATTATTAGCTGTGGGCCAGGAGACAGAGCTCTCTCGTTTGTGTTATTGCAGAGTTCTTGTGGAGAGATATTCACATCATGATCTATGGTGCTCATTTAAGGAAGCATATTAAATTTTAGACTCTAAGCACGAGCAATGATCCTGTAAGGATAAAACCTTGTGAAGCAATTTAGAAATGATGAATCCATGACCTCTTTTACTCTATTTATCTCACAAAAAAAGTCCAGGAACGCCTTAGCTTTGTGTCTGCCTGTTTTTAAAATGTGGCCAAATTATTCTAGATGACAGCTACACACGATGGCAGTGGGTGGAGAGATTACCTCCATCATAACAATGTTAACTGAATACTGGTCAAATACAGCCATGGACAAACATATTTAGGATTATGTAAATATATAGAAGGTCTTACTCTGTAGTAATAAAGGGCAATATTATTTCCTTTTTTGTTTCTTCCTCATCTATAGCCATATCCCACGGATATTACCGGCCAGCTCAACCTGTCAGACCCCTCTGTGAGCACAGTCGTGTGAAAGTGAACAAACGAGAGAGAAAGCAAATTTGACGGGCAAAAAGAAAGAGAGACTTTGCAGACTGGAAGAGCAGGAGGTGGTTGGGTCTGAAACAGACATGATGATCCAAAGTTGCTGCTGCTTCTTTACCCACCTGAGCCAACAACACCATCATTTGTGCAAACCCGCCCAACCTGGACATATGCACAATGGATTTGAAACTCTTATGGACACACTGTGCCGAAATCAACAACAATGGAGCAAAGCCTCACTGCCACATAGTTCACACTTGGCCCAAATAAACACACACACAAAGTGCTTCACTTTTTCATTTTTGCACTTATCTAAGCAAGTTTTTGTGAATTATGTAAATATACTATATATACAGAGATCTGTCTCTCCACTCATATTAAGTCATTATTTAGTATTATCAAAGAAAAGTTCTAGACCATAGAACAATGCATTAGTTTTTACTATCAGACACAATTATGTTTCATACTCCTCCACTTCAGATATATATATATATATATATATATATATATATATATATATATATATATATATATATATATATATATATATATAGCTTATCTCAGCACTGAATTTTGGTAGTGTTTTGATGTTTTCCCATATGAAAAGAGGTTTGTTAGAACAAACACAGAACATATCTTTTACTTTATTTTCTTTTACTGTATTTTTAGATTAGACGATTGAAAAAGTAGGTTATGTTATCAAATGCAGTACTATAAATAATACTGTTGGAAAAGTCATAATTGGTGGCACAAAAGTGGCACATTTTTGATCATTGTTGCACTTTGCTGTAAACTGTGTCTCTTAATACCAGATTCTCTCTCTTCACTGGCTTTTTCAAAACACAATCTCCATGTCACTTTGGACAAAAAAATACTGTGGATTTTTGAACAACAATCTTTTTTCTCTATTCATTTATGTTTTTATCTTTTGTACAAGAAATAATTCTTGCTTTGGATGTCAATTATCTGAATATCAGCAGATAATATGGGGTCTATTCAGCCAGGGGCGAAATGTAGCAGATCCAACCTTCAAAAAGGTTTTATGACAAACTTTAACAAATGAAAGGAACCCAGTTACACTTAAGAGTGGCGTAGATGTAATGACACAGATATTATTACAGGATTTTTTGAGCTTAATTTCTCTTTGACGTGTCTGGCTTGAAATTCCCTGTAATAATTTTGGTATCAATGTGTGAAGATAGTGGAATGCTTCATTTTTCTACCACAAAGGGACCTTTCTTCACAATACATATATTTCACTATATGATTCTAATATTTGAGCAGTATTATATTTTGTATGTGTGTAAAAATAACACTAGATACTGTGTTCATTGTTTGTTGTCCCATCAGCTTTTTGCTCTGTGGGTTAGTTAAATGGTTACCAGCATAAGTGATTATTTAAAATATGAGTCAGTTGTCTTTTCTGTGGACATTTATAAGTATACTGATCAATAATAGGCTAATAAAAGTATAAGAACATGGTATAGGACGTTTGTTTTAAACAAATTGAGGGCTTTTCTAACTATTGTGAAAATCTTTGAAAGTGAACTGAGCGTACTGTAGTTGTAACAGTAAGTTATGGAGCTATTTTACAAGATGAAGGCATTAACATGAGGAAAATGTATTGTTTAGAAGAAAATGGGAAAACTTTTGTAGAAAAATGTAGTTAGATCTTGCAGGGTCTGATGGTCTTTCCAAAATTGCTTTGTTTGTTGGGTGGGGTCCAGCAAAATATCCAGTTTTACTGTGAACATAACTGTGAACCACCTCATGTTAAAATAAGAGTTGTTACGCATTAAGCACATATGTAAATTCTCTGTAGATTCATGAATATCGAATACGACCTAAATAGAAATATATTCTGTCGTTTGCACTGCTGTGTCCATCATGTACGGCTAATATTTAATCATACAATTGTATTACTGGAATCTCGAGAGAACAGATGCAGTCCAGTTTACGAAGTGTGATGAAAACCAACAACAGCGTCAAGAATAATTTTTTCTAAAAAACAAAATTATATATATAAAAAAAAAAAAAAAAAAAAAGGAAGTGAATGCACGTCTTGGCTTAAGAGGAAGCACGTCTTTGTCAAACAAACCAATGTAACCTGTCCTGTTCACTGTTGTATAGAAATATATATTATTTCTAAGGCTTTAAAATGTTGTAAGACCAATTTAATTTGCTTTCACCAGGTTTTCTACCACCAAATATACTTTTAACGATTATTCCAATATCGTTTGTGAAAAAAAATCAAAAATATGAGCTGAATTCAAACAAAGATATATGTTAAAAAATGTATAACTGCTGTAATCCAGTGTGCAAATAAAATAAATATCAAATTTAAAAATAACATTTTGATTGAATCGCTCAATTTTTTGTTATATTCTCATCATTCTCTCTCTCTCTCTAGAAGAACTAGAAGTGGGTGGCAAGTGTTTCTGAAATCTCAGATATTTAGAAAATCAGATATGAGGTTTCACTCTAAGAGCAAAGGTCATCTGGCTCTCTTCTATAATGAAGGCTGCAGCTATATGTGAACTTTTACACTGAATGCATGTTACATTTCTATATGTGTGGGCATTACAATGCAAACAATGTAGACATGTTTTTGTCAACAATCGGGTTGTTACTGCTTACATACAAACCGTAAGTATTTAATCTGTTCACCACAAGGAGCAACATTCAGTACATTATAGCAGTGTGACCACATAACTTATTCTAAAAGATATGAAATATGCCAGGATAATGTTTATCATCTGTATCTTGGCTCTACTTCACTCTCGTGGGGATATTGCACAGTGAGGCATATAGCCATTTGTTTCACTGTCATGATCCAAACCAGATTTGATCAAGGCGGAGAACAACTGTCTCAATGTATTTGATCCTTCAAAGCAGCTTTTTAAAATATGTGGATGGGGTTTAAACATCTGTTTTATCAAACAAAATCTATATTAATGGGCTACATTTCTCTAACTATTTAGGGTACAGGGAATATCATATAATGATTCATGTTGTGAAAGTGCATCCAATTAATTAAGTGTAAGTGTAATTAAGTGAAAGTGTAATTCCAAATAATTAGTAAATATTTCACCACAGGCATTGGCAATGTGGGATAGGGTGATAATAGCAAAGTGGGACAGAATTTCAAGAGGACTTATGAGTTTATACTTTTATTGGATGGATTAAGTTACTTTTTAGACACCCGGTAATGGCGGTACAAACAAATGGATTAATTTCAGATAATGTTACTCTGGATAGGGCACCTGGCAGGGTTATCCCTCTTTCCCCATTATTGTTCTGTTTTGCCCAGGAACCATTAGCAGCCACAATGAGACAGGAAGATGGGGAGACCTTCCAGGGGAGGTGTGGCGCATAAGCTTTTGCTTTATGCAGATGATATTTTGTAATTTGTCTCTGACCATACAAAATCTATGACTTGCCTTCACAGAATTATTAATTCCTTTTCTAATTTCTCAGGATACAGAGTAAATTGGTGTCAATCCAAAACTTTGTCTCTGAAAGCGTACTGCCCGTAACAGCTTTTCAGCCAGGCGCCTTCCAGTAGCCCAAATAGGGCATTTAAGTATTTGGCCATTTTATTCCCAGCAAATTTGTCTGATTTAGTTAGAGTTAATTTCAACCCTTTAATAAAAAGTTTATAAATTAAAGTTACTATCAATAAGTTGCATAGGCCGTGTGACAAATGTGGGCTAGGCCTACCCAAGAATTTGTTTTATTATTATGCATTCGGTCTCAGACATTTGGCTCATTGGTCTCTTCCACCTGAGAGAGCCCTCCCTGGCAGGATAATAGTGGGGGTGAAGTATTGATTCTGCAGGTATATGTTTTGATTTTCTTTGTTTAATAGATGAATCAATAAAAATATCCTAAAATCTTGAATTTGTTTAACAAGTGAATATTTAAATCTTTATGTAATATGAGTGTCCCACTTTACCAGTATTGACTGAAAAAATGTAGGAGACATCCTAAGCTTTCTATAAATGTATAATATCATGGCATTTGGATCACATTTAAAAGTGCTAGGAAATGTAAAATTTGGTAAAAAAAAAATACAATAAATAAATCTGGTTTAAAAAAAGGTGTTGTGCTGAAAGAAGAGAGGAGGTGCTGCTCTGAATCTGTGTTTTTTTTTTTTTTTTTTTTTTTTTTTTTTTTACATTTTGAGTAGAAGTAATCCAAACAGGAGCACAGGTCAGTGAATGGACATACCCTGGGGCATCTTGCAGCCTAATGCTGGTTTGTATTTATTAGCAAGCAGTCCTATAGCTTCTACATCAAATGATATAGCTAGGCAGAGAGGTAAGAGGGAGGTAATTCATCTTTCAAGTTTAGATTTTTTATAACTATTAAAGAGTTAATATTTTATTTGTGTTGTTCTATATTACTTTTATAAAGTGTACAGTTGGGCACCATTTGCATTGACCATTTACCAGTACCACACATGTGTGAACATGTAGTGTCCATGCAGTTAAAGGGATAGTTCAGTCCATAATAAAAATTATGTTCACTTATTCACCCTCATGTTGTTCCAAACCATTTAAGTTCCATTGAACACAACAGGAGGTGCTTGGCAGAATGTTAACCACAATCACCATTCACTTGCATTGTATGGTTAAAAAAAGATGCAATGAAAGTGAATGGTGACTGAGACTAGCATAGCATACTGCCTTGAAAGTGTTCCACACAAGAAAGTCGAACGGATTTGGAACAACAGGAGGGTGAGTAAATGATGACAGCATTTTCATTAAGCTGAGATTCTATGTTCTGCACTATAGCCTACTCCACTGCAGGAAAAAGCCTGGAAAAAGCCAATAGCTGTGGAACAATAAAGATCCATGCATGATACTTATAAAATAATATCTAATAAAATTGTATTGGTGGTCTATTTTAACAATTTAGGGTTTAAGGTTAATTCTATACAATATAAGATATATGAATTCAGTATCTTTGTATTCACACACACACACACACACACATATATATATATATAACAAACAGCATAAAAGCCCAAGCCACAGCTGTGCAACCTGGACTGCAATTTTCATCTCACCTTTGTTGCCCTATACCACTTGTTTTCCCTCAGCCTGCAGCACATATGAGTCTTTGTGTGTTTCCTGTATAATGAGTACAGCAGAGAACCAGCTCAAACAAAAGATTTCCATGTGTCTCTTCATCCACATCTGTGTTCGGGGTCTGTGATGAAGAGATGTCTCTGGAGGTACACACATCTCACTGATGAGAGCTGTCAGAAAGGATCCTGCCTGGACAAAGAGTGCCTCCTGCTGGTCAGTCTGGTACTCCTGGCCCTGTGTGGAAAGGTCCTGCTGTTCATATGGAACTACATATGTTACATTGTTGCCAGAGTGTGCCAGGACCTGGAGCAGAGTTCTGAGAATGTGATATTTGACATGGATGAGCAGAGGCTTTCTTCATATGCCCCAGCCTGAAGCAAAGATGTGACTGCTGCTTACAAACACTACTGTTTCAATGTCAAGGAAGGGCACAAACAGACTGAGGGAGAGAAGAAATAAATAAATCAAGAGATATATGTCAGGCACAGAGCCCTCTATACACTTGTGAGCTATTGTGTTTATCTTTGACCTTATATAGGATATACTGTATATATATAATGTGGAAATGGTCAAGGAAAATACTGGAAAGATAATGTAATATTATGTTGATCATCAAGGGGGGAATTCAGAAGTTTCTGCTCATCATACATTTAAATATGCTTGCCTAAAATGGACTTAAGGACTTGTGGAAATGTTGAAAGTTGTTAATTGGAATTAGTTCAGTCTGATGTTGTTTACTGTTAATAGTTGTTGCTTTGGTTTGAATATGTGATCATCTTGTATAGGGTAATTCAGGTTTTGTTGAACATCAAATAAATATATTCTTGAGTGCACACACACTAAAAGCATCATTTATTTCTGACTGTTGGCTAGTTTTGCCATGCAAGCACAATCACTTGCATTGTAACTGGTTGAAGAAATTATTAAATGAATGATCTAGATCCGCTCATCTTAGCTTCCAAGACATCCTGGCACCACAGTAAAAATATAATATAATCACAAAGTTATGTTATGTTATATAGATTAGGCTACACATTTTAACTTATTTGTTTGATAACTAAATTGGTTTAACCTGGTAACCCCCCATTCTTGCAGAATTCTCAGGAGCCTAATCTAAAAACCTAAAAAAAAAAAAAGACATCTCTTTCCTTTGAGATTCTGCACAACCTGCTGTTTACCACAAATTTAACAGCCATGTTTGTGTGTGTAGCTTTTCACATATATGCTGTTGAACTTTACCATTTCACACATTGGCTGTTAAAAATCAGTATGATACCCACACAATAAAATAACCCAACATAATATCATGATGAACTGCTGCCTATTTTACTCTGTACAACCTCTTATACTAATATGACTTTTAGAGATTATGTCCATTTTAACAGCGTACAGAAAATGTCTTGTAGCCTAGTTGTTACAAACTGTGCGCATGAAGCCAGGGTTACAAAATATTTCAGAACATTTGGCCATAACCATGCACTTAATAATAATAATAAAAAAAAAAGTAAATTAAAAACCGTGGCACTCCTGCACAATACATCAAATATGTCCATCTGGTGCATTTTTACATAGCAGTATATTTAATTGAAGTTCATATAAAAATTAACATCATTTACTCACCTCATGACATTTTTACAATAAATCTCCACTTTCACTTTCTTCTTTTGTATTTGGCTAGTCACAGTCTTTGTGCATATCGCCCCCACTGGGCAGGGAGGAGAATTTATAGTAAAAAAAAGGACTTAAATATTTATCTTAAATTACTTAGGACTAAATATTTATCTGTTTCTCACCCACACCATGGCTAAAGAAGACATGGATTTAAACCAATGGAGTCATATGGAATCTGATTACTTTTATGCTGCCTTTATGTGATTTTTGGAGCTTCAAAATTTTGGTCACCGTTCACCTGCATTACACGGACCTACAGAGCTGAAATATTCTTCAGATAATCTTTGTTTGTGTTAAGCAGGAGAAAGAATACAATGAAGGAACATTATGAAGGTGAGTAAATGAGAACATTTTCATTTTGGGGTGAACTATCCCTTTATAACAGCACAGACGGATGGGAAAACGTTTCCCTAATACGGTTAAAACAGTCAAATATCATGATGCTCACGTTTGACTGCAGTTAGCTACAAATGAGTGAAGTTTGTAATATTGTGTATAAAGTGCAGGCGTCTGATAATAGTAAGCCGTTGAGAACCTGTTGCATTACGGATACAACGAGAATCAATGTAGTAAGTGTCATGCCCACTTTGTGGTGGTTTACATCCTGTATAACACACGTCACTATATAACCTGACTTGCCTACGAATGCCGTCGCTGTCAATTATTTTCCAGTGGTTCGCATCGCGCGCAAGGTATCCATGGGTAACAAACAGCAATGCCGAATTATTACCGCCACTGCTGCTCTGTTCCTGGCGATCGGCGGCATTCTTCTGCTCGTCATTCCCACCGAAGATATAAAAGAACATGCAAAGTTCATGGTAATAACTTATTTTTTTCTCATGCATGAAATGTACTAGCAACAAATCTGAAAGTAAGCCTTGAGAATACAACATTTGAAAGTCACTTTTCACGGATCATCACCCTGTAGTTTCCGGCGGAAAAGATTTGTTGTTCTCTGCTTGAACTGTTTGGAAACTGGCAAAATGAGCAGTATTGAGCGTTGCCTTGGCACGGTTCACGGTGTTTGCTTTGCTCACCTGACGAATGACTTTGAAGACATTTGGCTATGCAATAGGTACATTCTCTTAAAGAAATATGATAAAAAATAGGAAATTGAAAAAGATTTTTGAAATGAAGCATTATCGTATACAGTGCGAGCTTTAGCTAGTTCTCTTGCCTGGCATGCTCTGATCAGAGTTTTAACAATATTGGCTCCCTTTGGACCCCATATTTGTTTTTCCCAGCTGGTTTGATTCAAAACTTTAATCCCTTTTCCTTCTTAGAAACCACAAAATGTTGATGGTATATATTTTTTCATTTCTAAATCCCATATATATATTGAAAGGTTTATTTTATTCTGACTTTGCCAACAGCATTTGTCATTTTGTATTACTATTATTATTAGTAGTAGTATGTGTGTATGTAGCAAAGCTTTCTTCTCATTCACCCAACACCCAAGAGTGGGACAGTGTGTCAAGTGCTTTTGGAGATAATACACACCATTATACACCCAGTTGTAATTCTTCACATCAAACTTTTATATTTCAGATAATCTTCCAGGTATTATAATTCCTAGAAGCCCTTTAAATTACATGCTAATGACAGTGATGATTTAATGGGGCAAACTGTGAGTTGTTGGAGTTATGATGTCATAGTAAAGCAAGCTTTAACATGTTTTGAGTTGCCTTCTTAACACACAAATCTTTGAGACTAAGAGCTGCTATAGAGTACTATTCTTCTAAGCCAAACGGGCTGTATGCAAACTCTGTAGACAAGGCATGGAAATGGTAGAGATAATCATGGTTTGCATGAATGAATATAGTTCAGGTAGTGTCTTGCCCATAATACACAATCAAAGTGTGTGTGTGTGTGTGTGTGTGTGTGTGTGTGTGTGTGTGTGTGTGTGCGTGTGTGTGTATGATAAAAGGAAGGGTTGAACACTTGAGAGAAATGCCATTGTATTGATCCTTGATATTTCTCTATCTTTTGTTTGTTCAACACTTGAATTTGAATAGGCCTACAATGTAAACTAGTGACACCACATCAAAGAGGTTTTTTAACTTTGAAATAATTTATAATCATATTTGCAAAGGCAGTTACACAAGATGAGTCATGTTATTGTCAACTTCAACACTAATTAAGCATTTGAAATGAAAAAAATAAATAAAAAATACTGAATTATTATCTATATTCAACATGTTAAGGGATCAGTGTTATTTTATGATTCTGTAACACAAACCAATTCAGCCAAATCACTCAGGGACAGTAGTAGACACTGACAAAAATACAGCCTCCAAAAGTTAGATAATTTTTCCAGCACATCAATGAAAACTGTGTTATTGTAGTAGTTTCTTATGATCTTAGCAATGCTCATACAGTACTGTAAATGCTTAAAGACACACCCTGTTTTCAGAAGCACAATATCCAAAGCACTGTGTGTAGGACTGACTGAATGTCATCTGTTGATTGAATTGGTTTTAAGTTTAAAAAAACAAAAGGAGACTAAAACCACAATGGCCATTTCTGTATAGTAATTTTTTTAAACTTCATTGTTTTTTTTATTTAAAATAAACGCATCCATAAAGCAAAATATTTGTGCTACCAGTTGATTGGATTTGTTTTGTGAAATATGAAAATCTCATCATCATTAACATAACGCTCATGTTGTTCTTCTCTTTTTGTTCTTTTGTGGAACACAATGTACTGGTTGCTTCTTTCTACACAATTACAAAGAATGGGGGCAGAAGCACCTTAAATGTTTCACGAATGAATTCCATGAATGCAATATATCCACTATATTTCAAGTCTTTGAAAGCATGCAATAACTTTGTGTGATAAAAATGCCAAAATGTAAGTTGTTATTAACTGATAAATGCCCCCTTCTGTGAGCTTTTACCTCCACAACCACTTGTCTGGATCATTGAGCCAGTGAGTTGAATGGATCAGTCTGATTTGTGAAAAAAATTTATTCAGACCTGTTTTGTGAACCACATTAAATTATTGTATGAAAATACCTAACACAAAAGAAGGACTTCATCATGAATTGTTGCGATATCGCTACTTTCATAAACTATCATGAAAACACCAAGGAGAGTTAGGACTGATTTAAACATTTTTTTGGTAAATATTGACTTAAACTTCACCCTGTTCATCACACAAAGCTATCGTATGTCTCCAGAAGACTTGGACAATAGAGCAAATGCTGTATGGATAACATTTATAATACTTATATTATGTTTTTGTGTCATTAATAAAGCAAAACAACTTTAGTCCCCATTCATTGTAACTAAATGGGAAGAGCAACAAGTACATTATTCAAAATTCTACTTAAGTATTTCATGGAGTAGAGAAGGTCTTCAGGGTTTGGAACAACATGAGGGTGAGTAAATAAAAGCAGAATTGTAATTTTTGGGTAAACTACTTGTGGGTGAAGATGTGTTTGGTATGGAACAAACATTTTCTTTTAGCCAGCCACAGTTTTTTGGTCTTATTTCATGAGTTATTTCATTATGTTCTGTTTATTTTCAGTATGGAATAGTCCTGGATGCTGGATCCTCCCATACTGCCATGTACATCTACAAATGGCCCGCAGACAAGCAGAATGGTACTGGCATTGTCAGTCATCACAGTGAGTGTGATGCAAAGGGTGAGTAGATAATTCACCCATTTTCACATATCACCCATGTTCTGGTTTCTATATGTATCACACTTCTCAAAAGTCACCTACAGAACAGACATTACAAAATGCAAACATCAAAGTCAGAGGTTTTGCATGAAATTAAATGAAAGACTTCCTAATTTAAAGAAATGTTCTTTTGGTTTCACCCTTCTCCAAAAGAGTCTTTCTAGTGCAGACAATTAGAAGACTGCTGAATATGCTACTCTTTGCACATTGCAACCTACTTCCTGTTTTATGGTTATGCAATATTTCATAATCACTTAAGTTTGGCTCTGTTTAACACATCTCTAAGGATCTGACAATCACAGAGCGATGCTGCACTCCTAGTGCCCCTCAAATATTGCTGACTTGCAATGTTCTTCTAAAACACCAGGAATAGGCACCAAAGAAATGCATGATTCCATGTATGGTAGTTGAGGTGCCATCTGAGGAAAGAAATAGGAACTGATAGTTCACATGAACTCTCTGTGGGCATATTTCACAAGATATTAATTGGAATTTGGTGTTTCAGTTCAGTTGTCTGTTTACTTGCACTCGCTCTTCCTCTATCACTTTCTCTCTCTCACTATCCAGGTGGAGGAATCTCCAGTTATGCGGGCAACAGAGGAGGAGCGGCCCGTAGTCTTGAGGAATGTATGGAAAAAGCAATGAAGGATATCCCAAAGTCAAGACACAAACTCACCCCTTTGTATCTTGGGGCCACAGCAGGCATGAGACTGCTGGAGTAAGTCAGAAAGCTCACTGCTTTGCGTCATGCCTACTGTAACAACACCCAGCCTCTCCTGGTTGCATTAATAACTACTGGTGAAATTATTATTATAACTTGTCTCATTTGACGAGACACACCACTTTTTAACAGAGTTCACAATGCTTTATTATTTTGACATCTATATAAACAAAGGCTGAAAATTACAGTCAAAATACACATTTTCGTCACATGTTGTTGATACATGGAAAAATTGTGCAGATATCAAATATACATTTATGGCAAATTCTACAGTATTTCCAAACCCAAAGAGTCCAATGAGGTTTTGAAAGAAGTGGAAGACAAACTGAAGACCTACCCCTTCAGTTTCAAAGGGGCTACTATCTTAAGTGGACAAGAGGAGGGGGCATATGGATGGGTCACAGTCAACTACCTGCTGGAGAATTATGTCAAGGTACAGTAAGGGCTTGAGATATTTTTTTTAAATGCATATAAAACAGAATATTAAAAAAAAGAGAATTTAAAGATATTTAAGCCAATGCCTTTTGAACTTAATAAGCTACAATGAGCTTCTATCTGAATGTCTTAATGACCTGTTGCCACCATGCATGCTTTTATATCCACTCTCCCTTCTTTTCTTCTATCATTTTCCAAGTATGGTTTTGTGGGTCAGTGGCTGTCCCCAGGCAGAGGCACAGTTGGTGCACTAGACTTTGGTGGAGCTTCCACACAGATCACCTTTGTGACTAAACAAACGGTGGAGAACAAGGACAACCTGATGAAACTTCGGCTGTATGGACAAGACTATCAGATTTACACTCAGAGCTTTCTGTGTTATGGGAGAGACCAGGTTTTACTCAGACTACTGGGACATCTGATTATGGTTAAGTGTGCTTCCTGAATATATAACATGAATACTTTAATTTATCATCTGACTGACTGGTATGATCTGTGCTAGTGTACATCTTAAAATATGTATGTGTGTTAACTAAGTGAAACTGCATATTTTGAATTATTTGGAGATCAAAATTAATATTTGGAGCATACTAACATAGCTGATGTTTTGTCTTTGTGTGTGTTACAGACTCAGGGATCAGACAGCTCTGTAGTTCACCCCTGTTATCCTGCAGGTTACAATGTCACCATAAAACTAGGCAGTGTGTTTGATACTCCATGCATCAAAAGACAAAAACCCTATAACTATGATGACCTCCTGCAAATAAAAGGCACTGGAAACTACAATCAATGTCTGGGAAACGTTTCTCGTCTCTTCTCTTTTAATACCTGTTCTTATTCCAAATGCTCTTTTGATGGAGTCTTCCAACCCAACATTACCGGACATTTCATGGTAGGTGTATGTAGGTCTGTATTGCGTTACTGTATGTGGAACAGTTAGACAGTAACAAGCCAGTTAAAATTTTTTGTTTTTAAATATATTGTTGTATCAATATGAATTTTTTTTTTTTATGTCATCTTATGTGCCTTATTCATGTCTTGTACTGGTGGGGGTGGGAGGGGGTGTTGAGGTGTAAACAGTTATTAAGTGTGACAGCTCAAAGCTCATGCAATCTTGCATGCATCATAATTATGATTAAGCAAACTCTTTCTTTCACTGGCTTTATCCTCTGTGTATTGGGATCTCATTTACCTGTCCCTCTTTCTGGTACAGGCATTTTCTGCATTCTTCTACACGTATTCCTTCCTTCAGAGAGCTACAGGCATCACCATCACTTTCCCCGCACACTTAGAAGACGCTGCCCATACTCTCTGCAACATGAGCTTTCAGGAGGTACCACCCTGCTGATCTAATTTTGAGCCCTACTATTCTGAGATTACTTTCCCTGTATCTCAGCAATCGACCACAGGACCTAAGATTGACATTTTTAAGAGAACTTGCTTTTAATTCTCTATGAAGAAGACATTTAATTCTTACACTCTGCAATGTTTTGACTAATTAGCAAATTAATCAAAATTGAATCAGCCGATCTGTACATTTGTCAGAGGAATTGTTTTAGCCTATCTTTTTTAATTGAATAAATTTCCATATATTCCTCCAGGAAAAGGAATACAAATAAATTGTGTAAATGAAAATGCTTTTGTCATTCACTCACTCTCCTGTTGTTGCAAAGCTATATGATTTATATAAGAGATATTAGGCAGAATATTAGGGACAGCCTCTGTCACCATTCACTTTCATTGTATAGAATAAAGATGAAATTAAAATGAATGGTGACTGAGGCTGTCATTCCCTAACATTCCGCCTGATAAATCTGCCTGGGTTTGGAACAACATGAGGATAAATGAATGGTAAATTAAATTGGTTTTCATTTCTTTGTGAACTATTCCTTTTAAATAACTCTCGACCTCTTCACTCAGATTTCTGTTTCACTCTAAATCTCCTAGTTGCGAAATAAGGGTCTGGATCAGGAGAACCGTTTGAAGGACTACTGTGCAGTCTCCGTCTTCATGCAGGTGCTCCTAGGGAACGGATATGGCTTTGATGATTTCTCCTTTCCACATATCTCCTTTCAGAAGAAGGTAAGCCTTGGGCAAGAACGCCCTATATGCATTAACTAAACATGAAATCAAAATGAATCCTATTTTCTTTCATTATACTCATTCCATGTGTTATTTATACGATTGAAAAGTATTTTTTCTCTAATCTTTCATCAGATTGTAATAACTTGCTACACTTCTGAAATGACTTTGATGGCCAAGCCCTCATATTTTTTTTAACCCCTCCCCTCCAACTATCTGTCACAGTGAGACCACTTGTCATGATCTATCCAGTCAAAAGATCTGTTCCGTTTTTAATAATAAAACCTAGAAGACAAGTAACATTTTTGACCGACTGATCTCATGAAAATTTTCAAAACGAAATAACATGCTTCATTACACGTTTTGCTGTTGTTTCCTCTGGAAATGTCCAGTGGGGGGAGCCAAAATTGAGTAAAATGGTGTCATAATCAGCCTTGGTTTTAAAGATAAATGTTAGATTGAGGTTTTAATGAGTGAAACGTACCACAATAAACCAAAAACTTTAACCTTAACCTAAATGATAGCATCCTAAACGCAAATGAGATGTAAATTAAACAGACACTATTACCCTAAACCAACACCTAAACCTTACCAATTGTGTCCTAAAAGTACAATGCGAGGAACCACATGATTTCTTGACGATTCTATGGCACTTTTGTCTCACGTGTCAGTTTGTGTGCTTGGCTGGGCTTGAACCACAGTCTTCCAAGTTCCAAATCCAACAGTCTATGAGGTGAGCTACCACACAATGTAATCACACTGGAACATGTGTGTAGATCAGTTTATGTTGGTGGGACTGTGATACAAGCGTTGAAATGTATTGTTATTTCAGTTGATGCATTAGTGTTTCGATATCATAACACAGCAGTGTGTGAGTAACATTGTGAAAAATAAGTGTTTATAAAGTCATAATCAGCCGTTGTACTCATGATTTGTGTGAAAGTTAATAAAATGCACAGTTGTTGCAGCGCCTCTATGCTGTAAAAAATACCCAGCTTATTGGGGTTTTTGAGTCACAGATAGTACGAAATGTGGATTATATGTGTCTACATAAAAACGCATGCTAGGACAATAATATTCCACCAATGTTGTCCCAACTAGCTTAACAAAGTTGTCTGAAAGACGATTTCATATTGAACAATGTTGCTGATTTGTGAGTTCCCACCATGCATTGCAACATGAATAAATGATTCAGTTAAACTTCTCTTATAGCAAATAGAAAGTTAGCTGAACTAGAAATAAGTATTTCTCTCAACAAGAATTTTCGAATTTAGTAAAGAATTAAATTCAGATTGACTAAATAGGACAATTATAAAGATACTCAGAGAACTCAAAAATCGTACTGCATCATGTTGCCTTGATTTTTTAAGTCTGCTCCGCAATTCTTTTTTTCTTCTTCTTTTTATTACAGTGTTGTGTTAATTTCACCAAGAAACTGCAGCAGCAAACATAGAATGTAACAGTTTACAAAAAAATGATTAATAGTAATGTTTATTCTATGAGAATACGTTGATTTATAGGGTGAGGTTTTTAGAATAGTGATTTCTGATGAAAGTCAAATAAGTATGTCTAATAAGGTTAACATTACTTGAATAAAGTATAACATTATGTCCTACCCTACAGTTTTATTTCATATGTCACTTTACAGAAGAACAATGGGAATTATTTAATGTTAACTATATAATTGTGAATAAATGAACCTCTCCAAGTCTTGTCAAGACAATATCAATATGTTACTTTTGTTGGCAGGCTGGAGACACATCTGTGGGCTGGTCCCTTGGCTACATGCTAACTTTAAGCAACCTGCTGCCTGCTGAAGATGTGTTCATTAGAAAGGCACTTCGCGCAGAGGCCTGGAGTGCTCTGATCTTTGTCTTTTGCTTGCTTCTTATTACAGCAGTATTTTGTCTGCTGCAAGCCAACTGCAAGAAAGAAAATAATTAGTGACATTTAATAACAAACAAAAGGTTCTGTCTGTTATATTGCTTCCCTTGTACATCATTATGCACTAAAAAGCTTTTCTGTCCTTTGGATAGTTGGCCAACCTCTTATGTTTACAATACACAGAAAACGATAAGGATTCGCAATAACTTTTGTATTACATTTCATCAACATTTCAATATTTTTATAGAAATTTGAATTTTAGAAGAGACTGTGTACCAACAGAAAACATCTTGCCATGATTTTATGTACTAATTTCGTTGGATTCCTCATGACATGGGCAGTGATTCAAGATACTTTTTTTAAATGTACTTGCTGTACTGTAGGCAAGATAGCTTGTGTGTGCTGTGTGTTAACAGCATGTCTTAGAAATTGGAAGCAATGTTTTTTATATCATGTTTTGCTGGATTTTTTGTGTGTGATATGATGTGTTGTAATAGAAAGTATAAGGCACTGAAAACGTCTATAATGTAAAATCTTGAAGATGCGAATACACAAATTTATTGTCATTTGGTAACTGTATTGCTTGCTTCTGTTTCTGCTGAGGAAGGCAACCTTTTATAATGTCATTAAAAAAAGTTAACTTGTTTATTAACTTCTCTGTGTGACATTGTGTATATAATATCGATATAAACTGAGCACTGTATGTTAAAACCAGGGGCATAGAAATCATGTTTTTTAAGCTATTTCTGTCTAAATGTGCTTTTTGGAGATAATCCATACACATTCTTTAATATGTTCCTCCACTTTTCAAATAATTTCTACATCCTTGGTAAATGCCATGATAAATGTATATGCACCTGTTCCTCTATATTTCACTAGATTTATTGTCTGCAGTGCTATGGAAACCCATAATATACAACGCATGCATTCAGCAGCTGGCAACAACATGGCTTCTATACCCAGTCACTTATTGAGAAAGAGTAATAGACAACTCGTTAAACCATTCCTACAATTACATGGAAAATATTTATCACCATTTTCTCAATTAGCCATGCAGCTAAAAGTTATTCTATTGTTGATTTAGAACTGTTTTTACTCCTTTTACTCTGTAAATTGCTTCTATATTTTGTAAATATTCTTGGCTACTCTTGCATACTCTGGATGTTTGTGAAATCCCAATAGGGACTATGAATGCCTTTCCAAATCTCTGACGGGATTGTTCTCCCAAAAATTAAAATTGTCATAATTTACTCCTGTTGCTCCAAACCCACATGACTTCCTTTTTTCCATGGAACACAAAAGGAAATGTTAGGCAGAATGTAAGCCCCAGTCACCATTCACCTTCAGAGAGCGAGAGAGAGAGAGATCTTTGATTTTTGACGACAATGAAAACGAGCCTGTGAGGGATAGACACTCTTCTATATACAGATCAAGTGCTCATATGAACTGTAGAAAGGAGTCAAAAAGATACGTTTCCAAATCCGTGCATCTTTCGTTCATTTCATATTCAATTAGGAATTAAAAATCGGAAAAACAAAAAACCCACTTGATATTTAATTATTCGTTTACAAAACCAATATTAAAAACAAATAATGTCTTGTTTTTCGTTATTTCGACATTGGAAAAATAGCAACGGCTCACTGCGTTTTGCGTCCGTGTATCTTTTGGTCATTCGATTTTCCTTTTAGAATCGGGTATTAAAAAACAAGTTGCTATTTGATTTTTGTTTTAAAATACAAGAATTAAAATACAAAGCGTTTCTATTTTTCAGTGACAAAAAGGGATGAGTGATATTTTACGTTCTTTTTCCTTTTTTTCTACACAGCTCCGTCCTCATTGGCGCTCTTGTCACGTAAATGACCACATCCGGTCTCGGAATATGAACGAACGGGCCTCTTTTTGGGTCCGTGTATCTTTTGGTCATTTCATTTTCCTTTTAGAATCGGGTATTAAAAAACAAGTTGCTATTTGATTTTTGTTTTAAAATACAAGAATTAAAATACAAAGCGTTTCTATTTTTCAGTGACAAAAAGGGATGAGTGATATTTTACGTTCTTTTTCCTTTTTTTCTACACAGCTCCGTCCTCATTGGCGCTCTTGTCACGTAAATGACCACATCCGGTCTCGGAATATGAACGAACGGGCCTCTTTTTGGGTCCGTGTATCTTTTGGTCATTTCATTTTCCTTTTAGAATCGGGTATTAAAAAACAAGTTGCTATTTGATTTTTGTTTTAAAATACAAGAATTAAAATACAAAGCGTTTCTATTTTTCAGTGACAAAAAGGGATGAGTGATATTTTACGTTCTTTTTCCTTTTTTTCTACACAGCTCCGTCCTCATTGGCGCTCTTGTCACGTAAATGACCACATCCGGTCTCGGAATATGAACGAACGGGCCTCTTTTTGGGTCCGTGTATCTTTTGGTCATTTCATTTTCCTTTCAGAAACGGGTATTAAAAACCAAAAAAACAAGTGGCTATTTGTTTTTTTGTTTTAAAATACAAAAATTTAAATTAAAATACAAAGCGTTTCTATTTTTCAGTGTCAAAAAGGGATGAGCGAATTTTTAAAAATGATTTGAGTTTCATTTTCTATTTCGGATAACAAAAAATAAAATTACTTTAAAACAGAAACGAAAAAAGGCCCGTTTGTTCATATTGCGAGACCGGATGTGGTTACTTACGTAACAAGAGCGCCAAATTTGACAGGGTGCCAGTGTTGCTTTAGGCCAAAATAAAATGTCTTTAGCACCTTACTCATTTATGATTTTAGACATGGCAAAACAAGGCCTGTCATCCACAGAAATCTCAGCGCAGATATCACAAGTAAATGGGGGAGCAAGAGGATGTTTCGCAAGAAACGTGAGGAGATTTTGCAATGAAAATGGATTATGTTTGATGGGACTCCCTGACTCACAGTTGGAGGTGGCAAAAGCTATAACCGAGGTATGATCCTGCTTTTTTTTTATTGATTTTTTTACCTTTTGCTACAGGGTGTGTGTGTGTGTGTGAGAGAGAGAGAGAGAGAGAGAAAGAGAGAGAGTGCGAGAACGAACATGTGATAATATGCACAGTACGTCCCGCATTTATATGTCTACTTAAATTTGACTGGCATCTTTTATGCCCGTTTATTACGAATAGTAAATAAATCCCAATAAATAGCCTCAGCCTTCTATTATTTATAAATAATCACAGTCAACATAATCCTCACAACACTGATAAATCCCATAACACAAAAACATTTTTCATGATTATTTCATGATACACATATACATCAGCTGGTATGATTTCGGAACGTGGAAATCATGTTTATTTGTTATTTTCTTGACTGGACCTGCATATGGAAGAAGGATGATGAAGGGGTATCTCGCTATGAAAGGAGTGCATGCTGCAGAGACACGAATTGGATCAGCGCTCAGAACTATGCATCAGCCTTACCATGAAGCAAGACGTCAGGTCTGTTACTGTCTCCTCTCTAATATTTTACATAATCAAACATGTGGAATTTATGTGCAACTATGAGCTAATGTGTGTTTTTTTTTCTTTTCTTTTTTCTGTTTGTTTAGCTGCAGTTACTTAGCTTGTATAAGATTAAAAACTTACAGATATATAATCAGAACAAACTGCCCTTTCATTTTACTTTTTTGACAGAGACACAAATAGACATTAGGTTATATTTGGAAAATATGCAACCGTATAGGAGTAATGGGATTTTTTGTGTGAAATAGTTACATCGTTTGCCTATCTCTCTTAGGGTGCCCGCAATCTCAACCCCATACCATATCAAGCTGATTACATGGGTCACAAGGTTCATATGGACCAAAACGAAAAACTGGCTATGTTTGGGGTCACCCATGTTTTAGCCATTGATGGCTTCAGCAAAAAGGTTGTTTCTCATTCTACAATGCCTATAAAAAACAACCTTGCCATCTATGAAGATGTTTTCAGGTAATAGCCAATTATTATGGACACTAATGGGAATGCATACACATGGCTACCATTCATGAGAGAATATATATAACTATATAATAACTGTTGAACATCTACATTGTTATGAAGCATATTATACTGAGAATAACTAATAACAGTTAAGTTTGAAAGGTTTTGCACAAAATAAAACAGACTTTTTCATCCAATAGGCCTGCAGTACTTGCCTGTGGTATGTGGGACCAGGTGCGAGTAGATCATGGCAAGGAGTTTTATTTGACGCTTTTCATGCAGGAGCTGCTGTCGTCTCACCGCCATAATCAGGAGCGAAGGCCTTATTTACAGACTTCATCCACAAGGGTACAGCTCAATAGTTTGTGTGGTTGCTTCAGCAATACACTTGTATGCCTGCTTTTATTATTATTACTATTATTGTCTTGCATGTATGAGACAAATTGCTGTTACTATTACTATGCTTTCCAAATTTTAGGGTAATTAAACAGAAAATTAACCATGGCCGAGAACAGGTTTCTTTTTTAAATCTGGTTACAGCTTAACAATAAACAACTGCAGAAGCAACCACACTGGACTTAATTCAACCTTTATATTCTAGTTACGTGATGAGCATATTGTGATTTTTATGTTACAGCCTATTTGTCCTTAAGCAGAAGAAATTTTCTAGTTCAGCGGGCAATGTGCATAATGACTGCTGAGTTGATAAATTTACAGATTTACTGGGAATTCTACATGATCATTTTTCCTGAATAGACTATATGTTTCATTTACCACCAGAACAAATTGACTGATTACACATCTTTGTTGCAAATTCAGAATCATATAGTTGAACGAATCTGGCCTGAAGTCAACAATTGTTTCAACTATCCACTGAAGACAGCTCTTCTGGGGTTGGTGGATCAAGAGGAAATAGACATGAATGACAGCCTTGTGAGATATTGTGTGTCCAACCTGACTGGCCGCTTGTGTGAGATTGGTCTTACAAGGCTGGTGGAGTCATGGAATGCTCATCGAATTCCAGGTGAAATAAAACAGTGTTTCGAAGATTACAATAATTACAAGAGGCATTCATAAGTTTCAATACCAACAGTATGTTCTTTATTTTACAGGTAAAGGAATACCAAGTTACTTGGCTGGCTGTGGGTGTCCCAAAAAAATCCAACAGGAGCTGTTGCCTCATTCAGCTGAAGCAGCAGACCTTTACAGCCAACAGCTGGGATCCTCACTGACCAGACATTCAACTTTTGGAGTTGATCCATTTTCAACTGAACAGGACAAGATTAGAGTTGAGAACCAGTTTGCCGAGCAATATTCAGACATTTCAGACTTGTACTCTAGAGCAGTGAACAATGACTTTGCTCCATACAAACAGGCATTGCTCTGTCTTATAACCACAACTCAGCGCAATGTGTGAAAAGCCATTAGCTCTATTTAACTTGAAGACTGTTAACTTTAAATTTAACTTTAACTTTAAATTTGTGGGTGTAAAAATGCAAAATGTTACTCCTCTTCAAAAAGGGATCTCAGAACAGAAAATGCCTCTGACAGACCATTAATTTAAAATATGTTGTTGTCTGCAGTGTTCCCTCTACATTTTGCACAGTGCACAGAGGTCTCCTGCCACTGTTCCACACATGTTTTGCAGCCAATAATGCTCCGGCAACACTGTGTGAAGACTGGCTCCTCGATGAACTCTAAAAGACAAAATGAGAAAAACTAGTCATTCTGTGTGTTTGTGTGTGTGTGTGTGTGTCCATACGACCTTAATGTGTTATTAATGTACTGGGTGACAATGCTTTCTTTTTACTCAACCTAAAATGTCTTTGTGTTACAACCCATGGAGTAATGATACATTAACAAAGGTTTGGATCTGTACATGTAATTAATTGTAGTGGATGAGACATAGGTGACCTTGGTTAGAAAAAATGTAATAATTTATGTGTATTTGGAAAATTCAAATTCTGGAACACACTACACAAAATGGATCCAAAATAAATGTACATGTGGGACAATGACTATCTATTGTGTACTTACTCATACAAACAAAAGAGCAGAACCCTTGCTTGATGGTCTGTAGCTGGGAAGGAGTCAGGATCACTCTTTGAGCGGCAGCTAGATTGGTGAGCTCTCTGATTGCTGCAGTGACATCTGGTAGGCTCTGTGATGCCAGTACAAGCTCTTCTATCTTCTCAGTGACCTCTCCAATGTCTGCAGCATCTTCATCTTTTCGGCTGTTACAAGGAAAAAACATAATAGATATATACTGTTTGTGTTTTAGCGGTTTTGGTTGTGGTAGCCAAATAAATCTTTGTCCCAAACATTATAGAAGCCACTAAAATACAGAAGCATTAATGGCCAAAGGGTTGGTTGGCAAACAGGTGCTGATTTAAAATAAAGTTTCAATAGTCTGGACAAAAAAGGTAAGGACACATATAAGTAAACAAACACAATGCATTTCAATCTTTGGACAAATAAGAGAAATATGAATACTTAAGATTATCTCATTCTCCTCCTTTTGGTGCCCTGTAAATCCTGGAAGGACTGTTCTTGTACAGCAAGAATCTTTTGTGCATTTTGTTTCCAGTACTGTGACCCTTTACATTAGGGGTGAAAACCAGAATAAAACATTAAAACTTAAGTGTTGGTTAAGTCATCATGAGTTATCACGTCCCCTCTAATTTAAAATCACAAAAGTAAAGACTTAAAAGTAAAACAAAATTAATGTTTCCCACCTGTTGTTCCTTCAGACTCCAAAATTGCATTCCCCTGCGCATCAGTCAATACCATGGGGTCATGACTTCCAATGGCATCTTGCACTTTTCCGATGATCCTTTGAAGGGTAGCCTCACATTCCAAAAACCGGACCACCACCATTCTGCTGGGACTCAACCTCCCACCAACCACCTCAGCAAGAAAAACCGATCTGGAAGAATATCATATTAAAATAATCGTTATGACACACACAGAATCCTAGTTAACGTTAATAGTCTTATGTATTTTGTATATCAATAACTATAAAATGCGCTCAGTTTGCTCTTATAGTGTCTTTGGGTTGACTGGTGTGAGAATGTAATCATCTCTTCCTTGGCTCAGGACCAAACAATACACAAAGTTCCATGTAAATACTTTCATAACGTTTTGCATAAGCTTGCTGACAGACACTGCAAAAACATAACCTCCACCACTTTCTTGGCAGAGGTTATGAAAGTCAGGGGAAATGTTAAAATGTGCATACAAATGTAAATGAAATGTACAACAAGTAGTATTAACTATAACACTACAACTACAAAGAAGAGACAAAGAATGGCAACTGGAGTTGATAATATCATCAAATGTGAAGTAGGTGTTTTGCAATTATATCTGATTATATTTTAGATTTTCCCGTGGCGTCTGTCGTTGCTATGCAACCATGCACAGCTCTCTCCACAACAACGACAAAGACGTTATAGTAGCTAATGGATTTCCACCACCGAAAAACGCTCTGCTACAAGATTTACTTACGGAGAAGAGAAAGAGTTTGGGTACATCCCC
Organism: Moxostoma hubbsi; assembly: GCA_032164185.1. NCBI lineage: Eukaryota > Metazoa > Chordata > Actinopteri > Cypriniformes > Catostomidae > Moxostoma > Moxostoma hubbsi. Next base: position 20,725,412 of record JAVLUX010000008.1, on the reverse strand, counting down.
ATCCTTCATGTTGACTGAGCTTTCAATGTGGTTACGAAAAGGGTGAAACTGATTGGTTGATTCTTGTCACATGACCTGCGAATGCCATACCTGCACTGCATGGACCACTTATACATGAATAAAACAACTTGAGTGGAACGAAGAAGGATAACTGTGAGAGGACATTCGGCATACAGAGCGAGGGATTAATCTTAACAACAATATCAATAATAATAATGTGTGCGTGTGTGTGTGTGTATGTACGTATATTTATCCCTTTTTGGGGACCAAATGTCCCCATAACGATAGTAAAACCCGAAATGTTTGACGTAGTGGGGGACAATTTTACGGTCCCATGAGGAAACAGCTTATAAATCATACTAAATTATGTTTTTAGAAAATGTGAAAATGAAAAAGTTTTGTATGAGTGTTGGGTTTAGGGGTAGTGTTATGTTTAGGGGATAGAATATATAGTTTGTACAGTATTAAAAACATTATGTCTATGGAAAGTCCCCAATAAAACATGGAAACCCAACGTGTGTTGCTCTTATCAATTTCTTCAAGTGGCAATGATCGTCTTAATGTTGAATTGCATGAAGCCGAAATACTGTAATGCTGTAATACAGCTGTAATGTACCTTTAGGTGAATAAAATGATAAATATTTTATTAGGCCTATTAACTGAGACGACTTTATCACAACAATGAAACAGCAGAAGTCCTTTATTCTGTCTCTTGAGAAGACGACGGTGCAGGTTGGCCAATCAGCAGAAAGGGGCGTTTCAGGTCCACCCAGATGTGCGAATCAAACACTCAAGCCATATAATAGTGAAATCAATTAATCAAAACGTTCCGTGTATCTTTTGGTCATTCGATTGTCCTTTTAGAATCGGGTATTAAAAAGCAAAAAACAAGTGGCAATTTGATTTTTTTTTTCAGTGTCAAAAAGGGATGAGCGAATTTTTAAAAATGTTTCATTTTCATTTTCTATTTCGGATAACAAAAAATAAAATTACTTTAAAACAGAAGCGAAAAAAGGCCCGTTTGTTCGTATTGCGAGACCGGGTGTGGTTACTTAAGCGCACCGCTTGCGGCATTCTGAAAAGTTGAGGTGTTCACGCTTGTGCGCATACTGCTGTTTTGGCGCGCAGTGTTCTGATTAGCTTATTTCCTATTAACATGCTTGTTGGAGGCAATCCAGAATTACTGTTGGTGAAATTATAATCAGACCCCCAAACAGTCACCCAAACTGACGTGAAAAAAGCGAGAGGCGCCGAAAAGTGCACTGTTTGCATCCCTGAAAATTATAAAGCAACACTGGCACCCTGTCAAATTTGGCGCTCTTGTCACGTAAGTAACCACAACTTTTCAGAATGCCGCAAGCGGTGCGCTTAAGTAACCACACCCGGTCTCGCAATATGAACAAACGGGCCTTTTTTCGTTTCTGTTTTAAAGTAATTTTATTTTTTGTTATCCGAAATAGAAAATGAAACTCAAATCATTTTTAAAAATTCGCTCATCCCTTTTTGACACTGAAAAAAAAAAAAAAAAAAAAATCAAATTGCCACTTGTTTTTTTTTTTTTAATACCCGATTCTAAAAGGACAATCGAATGACCAAAAGATACACGGACCGTTTTGATTCATTGATTTCACTATTATATGGCTTGAGTATTTGATTCGCAAAAAGAAGCAAAAATCGAGGTTACAGTGAGGCACTTTCAGTAGAAGTGAATGTAGCCAATTTTTGGAGGGTTTAAAGGCAGACATGTGAAGCTTATAATTTTCTAAAAGCACATAGTTCTTCTGTTAAAACTCAAATATTATTTCATTTTTACAGTCATTTTAGGGTTTTAGGTTTGTTGACATTGACATGGCACAGAAGTTGTAAAATTGGCTATATCTTTACACAGAGAAGATTAGTAAGTGATGTATTAACGAAGCCAGCCTCAATTTTCACTTATTCCTTTATGAGTCAGGCTGGAGTCTTCATTGTGCCTGTTTAAAGTATGGAATAATCCTGGATGCTGAATCTTCCCATACTGCCATGTACATCTACAAATTGGCCAGTGGACAGGCACAGTGGAACTGGCGTTGTCAGTCAACATAGTAAGAGCCATGTGCAGGGTTAATAGGTCAGGGGAGACAGAGGTGAAAAGTAAGGGGGTAGACAAATAGTGTAAGATATTACTATCATATGTGTGTATTTTTCTGGGTTTAATTTGAACCTTTGTTTTAGAAACAAATAACCCAGAGCCAGATTCTGCTATTAATATGTATCACATTCCTCAAAAGTCACAGTTAGAAAATACATTTATTACATTCAGCTAAAGCTGAAATTTGTAAAAGAAATAGTTCACCCAAATATGAAAATGCTCTCATCAGTTACCGACCCTCATGCCATCCCATATGTGGATGACATACTTTCTTCTGCTGACCACAAAGTTTTTTTTTAATAAAAATCTCTCAGCTCTGTTGGTTCATTCAATGCAAGTGAGTGGTGAACAGAACTTTGAAGCTCCAAAAAGGACACAAAGGCAGCATAAAAGTAATACATAAGACTCTGTGTTGTTTGACAACTTTCCTTCCTATCTCTCACTATCCAGGAGGAGAAATCTCCAGTTATGCAGGTAGCAGAGGAGTGGCCAATAGCCTTGAGGAATGTATGGAACAGGCCATGCAGGATATTCCAAAGTCTAGACATGAACTTTATAGCTTGGGGCCACAGCAGGCATGATATTGCTCAGGTGACTCAAAAGGCTGTGTTCCAACAAACACTGAACGAGCTAATTATTAATATAATATCTGCTATCCCTATTTGACAACAGTCACTACACAACTTTTTAATAAGGATGTCCCGATACCATTTTTTTTTGACAACGAGCACGATTCTTTATTTTTGGTTTCCTCCCATACCGAGTCCGATATCTATTTGTTTTGTCTTTCTGAATCTGAACTCATGATAACAGTTTATTTAAATTTTATCATTAAAATGGCATTTAACTGATTGAATTAATTAAAACTTTAATCAAATGAATATATAACAATTCTTTGTCTATTTATTTATCAGTTTGCATCATTGAAAAGGCACACGTTCAGTACAGTTCATCAATATGTAGGAACATTTCTGAAGCGGAACCTTTCACAATGTGCCAGAAACAAGAGTCTGTTGACGAAGTTGCACAGTAACGAAGTGTGCGAATACCGAACAATGCAAACATAGCCAACGTTTATCACATTTCTGCTGTCAATGCATTTCAGTTACTTTCGAAAGTCCTTAACGAGTGTGAAAATAGACACGTCTCGAAATGTTTGCAGGGTTACCAGAGCTTGGGATATCCAATGGAGAAGATCTGAAAGAAACTCTCACTAACTGTACGGAGCCTCTGAAAGCCATCGATCAGTTTCAGGTATGATCACTTTTCAAACATAATAGTCTACAAAAGTCATGCATCAGAAGTAATGGGCTTTGTAGAGACAGGAATCGTTTGGGATGATGCGATATGTTGACAAATAGATGACAACCAGTGTTTTGTCGCGCGATAAAAGCTGATGTATTGTACTGAAATCTATCGCGCGTTCATTATAACTGAGTTGTCGTTTACAGATGGAAAATGGCATTTTGTTGCCAACCCTACAGTCTGCATTGCCTTTCCTGGATCTTCATGGCACTCCGCGACTGGAGTTTCATCAGTCTGTGTTTGATGAGCTTCGGGAGAAGCTGATGGAGCGCGTTGCCACCATCGCAGAGGGCAAAGATGAAGACAGGTGAAAGAAAAGTTGCATTTGAAACCATTTATTTGCTCTATTAAATGTGCTAATGTTTCCCCTAATTTATCACAGATATGTTAAGCTGGAAGAACTTCTGGAGAAAAGCTTTCCTTTGGTGAAGATGCCATCCATACAGCCTGTTGTCATGCAAGTGCTGAAACATTTGCCAAAGGTATTGGGGCAACATGTTGTACAGTATTATTCAGGTGATCACATTGCAAATATATTGACTAATTTATATTTGGATTCTTATGCAGGTGCCTGAGAAGAAGCTGAAGCAGGTGATGGCTGATAAAGAGCTCTACAAAGTCTGTGCGGTGGAGGTGAAACGGCAGATTTGGCAGGACAATCAGGCACTGTTTGGGGATGAAGTCTCTCCTCTGTTGAAGCAGTATATTGTGGAGAAGGAGGCTGCTCTTTTCAGCAGTGATCTGTCCATTCTACACAACTTTTTTAGTCTATCACCCAAAACACGACGGCAGGGTGAGGTAAGTGTCGAAGTCTGGTGTCTTCCAGTATCTGTCAATTCAGTTAAAATTTACATATAAGCTGTTTACTTGTCTATCAATATCTAACTGTAGGTGCATGTGCATTTAGTGTGCACTAGCACTGAAATCTGAAGTTTCAAGGAGTAAATCTTTCACTTTTTTCTGGCAAAGAACTTGGATTGTGGTGTTTATGTTGGTACAGAACAACAAAGAGCTAATCTATCCTCCTTTTGCATTTTTACATTTACCATGAAATGCTGTCCTTTTCAACAGGTAGTGCTGAAGTTGACTCAGATGATTGGGAAGAATGTGAAGCTCTATGATATGGTTCTTCAGTTTCTGCGGACTCTGTTCCTGCGCACACGAAACGTGCACTACTGCACCCTGCGTGCTGAGCTGCTCATGTCCCTTCACGATCTGGAAATCAGCGAGATCTGTTCAGTGGACCCCTGCCACAAGGTGTGGAATCAGTTTCCCAGCTTTACCAATGATAAATGTGTATAATAGCTCCCTTGAAAAGCTCTCCAACATTTTGCAAGCTAGAAGTGATACCATGAAGCAGTCCTTTTATTCTCTGAACAGGCTTGAAAATAAGCTTTTTTTTTTCAGATTCTTGCCCTGCCAACAGTTTCACTGGCCCACGCTGACCACAGTATATACAGTTTAATGAAAAAATAAATATATATTTATATCTCAGAATTAGCTTTATTGCCAAGTATGCTTACACACACAAGGAATTTGTCATGATGTCAGAAGCTTCCAGTGCAAATGCAACCATACACTACCGTTCAAAAGTTTGGGGTCACATTGAAATGTCCTTATTTTTGAAGGAAAAGCACTGTACTTTTCAATGAAGACAACTTTAAACTAGTCTTAACTTTGAAGAAATACACTCTATACATTGCTAATGTGGTAAATGACTATTCTAGCTGCAAATGTCTGGTTTTTGGTGCAATATGTACATAGGTGTATAGAGGCCCATTTCCAGCAACTATCACTCCAGTGTTCTAATGGTACAATGTGTTTGCTCATTGGCTCAGAAGGCTAATTGATGATTAGAAAACCCTTGTGCAATCATGTTCACACATCTGAAAACAGTTTAGGTCGTTACAGAAGCTACAAAACTGACCTTCCTTTGAGCAGATTGAGTTTCTGGAGCATCACATTTGTGGGGTCAATTAAACGCTCAAAATGGCCAGAAAAAGAGAACTTTCATCTGAAACTCGACAGTCTATTCTTGTCCTTAGAAATGAAGGCTATTCCATGCGAGACATTGCTAAGAAATTGAAGATTTCCTACAACGGTGTGTACTACTCCCTTCAGAGGACAGCACAAACAGGCTCTAACCAGAGTAGAAAAAGAAGTGGGAGGCCGCGTTGCACAACTGAGCAAGAAGATAAGTACATTAGAGTCTCTAGTTTGAGAAACAGACGCCTCACAGGTCCCCAACTGGCATCTTCATTAAATAGTACCCGCAAAACACCAGTGTCAACATGTACAGTGAAGAGGCGGCTGCGGGATTCTGGGCTTCAGGGCAGAGTGGCAAAGAAAAAGCCATATCTGAGACTGGCCAATAAAAGAAAAAGATTAAGATGGGCAAAAGAACACAGACATTGGACAGAGGAAGACTGGAAAAAAGTGTTGTGGACAGATGAATCCAAGTTTGAGGTGTTTGGATCACAAAGAAGAACGTTTGTGAGATGCAGAACAAATGAAAAGATGCTGGAAGAATGCCTGACGCCATCTGTTAAGCATGGTGGAGGTAATATAATGGTCTGGGGTTGCTTTGGTGCTGGTAAGGTGGGAGATTTGTACAGGGTAAAAGGGATTCTGAATAAGGAAGGCTATCACTCCATTTTGCAACGCCATGCCATACCCAGTGGACAGCGCTTGATTGGAGCCAATTTCATCCTACAACAGGACAATGACCCTAAACACACCTCCAAATTGTGCAAGAACTATTTAGAGCAGAAGCAGGCAGCTGGTATTCTATCGGTAATGGAGTGGCCAGCGCAGTCACCAGATCTGAACCCCATTGAGCTGTTGTGGGAGCAGCTTGACCGTATGGTACGCAAGAAGTGCCCATCCAACCAATCCAACTTGTGGGAGCTGCTTCTGGAAGCGTGGGGTGCAATTTCTCCAGATTACCTCAACAAATTAACAGCTAGAATGCCAAAGGTCTGCAATGCTGTAATTGCTGCAAATGGAGGATTCTTTGACGAAAGCAAAGTTTGATGTAAAAAAAATCTTATTTCAAATACAAATCATTATTTCTAACCTTGTCAATGTCTTGACTCTATTTTCTATTCATTTCACAACGTATGGTGGTGAATAAGTGTGACTTTTCAGGAAAACACAAAATTGTTTGGGTGACCCCAAACTTTTGAACGGTAGTGTATATACATACAAACATGTATTTAAACATATACATATAGTGACATAAAAATAAGATATAACAGATGAAAAAAGAGAAATATAGAATAGAGCAATAATGTTTATTGTTTATCGAATATTTGATATACAGATATACAGTTATGTTCAGGTGATGTAATGTATTGAAGAAGAGGTAGGATATGTTAAAGAATATAATTGAAATATGATATAAGTAGGATTGGATGGATTGAACATTGTACATGGTTGTATTGACAAAAGGGAAGTATTTGGGGGCAGTTTTAAATGTTCTTTAGGTGGATGGCCTGAGGGGGAAAAAACTCCCTGTGCCTGGCTGTTCTGGTGCTCTGTAGCACCGGCCAGAGTCAAGAGTGATTTTACCAGCCCTTTTCGTCACGCTGGAAGTGTACAGTTCTAGAAGGGTGGGTAGGGGAGTGTCAATAATCCCCTCAGTAATCCGAACAATGCTTTGAAATTTTCTGATGTCTGACTTGGTAGGTGAACCAAACCAAACAGACTCAATGACTGTTGAGTTGAACTGTATTAGCAGTGCCTGTGGCATGTTGAACTTCATCAGCTGGCAAAGGAAGTACAATCTCAGCTGGGCCTTTTTCAAATTGAGTCTATGTGGGTATCCCAATTCAGGTCCTGTAAGATGGTAGTGCCCAGGAACCTGAATGACTCCTGCTGCAAAAGTGTTGTTCAGAATGGTGAGCGGGGGTAATGTTGGGGTGTTTCTCCTAAAGTCCACTGTTTTAAGCACATTCAGCTCTAGTTTGTTTTGACTGCACCAGAAGGCCAGCTGTTCAACCTCCCTTCTGTATGCAGATTCATCTGCATCTTGGATGATGCAGATGACTGTAGTGTCATTTGCAATCTTCAGGAGCTTAACAGAGGGGTCCTTGGCGGTGCAATCATTTGTGCAAAGGTAGAATAGTAGTGGGGAGAGTACACTTCCACGGAGGGCACCAGTGCTGATTGTACATGCTCTGGAGGTGAATTTCCCCATTCTCACTAGCTGCTGCCTGTCTGTCAGAAATCTGGTGATCCACTGACAGATAGAGGCAGGAACAGAGAGATGGGTTAATTTAGTCCATAGGCGAGTGATGGTGTTTAAAGCCGACCTGATGTAAGCAAATAGTATCCTTGCAATAAGTCCCTGGTCTGTCTAGATGTTTATGTATGTAGTGCAGTCCAATATTGACTGCATCATCCACAGACCTGTTTGCTTGATAGGCAAACTTCAGGGGATCCAGAAAGTGTTCAGTGATGTCCTTCAGGTGGGCCAACACCAGTCTCTCAAATGACTTCATGACCACAGACATCAGAGTGATTGGTCTGTAGTCATTAAGTTCTTTGATTTCTTTGGGACGGGGATGATTGTGGAGCAGGGAACTTCACACTGCTCCAGTGATCTGTTGAAAATCTGTGTGAAGATGGGGGCCAGCTGGTCAGCACAGGATTTTAGACAAGTGATCCTTATTGTACAAGTGCAACTTATTGTGAGAAGCTTGTGGAAGGGTACCCAAAATGTTTGACCCAAGTTAAACAATTTAAAGGTAATGCTACCAAATACTAACAAAGTGGATGTAAACTTCTGACCCATTGGGAATATGATGAAAGAAATAAAATCTGAAATAAATAATTCTCTCTACTATTATTCTGACATTTCACATTCTTAAAATAGTGATCCTAACTGACCAAAGTCAGGGAATGTTTTCTATGATTAAATGTCAGGAATTGTGAAAAACTGAGTTTAAATGTATTGTGCTAAGGTGTATGTAAACTTCTGACTTCAACTGTTTGTTAGCCAGCTTGGTAAGTCACCTTGGTGAACTTGGAGAATTCAATTGTTTTTGCAACAACAATGTTCAATGTGTCACAGAAAACCAAATATTTTAATTTGCAAGGCAGAAAACACATTTATAGAAACCGTGGCTCCACGTTAGAAATAGTGGCAACCCAGCACTGGCCCGATAGGCCATCCTTATTGTTGAGCCCTATAACAATATAAAAAAATATGTATAAATATTAGGAACAGGTGAAAATAATTTTGTGCAAAATTCACTACAGGATGTTCTGGGTAAACAAACAAAATTTGGAAACATTATCTATTTGAAGCATTTTATGTGTGAAGATCTAGATTTTAAGTTTCTTTTTTTATTTTAAAACCTTAATGCGTTGAAGCTGAATTGTTGTTCACACTGTGGACTATAACATTTTTAAATAAAATTTATTGTGCTTTTACTTTGTAGTTTTCCTGGTGTTTGGATGCTTGCATCAGGGAGAAATTTGTGGATGCAAAACGGGCTCGAGAGTTACAAGGCTTCCTAGATGGGGTGAAAAAAGGACAGGAGCAAGTGTTGGGGTATGAGATTTATATCTCTAATGTATAGATAATAGACAACAGTTTACAATAATTCCATTATCACTGTAAACATGCAACATAAACATACTCCATTATTGTTTTCCCACAGTGACTTGTCTATGATCCTCTGTGACCCATTTGCCTGTAACACACTAGTGTTGAGCACAGTGAGGAACCTTCAGGAACTGTTGAGCCAGGATGCCCTGCCTAGAGTAAGAACTCCAGCTCTGTTGTGGCATACTTTAGTGGTGTAATTATGATATTAAGTGTACTAGCCATGCTGTGATATCACTGTGTGATCCGTTTATTTGCAGGACAGCCCAGATCTTCTCTTGCTGTTGCGGATGCTTTCGCTTGGGCAGGGTGCGTGGGACATGATTGACAGCCAGGTTTTCAAAGAGCCCCGAATGGTGAGATCATCGAATCTCAACATTTTGTATTAAACAGTCCTCTAATGAAAATATTGCTGTTTGTGTTGTACAAGAATATGGCATGTGTACATTTCACAAGGTAACTGGTCTTTTTCAATATTAGGATTTAGAGGTGGTGACACGTTTTCTGCCTGCCGTGATGTCAATAGTGGTAGATGACTACACGTTCACTGTGGAGCAGAAACTTCCCAGTGAGGAGAAGACCTCTCTCACATACCCCACCACCTTGCATGAAACATTCACCAGGTAAACCATATAATCCTGGTTCTCAATCCAACACCTTATCCAAGCCTTCACTTATCTCCAAAAATGATTTTTTTTTTTCTCTCTTGTATAGGTATTTGCAGGACAACAGGGTTGCATGTGAGATTGGTCTTTATTATGTGCTTCATATTGCCAAGCAGAGGAATAAGAATGCTCTACAGAGGCTTCTACCTGCACTGGGTGAGACCTTTCTTTTTATTCTACCATTTGCATTGATTACAATCAACCATATCATGTATTTGATTAAATTGGCTTTATTGACACTGATTGGCGAACCACTAAGATTGTCTCTTTTCACAGTGGAAACCTATAATGACATGGCGTTTGGAGACATCTTCCTCCATCTACTAACTGGTCATCTGACTCTACTCTCTGATGAATTTGTATCAGAAGAGTTCTGTACTGTTGTCTTTGATAATTTCCTCCTCACTTCTTTCTCAAGGTGTGTGTCATCACATGCAACAGTATGTAGCCGTAATGGAATATCATTTGTATATTAGTTGCATTATTAAATTGTGAAAATTCATTGGTGATTGAAAAAAATATTCATTAGAAAGGAAAAATCAAAGTCAAAGGAATAATTCACCCAACAATTATAACTCATCATTTGCTCACCCTTATGTTGTCAAACTCATATGACATTCTTTCTTCTGCAGAACACTAAGATTTTTTGAAGTATGGATATAATGTTTGTTTGCCCACACAATGCAAGTCCATGGGGTCCCAAACTTTCAAGCTCCACAAAGCACAAAGGCAGCATAAAGGCAATCCATACAACTCAAGTGGCTTTATCCACATTTTCTGAAGCAAATCAATCAGTGAAACAAGTACCAAAAAACTTTTTCGACTAGTAACGTTGACATCTGCAGTCTCCTTGGTGCTCATGAAAGAAGTTTGATTACACTTCCTTGTGCTTGACAGAAGACACTTTGTATGGATTACCTTTATGCTTCCTTTATGTCCATTTTATAGCATGAAAGTTTAGACCCCATTGACTTGCACTGTCTGGACAAACAAACATCACATATCCTTCAAAAGTTTGTTGATTTGCAGAAGTCAGTCAGTCATACGAGATTGTATAAGGGTGAGTAAATTATGAGAGAATTATCATTTTTGGGTGAACTATTCCTTTAATACTAAAGCTCAGCTCACTACAGTTCCACGGGGATTAAAGTTCTCCGTCAATAGAGGGTATGCACTGGGTGGGTGTAGCAGCAGTGACATTCGCCTGCTGTGACATCATTCGCATACCCTCTATTGCAAGGGTCTTCAACAGGGGGACTGCAAATTATTGTTTGATCCACCTTGGTGGCATTTGTAGTAATCACTCATTCGCACGCTAGTGACAGCAGTATGAATTATCGACATGTTGAATCAGCTGCATGCCAAATCTTAGTGTGACTAAACCGCAGTGTTCAGCTTAAGCGTGCAGCCCAGACAAACCCTTCACGTGCCCACCGCTCATCACGAGCTGCTCAATGCGCGACATACATCGGGTTCAGCAGCGCTGCAGTAGAGGGTTGCCTGAGTAAACGTGTCTGCTTTGGTCGCGCTGTGCGGTTGAGCAGATGGCAGCCTGCTTTCAGAACAATAGCTTACTTGCCTGGTGTAAATAAATAGTTACTGCTGAGATTATCAAGCTAGCATACAGGGTCCGTGTATACACAAGATGGTGACTTTCAAAACAACATACAGTAATTAAAGGTGCACTCATTGTTTTCCACATTACAAATGTTGACTCAGTGAAATCAACAGTCATTTTTAAAATATATGTATAAATTCGATCACTCACATGAGATGAAGACTCCATTTTAGTAACCTGATCAAATATGTTTTATTCTGCATGGACAGGGTCTGTCTGTTTTCTATCTGTCTGTCATTTTCTTTCTTTTGGAGGAGGTTTGGCATATGGATTTACAGGGGAATTTAAAAATGTCACTTCATGTCAAAAATGTTGCAGACCCCTGCTGAAAAGACCAAGGTCGCCTAGCCTAGGTCAGTTGGCAGGTTTCAGAAGGGGTTTGAAAACTGGTCATGCTGGGAAAACAGCTAAAACCAGCCAACCAGCTGTTAGTTGTTTTATTTTTTTTAAGTGTTGAGTTTCACTTAAAAGAAAATATTGTTTGGTGTTATAAATAAATACATATGCACTGAAAATGTATGTAGATGGTTGATTATTTGTATGCCTAAAAAAATATCAGTTTTATTTCATAGATTGAAAAAAGTTTTCAGTCAGAAATATTTTTAATTTAATTTTTTTGCTTTCATCCCTGGTTCCAGCATGTTTAAATGTGCTGTTCTTGTTTGCAGTAAGGAGAACGTTCACCGGCACAGTCTTCGCTTGCTCAACCATCTTCACCAAAAGGTGCAGCCATCATACATGGAAACCTTGATGAAAACACTTGAACCACCAAAACAGGTATTTGAAAGAAAATTAATCATAACAGCTTGGTAAATATATATGTCCTTCCTGAACACAACTTAAGATTGCATAAACTCATAGTATATATTTTACAGGTATGAGTAATATTCTGACTTGAAAGGCACTAGATGGCAGCTTATCCAGTTATGTTCCAGAATGACAGCTTTCTCTGTTCCTTACTTGACTGATTCTGTTGTGCTGATATTTTATGCAGAGACATAAAATTTTAATTAATGTGGTTACAGAGCAGTGAGCCAGTTAAGGAGCTGCACACCCTGTTGAAGGAGAAACTTGAGGCCTCTAAGAAAAGCCCTCCACAACCAGAGGAGACCCCCTCTTTGGATTTAAGTCTTCACCCTGTTACTGTCCCACCAACTCCCTCCACACCCACTACTCCACACTGAGACAGACTGGGTCCCCCAGCCACTACAGAGCAGCCAGTGTAAAGCCCAGGAGGATATAGACTACATCTCTAATTGTATAATGACTGACCTGAACACAATGCTTATTTTAACTTGTGACAAATGGCATTTTTGTTGTTTTTGATTTATCTTTTTCTTTTATAAGAGTCATTTTAAAAAGCATTTTGTAAGCCAAGGGCCTTTTTCAATTTATATGCTTTGTTTTAATAATGTAGTCTTGTTTAATTTGTGAATGATTAAAATATACTCTCTTATGTACATCAGTGTCATCATGGTCTAATTTGTTTTGTTTTGTGTCAGAGACAAGCCCACGTGTAAATAAAAATATATATACACTACCGTTCAAAAGTTTGGGGTCACCCAAACAATTTTGTGTTTTCCTGAAAAGTCACACTTATTCACCACCATACGTTGTGAAATGAATAGAAAATAGAGTCAAGACATTGACAAGGTTAGAAATAATGATTTGTATTTGAAATAAGATTTTTTTTTTACATCAAACTTTGCTTTCGTCAAAGAATCCTCCATTTGCAGCAATTACAGCATTGCAGACCTTTGGCATTCTAGCTGTTAATTTGTTGAGGTAATCTGGAGAAATTGCACCCCACGCTTCCAGAAGCAGCTCCCACAAGTTGGATTGGTTGGATGGGCACTTCTTGCGTACCATACGGTCAAGCTGCTCCCACAACAGCTCAATGGGGTTCAGATCTGGTGACTGCGCTGGCCACTCCATTACCGATAGAATACCAGCTGCCTGCTTCTGCTCTAAATAGTTCTTGCACAATTTGGAGGTGTGTTTAGGGTCATTGTCCTGTTGTAGGATGAAATTGGCTCCAATCAAGTGCTGTCCACTGGGTATGGCATGGCGTTGCAAAATGGAGTGATAGCCTTCCTTATTCAGAATCCCTTTTACCCTGTACAAATCTCCCACCTTACCAGCACCAAAGCAACCCCAGACCATTATATTACCTCCACATGCTTAACAGATGGCGTCAGGCATTCTTCCAGCATCTTTTCATTTGTTCTGCGTCTCACAAACGTTCTTCTTTGTGATCCAAACACCTCAAACTTGGATTCATCTGTCCACAACACTTTTTTTCCAGTCTTCCTCTGTCCAATGTCTGTGTTCTTTTGCCCATCTTAATCTTTTTCTTTTATTGGCCAGTCTCAGATATGGCTTTTTCTTTGCCACTCTGCCCTGAAGCCCAGAATCCCGCAGCCGCCTCTTCACTGTACATGTTGACACTGGTGTTTTGCGGGTACTATTTAATGAAGATGCCAGTTGGGGACCTGTGAGGTGTCTGTTTCTCACACTAGAGACTCTAATGTACTTATCTTCTTGCTCAGTTGTGCAACGCGGCCTCCCACTTCTTTTTCTACTCTGGTTAGAGCCTGTTTGTGCTGTCCTCTGAAGGGAGTAGTACACACCGTTGTAGGAAATCTTCAATTTCTTAGCAATGTCTCGCATGGAATAGCCTTCATTTCTAAGGACAAGAATAGACTGTCGAGTTTCAGATGAAAGTTCTCTTTTTCTGGCCATTTTGAGCGTTTAATTGACCCCACAAATGTGATGCTCCAGAAACTCAATCTGCTCAAAGGAAGGTCAGTTTTGTAGCTTCTGTAACGACCTAAACTGTTTTCAGATGTGTGAACATGATTGCACAAGGGTTTTCTAATCATCAATTAGCCTTCTGAGCCAATGAGCAAACACATTGTACCATTAGAACACTGGAGTGATAGTTGCTGGAAATGGGCCTCTATACACCTATGTACATATTGCACCAAAAACCAGACATTTGCAGCTAGAATAGTCATTTACCACATTAGCAATGTATAGAGTGTATTTCTTCAAAGTTAAGACTAGTTTAAAGTTGTCTTCATTGAAAAGTACAGTGCTTTTCCTTCAAAAATAAGGACATTTCAATGTGACCCCAAACTTTTGAACGGTAGTGTACATGTATATATAAAAAAAGGGAGGATTAACTTAATTGATTTGATCACATTAATAGTTTATTTATACATTGGAGTGAATTTGACTGCCTGAAGAACTGAAAGGCCTGTTTTATTTTCCTTTTCTTTTTTGCTGGTTATGCTAGCGGCTGAAGCTTGTTTTGTGGAGGAACACATCTTTGAGACAATTAAGTGGATGAATCTACATGTTTATTTTATTCTGCTTTTGGGATGGAGTTTGTTTTTTAGAATATCTTCTGTTGTGTAATTCTGTCATACAAAAATAGAAGCAGTGGATTGTCGGTCTCCACGTGAATGGGTTCTTTTCTTAATCGTAAGAAATATGATAGTGTTTCTTCAAGAAACGCATCTTTCCCAGCAGGAAGCTGGAAAATTTGGGAAGATATAGGGTGGACATGTTTCCTTTTATGCTGGCTCGAAGTAAGAGCAGGGAAGTCATTACATTGATAAGTAGGGATCTATTATATACATTGCATCTGTAATGTATTCACAGCGCTTCACTTTTTCCACAATTTGTTATGTTAAAGCCTTATTCCAAAATGGATAAAATTCATTATTTTCCTCAAAATTCTATAAACAATACCCCATAATGACAATGTGAAATAAGTTTGTTTGAAATCTTTGCAAATTTATTTTTAACATTAGTTAACTACATCAGTTAACTTGAACTAACAATAAACACCACTTTTATACAATGTATTAATCTTGGTTAATGCTAATTTCAACATACATTTATTACATAGCGTTGAAGTCAGAAGTTTACAAACACTTAGTTTGAAGTCATTAAAACACATTTTTTAACCACTCCACAGATTTAATATTAGCAAACTATAGTTTTGGCAAGTCGTTTAGGATGTCTTCTTTGTGCATGACACAAGTAATTTTTCCAACAATTGTTGACAGATTGTTTCACTTTTAATTGACTATATCACAGTTCCAGTGAGTGAGAAGTTTACATACACTAAATTAGCTGTGCCTTTAAGCAGCTTGGAAAATTCCAGACAATGATGTCAAACCTTTAGACAATAAGCTTCTGATAGAAGGTGTATTGATTCGGAGGTGTACCTGTGGATGCATTTTAAGGCCTACCTTCAAACTCAGTGCCTCTTTGCTTGACATGGGAAAATCAAAAGAAATCAGCGAAGACCTAAAAAAAAAGAACCTGTGGACTTCCACAAGTCTAGTTCATCCTTGGGAGCAATTTCCAAATGACTGAAAGTACAATGGTCATCTGTTCAAACAATAGTACACAAGTTTAAACACCATGGGACCACACGGCCATCATACAGCTCAGGAAGGAGACACATTTTGTCTCCTAGAGATGAACATAGCTTGGTGCGAAATGTGCAAATCAATCCCAGAACAACAGCAAAGGACCTTGTGAAGATGCTGGAGGAAACAGGTGAACAAGTATCTATATCAACATAACCTGAAAGGCTGCTCAGCAAGGAAGAAGCCACTGCTCCAAAACCACCATAAAAAAGCCAGACTACAGATTGCAAGTGCACATGGGGACAAATATCTTGTCCTCTGGTCTAATGAAACAAAAATTTAACTGTTTGGCCATAATGACCATCGTTATGTTTGGAGGAAAAAGGGTGAGGCTTGAAGCCGAAGAACACCATCCCAACCATGAAGCATAGGGGTGGCAGTATCATGTTGTGGGGGAGCTTTGCTGAAGGAGGGACTGGTGCACTTCACAAAATAGATGGCATCATGAGTAAGGAAAATATTGAAGCAACATCTCAAGACATCAGCTAAGAAGTTAAAGCTTGGTTGCAAATTGGTCTTCCAAATGGACAATGACCACAAGTAAACCTCCAAATTTGTGTAAAAAAAAGTCAAGGTTTTGGAGTGGCCATCACAAAGCCCTGACCTAAGTCTGATAGAAAAGCATGTGCGAGCAAGGAGGCATACAAACCTGACTCAGTTACACCAGTATCCCCAGAATTGTTCCTCTCACACATACTGCTGCAATGGCCATCTTGCGTGCAATTTCAAAAACTACCACAAGATGGCGTCAGTTATCAGTGGATCCAATGTTACAAAATGTGATGTCCGATTAAAGAAATCTGGAAAAATATCGGAAAATCCGATTATCGTTCGATCTCTACTCTCAGGGTTCTCATTCAATAACACGATTTTCAACTAATTTTAAATGTGCATAATAGCAATAAATAAATATGCAAAATTATGTAGGGCAATCAAATTTTCCTGTGTTTTAGTCCAAGTTTCCCAGGCAACACATATGACCTAGGCTAAGGTATTTCCCCTCGGGAAATAAAATCACCACACAAATTATTAAATCCTCTCAAAACGGCTGAAAATTGTTTACTTTCCAGAAGTACTGGCTGAAGTACAGAGGAATTGAATAGAGAAATAAAATGAAGGTATGCCCATATTAGAAACCGAGAAGAGACCTAGCACACACAAAGATGGCTAATTGTTCCTCTTTTACTTGAGTTGCAAAAGACACGTCCTATCTTATTGTCACATTTTTATGCACTACTTTCAGCTTTAACCATCTTATTTAATTCATATCTAATTTAACAGGAGCTGTGACAGTATGAGTACTACTACTGTATCTTATATTAGTTTAGAGGCATCATGAACTTCTCAGGAGAAACAAAAATGACCCCAACCAGTGTCATTTGGACAGTAATTAAACAAACATATAATTATTTATAGTCTCTCCCTCCCCCATCCCACATTTTTTAGATAAAACTGGAGTCCCAAAGTATGAAAGCATTAGTGCAAATGCTTTTTTTTGTTAGCTTTGTTCATATAATAACAATTTACATGAATTAATAGTTGAATTAAGAAATAAACAAAATTTGCTTCAATGAGAGCATGTACTCAAGTTGACACAGACTCCAACTGTTTGTGTGAATCCAGATGATCCATGTTGTCCCAGGATGAATTGATTGTTCCAAAAAGCATGTTATGTGCTTCAATGGAAATCTGACCTTTCATACAAAGGAGGCCTACGTGTAACATGGCCAATGTCATAAATTTACTAACATTCAAATAGTGACCTACAAATAATGTAGTCTCAAATGTCTCATTCATTTTACATCATAATTATTTTTTCTATTATATTTTCTTTTAAATCCTAAAACTTTCCTAAAACATGTATATATATATATATATATATATATATATATATATATATATATATATATATATATATATATATATATATTTATACACACAGTATATATATCAGACTTTTGGACCCCAATGTATACATATGAAAGCTTCAAATTAAAAAAAATTTTAGTTACTAAAAACAGGCCTACTATTTTTGCAGAAGGAGAATCTTGTGGTACAGTTGCCCGGCCCTGATCTGTCATTTCAGACAACATCATACTTGCCTCAAAGCACCAGTGCTTTCTCATTTCACTATTCATCAAATGTTACAGCTGCACAAGGCATGTTACATGAAATCTGGGGTTGACAGTGTTCTGCTGCATGTTCAGCTCAGATGCATATCTGATATAGCCTTCTGATATTGTGGGAACACAAGGGAAATAAAAGATTCTGCAGTATACCTCGATATAATAGTGTACACAATATCAAAATTTTTCTCCTGACATATTTAAAATGTTACATTTTTGGTAGCTATTCAGCCCTGAAATGCAATGATAATAATATTTTAAAGGAATAATTCACCCAAAAAAGAACAATCTGTCATCATTTACTTGCCATCATGCCATCTCAGATATCTGAGTTTCTTCTGATGAACACAAATTAAGAATATCTCTGCTCTGTAGGTCGAAACAATGCAAGTGAATGGTTATCAAAATGTTAAAGCTCCAAAAGCACATAAAGGCAATATAAAAGTAATCCATTTGACTAGAGTGATGAAATCTATGTCTTCAGAAGCTATTTGATAGGTGTGGGTGAGTCCTTTTTTACTATAAATCTCCACTTTCTCTTTCACCTACTTGTGCTTGTATTTTTGGCGATTGATGTATATTATCGCCACATACTGAGCTGGGAGGAGAATTTATAGTAAAAAAAAAAAGGACTTAAATATTGATCTGTTTCTCAGCCACACCAATCATATCACTTCTGAAAATATGGATTAAACCACTGGAGCCTTATGGAAGTTAATATTTAAAGTATCCATCAACTTCGGATGACCTTTAAATTCTATGGTGAAAAAAATTATATAGGCCATAGGTGTGTATCTCAAACCTATGATCTGTCTTATTTGCCATCACCTGACATTCTTTCGAATGCCTTTAATAGGTGTGTGTATGTGCATTAAGGTGTTTACATATTACTTATTATGTTTCTTCAGTGCATCCATTTGTCCCATTTAGTCCCAGCATATCTCCAATTCTGTGCTCATTTGCCTGACCATCTTGGTGGGCTTCCTGCTCAATGTCTTGTGTTTGTGGGTGTTCATATGCACAACACCTGTGTGGAAGTCAGGCACTGTTATCCAGTTTTATCTAACTGTCAGTGATGCTATTATATGACCTACATATCATTCTGGTAATTGGCTTTTTGGCAATGTTCTCTGTCAGATCAAAACAGCTTTAATTGCCATTCACTTTTATAGCAGTATTCTGTTTTTCACTCTCATTAGCATTCACCACTATGTGGCTGTGGTACACTACAATCAAGACACTTCTATTATGAATGAATGAACATTACACATGTAAAGCACTTTTCTGACACTACACTCAAATCGCTTTACATAGTGGACAAGGGGTTCTCTTTAACAACTACCAGTGTGCAGCATCCACCTGGATGATGCAACGGTAGCCATAGTGCACCAGTATGCTTACCACACACCAGTTATTGTGGTGGAGAGTAGGTAGTAGAGTGATAGAGCCAATTCATGGATTGGGATTATTAGGAGGCCTTGACTGATAAGGGCCAACATTCTGGTAATTATTATGTGAAAATGCCCACAAGGGCATTATATATAATGCTGAAATATAAACCAAAGCAAGATCATGTTGTATTAATGCCTACTTTAGCTGTTTCATAGCTTTTAATGTCCTGTGTGGATTCTTATTTCAGTGTAGTTATAGTTTTCAGAGTTGAAAGTATTTAGATCGTTAGTTCTGTACAGCAGAACTTCCTAGTTCTGCACATTTGATGTACACTCCTCAACAGTTAATTGCCCACAATCCACCATGGGGAAGACATGGATTAAAATCAAAGCTTCAGTTTAAGGCAGCATGCGACAAGCTGGGAATTTACTGCTTCCTTCACTCCCGCAATGTTTTATTTCATGCTGAATGTATTAAATTGCTTTTTTGACAAATCATTACTTGATTAAAATAACATAACATATATAGAGGAAAAACATACTGATACATTTTAAAATGTACTCTTTATTTGATAAAATGTGTTTACTGTTTATATTAACACATAGTATATATTAAAATGACAAACAGAATGAAGATTTATTGTAATAATATATTATTTAAAAAGAATAACATGTAAGGCCAAGTTTTTCAAAAGTTCATATATGACATTTCTGTGACAGCCCCAGAGCTCCAACACATACGTCAGCGTCTGAATTCACTCACTCATTTTGTTTACTCACTGCTGAGATATAGTGCACTAACTGCTATTCACTATATAGGAAATAGTGAATGAGTGAATGATTTTGGACACTCTTCGCCATACGATCACCTGGCGCCCACTCATCTCTCACATGTGTGCCTCGTGCCCCTCGCTGTGCATGTGAAGAAATGCTGTCTGTTCACACTCCAGTTGTCAATCACACGAACAGCAGAGCAAAAAGCATTTACACTTAACTTATACATTGCTGCACTGATTTAAAAATGTACACTTAAAAACTGGATCACCCTGAAAATTACCATCACATCACACAGAAAAGCCTGTGTTAGAATTAGAGCCAAAACTTACCTCGATGTGCAGCCTTAAGTTGAAGCTGTGATTTTAATCTTGAAATATCAGCTTGTCTTGGTGTTAAATAAAGGTATTGCATGACGAAACTATTATTTTTTCCACTGTGTGGAGCAAAGAAAGTGTTTCAATTTGAAGAGTTTGATGCTGCAGCAGCAATGATGACTTGAGTGACAGTCTGTCAGCGCGAGCAGCTGTGTGAACTTCCGCTGTCGTAAAAGTCCCATTCAATAATCTCTCAAATAATTACACATTAACTATAATTAAACCCATGTAACCACAGGAACACCGGCAATTGTAAAGAAGTAAAAGTAAAAAAAAATTAATTCTAAATTTATTTGAGTGAGAGTAAAAAGCACCCACATTTAAACCTACTCTAAAAGTTTTTTTTTAAAGTTTCAAGTAAATGTAATGGAGTAAATGTAGTGTGATACTACCCACCTCTGGTTAAAGTCAGGGGCGGGGGTTTCGGACATTCACCACATCGGCCCACCGAGAAAAGTTCCGGTTCTCCTTATGGCCATTCCACCCCTGGTTAAAGGGAAAGTTCATCCAAAAATAAAAATTATCTCATCATTTACTGAACATCATACCATCCCAGATGTGTATGACTTTCTTTCTTCTGCAGAACACAAACAAAGATTTTAATAGCAAAAATATTTTTTAACGCCAAAAAATACAAATGCAGAATCATGTAGGGCAATCTAATTTTCCTGTTTTGCTGTCTAATCAGGCATCATGTATGACGTAGGCTATGGTGTTTCCCCACTGGGGAAAAAAATCACCACGCCAATAATTAAATCCTCTCAAAACGGCTGAAAATTCTTTACTTTCCAGCTGTACTGGCTGAAATACAGAGGAATTGAAAAGGGAAATAAAAGGAAGGTATGCCCATATTAGAAACCGAGAAGAGACCTAGCACACACAAAGATGGCTAATTGTTCCTCTTTTACTTGAGTTGCAAAAAACACGTCCTGTCTTATTGTCACATTTTAATGCACTACTCTCAGCTTTAACCATCTTATTTAATTCATATCTAATTTAACAGGAGCTGTGACAGTATGAGTACTACTACTGTATCTTATATTAGTTTAGAGGCATCATGAACTTCTCAGGAGAATCATAAATGACCCCAACCAGTGTCATCTGGACAGTAATTAAATAAACATATAATTATTTCTATTAATAGTCTCTCCCTCCCCCATCCCACATTTTTTAGATAGAGGTGTGTTTTCTATTTCTTTCCCTGCCTGATGGTAATTAGTCTCTCTCTTGGACACTGCCTTTAGCTGGTTCACCCTCGTTTGCTCTGGACCACAGCTGGACCCTCACAACTGGTGTGTCTTCAGAGCAGCATCCCAAATGGTGTTAACAAGAGTCATTTTTTATAAAGTGCAAAAGTATGAGAGCATCAGTGCAAATGCTTTTTTTTGTTAGTTTTGTTCATATAATAACAATTTACATAAATTAATATTTAAATGAAAAAATAAACAAAATTTGCTTCAATGACAGCATGTAATCAAGCTGACACAGACTCCAACTGTTTGTGTGAATCCAGATGATCCATGTTGTCCCAGGATGAATTCAGAATGTTCCAAAAAGCATGTTATGTGCTTCAATGGAAATCTGACCTTTCATACAAAGGAGGCCTACGTGTAACATGGCCAATGTCACAAATTTGCTAGCATTCGACTAGTGAACTACAAATAATTTAGTCTCAAATGTCTCACATATTTTACTACTTAATAATTTTTTCTATTATATTTTCTTTTAAAACCTTAAAACTTTGTTAATTTACAGAAAGCAAAAAAATAAAAAAAAAATAAAAAATAAAATAATAATAATAATAATAAAAAAAAAATATATATATATATATATATATATATATATATATATATATATATATATATATATATATATATATATATATATATATATCATGTAATTGCCAACAGTTAATCCAGGATGGCTTCAAAGACATTATTCATTAATCATACAGTAAATTCAAAATCTCTTCTTTTCTTTTTAAACACTGGACCTTAACTCTTACTTAATTTACAAATTTTAAACCATGACTTACACTGCACACAAATGACTAATATTGGCATTATATTCATGCTGGTTAGCCAGAGGGGATCTGGCCCCCACAGTGAGCCTGGATCATCCCCAGGTTATTTTTTTCCATTAACTGACATCTTCTGGAGTTTTGTGTTCCTTCGGCTTGCTCACTAGGGTTATAAAAACAATTATTAATTTTTAAACACAATTTACGATCATATTTAATCAAACTACACAATGATGACTCTAAGACTTTATAGATATTACAGTTAAATTTTTTGTTAATGCATGATTTTCTGTAAAGCTGCTTTGAAACTATGTGTGTTGTGAAAAGTGCTGTACAAACAGTGGCAGAGCTAGGGGGTGGCCAGGGGTGGCCTTGGCCACCATCGACTGAAGCCTGGTCACCCCACTGGCCACCCCACTCGCAATTGCTAGAGGTTCTTTAGAGGTGAACTCATCTCTTTACAAATGTACAAACTGAACATGTGTGCACACCAAGGTTGCCAAACCTCTCAGACTGGGTCTTGATCTAAAAATCAATAGTTTCAGCTCTCAGAAATTCACTAAGACTTTGCATATCTCTTTTTAGTAAAATGGGTGTGAAGTTTAAAATGGGGCATGATCTTTTCAAAAATGCCCTCATGATAACAAGATCCTCAAATTGATTCTTCAATTTAGTTCTTTGGAGGTGAAATCATCTCTGTACATATGTACAAACTTAACATGTGCGTACACCAAGGTCGCCAAACCTCTCCATCCAAGGTGTCATTGTATCCACTCACAGTCCACCCCCATAGTCTGATGATATAAAAATGCTGCCTGAACATTTCTGTGCCACAACAGACTGATTGCTTGCCCCTGCCTGGCCACCCTTTTTAAAAAACTCCTGGCTCTGCCCCTAAAATTGTCTTGAATTGACAGTTGCTCGGCTCTGATCTGTCATTTCAAATAACATCATACTTGCCTCAAAGCTTCCTCATTTCATTATTTATTAAATGTTGACAGTGTTCTGCTGCATGTTCAGCTCAGTTCAGCCTACTGATATTGTGGGAACACAGGGGAAATAAACATTTGAGTAAATATCTGCAGTATACCTTGATTTAATAATGTACACAATAGCAACATTTTTCTCCTGACACATTTAAAATGTATATATTTTTTTGGTAGCTATTCTGTTCTGCAATGCAATGATAATCATATTTTAAAGGAATAGTTCACCCAAAAATGAAAAATCTCTCATCATTTAATTGTCATCATGCCATTTCAGATATCTGACTTTCTTCTGCTGAAGATTTTTAGAAGAATATCTCTGCTCTGTAGGTCCATACAATGCAAGTGAATGGATACAAACATTTTTAAGCTCCAAAAGCACATAAAGGCAACATAAAAGTAATCCATATGTCTCCAGTGATGAAATCTATCTTCAAAAGCTATTTGATAGGTGTGGGTAAGAAACAGATCAATATTTAAGTCCTTCTTTACTGTAAATCTCCACATTCTTGAGCTTGTGTTTTTGGCGATTGCCTCATACTGGGCAGGGAGGAGAATTTATAGTAAAAAAAAAGGACTTAAATTAAACCCCAGCATACCTCAAACTATGTGCTCATTTGCCTGACCCTCTTGGTGGGACCTGTGTGGAAGTCAGGCACTCCAGTTTACATTTACAGATTCTCCAGTCTTATCTAACTGTCTGTGATGTTATTGTATATTCTATGGGATGGTGTATGGCAGTATATTATCATTCTGGTAATTGGCTTTTTGGCTTTTTTCTGTTTTTCACTCTAATTAGCATTCACCACTATGTGGCTGTGGTACACTACAATCAAGACACTTCTATTATGAATGAATGAACGTTACACATGTAAAGCACTTTTCTGACACTATACTCAAAATGCTTTACATAGTGAACAAGGGGTTCTCTTTAACAACTACCAGTGTGCAGCAGGTAGTCCAGTGATAGAGCCAATTCATGGATGGGGATTATTAGGAGGCCATAACTGAGGGGGAATTTTTTGGCCAGGACACACCCCTACTCATTCACGAGAAGTGCCCTGGAATTTTTAATGACTAAAGAGAGTCAAAACCTGGTTTAATATCTCTTCCGAAAGACAGTGCCTTTTCACAGTATAGTGTACCCATTACTATACTGGGACATTAGAACCCACACAGACATTAGAACTTAACAAGAATGCCCTCATGATAACAAGACCCTCAGCCCTGCCCCTGAAAGTTGCTAATTATTGTCCTTAATATAAAATATTTATGATATTATACTGTAAATAGGTAGATGTAATGTTGTTATTTTTTGTTGGTAATTCATAGAATTTTTATTTTTTTTGCAGTGAAATTCCACACATATGTAATGTAATTTAATTGAAACCACTTAACTTTTATATATATATAAAAAGAATGTTTACGTTTACTTACAGAGCCCTTATTACAGATGTTAGATATGAGTTATGAGTTGGGTAACGTTAATTCTACAAGTAACTCGTTATAATATTGCGTTACTCAAAAAGGTATCTATTAAAAATTTACTTTTTATGGAAAGTAAAGCATTACGTTGATCTTTCATTACTTTTTTCTCACAGCCACTTTCTCTTCTGCTATGCTATGTATTGCATAGAGACATTATAGGTCATGTTAGCTTCTGGAGTGGTGGTGGTTTAGTGGGCTAAAGCACTAAACTGTTAAGCAGAAGATTGTTGGTTCGATCCCCACAGCCACCACCATTGTGTCCTTGAGCAAGGCACTTAACTCCAGGTTGCTGTGGGGGGATTGTCCCTGTAATAAGGGCTCTGTAAGTCGCTTCGGATAAAAGCGTCTGATAAATGTAAATGTACTGTACAACACTCATGTCAAAACAACATAGTAAACAAACTATGAAAGTAGTTCTTCACATCATATTTATAATAAAGAATCAATAACATGAATATGCATGCTTTGTTTTTCCATCGACATGCCAGCCAATTTGAATAGTGAAGAATAACATTATTCATATACATATTATGGTCTAAAAAAATGATTGCGTTACTTTACCCATAAAAAGTTATCTGATTACGTATCACATGTTGGTGAGTAATTTGCTCAACCACTGCTAGTGGTTATTGTCTGAAGTGCCTCTTATAAGATGCGTATGTATCATAATACTTTCCAGTGTTAATGTTTTTTTTTCTTTGTTGACATTCAGAATACAGTATATAATACAGTGAGTGAGGCCAAATCAGACTAGTCAGATTGACACATTTAAAGTGTCTTATTTACTGACAGCCATAAATCAAGAGGCTGCGTTTTTTTTTACTAAACCACCTCATTACTAATTTTTTTTTAAAAACGTAAGTAAAAAAAAAATAATAAAAAAATAAATAAATAAGGTGGAGCTGTGACTGCTGAATAATAAAAGGAAAAAAAGTCTTGGTTCCTCTTTGACATATCGAAATAAAGTGAAGTAAGTTGAGTTCACATCTCTTAACTTATCAGTTTGCACAAATTCCATATTCCATATGTGTTTTAGGAGAGTATTGCTTGACTTGGTAAGTGCTCTTTGTGTGAATTATTTTACTTTTAGTAATGTAACTATACATTTTTTAGTTTCTTTCGTATTTTTGCTATAATTTTATACGTATTTTAATATATATATATATTTTAAGGGGCAATATTTGCCACCTGGATTCGATTTTCATGGGCATTCTTTACTTTATGAGGGCTTAATCATTTATGATTTATGATTTATCATTATATATAATTTATGGATTTATGCTCATACTTTAATAATTCAATGTATTCAATGAATTTAAATTCTCAATCAGAAGCTCATTGATTATGTGAAATGGTGTATATCTAGGGCTAAAATAGTATATTAAGAAATTAATCAGATGTTACAGATTATAAATAGAGGAATTCATTATGGGAGCATTTTTGCCCAACATTTTGAATCACTGCTGTCACTGCTGTTGTCATTAATGCCCAGAGCCCTGGTTAATTTCTGACAATGATAAAAAATAATGTTGGTGTTTCAATTTGATGGTTTGGTGTAAGCAATTTTAAAATGCCTAATCTTAAAATATGCATTATACTTCTATGAACATTCAAGGTTGCAAAATTCTGACATTAACAAGCTACATGGGGCATTATTCATTAAAATAAAAAGTTTGAATTAATTCAAGGAATAATTCACCAACAAAAATTCTTTCATCATTTACTCACCATGTCGTCTCAAACTTGTATGACTTTCTTTCTTCCTCGGAACATAAATTAAGATATTATAATGGAGATATGATGTCTGTTTGTCCATACAATGCAAGTAAATGGTAAAAAAGTTATATTTTGATCTGTTATCACCCAAAACCGATTGAATTGCTTCAGAAGACATGGATTAAACTATTAGAGTCTTATTGATGCTGCCTTTATGCCCTTTTTGGAGCTAGAAAATTTGGTTATCATTCACTTGCATTATATGGACAAATATATATATATATATATATATATATTATTATTATTATTATTTATTTATGTGTGTTCTGCTGAAGACAGAAAGTAATTTGAGTTTTAAAATGACATAAGGGTAAGTAAATGAGGAGAGAATCATAATTTTTTATGCAATATTCCATTAATTTCATAGACATTTTGAGAATTTAGTAATATAGTTTATCGCTTAAAATTAATAGTTAATACTAAATACTAAAAATGTATAGCTAATTTTACAGAATCCCTTATTGCCATTCATTAGCAATATTTTTGTATGATCAGATCAGAGTGTAAGTGTTAGCTTTATGAGGCTCTAAATCTAAAAATCTAAACATGTTATCCATAGATTTTGGTCATGACATATGGGTTAGATTTAGGATTAAGATAGAATTCCACCCTTGTCAATGTATATGGTTTTTAATATGTATGCAGTTACTTACTGACAGGGTAATGCAAATGTAGTCAACAAGGCAATGCAAATGAACTGTTTATAGAGAAAAAAGTGTTTTGCATTTTATTGCACCTTCCTTATTCCACCTATCTATAACACTCTTTTTTTCTTCAAAAGCGGCATTCTTCTAAGATGGACACTTCGGATTTGAAGATCAACAGTACATCATGTTCTCCTAAGCCTCAGCACATATCACTTGCGGTGATCCTCTGTCTGGTCTATCTGCTGGGCCTCCTCTTCAACAGCTTCAGTCTGTGGGTCTTCACGTGTCGCATTCGTAAATGGAACTCTGGAACTGTTTTACAGTTTAACCTGGCTCTGTCTGATGCTATCATTGCTCCATTCACCCCACTGATGGCAGTATACTTTGTCAATGAAAGCAATTGGAATTTTGGTTCATTCACCTGCCAGCTGAAGATTGCCGTGCTCAGTGTCCACTTCAATGGCAGCGTCCTGTTCCTCACACTCATTAGTGTTCATCGCTATATGACTGTGGTGCACTTCAACCGTTCCACACTGCTGAAAAGGAAGTCTTTTGTGATAAAACTGTGTGCTGGGATTTGGTGTTTTCTGGTGGTAAATGGCATCATCTACGGATGGAGGCTTCCTGCAACCACTGAGGAAAACCATAAGCAGTGTCTTACCATCCATCAGAAAAAGTTCACAGATGAATTCTTCATTATTAACTTTTTGACTTTAATCTTTTGGTGTATTCTACCCTTAACTGTGTCTGTGTTTTGCTATAGTTGCCTGGCCAGATCAGTGTCTCGTATTAACATAAGTTCTGCACAGGGCCAGTCTGTCAAGGCCAAGTCAATGAGGATGATAGGCATATGTCTAGTCATATTCGGACTCTGCTTTTTTCCTCTTAATGTTGTTCGGACCATAGGAGTTGTTGTGATAAAGTTTTACCCTAAGAAATGCTGGCTTATGTTGCAGTTGCAAACAGCATATTATGCTTGTTATATATTAGCAGGAATCAACTGCTGCTTGGACCCCTTAATCTACTTTTTTGGCTCACAGAATTTTATTAAAGCATTCCGGAGATCTCTCAGGGCAATAAGAGTCATACGGAATGTCAACAACAAAAGTGAATCAGAAACATTTAGTCAAACTGTAAACAGAAATGTAATCAGTACAGTGTCTTTGTGAATTTTAATTGTGCTGTGCTTGTCTATGTTCAGCATATATTTTAAGTACTGCTTTAAGGAATCTTTTACAAAATATTTTGTCCCTTTTTTAACCAAGTTAATTGTGTCAGCGTACATTTTTGCACTGAGGTGGATGACCTTTGCTGTTTAACTAGTAACTGTTTAACACTTGGATTTTCAAAAAGTTTTAAAAGCTGTCAATATGTGTATGTAAATATTTATTCTAGTATGCAAGTACTGTAATGTATAGTAAATGTTAACGTGAAAATAAACAATTGTTTACATGCCAAAGAGCGCTAGCAACCCTTCACTTATTCAGCTGGTTCTGATTGAGCTTTACATAAACAACTAATATTTAGAATTCATGTGCATCGGCCTAAAAGGTAGTCGGCGAAATAGCAATGTGACAAAATAAGACAATAAATGTGTTTGTCTTTGTGTTGAGTGATGACGTTACATTTAAAGTAACACGTTGTTGACAGGCACAAACTAAATTCCTCGCAAGTAATTATTTGTTTTCTTCAGAACAGTGAAAAGTCCTTGGTGACGTCACGATGTAAATTTGACGTCGGCCACAGGTAGACAATTTCCTTTATTCGTTCGTTCCGCTCACCCACCTGCCACGGTGGATAGAAAACAGAATGGGAAAGATTCAGGAATTCGAAATAACATTTAATAACAACAAAACAGTTTACAGCCCCGGTGAATCGATCTCTGGAACACTGAAAATCTCAAGTACCCAGTCTATACAATGTAAAGGTAGGTAAATAAATAAACTATTACAAATGATCGAACACCGAAGCCATTCGCTTTGTTTCTATGGGACTATTTCAGAATGAAAAGTCTAATGGAAAGAAATGTACCGCTCGAAACACGTGAATCAGACGTAAATGTTGCTAGTTGTTTTCCTAGACAATGTAGCGCACGTTGGTTTCGCTGTCGCGCATGGAGGTCTGAAAGTGGTGTAGAGGGAAACTTTGCGGATCTTTTATTGACATGCCAAAGAGCAATAGTGCATACAATAACCGCCTTTGTTTGTATCAGAGCAGTTCTCTGAAATTCGTATGAGTTTACACACTTTTAAATCAAGTGTTCAAGGAGGACAGTGACAACACCTCTTTAAAAATCATAGTGAGATATGTAGCCTATGTAGCGTAGCCTCTAGTGATTCTCGATACCGTACCAGGTGAAAAAAAAATAGCAGTTTCGGTTATCAAGATGAGCTTTGTTTTTCAAAACAGTGACTGACAGAATACAAATTTAAGTAATGTAATGTATTTTCACAAATTCCGGAGATGTCTATTGTTTTTCGCATGGTCAAATTTGCATATTTTTGCCTTATTTCTGCTTAGTAGCGTTTAATCAATCATTCAGACTGAACCTTTAAACGTCTATTAACCTGTCCACAGGGTTGGTCTTTTGAAATGCATTCCAACTACAGATTACAGTACAGTTACAATACATTCTGTAAAATGTAATTTGTAACGTATTCTGTTAGATTACTCAAAGTCAGTAACGTTTTCTAAATACTTGGATTACTTCTTCAGCACTGGTAGATTTTTTTCACTTGTTTTGACTATAAAAACTCTGCAAGTACAGTAAGACAAAATACACATGTTAAAAATACATTCTCTGAAAAACCTAAATATCGTATGCAGTGTTGTTTCTAAAACAAGATAAATCAAATTGATCTTATTTTTAGGATTTTTTGATATTTTTTCAGGAAAACAATACAAACATGATTATCAAAAATATGATTTTTGCCCTACTATCAAAAGGTCTTACAAAAAAAATAAAATAAATTGTGATCTAACGTGAATTTCCTTATGTGAAAAAATATGATTGTGCCTGGTAACATGTGCATGTAAAATGGCTAGAAATTTTAAGTATTTTAGCTTGGTGTAAAGCTGACAATTTACACAAGGTTTATTTATATTTTATAAATATTAAATGAAACAAATGAAAATAAAATGCAAAGTAATCTCTTCAGTAATCAAAATACTTTTGGAATGTAACTGTATTCTAAATACCAATTATTTAAATTGTAACTGTTGTGGAATACAGTTAGGCCTACTTATATTTTGTATTTTAAATACATAATCTCGTTACATGTATTCCTTTACTCTCCAACCCTGCCTGTCCAGCTAAGGTGCTTCTCAAATCTGGTCTTTATTAATACTGCTTAATAATACTTAACATTGCTTGTGCAGTTTGTTACTTTACTAGTTAGACTGCTTGAAACAAAAGTAAAGGCATTATATGCTACTTCTCACCCACCACCTGTCTATATTAGCACCTGTTTATAAGTGCTTTACAGTACATCTGGTCATATTGAGGTCAGGTGTCTTGACACAACTGAACAAAAACAACATTATAGTCAATATTCCTTATCCAATAAAATATTATATTAAAGCATATATAGGCTATCTGCTCTGCTATTGCAGGTTATAATCTCTTCAGAGACACAATAAGGAATGCGATGAATGAGAAACTATTAAAAAAAAATAAACAATATGGATAAGAGAATATAGTGTAGTCAACATGATTTTTTTTTCATGCTAATTAAGGTAGAGTCTGCATAGAAAGGAAATAGATTTGTTAGTGTTTGTTTTAAGTATTTTGTTTGAGCTGTACTTGTCATCTCTAAGTGTGAATTATGTCCAGTTAAGAGATACAGGAGGTCCTCTTACCAAATCATTCACATGTTGAAAAAAATTAGCTTTTCGAGGTGATGTTGATAGCAGATACAGTTGAAGTCAGAAGTTTAAATACACCTTAGCCAATACATTTAAACTCAGACATTTCATTGTAGAAAACTTTCCCTGTCTTTGGTCAGTTTGGATCACTGCTTTATTTTAAGAATGCGAAATGTCAGAATAATAGTAGAGAGAATTATTTATTTCAGCTTTTATATC
Source organism: Moxostoma hubbsi (assembly GCA_032164185.1). Classification (NCBI taxonomy): domain Eukaryota; kingdom Metazoa; phylum Chordata; class Actinopteri; order Cypriniformes; family Catostomidae; genus Moxostoma; species Moxostoma hubbsi. The sequence goes on along the minus strand of JAVLUX010000008.1, from coordinate 20,693,969 downwards.
TTTCATCACATTCCCAGTGGGTCAGAAGTTTACATACACTTTGTTAGTAGTTAGTAGCATTCCCTTTAAATAGTTTAACTTGGGTCAAACATTTTGGGTAGCCTTCCACATGCTTCTCACAATAAATGTCTGGAAGTTTGGCCCATTCCTCCAGACAGAACTAACTGAGTCAGGTTTGAAGTCTGGGCTTTGTGATGGCCACTCTAATGCCTTGACTTAGTTGTCCTTAAGCCATTTTGTCACAACTTTGGAGGTATGCTTGGGGTTGTTGTCCATTTGGAAGACCCATTTGTGACCGAGCTTTAACTTTCTAGTGGAAGTCTTGAGATGCTGCTTCAATATATCCACATAATTTTCCTTCCTCATGATGCCATCTATTTTGTGAAGTGCACCAGTCCCTCCTGCAGCAAAGCACCCCCACATTGTGATGTTGCCACCCCCATGCTTCGCGGTTGTGATGGTGTTCTTCGGCTTGCAAGCCTCACCCTTTTTCCTCCAAACATAACGATGGTCATTATGGCCAAACAGTTACATTTTTGTTTCATCAGACCAGATATTATTCTGTTATACTATTGTTTGTACAGATGAACGTAGTACCTTCAGGCATTTGGAAATTGCTCCCAAGGATGAATCAGGCTTGTCTTGGCTGATTTCTTTTGATTTTCCCATGATGTCAAGCAAAGAGGCACCGAGTTTGAAGGCAGACCTTAAAATACATTCACAGGTTCACCTCCAATGGACTCCAATTAGCCTATCAGAAACTAATTGCACAAAGGCTTGACATAATTTTCTGGAATTTTCCAGAAATTAAACTTGACCCACTGGAATTGTGATATAGTCAATTAAAAGTGAAACAATCTGTCTGTAAACAATTGTTCGAAAAATTACTCGTGTCATGCACAAAGTAGATGTCATAAATGCCAACATGATTCAACATGCATCACAGTATAAGCTTTTATTATTTTTAAGTTATCACTGTCCAGTTATCCTTGAGACAAATGACCAATCAGATATACGGATTGTTGATCATGGTTAACATGCAGTGAATTTTATTTTCCAGCTATCAGGACCATTCAGTGTGCAACATTTTTACATTACTTACCTCTTAGTTCATAAAGTATATTGAATGAATATAATTTTTTTTATTGCATACACAATAGTAATTTACAAATACACCTGCAACAACTTAAATATAGGCAGCCTAACTTAAATATATCGAGCAAAAATCAGTTGGCAGAACAGACAATGCAGCTTTTGTTGATCTTGTGGTTTGGGCCTTGCCTTGGCTGAGGGATAAAGAAGAAATGTCTCTGGTTTATTTTATAAAAACAAGGATATAGGCTGACGTCCTTTCTGCTGATAAACCTCCATGACTCCGTGTAAACAAAAAAGTAAAATTTAAAATGTGGTGCATTGGTCTGAAATAGCTGTGGGTTAGGCAAATGTGATATGACGGAAAATGAGTCAGACTGTAGTCAGATTGAATCTACAAATATATCATAAGAAAATTAAAAAGTCACAACATAAGTAAGTAATAGGGTTACAACAATGAAATGAGTAATAGAGAAAGTCATTGGTTTGGGACTGCTCTGTTGTTTGAGCTAAGATCTCTGCTCAGGGCGTTGATGACAAGGACTCACCAGACTGGTTTGTTAGCATTCCAGATCAAGGAAAACATGAATAAAAATGTCGTCATTACAACTATACTTAGATAAATTATGTCATTCTACAGTATTTGTTTTCTTTAGAGTTTACAGTTTAGCTGAACCCTGCCTGGATGTTTTTTAAACTGTAGGTATTTATATATAAAATGAAACACTTTATTTTGAGTGTTCAAATTATTGAATTTTACTTCACCTGTTGTCCTACTCTATACTGTTATACTGTTGTTACACTGTACTTGCACTGCCATTCAAAAGTTTGAGGTCACTTGCCTGAAATGTTTCTCATGATCTTAAAAATCTTTTGATATGAAGTCATATAGTTAAATGTTTGAAATTAGCTTTGTAGACAAAAATATAATTGTGCAAACATATTTTATATATATATATATATATATATATATATATATATATATATATATATATATATATATATATATATATATATATATATATATATAAAAATCAACAACAGTCTGAGAAGGGTTTGTGTTTGGTAGTTTGGGGAACAGACAGTCTCTATATGATATCTAGGTGATACAGTCTCTATGTGTTTTAGTTTATGTGACCTGTGTGACGTCTCAAGGCAGCTAGCAGATGTTTGGATTAACTTGTTTAACAGTTAGTCAAAAACTAAAACTATCACTATTAAAACCATGAGCCAAATTACTAGAGAGGTGAGCAGCACCTTGGGATGGAGTCCGTCTCTCTTTAGCAGGTCAGGTCAACCCCAAAAACTCTTCCAATTGTCTATAAATTCTATGCTATTCTCCGGACACCACTCTGACATCCAGCTGTTCAGTGACACTAATCTACTATAAACCTCGCCACCATGAGGGGGCCAGAGCACATCATTTCTCACACCTCTTTAACATTATCTTTAGTGATCTCCGACTGGCGAAGCCGCACCTCGTTAGTAGTGGTCGACCGATATGGGTTTTGTAATGGCCGATGCCGATATCCTGAGAGCAGGGTGGTCGATAGGCAGATACAATGTCAATATATCACACAATTTAATATAGTAAATAACATAAACATAAAATTGCAATACACTTATTTAGCAATACATTTACTCAATTTCATATAAAAATTTGTAAAAAATTATCTAAAAAAAACAAAATCAAAATTATTTTAAATGGTAGATACCAGTTTCTTCTGATTTCTGTTTAGTCATAAAATTTTAGTAATTTATTTGCACATGAAGAAATCATTAATATATTAGGAAGAAGGAAATTACATGGATGGCATGTCCACTTTAGCGATCGCATTTTCTCCAAAAATACCAAATCAAACCAATTGCACAGACAGTGCATTTTGAATAAGACATTTACTTAAAGCAAATGTGAAGCACTTTTACCTTGATGTTGCACCAGAGACTATTTAGCAGAGATGGGCCACTTCTATTAAAATGAATGGGAGAAATTAGAATGTCCAATTGTCAATGGATGTAGATAGGAAGTCCCGCCTTACAGGTAAAAGAGCCAATCACCTTTTAGATACAGACATCACCTGTCAATCAATTCGAGAACAGGCATGCACATTAGCTATAAAAGCTGGGGAAAGTTTTTTAGCGCAATATGAGGTAAAAAAGCATGATTTATTATACCAGTGTTGTCAGATTTTACTGCTGATATGAAATATGTCCTTTGATTGTAATCTTGACCAACCGTTTTGGAGGTTTCGGTCTTTTCCCCATTCAAGTAGATAGGAGCTGCACTGTCATGACTAGAAATAGCCTTCTGAGAGCGTTCCAAATAAACTCGTCAAAAAAAGAAATGTCCCCTCATTTTCAACTGCTTTTATTTTCAGCAAAATAATGTGTAAATATTTGTATGAACATAAAATGATTAAACAACTAAGACGTAAACTGAACAAGTTCCACAGACATGTGACTAACAGAAATGGAATAATGTGTCCCTGAGCAAGGGGGGGGGGGGGTCAAAATCAAAAATAACAGTCAGTATCTAGTGTGGTCACCAGCTGCATTAAGTACTGCAGTGCATCTCCTCCTCATGGACTGCGCCAGATTTGTTAGCTCTTACTGTGAGATGTTACCCCACTCTTCCATCAAGGCACTTGCAAGTTCCCGGACAATTCTGGGGGGAATGGCCCTGGCCCTCAACCTCCGATCCAACAGGTCCCAGACGTGCTCAATGGGATTGAGATCCGGGCTCTTCACTGGCCATGGCAGAACACTGGCATTCCTGTCTTGAAATCACGCATGGAACGTGCAATATGGCTGGTGGCATTGTCATGCTGGAGGGCCATGTCAGGATGAGCCTGCAGGAAGGGTTCCACATGAGGGAGGAGGATGTCTTCCCTCTAACGCACAGCATTGAGATGGCCTGCAATGACAACAAGCTCAGTCCAATGATGCTGTGACACCCCAGCCTGACGGACACTCCACCTTCAAATCGATCCCACTCCAGAGTACAGGCCTTGGTGTAACACTCATTTCTTCGATGATAATCACGAGTCCGAACATCACCCCTGGTGAGACAAAACTCGTCAGTGAAGAGCACTTTTTGCCAGTCCTGTATGGTCCAGCGATTGTGGGTTTGTGCCCATTGGCGATGTTGTTTCCGGTGATGTCTAGTAAGGACCTGCCTTACAATAGGCCTACAAGCCCTCAGTCCAGCCTCTCTCAGCCTATGGTGGACAGTCTGAGCACTCTTGGACAGATTGTGTGTTTCTGGTGTAACTCGAGCAGTTGTTGTTGCCATCCTGTACCTGTTCCACAGGTGTGATATTCGATGTACCGCAGGTGTTGTTACACATGGTCTGACACTGCAAGGACAATCAGCTGTCCTTCCTGTCTCCCTGTAGCAATATCTTGGGCGTTTCACAGTACAGACATTGCAATTTATTGCCCTGGCCACATCTGCAGTCCTCATGCCTCCGTGCAGCATGCTTAAGGCATGTTAACGCAGATGAGCAGGGACCCTGGACATCTTTCTTTTGGTGTTTTTCTGAGTCAGTAGAAACGTCTCTTTAGTGTTCTTAAGTTTTTATAACTGTGGCCTTAATTACCTACCGTCTGTAAGCTGTTATTGTCTTTACAACCGTGCCACATGTGTGTTCTTTAATTGTTTATGGTTCATTGAACCATCAGAGGAACTTTTTTTATCCTGAAGTTTTGATTATGACTGATAGAATACGTGCTTCAGATGAAGATATTAGATGAGCGCTCGAAGGAAAGAAAATGCTGGATTTTCGTAACGTTTTGAATTACATCAGTTTAAACAAGAAATCTGCATATTTGAAAACACTAATATATATATATATATATATATATATATATAAATAAAAGTTTTATTGATATTTCCCTTTGATCATTAGAAAATACAGATACATGTTACAGGGAACTGTTAAGTAGAGAGAGGGAGAATGAAACATGTGAACACTTTAACATTATGAGCTCAAATGTGTCTGTCTCTGATATGCAGACCATTTAAACAAGACTGTGATGCACACCGGTCTATTTTTGTAGTAACATGATGCACACAACAACAAAACAAACTGTGACTGGTCGTTTACATGTCTTAAAGCCCTGAACCCGATTGAGATGCTGTGGCAGGACATTAAATGGGCAGTTCATGCTCAAACCCACCAGTAAACCCTGTGGCTGAACTAAAGCAGTTCTGCATAAATTCCAATACAGCATTTTGAAAGACCGATCTACAGTTATTGGAAGCATTTGGTTGAAGTTGTTGCTGCTAAAGGTGGCATAACCAGCTCTTAGACACTGAAGGGTTTTTGGGCTGTCACTTGAAATTTTTCTCACTCAAATTTAAAAGCTCCCTGTTCACACACACAGTGGACTAATTTCATAAAAATGGTTTCATTTTACAGATAACCCCCTAAATTTTAAGAAATTATTGAAATAATTAATAATTATTAAATAAATAAAAAGACACACAAACACATACAGGACAGCTGCCCGTAATTATCTCTCTCTCGAACTGTCGTCTCTGACCGCCTTTATCCCTCGCTCACCCGGGCGCGCGTCATTCCAGCCCGGCCCCGTCCTCCTCCGCTCTACAATAATAATATTTTTAATTTATGAAGTTTTAAAGCATGCCATTTCAGTTCTGTGTCCTTAGTTTTCTAGCAAAAATTCTTATTTTATTCAACTGGATGACAGGAAGGACTAGAAAAAATAATGCTTCCTCTATCATCTCCCATCTCATTATATTGATCTGAAATGTAGGTGTTGCTCTAACGAATTGTAGCACTCACCCATAGAAGAGCTTTGAGCTTCCACACAGTTTTGTTGAATATCTTGGCTTCTGAGTTTTCTAGAAGCCAAATCTATGGGTAAACTAGATTTCGCTGATTCTCATACTTTTTCTACCTTTACACAATATTGAATTATTCACCCAAGTAAGCTAACAAACAAGTTATTTACTGAACTAATTTTGAAGCTAACAACCCAAGGTAAGATTTGATATCAAGTTTGAGGCTATTTGGGGCTTACAGATCAGTGGTCAGCAAAGAAAATAGACGTTTGCATTTTATGCCTTACTAGAATAAAATTTCACTTTGTGATATTTTTTCTACATAATTCAAACTGTGGTATTATGGCAAAAAATAAACTGTACAGTCACCTTCCTGAGAATAAGATCTTTAATTTGACATATGACTTTTTACATCTATTTAAGTGTGAAGGACTTTTATATTCTTTTTTTAAATTTATTTATACAACGTAACCTGTAGGTGGGCCAATTTGTGACACAAATATTTTCAAGCCTTATTTTGTTATTTCATGTAACGAAATGCAAAAGTAATGGGGTTCTCTGAAAAGAAAAGATTCTAAGCTTTCATATTATACCACATATACCTAATTTATGTAGAGCCTCCCCAGAATTTAAGAGGTTAAGTTTAATTGAGGTGTTTGATAACTTTTTTGCGTTAATATAAAGAAAATATATTTGAAAACTGTATTTTGTGTACACAGCGAAATGAGACAACGTTCCTCCAGGACCATGGTGCTACATAAATCAACATAGGACAAACACAGAACCACACGAGACTACACAGACTAAATAAAATACCTATATAATGTGCACATGCAAACGTGTCAAAAAGTACGGGACAGTACGATAAATTACTAACAATGAACAGGACAATAGACACAGTGAGAGACAGTGCAGCACCGACCAGTACACAGTAGTGCAAAAAGATGACAGTTTCTAAAAATGCCAAATGTAAACATAACATACTATGAGATAGTGTTCTATAGACATAGCAGTTATTGAGGTAGCAGCCAGTTATAACGTGACAATAATTAAAGTGCAACTCAGGACACGTGTGTGTGTGTGTGTGTGTGTGTGTGTGTGTGTGTGTGTGTGTGTGTCAAACCAGTCTCTGAGTATTGAAGAGTCTGATGGCTTGGGGGAAGAAGATCTTACACAGTCTGGTCGTGAGGGCCCGAATGCTTTGGTACCTCTTGCCAGATGGCAGGAGGGTGAAGAGTTTGTGTGAGGGGTGTGTGGGGTCATCCACAATGCTGGTGGCTTTGCAGATGCAGTGTTTTTTGTAAATGTCTTTGATGGAGGGAAGAGAGACCCCGATGATCTTCTCGGCTGTCCTCACTATCTTCTGCAGGGCTTTGAGTTCTGAAACAGTGCAAGTCCCAAACCAGGCAGTGATGCAGCTGCTCAGGATGCTCTCAATAGTCCCTCTATAGAATGTAGTGAGGATGGGGGTGGGAGATGTGCCTTCCTCAGCCTTCAAAGAAATTAGAAGATATTAGCCAGGTGAACACCAAGGAATTTGGTGCTCTGACTTGTCGTTCTTGCTGATGAGACCCACCACAGTTGTGTCATCGGCAAACTTGATGATGTGATTCGAGCTGTGCATTGCTGCAGTCGTGAGTCAGCAGAGTGAACAGCAGTGGACTGAGCACACAGCCCTGGGGGGCCCCAGTACTCAGTGTGGTCGTGGTGGAGATGCTGTTCCCGATCCGGACTGACTGAGGTCTCCCAGTCAGGAAGTCCAAGATCCAGTTGCAGAGGGAGGTGTCCAGGCCCAGCAGGTTCAGATTTCCAATCAGGTGCTGAGGAATGATTGTGTTGAATGCTGAGCTGAAGTCTATGAACAGCATTCAAATGTATGAGTCCTTTTTATCTAGGTGGGTGAGCCAGATAGAGGGTGGTGGTAATTAAAACTTTATTAACTTTAAAAAAATCGCTTCCTGTAAACACTCAATGCCTCACGTCGCTGTTGCATGATGTCATCACATTGGAGCATTCACGCAAGAATACACACAGAAAAATTTACTTCACACAAGAGTTAGGCCAGTTCATAGGGCTACAGAGAGCTTGCGAAAAGTGCTGATTTAAAGTTTAAAAACTTTAATTAGCTATTTGTTTTTCTCACAAATTAAATTTAGAAGACATTACTTAATCGACTGGAATCATGTTGATTACTTTGAACTAAATATGCTTTTTGGGCCGTCAAAAATTGGTGTCCATTCACTTACATTGGATGAAGCTTAAAAACCTGGGAATCTTTCCAAAAAATCTTAAATCCTGTTCTGATGAAGAAAAAAAGATCATAAATATTTTGGATAGCCTGAGGGTGAGTAAATTATCAGCAAATTTTCATTTTTGGGTGAACTATTCCTTTAATGACAGAGGTCAGAGGACAATTGCCAGAATGGTCCAAGCTAACAGGAAGGTGACAGTACCCCAAATAACCACGTTACAACAGTTTTATGCAGAAAAGCATTCCTGAACATACAACACGTCTAATATTGAGACTAATGGGCTACAGCAGCAGAAGACCCCTCTGGGTACCACTACTGTCAGCTTAGAACAGGAAACTGAGGCTGCAGTGGATTGGAAAAACATCACCTGGTCTGACATTTCTGCTTAGGTACACAGATGGTTGTTCCACTGCAGCCTCAGTTTTCTGTTCTTGGCTAACAGAAGGGGAACCTGACATGTTCTTCTGCTGTTTTAGCCCATCCACCTCAACATTCAACGTTCAACATGTTGTGCATTCCTCGATGTGATTCTGCTCTCTACAATTGTACGGAGTAACTGTAGTCTTTCTGTCTGCTCAAACCATTCTGGCCATCTTCATTGACCTCTCTCATCAACAAGGCATTTTCGTCCACAGAACTTGTTTTTCGCGCCATTCTCTATACACTCTAGAGACTTTTGCACTTGAAGAAAAAAAAAAAAAAAAAAAAAATATATATATATATATATATATATATATATATATATATATATATATATATATATATATATATATACATACACACATACACATACATACATACATACATACATACATACATACATACATACATATGCACACTGGTGGTCAAAAGTTTGGAATAATGGACAGATTTGGCTCTTATAGAAATAAATTGGTACTTCTATTCACCAGAGTGGCATTCAGCTGATCACAATGTACAGTCAGGACATTAATACATTGAAAAATTACTATTACAGTTTTGAATTCTTTTTTTCAGAACTTCTTAAACTACTTCAAAGAGTTCTTATAAAAAATCCTGCACGTGCAGCAATGGCTGCTTTGCAGATCCTTGCCATTCTAGCTATTAGTTTGTCCAGATACTTGGGTGACATTTCACCCCATGCTTCCTTTAGCACTTGCCATAGATGTGGCTGTGTTGTCTGGCACTTCTCGCACACCTTACAGTCTAGCTGAGGATATATGAGGCATCTATTTCTCAAACTAGAGATTCTGATGTACTTATCCTCTTGTTTAGTTGTACACCTTGTTAGAGCCAGTTGTCCTTTGTCTTTGAAGACTGTAGTGTACACCTTTGCATAAAGTCTTGTTTTATTTGGCAATTTCAATCATTGTGTAGCCTTCATTCCTCAAAACAATGATTAACTGATGAGTTTCTAGAGAAAGCAGTTTCTTTTTTGCCATTGTTGACCTAATATTAACCTTAAGACATGCTAGTGTGTTGCATACTGTGGCAACTCAAAAACAGACATAAAGACAATGTTAAGCTTCATTTAACAACCAAATAGCTTTCAGCAGTGTTTGATATTATGGCAAGTGATTTTCCAGTACCAAATTAGCAATTTAGCATGATTACTCAAGGATAAGGTGTTGGAGTGATGGCTTCTGGAAATAGGGTCTGTCTAGATTTGATAAAAAATTACTTTTTTATATATATATGTTTCACAGAAGACAAAAAAGCATAAACAACCTTCTCCAAATCATCAAAAGAAAGGATGGACTTTAACTTTGGTATAGATCTAAGATGGAAAAAACTATTTTTAACAACAATTTATTTAACAATTTATTTGTCGATCAAACTTTAGCTCAGAGTCAAAAATAACACCCAGGTTTTTTACATAGGGAAGTTTTTTCCCTGGAAGCAGTGACAAATTTCTTTCTAAATTTACCTCACATCCCCTTTGACCAAAAACAAAAAACTCGGACTTATCCTCATTTAATTGAAGAAAGTTGTTTGCCAACCAACACTTCACATCTGCCATGCATTTATGCAGAGACTCAAAAGAAGGTTGCTTCCCATGTTTAATAGGAAAGTAAAGTTGAGAGTCATCAGCATACAGATGGTAGTGTATGCCATGCTTATCAAAGATCTTTCCTAACGGAAGCATCTAGAGGGAGAATAAAACGGGTCCGAATGCTTCGGATGGAAGCACTGGAGCCCTGAGGGACCCCACATGTTAAAGGAACAACTGATGAAGAACAGTTCTCTAAACAGACTGAAATTGTCCTACCCTTGAGATATGAAGAGACCCAATCCAAGGTTAACCCCGAATACCAACCTGGTCTCTTTGGCGATCAATAAGAATGTCATGATCGACCGTATCGAAAGCGGCACTAAGATCCAGCAGCAGAAGACCAACAGGACTACCAGAATCCACACCTAATAAAATATAATTTAAAACTCTCAGCAGAGCTGACTCTGTGCTATGACCAGCTCTGAAGCCTGACTGAAATTTATAGAGCAAATTATTGATAGCTAAAAAATCATTTAATTGTGCGAGCACTAAATAGCACTATGCTATTTAATTTATTATTACCTAGAATTTAACAGAACCTAATGCATTTACGTATGTCTTGGTAAGTTATGAAATTTCAATTAATTATGCTTTTGTCTGTGCAGGGACATTTCTTTTGGCTGACTGATTATACTGTATGTCTTTTATTCTTTTCACAAATCCAGCAATCAAAGTGAACTGCCAGGGCTTCTGTGGAGTGACCAGCAAAGCAAATGACATGGACTGGACTGAGGAGGAACAGTTCTTCAGCAGCTCTGTCTCAATGGCAGATAAAGGTACTCCAGTGACTCTCTCACATATAATGAATGCCGCAAGATGCTGGTTTATATCTCTTACAATTTCTGTCCATCTGTTTCTCAGGCACTCTGAAAGAGGGCGAGCACAGCTTTTCCTTCAAGTTTCTCTTACCAGGTAAGACTGCAATTTTCTGTCATTGAACACATCAGTTGTCCTGCATTCCTCCAAGATATGTTATCCACTGTTTACATTTATCCACGTCAACAGAACGGAACATAAATATTGTCTGAATATTAAACAATAATGTATTCTTTTTTTTATTGGTTTTGGTCTCTAGAGCCTCAATATCTGACGCATTTCAAAGTATGCGTATACCCTCATATTTTCTAATATCTTAACTCCTCAGGTTTAATTTTCTAAGAACATTTACCAGTAAAAGGACCTAATAAATGTGAGTTGTCCAACATCATTATTTTCAGAGTGCTGCCCTGGTGGATGAGCCTATCGTTGTAAAAGAGCTATAAATAGCATAAGACCTTTTGTTTAATAGGATGTAATCTGTTGAACAGGAAGAGACATGTTTCCATGATAATGGTTGACGTTCCAGTAAAACTACAGTATATTTCCCCCCTTATCTTATTAGGAGCATATATTACACAGTGGTGTGTGGTGGACTTTCGAAATGAGAAATGAGACGAGTGACATCTCAGCATTTATTTATTATTTAAAAAGTTTCAATATAAATTCCTGTTTCAGTTCCAGTTGACATTTATATAGCTTTCAGGTTAGACCCATACAAATCTGAAATCTGATTTATCTCAATATATGATATAAATAAGTAGGCTTGCATAAAAATATATAAAATAAAAAGTAATATCTTTTGCTTATAAATGAAACAACATAATAACAAAATACAAAAAAAAAGGCTGTTGTTCTATATTTAACATATATTGTCCTTAAATCAGTTTATTAGTTTCAAATTTGTATAGGCTATATATACCCAAATTTAATATACACAGATGGCCAAAGGTTTGACATAATGTACAGATTTTGCTCTTCTGGAATGAAATTGGCACTTTTATTCACCAAAGTGGCATTCAGCTTATCAAAATGTATATTCAGGACATTAATAAAGTGAAAAATTACTATTACAATTTGGAAAAAAAAATCTTAAACATCTCATAAAAAAATCCTCTACGTGCAGCAATGACTAGAACAACCATTCTAGCTGTCAGTTTGTCCAGATACTCTGGTGACATTTCACCCCAAACTTCCTGTAGCACTTGCCATAGATGTGGCTGTCTTGTCTGGCACTTCTCACGCACCTTACAGTCTAGCTGATCTCACAAAAGCTCAATGGGTTTAAGATCCATAATACTCTTTTCCAATTATCTGTTGTCCATTGTCTGTATTTTTTTTGCCCACTCTAAATTTTATTTTTGTTTTTCTGTTTCTAAAGTGTCTTTTCAAAAACAAACACAAAGACAATGTTCAGCTTAATTTAATGAGCCAAATAGCTTTCAACTGTGTTTGATATCGTGGCAAGTGATTTTCTAGTACCAAATTAGCAATTTAGCATGATTACTCAAGGATAAGGTGTTAGAGTGATGCTGCTGGAAATAGGGCCTGTCTAGATTTGATCAAACCAACTTTTTCAAATAGTATTGGTGCTGTTTTCACATCAGTAATGTCCTGACTGTACTTTATGATCAGTTGAATGCTACTTTGGTTAATTAATGTACCAATTTCCTTCCAAAACAGCAAAATCTGTACATTATTCCAAACTTTTGGCCGCCAGTGTTTAAAGATTGCATATGAGGCATATGAAATACTTATTTTTGTAAGTTCATATTAACACTTTTTTTAAATCAAGTCAAATCAAATTGTCTGCATTATTTTATAATACTTTATTCATTACCTCAAAAACAGTACCTACAAGAAAACAGCAACAAGCAGCAATATATTTCAACTTATTATTTTTATAGTCATCTTATTTTTGGATCATCCATCATCTACTCCTTGGTAAACAGGGTTCGTGATGGCATGGATCTGTACGTTTAAGAGCGAATTCTTATTAAAATCATGTCACACACTTACCATTTCAGTTTTCAAGTAATTTTAAGTTCATTTTGATGTGACCAGAAGTGCTGTTGCCTGTGTAAGTTAGTTGTTTACTGTGCAAATAGTTTCTGCACTTCCATCAGTTCATCCCACTCATAGCGATCTGCAGAGAAATGCTGTGAGGACAAGGCCTAGAAAGGAGTTGCATTGATTGATTGTTTTATTTACGTACAGTCATTTATTTTGATCACCCAAATTTTTGAGGAGGCATTGCCTTCGTTGCATACTCTGAGAAATCGCAACTGACATTACATCATACAGCTAGAGTATGGACTCTTTTTGTGACTGTGTAAATAATGTACTCAAAAAACATACGTTTGACTGGTGTGATAAAACCAAAACTTGACCTGCTTTTAGACAGCTATAGTTTGAATTGGATTCCTTCTTAATGTTAATTTTCTGCATGATAGAAAGTTGTCTTGTTACTCTGTTATGACAAGATACACGCTAACCCAATTAGTTTTTTATTGTTTGGAGCTGCACAGCTGCAATTTGACCTCAGTCTGCCATTCGTCTCTTCAGTTTTCCCAAAGAGAACAATGCTACTCTTAAGGAAACATGTGCCTTCACATGCTGTTGCATTGGCTTTGATTGTTTCTAGTCTTTTTCTATTATATTTTAGCTCTAAGTTGCACTCGGTTATTTCCTGATTAATGTTTTCCACATGAATAAAGAAATTAATATAGTTACTCCTTTTTTGACACCTGCAGAGGAGATCTACAATTCACACCTCTCTAATTTGTTCTATTTTTTTAGCCACTGCACCAACATCATTTGAAGGGCCTTATGGAAAGATTATTTACAGAGTTCGGGCTTTCATAGACACTCCTCGCTTCGCAAAAGACTACAAAATCGAGAAACCCTTCTGTATGCTGAACAGCATCAACCTCAATGAATTACCTGACATACACGTAAGTGTTCTACACCCATGATGTAAACAACCTTCACTGACCTGTTTTTTTTTTTTTTTTAAATGTACCTAAATTAAAATGTAATCAAACCATACTAATTTGTGCTTTGCTGTTGATGTTTGCTTTGTGCAGGTACCTAGCTCATCTTCTGTAACCAAAACCTTCTCATACATGCTCGTGAAGAATGGAACAGTGGTGCTGTTAGGCAAGACCGACATGCGGGGATATATAGCTGGACAGATCCTCAAAGTATCAGCTGAGATTGAAAATAAATCAGACAAGTCAACGGGCCATGTGGTAGCCAGTCTAATGCAGGTAAGACTAGGCACTAACTGATTGATAGCTAAATAAAATAGTAAATAAGAATAATAAACAAGTGTGGTGGTGGGGGCGTGGTCGAGTGCCGGCTTGAGAATAGACAGCAAGAACGGGAGATGAGAACGGTGAGGATCATCACCTGTCAATTATTGTCACTGTGACAATCATTGACAGGTGATGATCCTCACTGTTCTCAACTCCCGTTCTTGCTCTCCATTCACAAGCCGGCGCTCGACCACGCCCCCACCACCACAACAAGTAATTATGTACAACCATTGAATAGCAATATCTCTGTTTAGTTCTTTCCTACCACAAATAAGTATTAAAGGGACAGTTCACCCAAAAATTAAAATTCTCTCATCATTTACTCACCCTCATGCCATCCCATGTGTGTATGACGTTTTCTTCAGCAGAACACAAAGATTTTTTAAGAATATCTCAGCTCTGTGGGTCCATACAATGCAAGTGAATGGTAACTAGAGATTTTGTAGCTCCAAAAATCACATAAAGGAAACTATAAAAAAAAAATCCAGTGGTTAAATCCATCTCTTCAGAAGCAATATAAAATGTGTGGGTGAGAAATTTATCCAAATTTAAGTACTTTTTTAACTCTTTAAATCTCCATTTTCCACTTTTACATCTGAAAGTCACATGTGGTGCCTGTTTAGTTGCACTTTCACATCCAAAAGTTAAAAAAAATGACTAAAATATTGTTCTGTTTCTCAACCACACCTATCATATTGCTTCTGAAGATGGATTTAAACACTGGAGTCTTATGGATTAATTTTATGTTTCCTTTATGTGATTATTGGAGCTACAAAGGTCTGATCACCATTCATTTGCATTGTATGGACCTACAAAGCTCAGATATTCTTCTAAAAATCTTTGTTTGTGTTCTACTGAAGAATGAAAGTCACACATCTGGGATGGCATAAGTGTGAGTAAATAATGAGAGAATTTTCATTTTTGTGTGAACTACCACTTTAATTTACCATCTGCAACAACAGCCCAAGTAGCTGCATCCCATGCTTTTCTCTTTGTTAATTAATCCTTAAAAAAGTAATTTGAAGGTCATAGAGCACCACGTTTCACCACAATCAATCTTGTGTAATCCATTGTCAATACAAGACGGAGGTAAGTTCTGAATTTTCCAACCACATGCTGTTGCAAATGGGTGAAATTTCAAATTTTTGTATCAACTAAAATTCATGGTGTCCATCAACTGTGCACTGTCACTTTAATTCAGTATGAGCAATGCAACAAGCATAGACTCGGTGGTGAAATGATCGCATCAGTGCTGTGACATTTCTGCCTCACAGTTTTCATTTGAGAACTACGTTTTCAGTTTCTCAGTGTCATCGTTTTTCATAATTACTGTGTATTCAAGCGAAAAAGAATTAGTGGGAACATGTCCTCAGATTATACAATTAATCAAGTCCAAGTTCTTTGAACTGTGTTCTGCAATAGATTATATTTTTAATTGTGAACTGTAACACTATGTAAACGTGTTAAAGCACACTTTATACTTATCGAGTTCAAATATTTCAATTAAATGGTAAAATGTGTGAAAACAGTGGCAAGTATCATAATGTGATCCTTATTGTTGATCATATCCTCATTTCAGAAAGTTACCTATAACACTAAGAAGCCGACACATGACCTGCGGGCTGTAGCAGAAGTAGAAGGTCCTGGAGTTAAGGGTGGACATAAAGCTGAATGGAAGGAGAAGATAATTGTTCCAACTCTTCCCCCCTCCTCTCTGTCTGGTGATAACCTCATCCAAATCAGCTATTACATTCAGGTAAATTTCTAGGTCAAGTTTTCTAGGTAATACTTATGGAGTCCTTGTTATGCACACTGTATTACATGTTAATATTATAAATTACAGTAGCAATAAGAGTAGGTGGCCTTGACCATTTTATTTGTCTAAAATCCTGCTCCACATAAATATACACCAAACATAAAATATATTCTGAATGTATTGCATCACGCTGCAGTTTTGCGTTCACTGTGGACCGACATTGTCATGATGCAAGTCTGCTTTATTTAGCAGCCTAAATCTAGCAAACTTTTATATTTTCTTTTTTCCTCATAAGTGTAAATTTAAAACATTATTTGCATTGTTGCTCTGGCTTTAATAAGAAAAAACTAGTCAACACTGCTGCGATGGAGTTTCTAATACAGCTGCTGAAGGGTGTCAGTAAATTTTGTATCTTTCTCTCATCTGACTGCCGTAATTCACTGTTTTCTATTTTTTTTCCCTCTTTTGAAAATTCATTGAAACATAATAGTGAACTTTTTGTACGTAAAAATAATATTTGCTGTGGTCTCCCATTTACCACTATAGACATTTACTCCACTATATTTTTCCTATGCGTTCCAAACCCGGAAATGTGAAAAGGGTCCCTGTCACTTGTCACAATGCTTGTGACATTATGCCTGATTATTAGTACATGGTATAATACAATCATGTAATGTTTGTTTTCTTTCCTATGAGTATTCTGTTCTATTGTGGTTGGAGTATTTGAGTCTGATACTGGTTTTATGTAAGGGAATGGGAACTTCCCTATCACAAAATGCAGTTAATCAGAAGTTTATGCAAATTGCATGTGGTATTTCCTGCTTCCTTCCTCTCATTGAGTCTCATCTGTAGGTATTGCTCTGCTTTTTCAGGTCTCTTTGAAATACCCAGAGGTGTCACTAACTTTGCCCATTTACATTGGAAACATTGCAGTGGATCCCACTCGGCCTGTCCCCTCCAGGCCTGTTCCTCCCAAGCCAGCCCCACGCTCAAACTCCACCTCCTCCCCTACCCCTTCTCCTGCCGTTGCTCCCTCTGACTCTACCCCTCCCAGGCTTCCCCCTCGCTCAAACCCTAAAGCTGCACCCAAACCCAGGCCTCGAAGCTCCTATGTGTCTCCCAGTGCGCCACCAGCAGATCTGTACCCTGAGCTCCCAGGTGCAGCTAACTACAATGGGGAAATGGAAAAGAGTCCACTGCAGGAGTCAGGTTCTCAGGCTGTGTCCCCTAATGCATTCAACTATGCTCCTGGACTCGGCTTCAGACAGAGCCAAAACTCCAATCATGCATCAGCACCCCCTTTCATTTCACCCACCACCCTTCAAGACAGATCCTTGTCGGCCTCCTCTCCAATGAGCATGATTCCGAACTATGGAAGTTCAGCATATCCACATGGTATGCCCATGTTAAATGAAGTGATATAATCTGTCCTCTTACACAAAATTATCCTGATAATGGAATAAAGGAATACGTTACTATGCAGCTGAACCATTTTAACTGAATTGCTTTTGTTAATAAATGTTATTATTAAGCAGATCAATATTGAGAAGAATATTACCTGAGTATTAATAGAATTTTATTTATTTCTCTTTTCAGAGCCTCCACCTTCCTATGAAGATAGCTTCAACACATAAGATGTTACCCAACCATATGAAGAAGACTATGAAACTTGTGAGGAAAATGTTGCTTCAAAACACTCCTGTGACTTATTAATAAATGCAGACCTCAAGCACTTTTTGTACTAAATGTGTACATTTACAAATAAGAATCTGATACTAAACATAAGGGGTAAATTTATATATTCAGACTTGGTTTCTTATCTACTATGCTAAGCGTTTAAAAATGTTGTAACTTTCCTTTTTTAATGAGAAATTATCTGTTTATTTTGTCATTATTGTGAACCCCATGCAAAAGCTATTTTGGTACTGCTTATTTTTAGGAGCAGAAAATACTTAATTATTAAGGATATACCTCATTTTGTGCATTTGTAAGTTTTGTACAAATAGCCTGGTAATTTTGACTTTTCCCTTGTATTAGCGAGTTTAGGTTTTATTTTTCATTTTATTGATAAGCTAGGTAAAATCCAGTTTAGTTTGAAACTCCTAATGTTTCATGTATGATTGTATAGTTGGTTGCACAAATTATCCACAAGTTATTATGGGACACTACAGATATACATCTAGTTAAATTTGTTCAGATTCTGTGGTATTGAATAACAATTTTCTTACTTTGTTAGTATTGTTTTTTCCCCCATGTATGGCAGTTTTATTGCACACTACTTTCGTATATGTATATATAAAACAGTGATTTGTAGTTAAACGTAGTGTGCATGTTAATAAAAAAATGTTTTAAATCAATGCCATATATATATAAAGACAAATTGATTTTGCAGTGAAATGCCACTCTGAAAAACCTTACATGATGTACCGTATCCAACTACTCTGAAGTTAGCCTGCCTGCCATTTGTTGTCCCTATCCTTTCCTGTTTGTTATATACTTTCCTGGCACATTAAAGGAATATTCCAAATTCAATACAACTTAAGCTCAATCAACAGCATATGTGGCATAATGTTGATTACACATAAATAAATTTTGACACATTCCCTCCTTTTCCTTAAAAAAAGCAAAAATGTTAGTTTCAATGAGGCACATACAAGTGAATGTGGCCATTATTGGAGGGTTTAAACTTATCTTATAAAAGCACTTGAATTAATTCTTCTGTTAAAACTTGTGTATTATTTTTATTATTTGAGCTGTAAAGTTGTTTAAATTGTAATTTTATCAGTCATTTTAGGGTTTGTTTACATTACATCATCATGGTAGAAAATTGGCTGTAGTTTTACACAGAAAAGGTTTGTAAGGGATTTTATTAACTATTGAATAACATTCACAAATTGGCCCCTATTCACTTCCATTGTATGTGCCTCAAAGAGTGATGAGTCAGAATACATTTTTGTGGTTATCAATATTATGCCACAAATATATATATAATTTGGTGTTCATTACTCTCGTAGTAACTGTCGGGGCATGTTACCCTACACATTTATATATATATATATATATATATATATATATATATATATATATATATATATATTAAATAAATGTGTAGGGTAACATGTCCCGACAGTTACTACGAGAGCAATTAACACCAAATTGATCTACACATATATACTATCTATACTTGTTCAGAATTGGTCGCATCTCCAAGATAAATATGTATCTTCAAGGATCTCTCCCATATACACTATTGACTGCTAATTCTTGTATACAACTTGTATAGATTGATGTCAAGGATCCAGGTACAGAAAAAAAAAAAAAAAACAAACAATCAGGTATGTAGTCCTAGCTGACATGCAAAAAAAATTCTTGCCAGTAATACAATCCTTAACTCAAAAACTGTCATGTCTACCATACAAACCGTAATAAGTGTGCAGCATGAGTGGAGAGTTCAGTATCAGGGTCCAACATGCAGGGATAGATTACCGATGGGGCCAGTGCCCAGGGGCCCTTGGAGATAATTGGCCCCAGGTCCTTTGCAAGTCATAATACATCCCTGCCAACATGACTGCGTACACATACTAGTACAAATGCAATTACAATGATAATACTGGGAGCGTTAAAAGCTAAATCGGCTTGGCATAGTAGGCTACCCTGCTACCTAGCAATTACCTTCTATTACCAGTAGAGAGCGCAGTCTGGTCACATGATATTGTCAGAGCGCATGCATGTAGCAAAAGCAGGGAAGTGAAGAGAGAGACAGCCTCTAAACTTTCGGAATGCTAAGAGCTTTTTTACAATAATGCAAACCATAATAAGTTAACGGGTAAGTATGTGTGAAGCAGTTATTCTTGTGCCGAAATCTCAGACCATGACCGAATCAGCTTACTAACGCAGCATTTTTTTGTGATTGTGATGTTATGACTTGTGTAATAATGCGAGTCTGTTAGCTACATTGTTGCACATTCTTCATTGTAATGTCGCCTACAGTGAGCGCGCTGCATCTATGATAAACATTAACATGTAATTTTCCTCGGCTAGTAAGACCACGAGCCAATGATACAGATTTGTTGGCCTTCTCTCCAAACCTAGTGAGCTGCCCGATTTAGTTTGTAACATTTTTGTTTTCAGAGGGTAGTGTCGAGTCAGCACGCGCCTATGATGCCTAAAATGTTATCGAGACAGGTAGCTCTAGATTTCGAGATACATGATTTCTAACAATACTGGTTCTCACAGAGAAAGGAACTTGGAGGTCTTCTTGGATTGCTCCAGGTTCCCACTGCCATGGCCAAGTCCAAGAAAGGTGAGATTTGTTATCATTTAGGCTGCTACTACTAAATACAATGTCATAAATGCTTCTAAAAGGCTATTCTTATTGTTATTCAATTATATTAGTATGTATCCGATTAATACTATAGAAATATTATTACTATACACAACAGTGTCTGACAACAAGTCAACAACATGAAATGAAACGTATCCTATTCGCCGAAAGCACACATACGTCTCCAAGATGTCTGTGTAAGAGCGTTTCATCTGAAAAGCTTCACAACATAATTAACAAAAGCAAAACATCTAAAAACAAAATCGGATTAACAACATTTTAAATCATATATGTCTTTAAGGTAAATTCTTAATGTCTTATTGACTTTAAATTCTTAAAGTATTGAAGATGAGCAAACAACTTATAAAAAAACATCTTTCACATGCACACATTCATCACCCAGACGTCTATTTGATGTGTGTGGTTCATCAGAATTATTATATAATTATTATTATATTTTTTGTTTGGTTATTTGCTCTGTACTACATCCATAAGACGTTTCCTGATGTCAATAATACATTCAGCAGATGTCTTTGAGACGTTTATGTTTGGAAATGTTCTTCTTTTTAAGATGTTTAGCAGATGCTAAATGTAATGTGCTTTCCAGATGAAACGCCCTTAAAACTATTTCTCTGATGTTTACATGCGCTATTTGGGGGCCTTTTGTGCTTAAATCATGTGCTTATTAATAATTGAAAAAGTTTGTATTCTTTTATTGAAATGTAAAAACTTATTTTTTTCTCATACTTTTTCAACCGCTCCCATCCAACCACCTGACTTGCCTAACACCCAGTTTTCCAATTCCCAATGGATGAAATCAAGTCCCGCCCTACATTTTGTCAGAATACATTAAAATGTCTAACGAATGGCTTTTTATGTTGACTTTAAGCAAACATTTACATTGTATATAAAGTAAATAAAATGCATTTTGTTTACATATCATAGAGCCTTGAATAAAAGTACTATAGAAGATGAATTAATAGAGGAGTATATTTCCTCATGATATGGTTTTAGGTATGGGTGGACCTGCTGACTCTCTGAAGAAAGGGAGGAAGACCAAATCTCTCGGCGCTGCTCAAAAAGCTGATAAACAACAGACAGGCTGCAGGAAGACTACAGGGCCTAGTTTTCAGTTACAATCTGGGCAGTTATCCCTTAAGTCCCTAGCTGGAAACAGCATCTCAGGAAACTGTGACACTATCCAGCAAGATAAACAAGATGCTCAAACAACGCAGAGTTCTAGCAATGGTAACACCACCATATCGTCACCTGCAGTCATACAGGGAGGTGATGGCTCTGGCTCAGTGTCCCATAGAAGCTCACAGCAGGCTGCGGAGCAGTTGATAGCTGTGCTACCTGCTCCACCACGTTTGGCATGGAAAACCATGGTTAGATCAGCACCTGCTCCAACTGCTCTGAAGGTAGTCTTCCTGCCATTTGTTTCCCTAACTTTTCCTGCCAGTTCTATACTGTCCTGGCACATTAACCCATAACAAAAATCTAAATGTGTAGGGGAACATGTCCCTACTGCTATTATGGTTGCTACGCCCCTGATAGTAAAAAACACTCAGTAGCTCTACACATTCTTATACTTGTTCAAAATTTGTCGCATCTCAAAAATAATTTGAGTATCATCTATGATCTTTCCCTTATACATATGTAGTTTTACTTGTTTCCTGCACACAGCTGTTTATTTCTCTTTATTATTTGTTAGTTTAACTCTCATTTATTTTCCGACAATATAGATAATGAACGGAGAGAAGAGTGCATATGAGAAAGACATGTCCCAACCTACACAGCAGATCAGGTTACCTCAGGAACTCAAAGACTCTCCACAATCAGGTGACCATGTTTAACTAAAAAGCTAAGCTAAATTACATTTTATTTGTTTAGAGAAGAAGAGAGTAAATCTAATGGCTTGCTACTTCCCTTGTTTGCAGCCTCCAAAAAGAAGAAAAGAAAGATGGGGTTATATAACTTTGTCCCCAAGAAGAAATCTAAAGTGTCCAAGAAACAGAATGTCCCGTTGTCCTCAAATGCACAGGTAAAATTCCTTGCACATTGATTTCTTGTTTGTGTGAAATAAGATACATCTGTTTCAGTTAAGTCTGAAAGGTTGAAATCTTTGTTTCCTATTCTAGCAGGAAGCCTTGCATACTGCTGGATTCAAAGGTGGGCAGATGTCCATAGAGGAGGCATTCAAACACAGAGTCGGTCCTGAGAGTCCAGAGAAACAGACTTCAATGGTAGAGAAAGGAAATGCAGCAGTACCGATCAAGAACAAAGAAATGGAGGACGTTCCAGAAGGCGGTGCTGAAGAATACACTGAAATGCCTCTGCATGCTCTGGCTCATGATAACATGTTCACAGCAGTTCCCACAGGTAGGTAATATCTGCACTTGTGGTTTTTGCAGAACACAATTGCTTTCCACTGCGTGCTTTTTCATGCCACAAAGTGTACATGCTTCCTCTCTGTTTTTTATTTGATAGGAGGGTCACAAAGTGAGAGGAGGCAGATTTAAAACACTTTTTGTTTTAATTAGACATGCAACTTGGAGTTCTGACTTTGTAAGGGAGTAAGATTATCCAGCAACATACATACAAACCCTCAATAAGCATCTGCCTCTGTGAAACCACCGATATTCTTTAATAATGGCTTTTTGTAATATATTTAGCTTTACTTAATCTAAAATCAGTTTATGAAAGGGATAGTTCACCCAAAAATGAAAATTCTTTCATCATTTACTCACAATCATGCCATCCCATGTGTATGCCCTTCTTTCTTAAGCAGAACACAAACAAAGATTTTAGAAGAATATTTCAGCTCTGTAGGTCCACACAATGTAAGTGAATGGTAATCAGATATTTGAAGCTCCAAAAATCACAGAAAGGAAACATAAAAGTAATCCATTTGACTCCAGTGTTTAAATCCATATATTCAGTAGCAATTATGATAGGTGTGGGTGAGAAACAGAACAATATTTAAGGCCTTTTTTACTCTAAATCTCCACTTTGACATTCACTTTCAGAGGTGAAAATGAAACTAAACAGATACCACATGACTGATGTAGAAGTGAAAGTGGAGATTTAGATTAAAAAAAAAAATCTTAAATATTTAATTTTAATATTTTGTTTATCACCCACACCTATTCTATTGTTTCAGAAGATATGGATTTAACCACTTATGAATTACTTTTATGTTTCCTTATGTGATTTTTGGAGCTAGAATGGTCTGATCACCATTCACTTGCTGAGATATTCTTCTAAAAATGTTTTGTGTTCTGCTGAAGAAAGAAAGTATACCCATAAATTATGAGAGAATTACAGTTTTTGGGTGAAAAAAAAAAAATCACTTTAAGAAAAAAATAACCGAACAGTGTAGTTGGACAGAACTTGGGGTATGCATTTTAAAACAATTATATAGTAACTGTACTAAGAGATCCACCTGAATAAGTAGTTAATTCAGTTATCATTGTTTACAATGAACAATCCAGGTGGTTTTTGTTCTTATCAGGTTTGCCGGAGGATAAAGAGAACATGGAAGCTGATGACATGTTGGAACCTCCACTATGTAGCTGTCGCATGGAGACTCCTAAGAATCAGGATGTAGTGACTCTGGCGGAGGGCAAGTGCATGGCTGTGGAGAGTGTAGATGGAAAGGTGGGGAATTTTAAAATTGTGTACACTGACGTGCTTGATAAAAAAAGTTGTATGAAATATATTTCAAGAAAGTGTTTTTTTTTTTTCTTTCTTTCTTTCTAGCTTAGTTTATGTCGGAAGGTTATTCTGAAGCAGGAAATGATGCGTCCCTCTCTGAAGATCCCATTGCTCGTGCTGTGTGAGGATCATCGTGCGGGCATGGTGAAACACCAGAGCTGCCCAGGCTGTGGGTTCTTCTGCAGGGCTGTGAGTTAATATGAAACACTTTAATTGAGGAGTCTGGCTTTGTAATATTTGAACAGTTTATCAGCCCACCCTCATATTGTGTAGATTCAATGAAACTTCTGAACTAAGATTCGTAGTGTTCTGTCTAACTCAGGGGACATTTATGGAATGTCAGCCTGATGGGAACATCTCTCACCGCTTTCACCGGAGCTGTTCCTCACTGATCAGAGGTCAGCTGTACTGTCCTCACTGTGGCGAGGAGGCTAGTCATGCTAAAGATGTCACGATCCCCAAACCTGACTCTGTTAGTGCAGTGCCAACAGCGGCTGTGCCAGCAAACAAGAGAGACACTGCCTTAATGGAGTAAGTTTAGTTGTGGAGGAAGATCAAGACTTCGGCCTTCTGGTTCTTTGAAGCATTGATATTGAACTGTTTCTGTTTTTTTTCTGATTGACCATTCCTTCATATTTTCAATGTATTTGCCATCTTGTTAGCTCGTATTGGATAGTTTTTTGTGCTAACTAATTTTGTGCTTCGTAGTCATCTATTATGATTGTGTCTCTCACAGAAGGGGCAAACTGGACTCTGTTACTGTTGGCTGTGCAGTAGACCCTGCTAAAGAATCACTTGAAAGTGTTCTGAATGCACTGGAGGATGGCAAGTAAGGATCCGCTTCAAACAGATCAGTATTGTCCTGTTCCAACATAATTTAAAGGGTTAGTTCACCCAAAAATTTAAATTATCCCATAATTTACTGACCCTCAAGCCATCCTAGGTGTATATGACTTTCTTCTTTCAGCCAAACACAATCAGACTTATATTAAAAAATATCCTGGCTCTTCCAAGCTTTATAATCGGAATGAATGGTACCTTAGATTTTGAAGCCCAAAAAGGCGCATCCATCCATCAAAAAAGTAATCCATACGTCTCCAGGGTGTTAATAAAGGCCTTCTGTAGTGAAGCGATATGTTTTTGTAAGAGAAATATCCATATTTCTAACTTTCTAAACTATAATCACTGGCTTCCGGTAACGGCCATCCACGTGTTCACAAGAGAGTCGAGTTCCGGCATATGATGTAGGCGTAGTGTAATCTCTGGTGAGAAGTGACGAATGCGGAAGCACGCGTTATTTACAGGAAAGGAAAACGGCGTTTTAGCTATATTGTAGATTTGTATTCGTCTTAAAATGGTACATTCGCGCATTGATACATTCATTCCAATTGTCCATTCATGGCAGCAAACACTCAGCTTCTGTTGGCATTATGTCGCATTTCCTGCGTGAGCACCACCACGTCTCTCGTACTCCCCGTCTACCAGATTATTTTGTTTGTGCCGCTGCTGCAGCCTCCTCCATCTCCCAGAGTTCCTGGTCGGTGTACTTCGGAACAAACAAATAGGGCTGGGCAAAAAAACTCAATCTCCCCTTGTTGTTTTCTTCTAATTTGTGACCGGCATTTGTTTTGCTCTATCCACTGCTTCCACGTTTGTCACTTCTTACCGGAGCTTACGCTATGCGCTGACAGCCGTTATCGGAAGCCAGTGATTATAGTTTATAAAGTTATAAATATGGATATTTTTCTTACAAAAGTGCATCGCTTCACTTCAGAAGACCTTTAACCCCCTGGAGCCGTATGGATTACTTTTTTGATGGATGGATGTGCTTTTTTGGGCTTCAAAATCTAAGGTACCATTCTCTCCCATTATAAAGCTTGGAAGATCTAGGATATTTTTTAATATAACTCGTATACAGAAATTCATATAGAAAGTCATATACCCCTAGGATGGCTTGAGAGTGAGTAAATTATGGGATTGTTTTCATTTTTGGGTGAACTAACCCTTTAATTAGTGCAATAGATCTGAATATTTTGTTCAAAATAATTATGTTGATACATATATTGTACTTAGATTTCCAGATTTCACTGTACTTGCAGGAAGAGTTTGCTTTTTTTTTATTTTTATTTTTTTTTTAACTTTCATTTGTGCAGTGTATTTACTACTTTTATTTAAAGGTATAAGAAGTTCAAGCTACCCCCGAAGCAGCTTTATTTCTCTGCTAAGAGAGGAGAGCTCCAGAGGGTTTTGCATATGCTGGGTGAGGACTTTCTCATGCAGTCCGTATTATATATGTGCATAGTTCAGTTTTGTAAATTATTTTATAATTGTGGTTGTTATGATGGTGATCAGTAGAAGGCGTGGACCCAAACCTGCGGATGGAGAGCGAAAAGAGGAAGACCCCCCTGCACTGTGCGGCTGAGGAGGGACAAAAGGAGATCTGCCATATACTAGTGCAGGTGATTCTAATGTTAACAGGACACAACAATGTTCATTTACAGATGATCAGTGTTCCTTCACAAATAAGTTTTTAAGATCTTCCAGCAACAACACAAACATGCGTTACGTTCTTGCATTCAAAACACTCGAAGCAGTGCAGTTGCAAGGGGATCTCAAGGGATCTCAAATGTGTTTAAAGATTGAGTATTAAACTATATTTAACTTGACACAGTGACCTAAACATTTTATGTTTATGAAGCAACTCACCCGAGACTTCTTACGTAGGTGTAAATTGACGGGCCCTTAAACAAGCCTTCATAATAAATCTCCAACTGATTATATATATAATATTTAAAGATAACTATGTATAATCATTATATATTAAGTTATTGTTATATGGGGGCCTTTCTCAGCAAATATTTGTATATGCATTTAATCACGATTGATTTATCGGGACACCATGTAATTAATTAGATGAAAAAATTTAATCGATTGACAACCCTAATTTATAGTAATGTTTAGTGTTTTGGTTGTTTTTTTTCCTTTTTTGTTTTACATTTTATCTCACCAAGACAATGTCCACACTAATACATTTAAGTTTGAAAAAATATTTTCTCAACGTTTTGGTCTTCTGTCCACACTGAGATGGTGAATTTGTCTAGCTAATATTAAGTTTTTCGAAAATTGTCGTGTGAAAAATTGAGACATTGGAAAACGATGACATGTTGTAATGTGATCAATTCAACCCAAAACAATCAAGATGGCTGCCCACATGGTAGCAGCATTATTTTGCCTGCTATCCACTTTGATAGCATTGTTAAAGATAAATGTTATCTTGTACAACTGTCCCTCCCTCTCGTCATCATCGCCCTGCCTCTGAGTGCAGTCCTTCAGCCAGGCTTACAATGGGAGTGGGCTGGGGAACGAGAAGAGGCGCATGGTTAATAAGCCTAGTTCTGACAGAGATTGATGACAAACAGCTGATGTTAATAAGGCTTTATCACCGCTGTCTTTAAAACGTAGAGTGCACCTCTTCTCTGGGAGCCAGCTTCGAATCTCCATGTGTGCACACAATGGCATCATCGCAGTTCCAGGAACAAAGCGGGGAGGGTTCTGGCCTAATTAGATGCACTCCGGACCCCAAACCCCTGGTGAGAATTAGATGCGACGGCAGGGGTTTGAAGCACTCGTGTTGGCCGACAGGTATGGATGACGGGCCGCTTTCACCTCACAGACACTGCGGCCCTGTGAAGACAGGCCGCTGAGGAAGCCGCCACCCCACATGCCACAGACCAACGAGGGGAGCGCATGCGGCTGCTGGACCCTGCCCACATCCTGGATCATCCTGTGGACACTACTCCTTCCTACACAAGCCCCTTTCACTGCAAGGATGCCAGATTACCCTTTACTTTGAACGCTTTCCCACCATGGACCCATTATTTTTCCCATTTTTGCACATTTTATGTTTATTATTATTTTCAGTAAATGCCTCAGAGGCTTGACACCACACCCACTGTCTGTATCTTGCTCACCCCGCCACAATCCTTATTGCATTTCTTCAATGGCGATGGGAAGTTTACTCAACTGGTGTCCAGAGGTAGAACACCAGGATAATTGTGTTTCAGACTGACAGGGAATGACGAGTTTTCATTCGAGGCGATTTAAGCATTTTGATATGTTTCACTGTGGATGAGCAACTTTTGGAAAAAAAAACTTTAATTTCCATGTGGATGGAGAGCATTTCGGAAAACTTAAACAGCGTTTTCAAATGTATTCTTATTAAATCAAGTAATTTTTATTTGTATAGTGCTTTTCAGAATACTCATTGTTTCAAAGCAGCTTTACAGAAAATCATGCTTTAATAGAAAATGAAGCTGTAATATCTATAAAGTCTTAGTCATCATTGTGCATTTCTATAAAAATGTGTGTAAATTGAGAAATATGTGTGAGCAAGCCGAGGGCGACTGTGGCAAGGAACACAACTCCATAACATGTTGGTTAATGGAAAAAAAAAACATTGGGAAAAACCAGGCTCACTGTGATGGCAAGTTCCCCTCTGGCTGAACAGCATGAATATAATGCTAATATTGGTTATTTATGTGTAGTGCAAGTCATGGTTTAAAATGAGTAAACTAAGTGTTAAGGGCCAACTATTAAACAAGATTTTGGATGAACTGTAAAATTAATGACTAATGTCTTATCCATTCTGGATTACCTTTGTTAGAGTGCAGTCCATCATTAGACCAAGGTGATGCAGGCAGAGATCAGTGAGGTGCATCGCTATTCAATTGGCAGGTCATTTTGATAAGGTCCATCCTAAATCCAATGTTCAGGCAGTGACACATGCAGTATCCTATGTCTTACGGTTGGAGTTGGTATCAGGTCATCCTTTATGAAGTCCATCAACGTAGACTGTAGTTTATCTGGCTGGCACAGGCTGCAGTTAGTCATCATCCTCAGTAACATGTAGCAATGGGAGCAGGAACAGAGCTGGATCTGGCAGGCTCTGTAAACCTTGGGATATGGATCCAGAGGTTGAGACAGGGAAACAAATATAGTAATATTAGCATAGATGCCATTCAATTTATTGTTGAGTTATAAAATATGAGAAATGTTTCCAGATTAGGCAGACCTAACTAATGCAGAATAACTATGAACTGATGGATAAATTAGGTGTATGCCAAGCTCAATAGATGAGTCTTTAATCTAGACTGAAACTGAGAAAGTTTGTCTGAGTCCTGAACAGTGTTGGGGAGACTATTCCATAGTTTAGGAGCCAAATAGGAAAATTATCTACCTCCTTTTTTGTTGATTTTGGTATTCTAGGTACTATTAACAGGCCAGAATTTTGCGATCATACTTGACATGATGGAATAAATCATAATTGGTCACTTAATGTGGATTAATATGGACGTGGCCCAAGTTTAAGTTGCCCAATGATGTAGAGTCTGTGGAGCAGTACTTATTTGAAAATTTACATTTTCAAAATTCAGCCTATCTCTTTGTTTCTCTTAGGCTGGTGCAAACCTGGACATGTGTGATGCGGAGCAGAGAACTCCTCTGATGTATGCCTGTGAGAACAATCATCTAGAAACCATAAAATACTTGCTGAAAGCTGGAGCTTCTACTGGACATAAGGTATGATAGGTAGCCTTCTACAGAAGGCATTCATCGAGCATTGTGCTCTGTTATCTGTCAATCAGCTGTGAAATCTAGAATGTTTTGTTAAAATTATTTTATACTACACACTGGATTAAATAAGTTTTTGAAGTGCCTAAATTATGGTACGTCTTTGTTTTAAATGCATGAGCCATTTGCATGCCAAGTTTATGTCTCCACCTCACAGGATTTGAGAGGCTCCACATGTCTTCACATGGCAGCAAGAGGGGGACATACAGGTGTGCTGCAGTATCTCCTCTCCACTGCTTCAATAGATGTCAACTGTAAGGTAACACAGAATTATCTATATAGCTCTTGAAATGTGGATGCTGTATTGAAATTGGAGTACTACTTGGATGCTGTTGATAAAAGTATTATCATAAATGAAGGACCGATTCCTGTTCTTTCTGTCAGGATGATGGCGGGTGGGCTCCCCTCACCTGGGCAACAGAGAACATGCGACTAGAGCAGGTGAAGCTGCTGATCTCAGCTGGAGCTGATGTCCAAATGAGAGATAAGGTTTGTCAGTGAGCATTCCAACTTCCAACAGCTTTTACACTTAATTCACATTGTTTGATGATCTTTGAAACAAGACTGTGAAAATATAACATTTTCTAGTTTCATAAGTCTATGCAGTAGTTTATAAATATTTATGTGAGAATGTAGTCTGGAGGCTACTAGCTGTAGCCCAAATAAAGCAAAGATTTCTGGAAGAAATTTCAGTGTGGTGAATTTGACATTTTACCTGCTAGAGATGAATTCTGCTTGTGATGTGATCTGATCTGTGTTGTAGGAAGACAATATCTGCCTTCACTGGGCAGCGTTCTCTGGTTGTGATGAGATTGCTCAGCTCCTGCTTGAGAAGAGGTCTGACCTTCATGCTGTGAACATCCATGGAGACTCACCTCTCCACATCGCTGTTAGACAGAACCAGCTGGACTGTGTAATGTAAGTTTAGAGCAGAGGGAGTACACCTAGATAACTGAGAGCAAGACCCTTGATATGGTTTTATCCACACTGAAATATTAAAGCAACTATTAACATTATGTTACCTGTCCACACAGTCGTAAACGGTGTATTCATTTTGAATTAAAATTGTGTTAAATTTATCAATTCATCACCATCTGTCAGCAAATAAGTCGTATGTATTCAACATGAAATCAAAATTGACTTCTTAGAAATGTCCCAGGTCTTACTGTTCATGATTTATCGCCACAAGTTATTCCAAAGAAATTACAATAACTTTACTTTTTGGATGATGTCACCCTGGCTCGAGTTGAGGGGGATGTGGGGGGATGCCATGCCCCTTGTTGCTAGAAATACCAGCAAACATTCCCCATTGTACAACCACCATTCCCCCCTTAGCATCCCATTTAGATCAATTGTGTCATGTATTATTTGAACTAATCATTCAAGTACAATACTTTAATTCTCTACGTTTGATAAATAACAGAATTTAAAAAATGGTGATTAGCCGATCAGAATTGTGGTTGCCAGATTCCAAGAGGTAAAATTCCACAATCAGATTGTTAACCTTGCTCAGTTTCTGCCGGTGTTTCGCTTTAGTTGCGCAAACTGGCAACCTGAGCGCGCATGTTCTTAATCCACTATGAAATTATTCTTATTATAAGAACAATTGAAAATGGTTTTGCTACCATGCGGTTATCACAATACAGTGATAAAAATTTTTTCCCCATTTTCTGAGGTATTGTGTTCATACAAGGTGCTTTAACTTGCAAGTCAAATTTTGGTTTTAAAAATAGGCAAAAAGAAACACATTTCTCCTTAAAATCTAAAGTCTATTGTTTTAGAGAGATGAAGGCTATTCCATGCATTACTGTTTTGAAAAATTAATCTCGAACCAGGATAGAGAGGGAAGTGGACAGCCAGATGCACAACAAAAAGAAAGTAAATCACAGTCTCTAATTTGAGAAACAGATTCCTCACAGGTCCTAAACTAGCAGCTTCTAAATGCCAAAGACCTGAAAATGTTAAGAATACAACATTTATTTAAATAGAAATAGCCATTTGTAACATTCAAATGTCTCTAAATCGTCTCTAAAATACCTAATGTGCATTGTGACTGAAACCTATTTCAGGTTTATTCTCATTCACGTATGTCCAAGTATTTTGGCTATTAAGTTAACATACTGTACAAAACTAATATAATGCAATATCACAGAGGAAATTTATCCTATATGATATTGCAGCAATTATCCAGATATGGAATGAGATTATTAAGCATAATGTTATCAACTCCTACATGCCAGATGAATAAAATTAGGCAAAAATAAACAATTCATATAGTGTTTAGTGAGAGATATGATTGATTCAAACACTAAAAATGGTTATTCTGTATATGTATTATTGTATTACAGTTGTAATAATAAAGTCTTAACATATTGAGATAATAATATTATTATTATTATTATTATTATTAAGTAAATTGTAGCATTTGGATACATTGCTTTGTGATTTCTCATACCTTATTTATATAAAATCCATTCCTTGTGCACTTTTGACCTCTAGTGGGTGATGCTTTTCAGACGCGGCAGTACAGTACAACACCGTGAGCAAGTGTTTCCTGCTAGGACAGTTTATTTTGAACAAGAGTGGCTAACAGTTATGGAATTTAAAGCTGGAGTACAATACCGAACTGATGTGGATTGATAGAAGCGGACAGACCATCTGTGCACGCGATGGTGCGACGGACCAGACGGCGGAAAACAATTACATTCAGTGAAAAGTCAAAAGAAGCTTGCAATGTATGTTATTGTAACTATATCAGGTATTATTAATAAAACACGGAAATTCTTTGCGTTGGCAATTTTTGCCTCCATATTTTTAATTTCTATGGCATCTTTGCCCTGAGTCCCCGTTAATTTCCGACATTGTTGGCATTGTATTAAGGTATTTAAAGTTTTGGACATATAGTAGAAAGTAAACCAGATAACTCCACATATACAATTGTGGCCAAAAATATTGGCACCCTTGGTAAATGGGAGCAAAGAAGGTTGTGAAAAATGTCTTTATTGTTTGTCCATTTGATCTTCTATTTAATGTATTCGCACAAATCTATCCTCTAATGGATATCAAACAATTGCGCAAACAGCAATTTATAAGTTTAATATAAAAAAATATATAATTTGGTCAAATATATGTGTGACACTTATCGGTACCCTTTTATTTAATACATTGTGCAACCTCCCTTTGCCAACATAACAGCTCTGAGTCTTCTACTATAATGCCTAATGAAGTTGGAGAACACGTGGCAAGTGATCTGAGACCATTCCTCCATACATAATCTCTCCAGATCCTTCAAATTCCATACTGGTGGACTCCTCTTCAGTTCACTCCACAGGGTTTCTATTGGGTTCAGATCATGGGACTGGGATGGCCATGGCAGGTCCTTGATTTTGTGGTCCGTGAATAATTTTTGTGTTGATTTTGATGTTGTGTTTGTTTTGGATAACTGTCCTGCTTGAAGATCCAACCAGGTCCCATTTTAAGCTTTCTGGCAGAGGCAGTCAGGTTTGGATTTTTATCTGTTGGTATTTGAGTCCATGATACCATGTATCCATACAAGATGTCCAGGACCTCTGCCGTAAAAAAAGCCCCAAAACATTAAAGATCCACCACAGTATTTAACTGAGTATTGGGTACTTATCCATATGGCTACCTCTCTGTGTGCGCCAAACCCATCTCTGGTGTTTGCTGCCAAAAAGCTCTTGTGTGTTTCATCTGACCATAGAATCTGGTCCCCTTTGAAGTTCCATTTAGTGTCTGGCAAACTGAAGATGTTTGAGTTTGTTGTTGGATGAGAGCTGAGGCTTTTTTCCTCTCAAACCATCCTCCTCACTGTGCGTGGAAACAGTATAGACACGTCCTCTTCCAGGCCAATTCTTAACATCTCCAGTTGATTGGAACTTCTTAATTATTGCCCTGATGGTGGGAATGGGCATTTTCAATACTTTAGCTATTTTCTTATAGCCACTTCCCATTTTGTGAAGTTCAACAACCCTTTGTCTCATTTCTTTTTACCCATTGTGACGAATGACTAAGGGAATTTGGCTTGTGTTTTACCTCATATTTATATGCCTGTGAAACAGGAAGTCATGGCTGAACAATTTCATGTTCCTAGTCACACTGGTTCTCTAAAGAGAGATATATATATATATATATATATATGTAAAAAGATTGGGGTGGCAATAATTGTGGCAAATGTGTTTTGGAAAGAAACTAATTATAATTATAATTAGGAATTATGTGAATATTTTGAAGATCAAAAGGATAAACAATAAAGATATCATTTTCACAGCATTCTTTCTCATATTTATCAAGGGTGTCAATATTTTGGCCACAACTGTATGTTAAACTACATTGTGTTAACATTTGATACAGTTAAAACTTTGCTTCCCTTAAACAAGTGAAGTTTGATCAGTGGTTAAACATGTTCAGACGGTTCCCTCGTATCTGAATGAACGGCTCCTTTCCAGAATAAAATGAAACATGCAGAAAATCACAGTATAACAGTTCTTGTATAGTAACAGGGCAGAAAGTCTTGGAGAAGCTAGAGAAGAGACACTTGTGGCAGTCCTCTTTATGCAAGCTGCTGTGCTCATGATGCTGTGCCCTGTGCTTCCGATGTTCCGTACACAGCACGTTTTTGTTTATAAACAGATTTAGCACTTATACATTTGTTCTTCCAAAATTCTGAAATATTATTTATTTTTTTGTACTTTGGAATTGGGGTAAGAAATGACTGTAGTGAAGTTGAATACTTCTTAATCAACGCAAGTAAAATTATTTATATATATATATATATATATATACTTAGAAAAATATACTCAAGTACTGTAATGAGAGTAGTTGTAATTCGTAACATTCCACATCTGGTTGTACAATTACATGTATATGTTTTTAACAGAAAAAAAAAACTTTTATACACTACTGTTTAAGCATCATTTGTAGAAACAGCCCAAACTTCCATTATAGTTCTGTTATTGAATGAGTAGAAAAAATGTGTGTGTGACATTGAGCAAACAGTGTAGAGAACAAGCTTTTTTCCTGATCATAATGTGGATTTTTTTTTTTTCTCAATTCATAATAGAATACAATAACAGACGGTAACGGGTGCATATTTTGTCCACGTGTAAGGGTCGTGACGTGATGCAATTTTTTGGTCCAAACTTAAATTATTTTAAAAAATAAAAATAAATACATAGTGCAATTCACACAAATATTTACTTGAATACACCTCTTCTATGATGAGCATTAAAAATAATCCTTATGTAGCTTTGGGGTAAAAAATTACCCCTTTTGAACTTTGCTTTCTTAAAAAACAAAAAAAACATTGTTTCCTTCATCAATTTGGGCTGGATTGAGGTTGTGTGGTGGTGTGATAGAAAACTCACACTCGTGATGTTCAGGGTCAAATTTGACCCCACATAGGAAATTACTGGGTGAAAGGATAAAACCAGATGAATATATATATCCAAATACAAAACTTGTGATAAGATCTAAAAAAAAAAAAAAAAAAAGCCTTGTTTGCTACAACCAGGCAAATGAGTGGACCTATGCAGCAATCTACTGGTTATTGTATATGTACTGGTAATTGTATAATTTCTGGTCATTTTAACGGAATTTTTTTTCCCCAACAGATGGAAGCAATCTGCCCCTAATGCATGACACCTTTTTCATATTTTCTCCCGGAATTAAATTAAGAAATTTAGATCTTTACTGAAGTGAATGTGACACAATTTTTACTTTTTGTGAAAATGAATGGTGTAGTTTTGTCATTTTTGTAGTAAATAAGGTAAGGGTTAAAACAAGGGTTAAAAGTCATATTGATATTTGGGGGTTAAAGTAAAAATATCATGTGTTGTCAAGTCCCTGCCGTTGTTTTTGTTTTTGAACATTTTCTTTCGCTCAGAGATGCAATCTTTAATGGAAGTAAAATGGATCGCGAACACCATTTAATGTTGACTTTAAAATGACAGTCTTGGAGATGTTTCTTGGAGAGTGGCTTAATATGAAGTTCTGTCTCCAGACTGTTTCTGTCCCGAGGAGCAGATGTTAATCTGAAGAACAGGGATGGCGAGACTCCGTTGGACTGCAGTAATATAAACTCTAAGATGTGGACAATCCTGAACACCAATAAGAAGCTAGCTGATGCCAGGAGTGGAAGAGATGGCAAGAGAGAAAGGCTCCTATGCAGGTAATGCAAGTAAACTGCTCAAATCTTCAATTATGTGCTTTTTTTTTATTTATTTTTTTTTATACACAAACATCCATTTACATGTGGATAAGATTGAGTATTCTCTCATTTGCTCACATTCATGCCATCCCAGATGTGTTTTACTTTCTTTCTTCTGCATAACACAAACTAAGATTTTTAGAAGAATATCTCTGCTCTGTTTGTCTATTTATTTTGGGTGATTTTAACCATTGTATTATGGACAAATATTTAAAGGGCTATTACAATTTTACATGCGTTACTCGTGCTGGAAAATTTTTGGACCGATGTTATGGCCCAATTCAAGGAGCTTACAGGTCTCTGTCTTTACCTCCTCTTGGTTCATCTGATCATAATATAGTTTTGCTGTCTTCTGTGTATACTCCCATTATAAAGCGAGAGAAGTACGGTATGTTAAAGACTGGACTCCCTCTAATATTGAGGTTTTAAAGAGTTGTT
The DNA here is from genome assembly GCA_032164185.1 of Moxostoma hubbsi. Lineage (NCBI taxonomy): Eukaryota > Metazoa > Chordata > Actinopteri > Cypriniformes > Catostomidae > Moxostoma > Moxostoma hubbsi. The sequence goes on along the minus strand of JAVLUX010000008.1, from coordinate 20,657,564 downwards.
TTGATTAAAAAGATTGGAATATATTTTTGAATACATGTTCTTGTTTGAATGAACAAGTGCTCACTATTTGTAACTATATCACTTTCTGTGTTGATTCTGTTATTCCTACTAAAAAGATTACCTTGTATCCTAATAATAAACCTTGGGTCACAAAGGAGTTAAAGAGTATATTGAATATGAAGAAGAGAGTATTTCTCTCTGGGACTAATGATGAGAAATAGTAGATAAATAGGGAAGTTAAAAAGGCAATAAAAATAGCTAAAAGCAATTATAAAAATAAGATTGAGGGTTTGTTTATGCAAGGTAATCTTAGAGCCGCCTGGAAGGGAATTAAGAGTATGGCTGCAGTGAACACACTGGTATTGAATCAGCATACTCTAATGGAAAACTATGACACTAATTTAAATTTATCTAATGAGTTTAATTTTTGCCCGTTTCGATACATTTGCTACAGTTGATGAGATGGTAGATTTTAAAGACACTGAGTATTTCTAATAATCTTAAATTAAATCCTTTTAATATATTGAGACAGTTGAAGGCCACACTGCTTAATAAGGCCCCAGGTCCGGATGGGATATGTGGTAGAACACTGAATAACTGTGCTGAACAGCTTAGTGGAGATCTCCATTTACTGTGTCAGTCTTTCTTAGATCAAGGGTTGGTACCTGATCTGTGGAAAAGCTCAACTATTGTTCCAATACCTAAAATCGCTAAGCCAGATTATTTTAACGACTATCGTCCAATTGCCTTGGCTTTTGAAAAAGAGAACAAAAAGCATATGATGACAGTTACTAGTTCGGCTTTAGATCCGCTGCAGTTTGCATATTGCGCTGGATGAGGCATAAATGATGCAAAACTCTTTCTGTTAAATACTCTTATCAAAATCTTGTAAAAATATTTCTCGGCAGCATTTAACACTCTGCAACCTGTTATTTTAGGGAAAAAAAAACTTATTAGTCAGTTTAATTTTAATCATGGTTTAGTGTCATGGATTATGAACTTTTTAACAGATAGGCAACAAAGGGTTAAGGTTAATGGGGTTTTATCAGATCCATTAAACACTTCTATAGGTTCACCACAAAGTTGTGTACTTTCTCCAATCTTTTTTATATTATACACTAATGATTGTCAGAATTTACAAGGTAACAGTTACCTGGTAAAATATGTGGATGATACTGTTCTTCTCTCCTTGTTTTCACATTCAGACCAGGGTTATGGTCCAGCTCTACTCAAATGTATCTCTTGATGTAAATGTATGAAACTAGACTTGAATGTCTCAAAGACTAAAGAGATGGTTATCAATTTAGTAAGAAAACACTTTCACTTCAACTTGTGATTATTAATGGTACACAGGTGAATGTAGTAGAGGAATACAAGTATTTAGGGACAATTTTTTTATCACATGTTGAAGTTTGATAAAAATACTGATGCCATTATTAAGAAAACACACCAAAGATTGTTTGTGTTGAGGAAGCTTAATTCCTTTAATTTACTGAGGCCCATTCTAAGGTCTTTTTATAACTCATTTGTTGAACGTATTCTTTCTTTTTCTGTCATATGAACAAAAATAATTTGCAAGGTATTGTAAACATGTGCTCAAATTATCTGTGTTTCTTTACGTAGTTTAACATTTTATTATGAACAGCAAGTGTTGAGGATGGCACATTAAATAATGGGAGATAGCACACACCCATTGAACCTTTATTTCGAGTGGTTGCCCCTTGGGTGGCGTTTGAGGACAATCAGGTGTTTCACAAACCATTACAAATTTACCTTTGTGCCTGAAGCAATTTGTTTATGTAAAAAACACAATTGATTATTTTATGTAGTTTAAAAAAATATATATTTTTATAAATTTTTTTCCTCATATATTATGTGAATTTTGAGTACTTATGCGTATGCGCATTCAGTGTTGTCTGTATATGTGAAGCACCATGACAGTCTGAATGTATTGCCCCATGGGGATTAATAAAGCTTTAAACGTAAACGTATTGAATGCAAGTGAATGGTGACCAGAAATTTAACGCTCCAAAAAGCACATAAAGGCAGCTTAAAAGTAATCAAATGACCATGTTTTCAGAAGCGACATGGTAGTTGTGGGTGAGAAACGGATCAATATTCAAGTCCTGTTTTAATAAATCTCCACTTTCACATTCTTTTTTGTTTTGTTTTTGGCAAATCTGCATTCTTTGTGTATATTTCCACCTACTGGTCGGGTCTGGTCTGAGGTGGAATTTATTGTAAAAAAGGGCCTGAATATTTATCTGTTTCTCATCTACACCTATCATATAACTTCTGAAGACATGGATTAAACCACTGGAGTGTTAGGGATTAATTTTATCACCATTTGCTTGCATTGTAAGGACCAACAGAGCTGAGATATTCTTCTAAAAAATCTTCATTTGTGTTCAGCAGAAGAAAGTAAGTCATATACATCTGGGATGACATGATGTAAATAACGAGATAATTTTTGGGGGGGGAACTATTCCTTTAAGGGATCTGTTGTGTGACCTTTTAGAGATATATCTCGAGGCTATGAGGAGGTCCCTGTGCCGTGTGTGAATGGAGTGGACAATGAGCCCTGCCCCAACAAGTTCAAATACGTTCCAGAGAACTGCTTTACCTCTCAAGTAAATATAGATGAGAACATAACACACTTGCAGGTAAGAGGCTATTTTTCAATTGCCATTTACTTTTATTATGGCTCTATTATATGTCTGACACTCTCTCTCTTTTGCTCTCTGGTATAGCACTGCAGTTGTAAAGATGACTGTGCTTCTAGCAGCTGTATCTGTGGCCAGCTCAGCATACGGTGTTGGTATGATAAGGTAAGATGCTGCTAATGTTACATGATTCACTTTAGAGGAATAAATTACATTGTACCCAGTGTCTTCACTGTGACATGTAGAAATACAAATAAAATAAATTTTTCCACTGCCACAGATTTGGCACTAGGCTTATATTGCCCTGGTTCTACAACAGGTTACTAATTGCTAACTTTGACTGTGCTGTGATATCAACATGTCCTTGTGACTTAAACAATTGTGTAAAAGTTTATTGTTAAAATTAGGAATGTTTATGATCTCTTGGTACCCAGGATCGCAGATTGCTGAAAGATTTCTGCAGAGATGATCCACCCTTTCTGTTTGAGTGTAACCATGCCTGTTCTTGTTGGAGAACATGCCGGAATAGAGTGATACAGAATGGGCTTCGGTAACATGGCTATTATACACTACTGTTCAAAAGTTTGGAATGACTATTTAAATTGTATGCTTTTGAAAAGAAATCAAAACTTCTATTCACCAAAGATTAATTAAATTGATCAAGCCCTTCCCCAGCAACTTCAAATATGTTCCAGTGAGCTGCTTTACCTTTTTAAGGAGAGCTATTATGCCCCTTTTTACAAGATGCAATATAATAAGTCTCAGGTGTCCCCAGAATGTGTCTGTGGCAGGGCGGAGGGCAGGGCCGGGTCGTCATTCCACACACTAGCCTGACCCTTATCAGGCTAATCAAGCCTCCGAGAGGGATAAAGGCCAACTGCGGAGGATGGTGCGGGAGAGAGAGATTGTGTACGTAAGCAATCTCTCTCTCCCGCACCATCCTCCGCAATCGGCCCTTTAAGTAAATGTAGATAAGAACATAACACTTTTGCAGCTAAGAGGCTATTTTCAAAGGCATAACCTGGTTAATACTTTTATTATGGCTTCATTAAATGTGTGTCAGGATTTTTGCCTTATAGTGTTTTCTTTCTGTCTGTCTCCCCCTGTGTGTTTGTGAGTTGGTCTGTTCCGGTGACATGGCAGCTCATCCCTGCTGATTATATCTTTCATGCATCTTATCACAGACTGCTGTACTTAAACACTGGGATCTCAGTAATTATTTTCCAGAATGTCAGTCTACTTGAGTTTTCCACTATTCATCCAGCCAACCTGTACTCTACCAGTTACCTCATCGGTTATCCTCAGCTCCACTCCCCATCTAGTCTGCCACGTCAAACTATCCAGCCTGCCGCTCTGCCATTATCCTCCAGCCTGCTTTGTCTTCTGCCCTCAGCCCTCATTCCTGCACTTCGTCACTTGCCTCCTGCCTGCCCAGCCTTCAGCCAACTGTGCCAGTACACCCATCCATCTGTTTTCTATTCAGAAAATTACCAGTCCTTTTGTAATAAATAATTTAATTGAACTCTCTCTCCCTGAGTCTGTTTTCAGATTTTGGGTTCTAACCATCATTTGGCATAACAGAACAATCTGGCCACTATTGACGCAGCAGACACCGATTCAGTTCATAAAGTTCTCTCTGGGAAAGGTGTACTATGGGACAGCATGAAAGACAGCTACAGGATCTCATGGAAAGCAAACAAGCCATGGCAGGTCAGATCTCACAGATTTGTGATAAATTAAATTACATTTCTGTTCCACTCGCTCAGTGGTCTACGAGTTCATCTTCCAGTCAGCCCATTTCTACGGTGCCCCCGTTATCTACTCCTCGGACAATTCATCCTTTATGTGAGGCTCATGTCCCAGACCCTGAACCATACTCCGGTCTGCCAGCAGCCACATAAATAATCCAGTGATTAGGCGAAAATCTCTTATGTCATGAGGCTTCATCAGTCTGTACAAGTCACGGGGAAATGCCTTTTGTATGGGCCACAGTGGTCTGGAGCGGTCAAACTGCTTTGTTAAACTCTTTTGCCTCTTTCACTGCTGACCTTAGGAAAGTTTTTGACCACCCTGTTCACAGAACTTAAGCCGAGAAGTGCCTCCTCATGGTTCATCAGGGCTTTCTAAGTGTGGCTGAATAGTTGGAGTACCTCATCTTAGCTGCCAAATCAGGCTGGAATTATTTTTCTCTTCAGGCGCATCCCGTACCCTCTTCTCGTGTCTTTTTCTGGTTGAATAGGAGGTCGCCAAATCACTAACTGGTCCCTGTGTCTCTACCAACTCGCTGTTGTGCCACCCACCCAGGAATTCTTGGATCTTTCCACTATTCCCTTGGAGTATAATGGCTTGGGGAGGTCTTCAGAAATGATCGGGCCCTTTCCTTGCCACCTCATTGTCCTTATGACTGCTCGATATATTTTCTGCCTGGATGCCCTTTGCCCACCAGTCGATTGTATAACCTCTCTCGGCCTGAGAAGGGAGGCCATGGAGAATTATATACATAATTCCCTAGCTGCTGGCATAATCCGCTCTACCTTCTCACCACTTGGCACAGGTTTTTTCTTTGTGGCGAAGAAAGACGGCACCCTCTGCCCTTGCATTGACTTCAGTGGCCTCAACAACATCACCATCAAAAGCAAGGGTCCTCTTCCTCTCAATAACTCTGCTTTCAAACCACTTCCCGGGGTCACTATTTCACTAAACTGGATCTGCCTAACACCTATCATTTGGTGAGAATTTGAGAAAGGAACGAATGGAAGACTCACAAATGCCCCCGCAGTGTTCCATGGCATTGAACAAATGGAAGACCTCGTGGAAGACCTCATGGTGCATGGCTTTGAATGAATGGAAGACCTCTTTCAACACACCCTTAGGTCACTTTGAATATCTTGTGGTGCCTTTCAGACTCACTAACGCCCCTGCAGTGTTCCAAGCCATGGTGAATGATGTCCATTGTGATTTCCTCAACTGCTTTGTCTTCGTTTACCTTCACAGCATCCTTATCTTTTCTCGCACCCCTTCTGAACACATCAGCCATGTTCGTCAGGTACTTCAAAGGCTTCTAGAACATTGACTGTTTGTCAAGGCAGAGAAATGTGAATTTTATGTCAACTCTGTTAATTTCTTGGGCTACATAATCGAGGGTGGGCAGGTGAAGACAGATCCAGAGAAAGTTTGAGCAGTGGCAGTATGGCAGCATTTTCTGGGTTTTGCCAATTTTATCGTCGATTCATCATTTACAGCCATGTGGCCGCACCTCTCACCAAACTCACATCTTCCACCTCTTTCTGTTGGACTGTTCAAGCCTTTGTAAACTTGATTTGATTTGTTGATTTGTTCACTTCAGCTCCAGTGTTGATACAGCCTGACCTGTCTCATCAATTCATTGTGGAGGTGAATGCTTCCAACTCAGGTGTGGGAGCGATTTTTGTCCCAAAGTTACGCCCCTGATGGGGAAACTCCATCCTTGTGCCTTCATTTCCAACTGCCTGATCAGTGCTGAACATAACAATTACTCAATATTCGTTTCTGGTGTGGATTGACCATAAAAACCTGGTGTACATACAGGCTGTCAAACGATTCAATCCACGGCAAGCCCTCTGGGCTTTATTTTTTGGATGTTTCAATTTTACCCTCACTTACCGTCCTGGCTCCAAGAACATCAAGCCTGATTCCCTCTCCCATCAGTTTGTCTCAGAGGAGGTCCACTCGAGCCCTGAAACCATCCTTCCTGTGTGGTTGGGACTATTACTTGAGAGATGGAGTCAGTGGTCAGGGAAGCTCAACGTGCTCAACCCGATCCTGGTAATGGACCTCTTAGATGTTTCTTTATTCCTGATGCTGTTTGTTCCCAGGATCTCCAGTGGGGACATTCCTCCCCATTCACCTGTAACCCCATTTCCAGTCGCACCCTACATTTTCTTAAAGACACTTCTGGTGGCCTATCATGGATGTGGACACTCAAATCTTCGTCGCTGCCTGTTCTGTGTGTGTTCATGGGAAGGCTTTACATCATCCTCTGGCTGGACTGCTTCGCAACTTGCCTATTCCCAGTCGCCCCTGGTTGCACATCGCCATTGATTTCATTACAGAATTGCCTCCCTTTCAAGGTAAAACAACCATCCTTACCATTGTTTACCGCTTCTCCAAGGTCTGCTGATCTGCTGGTGTTACATGTCTTCTGTCGCCATGACACTACCTTGGACATTGTCTCCAATTGTGGGCCTCAGTTCACCTCTCAAGTCTGGAGAGCCTTCTGCCAGGCTCTTGGGGCATCTGAGTTTATCTTCTGACTTCCACCCTCAATCGAATAGGCACGCAGAGAGAATTAATCGGGAGTTAGAGGCAGCATTATGATGTGTTACAGCCCATAATCCCTTGTCCTGGAGTGCCAACCTTGCTTGGCACCTCTGCCTTTAAACTCAAACTAACAAGGTCTATGAAGATCCATCCTTTATTCTATGTCTCTCAGTTAAAACCAGTGCTTGACAGTCCACTGGTGCTTGACAGTCCATTCCACTCTGGCATTAACCTCCAGCCTGCTTTGTCTTCAGCCCTGAGCCCCCATCCCTGCACTTCGTCACTTTCCTTCTGCCTGCCTAGCCTTCAGCCACCAGCGGCAGTAAACCCATCCATTTGTTTTCCATTCATTATATATTGTAATTCATTATTTAATCAAACTCTCTCTCCCCGAGTCTGTGTTCAGCTTTTGGGTTCTAACCATCGTTTGGACTGACAATGTTGACACTTTCTGTCTTGCTATCTGGTATAGCATTATACTGCAATACAGTAAATCCAGTATACTGTTACAAAAGATTTTTTCAATTTAAAGTTGATAAAAAAATCCTCCACTCGCAGACATTAGGCATTCTAGCAGTCACTATTCCGGTGATGTTTCATCC